>JAECXW010000605.1:0-600000 GCA_018153365.1 Drosophila fuyamai | reverse complement strand
CAGAGCTTTGGCAGAGGCCCGGGCAGAGCAAATGAAACCTCTATATAGTTTCTTACTCTATGGTTTCGGATCTCGTAAGCTGTGGTTGATTGTGCTGTGCTAAATAAAATAAACAATAATTAAGTACGAAATACGCTGATCTATTTATTTAAATTTGGAATCCCAACAGGTTATGGGCCCAGGCTACGCCCAATATATTTAGACCAGTGAAATTTTAGTTAGTTCGTGAAATTCGGTTTCCCATCCATACATATAGCTGCGTGTGTGTGTTAAATACCATGAAAAAGACGCAACAAAAAGGCTTTTGACGGGGAATTAATTCGGTATTCGGTTTGGAAATTCAGAATCAGAGCTCTATTCGCCGAATTGGATGTTTTAAAAGTAATTGACCAGAATATTTCTGATGAGTTTGACGATTCGTGGAAAAAAGGCAGAGCGTGTTGCAATGAGCACTTTGGTAGAATACCTTAGTGACTTTTTTCTAAATTTTGCGACAAGCGACAACACGGCGCGACAAATTCTTAGAAATTTGGACGCCATCTATGAATGAAAGAGTCTCGCGACGCAGTTAGCTGTTAGAAAACGATTGCTTTCCCTGAAGTTGCTGAGTGAGACAACACTGTTGAGCCATTTCAATATTTTCGACGGAATAATTAGTGAATTGTTAGCTTCAGGAGCGAAAATCGACGAAATTGACAAAGTGTCGCACTTGTTATTAACCTTGCCATCGTCATATGACGGGGTAATAATTGCAATCGAGACCTTAGCTGAGGAAAACCTTACTTTAGCTTTTGTAAGGAACAGATTGCTTGATCACGAAAGCAACGGTATATAATAACAACAGCTATAAAAATAAATCATTTAAAAATAATAACAGTGTAATTCGCAAGCCATTTAAGGGAAAGGGGAAATTTAATATCAAGTGTCATCAATGTGGCAAGGAAGGGCATATTAAGAAATATTGTTATGCGTACAAAAGAATAATAAACGATAAAAATAAAGAAAATAACAAATCGTTTTGATAAAAATGTGTCCAAAACTGGCGACCAAACGGTTGTTGTTGCAATCTTGTTGCAATGTTGTAATCGTAGATGAAACAAACATGATCAATTCAAGAGCTGTTAAAAGTGGAGTGGAATTCCTGAATGAGAGTAAGGAGGTTGCTAATACGAATATCCTGAATGAGAGTAAGGAGATTGATAACACGAATATCATGAATGAGAGTAAGGAGATTGATAACACGAATATCCTGAATGAGAGTAAGGAGAGTGACAAATGTAAAGTAGTAGTGACAAATGTCTGTGGGAGACTGCTATTAAAACTGAATTGGACGCCCATGACTTTAATAATACCTGGTCGAATTTTAAGCCGCCTGACAATGTAAATATTGTTGACAGTAAATGGGTTCTTACGTTGAAGTCTGACGAATTTGGAAATCCAATAAGATACAAAGCTAGATTAGTGGCACGTGGGTTTACTCAGAAATATCTTATAGATTATGAAGAAACATTTGCTCCTGTGGCTAGAATAACAAGTTTTCGTTTCATATTATCCATTTCAGTCCAATATGATTTGAAGGTACATCACATGGATGTAAAAAGTGATTTTCTAAGTGGAAAATTAAAAGAAGAAATCTATATGAGAGTGCCCCAAGGTGTATTATCTAGTGCTAATAGTGTATGTAAATTGAATAAAGCTATTTACGGCCTTAAACAAGCAGCAAGATGCTGGTTTGAGGTATTTGAACAAGCGTTAAAAGAATGTGGATTTGTAAATTCACCGGTAGATCGATGTATTTATGTTCTTTATAAGAAAACATATATTTACTTCTTTATGTAGACGATTTAGTTATTGCCACATCAGACTTAGAGAAAATGTTTCAAATCATATTTAATGAACAAGTTCAGAATGACTGACTTGGAAGAAATACGATATTTTATTGCAATGAGAATAGAAATTGATGATGATAAAATACTTTTAAGTCAAGCTGCTTATATTAAAAAGATTTTGAATAATTTCAATATGAGTGATTGTAAATCAGTCAGTACTCAACTGGCAAGCAAGCATAATTATGAGTTATTAAATTCAGATGAATGGCATGACGCGCCTTGTCTGAATTTGTTATGTATGTAATGCTATGTATGTTATGTTATGTACACGTCCAGATTTGGCCACTGCTGTTAATATTTTAAGTCGATATATGAATAAAAACAAGGGAGAACGCTATAGTCGAGAGCCTCGACTATTAGATACCCGTTACTCAGTTCAAATTATCAATTTTAATTTGGCGATCTCTTAGAGCTGGCGGCTTTACAGTAAGAGCATCAGCACCAGCGCTTCTTTAGCGCAAGCAGCTTTCGTCCTGCACCAACAGCTGTGTTTATGTTTATGTTTTTGAGTGCAATGCTTACATACATACACACATACTCCATTGTTTGACTCAGACCTTCAATTTGGCTAACTTGATTTGATTTGCATAGTTCTTGCGATATAGTTCGGTATTGACAAATGAAAACCATCGCAATTTCCTTTAATAGAAATCCTTATCCTTATCCAAAGTCATCCGTTAGATGGCGCTATTGGTACCACGGGCCATGAAAGGCGGAAATGTAGGCGCTAGCCAGGCTTAAGCGTTTAACAGGTTTTTGGGCGTTAGAGTGGGCGTGGCAAACTTGTATTAGGCACATCGATAGGTATTGACGAAACAAATACATATCAATTAAAATTTTCTTTGCATCAAAACTGTGGCCACAGCTTGTGGCTTGTGGGCGTCAGAGGGGGCGTGGCACCATTTTGAAACAAACTTGCGCTGCGTAGGAACTCCTAAAATCTACATGCAAAATGCCAATCATCTAGCTTTTATAGTTTCCGAGATCTCAGCGTTCATACGGACAGACAGACGGACAGACAAACGGACAGACAGACAGACGGACAGACGGACAGACGGACATGGCTAGATCGACTCGGCTAGCGATCCTGAACAAGAATATATATGCTTTATAGGGTCGGAAACGCCTTCTTCTACCTGTTACATACTTTTGCACGAATATAATATACCCTTTTACTCTACGAGTAACGGGTATAATAATGCAGAATTATGGCTATGTTTGAAAAGGATTCTTAGATATCTAAAAGGGAATATTGATATGAAGTTAGAATTTTAAAGGAATTCGAGTTTTGAAAATATATTTGTAGGGAACGCAGACTCTGACTGGAGAGGAAATGAAATCGATAGAAATAGTACTTGGTTTTTATTCAAAATGTTTAACTAAAATCTTATATGCTGGAATACAGAAAGGCAACATTCAGTAGCTGCTTCATCGAAAATGTTTATCCCAAATCTTATATGCTGGAATACAAAAAGGCAAAATACTGTAGCTGCTTCATCGACTGAGGCAGAATACATGGACTTGTTCGAAGCTGTAAGAGAAGCTTTATGGTTAAGATCCCTATTAGAAAGTGTTCATATTAAATCAGGGATGTATTAGTATAGCTAATAATCCCTCATGCCATAAAAGATCTAAACATATTGATATAAAATATCATTTTACGAGAGAGCAAATAAAAAAAAATGTAATTTGTATTGAGTATATTTCCACAGAGAACCAACTTGCTGACATTCTAACTAAGCCGTTACCCGCTCCACTTTATGGATTTACGAAGAAAAATGGGACTGGATGGAGAAAATAATGAATGATCCGAGCCACACGACAATTATGAATATGAATATTTTTTTATTAACCATTACTATTTCATTATAGGAAGTGATCTGATTGGGTTTTTTTTTGGTTTTCCCAATCCTAGCAGCGAATGCTGGATCACAGAATTGTACGTTTCCAATAGAAAAGAAAAGAAAAGAAAAGAAAGAATAAAAGCAAGCACAAGCAAGCAGAAGCTACATAGATTAAGTTGAACCGTGTAATATTAATTTTAATTTTTTTTATAATGCTATTTTTGAGGGGGCGTATTGAATATACCTAAGAATATCCCCATTATAATTTATAGTATATACCAAAACCAGCATTGTAATATTATCGATCTCTGGTAACACTAAAACGTGTGACGGTTCGTCGTTGTCGGGTGGCTCAGGGATGGTTCGTCACAAGAATTTGTTTGTGTCAGGCGTGGTTGCTGAAAGAGAGTTCCGATCCAGCCCAGAGTAGAAGTCGTGGGGAATTACTCAGTAATTGATTACAGCTAGGTTTTATTTTAGTAAGTATCTTGACAATTGATTCACAACTGAAGAATTCTCTGGTCTGGAGAGGTGCTGCCCTTGCTGCCTTCGCCTCCTTCGTCCACTTAGAATAACTGGTATCGGCAGTCGTCCAGCTGCTCGAGAGGACCTGCACGGGTTGGGTTGCCTGAAATGAGAATGGGGCGCTTGGGGACCCTGAAGTCAGCCACAAGAGAGAGAGAATTGGTTGCTTGGGGACCCTGAGTTCAGCCGCAAGAGAGAGAGAGAGAGTGGGTTTCTTGGGGACCCTGAGGTCAGCCAAAAGTGCGAGAGAATTGGCTGCTTGGGGACCCTGAGGTCAGCCACAAGAGAGAGAGAAGTGCTTGGGGAACCTGAGGTCAGCCGCAAGAGAGAGGATTGGTTGCTTGGGGACCCTGAAATCAGCCACAAGAGAGAGAGAATTGGTTGCTTGGGGACCCTGAGTTCAGCCGCAAGAGAGAGAGAGAGTGGGTTGCTTGGGGACCCTGAGGTCAGCCGCAAGAGAGAGAGAATTGGTTGCTTGGGGACCCTGAGGTCAGCCACAAGAGAGAGCTCGGCCGGTGAACCGCGCCGTAAGGAAGGGATACCTCCAGGCCGGCAAGCCGAGGAGGTTAGAGAGAGGAGGAAGTACTACGGGAGCTAACTACAATGTATGAGCAGACTTGGATCGAATGTTCTTGTGTACCAAAAATGACTTTGCTGCTTACCACCACTGGGGAGTTGCCTCTATACCCTTAGACCATAGAGTAAGAAACTGTATAGAGGTTTCATTTGCTCTGCCCGGGCCTCTGCCAAAGCTCTACTGAGAGCCATGTTCGAAGCTAACTTCTTCTAACTTCGGTTTCTCACCACTTCTAACATGTGCGAAGCACAAGCAATCCTTAGGAATAAGAGCGAGCCGAGCAGCAATAAGAATTCACCATGGGCATGAATTTAAGCTCGATTCGAACAAATGAAATACTCTCTTTTTTTCCGTTTTTCCCCTACGTGGCATCACTGGCAAAGTCACTCGAGAGCGCGGGCAGAGCAAATGAAACCTCTATATAGTTCCTTACTCTATGCTTAGACGGTTGGCTGCTAAGTGCCTTTCTATGGCTCGTGGTCCGCCTTATATAGGGCTCGGCGAGATCTAGTGTGCCCGTTGCCTGTGGGATTTTCCGGTCTCAGTGTGACCATCTCTCTCGGTCTAGTGTGAATTTTATATTAAATTTTATAAGAATTTTATATTAAATGCTTCTTCCGTTTACTTTTTATTCATTCATTTCATGCTTTTGTGCGCGCAGCGTCACACTCCCCCCCGTCATGGATTCGAGTGGTGTTGAATAATTGTGACATAGTTCCCCCTATTTGACATTACTCGCCAGGTCTTCTCTCCATCTTTTACTAGCCAATGCTGCTGTTTTCCGCGTGTCTTCCCTGCCAGTTTCTCCTTGATCTTATTTTTTGCTGTCCTGGACAGTGTTGTCCCCTCCGGTAGCGTTCATCCCTCGTCGTTGGACTCCTCCTCATAGAGCTCTAAGATGACCATATCCGGTGTCTCGGCTGACCGGCCGTCCTGGTCGATCCTGGCTACAGCGCCTTGGCTTGTGCCTTCGTCGCCCCGCCCGGATTGGATGCCGTCGGTTGCGTTTGGCCTGGCCTGCTTGTTTGCCGATGCCTGGATCTGCATGCTGCCCTTCATCCTTCATCATGCCGTCCGCTTTCTCCCGGCTCCCGCCATTGGAATCGGCTCCACCAACTTGGCCTTAGTCTGCGCTGCTCTGGGTAAAGCGTCTGCTACCGCATTCCATTTTCCCGTTCTATACTGGACTACGCCTAAGTCCCTGGCATTCGTTTTTGTCTCCGGTTGGCCCTCTTCGTCTCCGGTCGCTCTTATCATTAGCTCCAAGCAGTATTCCTTCTGCCACTTCTGTTAGTATCATGAACGTTACATTGAAAGCTCTTCCTGCAAATTGGACTTCTGCTGCGAATTCTCCTATCGCCTTCTGCGTTGCCCCGTTGGCCATTGTTATTTCTGCTCGGGTTCCACACCATTTGCCTTGTTGTTTTAGATCTTGATATCTGCTTCTGCTTATCGCGCTTCTTGATGCTCCTGTGTCCGCGATTCCTTTCGCTGTCTTGTTACCGACTCTTATCCGGGCTACTATTTGGAACCCGTCGCAACACAGCTATTCCCCTGCTACTGGCTCTTTTATTGCCGCCTGAGCTGCCAGCTTCACCTGCTCCGGCAGCACTCCTTGGTTCTCGTCCCGTTTCTTCCACAGTCCCAGCAAAACAGCCTCGGCGGGTTGCTGCTCGTGCTTGCCGCATGTCCAGTTCCTCCGCAGCGCATGCATATCTCCGGTCCTAGTTGCTGCTGTGTAGGTTGGCTTGCCTGTGTCCGCTCCTCTGCCTCTATTTCTTCTACTTCCTCCGCTAGTTTGAGGAATTCTGTCAACGAGTTGAATCCTGCCCTCCTAGCGTATAGCTTTATCTTGCTCCTGCTGTTTTTGTATACTCGGTCCAGTTTTGCTTCTTCTGAGAGCTTTGTGAATTGCATCAGTTTTCTTAGTCCCATTGCATATTCTCTTACGGGTTCCGTTTCTCTCTGCTTCATCTGTGCAATCTGATTCTCCAACTGTTCCTCATACCTTGGTGGTAAAAAGTATTCCAGCAGTTCTGTTCTGAGCTGCGTCCATGTTACGATCCTTCTAGGCGTGGTGTTCCACCAATCACTCGCGATCTCCTCCAGGATGAATGGCATCGTCTGTATCAGCTGGTCCTTCCGTATTCCGTATCCGCCTGCCCACTGTTCCATTTTATTTAGGAACTCCAGTGGGTTTGATGTTCCTTGGTACCGGATGCCCCATCCGCGTACCCGGTCTATGACTTCTGTTTCCATTTTTATTTGCGTTTTTCCTTCCGTTTCGTCCCCTAAACTTGCTCCTTTGATGTCCATTATCTCCTCCTTTTCCCTGGTTACCACGATCGCCGGAATTGTTTCCTTCGCCGGGCTTTTTTCTCTCCTATATTTTTCTGTCAGTTCTGCGAGTCTTTGTCTGACCATTTCCGTATGATCCGTTTTTTTGGCGAACGCTGTCAACAAACGTCTTAAATCTTCAATTGAAGAAAGAGAATTGGTTGCTTGGGGCATAGAGTAAGGAACTATAGAGAGGTTTCATTTGCTCTGCCCGTGCCTCTGCCAAAGCTCTGCTGAGAGCCATGTTCGAAGCTAACTTCTTATAACTTCGGTTTCTCACCACTTCTAACATGTGCGAAGCACAAGCAATAGTATGGCGAGTTTTCGCACCTATCCTTAGGAATAAGAGCGAGCAGTGCAGCAATAAGAATTCACCATGGGCATGGAATGAAGCTCGATTCGAACAAATGAAAAACTCTCTTTTTTTCCGTATTTCCCCTACGTGGCATCACTGGCAAAGTCTCTCGAGAGCGCGGGCAGAGCAAATGAAACCTCTATATAGTTTCTTACTCTATGGTACTGCAAGTTTATGACAGAATACATGTCTTTTGGGCATATGGTTGAGGCAAACTCAGAAGGTAAGTATGATTTACCACATCAAGCCGTAATTAGAAATACGAGCTTAACTACAAAATTAACGGTTGTGTTTGATGCGTCAGCAAACACCACTAATAATAAATGTCTTAACATTATGTGGATTGGACCTAGAGTTCAAAACGATATTTTCGTAATTATTTCAAGTTTGAAAATCGCCCCGATCGGACGTCTATATCCTATAGCTCCGATAGGAACAATCGGATATAACTTGCAAGAATCGATGATATTTCGTGCACTCATAGTGCACGAAACTTTAAAACTTTATTTTTTCTAAATCCAAGAAAAGATTTATATTTTCAAGGAATTTTTTTCTCAAAACAAGAAAACCTTTCTTGAATCAAGAAAGTGTTTCTCAAATGTACAAATTGTCGCCATAAACTAAACTCGCCTTAAGTCCAAGAAAGAATTTCTATATTTTAGTAAAAATTGTACTTGTTTTTAGAATTTTTTTCTTAAAATTAGGAATTCTGCCCTAAAAATTATTTACTTTAAAAAACAGACAAATTTTCTGAAATTAACCTTAAAATTCGATAACCCTAAAAAATAGAAACGATTTCTTAAATAGAAACGATTTCTTAAATATAAAAATATTTTCTTAAATATAAAAATATTTTCTTAAATATAGAAATATTTTCTAAAAAATAAAAATTAATCCCAACATATGGAAACTTTCACAGTTGCGACTTAACGAGTTCTAAAAACTTTTTTAAACTAATATTCTTCACAAACGCCCCATCATATAGTCTTTTGTTTGCCGTGCGTTCTTCGCGCGCGACCGTGGCTCCATTCAATGTCTTCGAACTCACGCGCGGGAGACCTGGGTTCAAATCCCACCGACGGTCGGAATAAAATTATAAGTTTTTTCGGATAAGATAAAGATACTTATCGGATTTTACTTGTAAGAACTGAAATAAATCATAATTGTACTAATTTCTCTCTCTCTTTCCCCACAGAATTACACTTGAAATAGATATTGGCAATTTACTAGTGCAATACTAATACAAACTTTGTGACTTTTCTAAATAAAAAGCGAAGTGCCTAAATCATATACGTACATATGTATACACATACATAAATATACATAAGTCCATAAATCCTGAATAAAAAATTACATCATGATGAATGTAGGCACATTTTTTTTTAATTTTTAGAAAAAATAGCGTAAAATTGATGGTTAGATGCCCTACTTTTAAGAAATATTTTTTTATATTATAGAAAAGTTTTTCTTGTTTTTATGGCTCTTTGCCTTACATTTTAGCAAGGAACGCCCTTAATTTTAGAAAAATTTACCCTAAAATTTAAGGTGCGATGCCTTTGAAGACAAAAATAGGGCGAATTTCTTCTTGTAAGACCGCCAAAAGGGAATAGAACGAATAGACGCCCCGAATTAAGCGGGAACCCATTTCGCTCTCCCAAAGGTGAATTTTCCCTTTGGAGAAAGTCTGACATTGGCCCCTGTTAAATAATCTTTCTATTTTGACCGACGGCCTCGAATTCTAAGACCTCTCTCCTAGATGGCGCCTGCAACCTCGATTTTCTCTCTTATAGAGGGCGACATTTCAGCTTATTTTGCTGGGACAAGCGTTACAAAGTTTACGAATAAAAGTAGTGCCAAGCATCGTTCTACGGTTTAATAAGGATGGTAGATTAATTAGAAGAAATGTACATGTACTAGTACATTTCTTCTAATTAATCTACCATCCTTATCGTTCTACGGTTTAATAAGGATGGTAGATTAATTAGAAGAAATGTACATGTACTAGTACATTTCTTCTAATTAATCTACCATCCTTATTAAACCGTAGAACGATGCTTGGCACTACTTTTATTCGTAAACTTTGTAACGCTTGTTTTTTTCATGGCAAAATTAACACTAAAAACAAGAAATTCGCCTTATTTTTGTCTTCAAAGGCATCGCACCTTAAATTTTAGGGTAAAATTTTCTAAAATTAAGGGCGTTCCTTTCTAAAATCTAAGGCAAAGGGCTCTAAAAACAAGAAAAACTTTTCAAAAAAATAGAAAAATATTTCTTAAAAGTAGGGCATCTAACCATAAATTCGAGGGGATTTTTTCTAAAAATTAGAAAAAATGTGCCTACATTCATCATGATGTAATTTTTCATTCCGAATTTATGGACTTATGTATATATATATATTCTCATGTATGTGTGTGTGTATATGTATACGAATTTCATTCAGAAAAGTCTCAAAGTTTGTATTACTGTTGCACTAATTTGTCAAGATCGATTTTAGCTAGATTTCTATGGGGGAAGAGAGAGAGAGAGAGAAATCGTGTACAATTATGATTTATTTCAGTTCTTACATGTTAACTCCTATATGTATCTATTCGAAAAAACTTAAATTGAATTCGTCCGTCGGTAGGATTCGAACCCAGGTCCTCCCGCGCGCGATTTCAAAAACATCGAATGAAGGCACGGACGCGCGCAATGCACACACGGCAAAATCAACGACTATATGATAGGGCGTTAGCGAAGAATATTAGTTTAAAATATTTTTTAGAATTCGTGAAGTCGCAACTGTGAAAGTCGAAATATTTAAAATAAATTTTAAATATTATCTTAGTGATTATATTGGTCTTTGGTCAGAGTGTGATATTTTAGAAAATATTTTCTATGTTATAGAAAATATTTCTATATTTTGGAATTAATTTTTATATTTTAGAAAATATTCCTATAATTAAGAAAATATTTCTATATTTAAGAAAGCGTTTCTATTTTTTAGGGTTATCGAATTTTTAGGGTTAATTTGAGAACATTTTTTTTTTTTAGGGTAAATAATTTTTTAGGGCAGAATTCCTAATTTTAAGAAAAAAATTTCGAAAAACAAGTGCCATTTTTACTAAAATATAGAAATTCTTTCTTGGAAGAGAGAAAAAAATTCCTTGAAAATAGAAATCTTTTCTTGGATTTAGAAAAAATAAAGTTTTAAGGCGAATTTCTAAAATTTAGGGTTAATTTTGCTATGAGTGTAGTAGTAGTAGTAGTAGTAGGTTGTTTATTGTTTGTGTTTTGTTTTTTGTTGTTGCTTATTTATAGCTGGTTGTACATATTTAAATTTACATCAACACAAATAAACAAACAAAAATTGGTTACAACGACAATGGCTTTTATGCCGTAATTCGGTTAATTTAGTTAAGTTAGATTCTAAAATTGTTCTAAAATAATTTTTTTTCTATAATAACTGGCTTTTATAATGAAGAATGCCAGATTCTCCCAGTTTTCCCCATAATAAGACTGTGGAGATCCGATTCGCAAAGGGTGGTTTTCGTAAAACATAGGGCAGACTGCAATGAAGTGTTGAACATCCTCGATTTCTAGCATATTGCAGAGGCTGCATTCCAGTGATGGGTTGCTGCTGTATGGCCTGCCATTTAAATCTACCATCTGCCATCTCGGTTCTAGCTTGGATGATATGCTTTATGAGTTCTCCTTTATGTTGATCGTGGAAGTAGTTTTTTTCAGATAAATTATAAATTCCTTGAAAATAGAAATCTTTTCTTGGATTTAGAAAAAATAAAGTTTTAAGGCGAATTTCTAAAATTTAGGGTTAATTTTGCTATGAGTGTAGTAGTAGTAGTAGTAGTAGGTTGTTTATTGTTTGTGTTTTGTTTTTTGTTGTTGCTTATTTATAGCTGGTTGTACATATTTAAATTTACATCAACACAAATAAACAAACAAAAATTGGTTACAACGACAATGGCTTTTATGCCGTAATTCGGTTAATTTAGTTAAGTTAGATTCTAAAATTGTTCAAAAATAATTTTTTTTCTATAATAACTGGCTTTTATAATGAAGAATGCCAGATTCTTCCAGTTTTCCCCATAATAAGACTGTGGAGATCCGATTCGCAAAGGGTGGTTTTCGTAAAACATAGGGCAGACTGCAATGAAGTGTTGAACATCCTCGATTTCTAGCATATTGCAGAGGCTGCATTCCAGTGATGGGTTGCTGCTGTATGGCCTGCCATTTAAATCTACCATCTGCCATCTCGGTTCTAGCTTGGATGATATGCTTTATGAGTTCTCCTTTATGTTGATCGTGGAAGTAGTTTTTTTCAGATAAATTATACTCAAGATTTTTAAATAAAAATTGCGTAAAAATTGCATAGCCGGGAGTATTTTGTGGCAGTCGAAATATCTTTTTTACAAAAAAAGTTAGTACTCGTTCCGCATCTTCATATCTTTGATTTCCCCACACCTCTGCCGACTAGCACATAATTGTTTTCACTGTCGCCTGGAAAAGGCTGTACTTGGCACTCATTTTAACATTTTTTCTACCTGAAAAGTTTTCTAGGTGGCGTTCATAGCTATTTTTGCATCTTTGATCTTATCTTTTATGTGGGTATAAAAACTCATATTTGTGGTAAGCGTTACACCGAGGTATTTGACGATTTTACACGTTCCAGCCGGATTCCGTTCAGTTGCCATTTTTTGTTCCTAGCGTGACGGCCACCTGTACCCTTAACTACCATAATCTTTGATTTGCTTGTATTTATGGTGAGGTCCCATACTTTACAGTACTCTAGCAATCATGTCCCTTAACGTTTCAGGGCTGTTAGCCAGTAGGCACATGTCATCGGCATACAAAAGGGTCTTAACATGTGTTCCATTCACGGTCACTAAACCTGTTAAAAAATTAACAACATCGTCCACAAAGAGAGAGAAGAGGAGAGGGCTGAGAATGCAGCCTTGTTTAACTCCACTGTTTGTATAGAACCATTTCGAAAGCTCTGATCCGTCCCATACACTTGCTTTGTTATCCTCATAGATACTAGACAGTGCTTGTTGAGAGTCCCAGTTGGCTAAGTTTATACATTAGGCTATTTCGGATCACTGTATCAAAGGCGGCTTTAAAATCTACAATGAAAATGTACAGCTTCATTTTTTGTTGCAGAAAGGTTTGGGCGATTGATGTCAGCACGAAACACTGTCAACTGTAGAGAAACCCTTTCGAAAGCCTGTCTGAAATTCACTAAGAATGTTTTCTCGGTTTACCCATGTCGTCATACGTTTTAACAGTGCTCCTGCAAAAATATTAGCGACTGTGTTTTGAGCAGATATGCCTCTGTAGTTGCTGGGATCGGTCTCCACACCTTTTTTAAAAATTGGACTGATCAGACTTTTTGACAGCAATCTGGGAAAACTTCATGGCTGTAAAATTTATTGTAGGCATCGGTGAGTCGCTGTATAAAACAAAACGGAGCGTTTTTGAAAAATTCTGCAGTTATTCTGTCTTCTCCAGGAGCTTTGTTTAGTTATACCCGTTACTAGTAGAATAAAAGGGTATGTTTTATTCGTGCAAAAGTATGTAACAGGTATAATCTTTACTTGGGCATTTTGAATTACTCTTTACTAACCTCTCCATCTTTGCTTCATAGGTAATTTAGTCCTCTTGAAAGGCTAAAAGCTTTTTCGCAACATCATTGTTGTCTTTAACGAAAAGTAATTATACCCGTTACTCGTAGAGTAAAAGGTGCAAAAGTATGTAACAGGTAGAAGGAAGCGTTTCCGACCCTATAAAGTATATATATTCTTGTTCAGGATCACTAGCCAAGTCGATCTAGCCATGTCCGTCTGTCCGTCTGTCTGTCTGTCCGTCTGTCCGTCTGCCTGTCCGTCCGTATGAACGCTGAGATCTCGGAAACTATAAAAGCTAGAGAATTGACATTTTGTATGTAAATTTTAGGAGCTCCTACGCAGCGCAAGTTTGTTTCAAAAAGGTGCCAGGCCCCCTTTAACGCCCACAATCGCTTATATACGATTTTAAAAATTTAAATATTTCGGAAAAGTAAAAATGCAGTTTTATTGTGTTTATCAATACATATCGAAATGTAGAAGAAATTTTTCAAATCGGACCATTCGTTTAAAATTTATGCGTGATCAAAGTTTCAATCTCCATCTCCCTCGCACTTCCTACCTATGAAGCAAAGATGGAGAGGTTAGTAAAGAGTAATTCAAAATGCCCAAGTAAAGATTATAAGAGGGGAAGGAAGGAAGATTTGTCGACAAAATCCAAAAACCACAGGATTCATACGGCATAGATCACGTCGGCTCCCTGACAATCACTTTTCCGAGATCTCATCGTTCATACGGACGGACAGACGGACAGACGGACATGGCTAGATCGACTCGGCTAGTGATCCTGAACAAGAATATATATACTTTATAGGGTCGGAAACGCTTCCTTCTACCTGTTACATACTTTTGCACGAATTCAATATACCCTTTTACTCTACGAGTAACGGGTATAAAAACGGTTCTGACAGCAAACAGTTCTGGGAAATCGTTAATAAATTAAACGGGAACAAACAGAAAAAACCAATAAAAGTAAGTCCAACAGATTTGGCAAACTATTTTAGTAGCCTACTCTCCCAAATTCAAAATTAAACAGAAATCAGCTATGCTAAGCCTCTGCTTTCCTCAGATCATATGGACTCCCCTTTCAGCCTTTCAGAAATAGAAAGCGCTGTCCTAACACTAAAACAAGAGAGAACGCTATAGTCGAGTGCCTCGACTATTAGATACCCGTTACTCAGCTAAACAACTTAATATAAATATGCCTTCTTTGCCGAGCAATTGCAACTGTGTACAATGTAAATACATACATATGTATATGCTTACATACATACACACATACGCCATTGTTTGCCTCAGATAACTTGATTTGATTTGCATAGTTCTTGGGATATAGTTCGGTATTGACAAATGAAAACCATCGCAATTTCCTTTAATAGAAATCCTTACCGAGAATTAACGTCGACTCCTGTACCTGATAGTCGGGGCACCCGACTATAGCGTTCTCTCTTGTTCTTTCTCTTTCCATAGCCGTTTGTAATTTGTTATTGCCGTTTTGTAGATGTGGCCCATTATTTCGTTTCGCCTTAGCTGTTTAAGGCAATCAAAAGAGTGTTTCCTGGCCCTTTCGCATTGTACGTCGAACCACGGTTGCTTTCTGCTAAAGTTTAGTGACTGCTGCATGGGTTTGAAGGCATCTACGATTAAGTTGAGCAGTTTGGCTAGCAGTGTAGACCCACTTGGATCTCCTATTTGTTGGACTCCTGATACTAATGCATCTGTGTAATGTGGCGACCCAGCGTCACAAATAATAAAAGAACATTCCAAAAACAACACACAATGATCTTTTATTCTCCCTACGCTACACCACATTCAAAACACGCGCCAAAATCGCGTACTTTCAAAACGCGCGGCCAAAAAACAACAAACTGGCCCATCCGCAGCGCCGACACTCGCAGCAAGCAGTTCATCACTCGGCCCATCCGCAGCGCCGAAGCTCGCACACCGGATCACGACAATAAGCAGTTCATCACTCGGCCCTTCCGAAGCGCCGAATCGACAGAGCAAGCAGTCCCGACGCATCTACACACAACTACACGATTATACGATTACTTTGAAATACACGTCTCTAGTTTTATCCAACTGTGTCATTATTGGGGAAAGGGAGGTAAATCGATCTATAGAGGAATAAATATAAATATCTGTCACGAACCCTGACCACGGCGAGCTATACCGCCTCCCAAAACAGGGTCGTTACAGTAACTTAGGCGGTGGTTGTCCTTCCACTTTAACTTTCGGTTGAGTTTTGGCTGGGTACTATCGACTTGTTCATGTAGAATGACTCTTAAAAGGACTTTGATGGGCATATGGCCAGAAAGGGATTGAGCACCTACCACCAAATCTTTCACCACATCGTGTCACTTTCCTTTTATGAGACAGTAGTCAATAGTCGACCTTGCTGCGCTCCTTAAAAAGGTATATTCTCCTCCTTGGTCACCGATTATCCTGCCGTTCATTACCGTCAGTCCTAGTGATTCGCTCATCTCAACAATTTTTGCGCCTTTGTTGTCTAATATTTCGCCCTTAGATTTCGTGCTACTGGTCCTGAGGTCTAAATTTGTGGGTTCTTTTGTGGCTTGTGCTTTTCCGATGCGAGCATTTATATCCTCAATAATCATTAGGTTATTGCAACCCCCTGTCAGTCCGAAATCGTACACCTTTTCAAAATCTGCTTGCCAGTTATTGCAGTTAATGTATACTGGGAGTATATGTAGTTTTTCGTCTTTCGTGTTTATTTCGATGACTTCTGCGTCTTCCTTGCCCGTAAAGGTAATATGTCCTTCGTTCACCAGCTGCTTTCGGATTCCGTAAACACTTCCTCCGCTGGCCCATCCACGGGCTGCTACTCTCACTGCTGGTATCCAATGCAGCAAATGATCAGGAAAGTAATTTGCAAAACTCGTTTCGTCGTTGGTCAGAGAAGTTTCAAATAGTAGAAAAATGTAGAATTGTGTAACAAAATTAAGGAATTGTTTAAATAATGTCTTATTTGCTAAGCCAGCTATGTATATTGTACGATACAATTTTAACATTAAGGGACGGTACTACATTAGGGACATTTAGTTTTTTGAATTTAGTTTGCTCAATGTAACTTTGTAGTCTAGGGCTATTTTAAATGAGGTACCATATATGTTCTCCAGGACATTTTGTGCTAACTCTACTCCACACATGAGCTTGCCGTCTTTATTCCAGTAGAACCATTTACCTTCAATAACCATGCGATCGTTTCTAACAGTGACCTTAACGTTTTTGTGTCTTTCCAGAAAGTTCCGGCGGAGGCCTAGCATCACGCGTTTTTTAAGTCTCCTTTCGATGTTCAGATCCTGTTCGATTGAGACTCGTGTTCCTTTCAGGTTTTTGGTGTACTTAAGGATGGTCTGTACTGCGCTTACTGTGTTTAGTTCAACCAGAACAGCCATTTTAGATTTCGGATGATTATGTTTTTTCGTTTATTTGCGTTTTCCAGTTGTAGAAGTCTTGCTTGTTTGTTTTCGTTGTCGCTTTTGATTTGGTTAATCTCTGCCTGCAGTATTTTGTTTTCCTCTGTTAGCGAGTCGACCTTTGTTGGGAGACATTCTACATTTTGCTGAATGGTATCCCTTTTTGTGGCAATCGAATTAACGTCCTATTTTGTAGCTAGTTCTTTGAGCTTTGAGGCGAACATACCCTCCATCATGGATTTCAGATCTTTAAGATCTACCGGGTTGCCTGTGTTTATTGGTGTGTGATTATTTTGCGTGGGAGTGTCTGATCGACTCGCATTGAATGCCCCGGCCTGACCGGTACCCTGAGGCTTAGTAGGGGTCCTGGCGAGTCCTAACATTTTTATTTAGTTTTGTGCAGAGATTTAACAGTATGCCTAAAACGATGCTTTTATATTTTTTCTAAACTTTTCTAAACGCCACCTATTGGCTAAAGCTGGAACCGTAGATTAGACTAAGCAATAATTCTGGCGTTCTATAAGCAGGAGGTTTGGATCCGACTCACTGTGAATGCTTCTCTGCTGTTGTGTTCCGTCACTACTGTTGTTTGCGCCTAATCATTGCCGGTCTTCTGAGTGGTTTTTTATTTTGGTTTTCTTCCGTTACCGTCGGTTTCCACCAACAAAAATGGTCCGTTTGAGTGAAAAGCCGCGTTTCCAGGTCGGTTTGGGAGGGACGATACCAAGTGATTTTAGCCAGATCCGAGGGTGTATGGCCAGAGATTTCACGGTGCCGATGTAGACCCTTTCAAGTGACAGTGTTTAGGTACGTACAGCAGGGCTTCGGCGGACCTGGAGTGTTGTATTTTGAAAAGAATTCAGGTGTCACTTTTTGCACGTCCGTACTGCGTATCTTCTTCTTTCAAGAAGAAGAAGTGTAATAGAGTATTGTTCGTGAACGCTTGCAGCTTTAATCATCTCTAATATATAGGCGCATAATGCCATCTCTACTCTATTCTATATATTTAATCTATGTACAAAAAAACATGTATACAATGTCTTTTGGGTTTCTGGCAACGCCGCTAAGACGGGTCAGATTGCGAAATTGAATTCAGTGTCAAATAGGCTTCGCAACTGGCAAGAATAAAATTAATACAGTCCACATATACGCAACTCAACTCGTTCTTATTTCTGACCATATTGTTGGTCCTTCGAGCCGGATTCTTGGACAGTTAGTGAAGTGCTTTGATTCTCAGGTTAATTGTTTGCTATGGAACAGTTAAAAGCATTGGTGAAAAGCCGTGCCAGACTCAAGGGCAACATCACACGTTGTCTCTCATGGGCTGAGCAAGCGGAATCTGCAACACAGGCGGAGATCTCCACGCGCATACAACTTCTCCACGAAGTTTGGAAGGAGTTCAACCAGTTCGGCGATTGCATTGCTCTCCACGAGGAGGTAGAAGGTTATGTCGATCCGGAGATGGATAACGCAATTTACGAAGAAAAGTACCTAAGGGCGAACGCAATTCTCAAGGACAGAAGTGATGCTCTACAACCGAGTACATCTACAGGTTTTGTGAATGGCAGCAACGGTCTGCACTTCAACGGCGACGCAATTGTAAATTTGCTACAACAAAACCAACAACTATTTGAGCGACTGGCTGCAAATCAGGGTCATTCGAGCACGCCGGTTCATGTTGGTGGTGACGTCTCTTTGGCGAATTCAAGTTCGGTACATGCGGCGAATTCCAATCTCAGTGAATTGCCGAAAATTCAAATCAAACGATTCTCTGGCAACTACACAGAGTGGCCCTCTTTTCAAGACATTTATGAAAGCACAATTCATAACAAGCAACATTTGTCCAACACACAGAAGTTCCATCACTTGAAAACACTTATTGTTGATGAGGCTGCCAACTTGGTACGGCATTTGGCCATTACGGATACAGCTTACAACACCGCTTGGGAACGTCTGAAGGAAAGGTACAATCGTCCACGGCACATTGTAAACTCATTTTTGGAGCAGTTTATGAACCTGCCAACAACTACAAAGGTAGATGCATCAATTCTACGGAAGGTGTCAGACGGAGCAAACGAAATTATTCGCGGATTGGATGCAGTCAACCAGATGGGACGCGATTGCTGGATCATCTATCTGGCCCTGGAGAAACTTGACGCCGACACGCGGCGTAGGTGGATTGAGCGCAGCATGGACACAGATTCCCCCACTCTCGAGGAATTCTTCAAATTTCTGGATTCTCGTTGCGAGGAACTGGAACTAAGTAAAAGGGAGCTTGCGACTGGTAGTAAGACAACAACACATGCAGAAAAACCAAAAAGGGTCACACAATCGATGGTTGCGATCGAAGGCAGTGGCTGCATCAAATGTAATTCAAAAGAACACACTCTGTATAACTGTCAGCTGTTCTTGGATATGTCTGGGATGCAGAGGCGATCCTTCGTAAAGGAGAAATCACTGTGCTACAACTGCTTGCGATCTGGTCATGGAGTCAGCAAGTGCAAGTCGACATACAAATGTAGGCAATGCAAGGGAAATCATCACTCCCTTCTACATGTCCAAGCGAATCCACAGGCTATTGGGAATCTTGCCCAGATATTAGGCGAGGACGAGCGAAACATAGGTGCGTCCAACAACACTACGGTGACTCTCAGTCATTTCGCACAAGGAGAGGGCACTCAATCAGTTGTATGTGCACAGGGCACTGCAAAATCTACACAGGAAACGGAAATTAAGCGAAGCATTTTACCAACTGCCATGGTTTATGTTCAAAACGCAAAAGGTGACCTCGTAACATGCCGTCTCTTATTGGACACAGGCTCGGAGCTCACCTACGTATCCGAGCGTTGCATTCAAGCTCTCGGATTGACACGTTCGGCATCACGCATTTTGGTCACGGGAATCTCTTCGGTGAAAGCAGACACGACAAGGGGATGCAGCACCTTGCATATCAAGTCCCGTATCTCCGAGGATCATTTGGTTGTCTACGCCCACGTCCTAGGCAGAATTACTTCTTCGCTGGAACGCCAAAACATCGATGCATCGGCACTCGAGGCATTCAAGGATCTGCAGTTGGCGGATACAGAATTCAACACAAACTCACCTGTTGACATTCTATTGGGAAGCGAACACGTATGGTCGGTGTTTACAGGACGAAAGATGTACGACAACAAGGGTAATCTTATCGCCATTTCTTCGGTGTTCGGATGGGTAATAACCTCACTCATCACATCAAATCCAAGCAACGCTATTGCACTGACTACAACAGTAGACATAGGCGCCACGCTTCAGAAGTTTTGGCAATTGGAAAGCGTTCAAAGCAGCGCAAAATTGGATCCGGAGGATGATCAGGTCGAGAAGCACTTTCTCGCCACTCACAGTCGCGATGAAAACGGGAAGTACATCGTGGATCTTCCATTCAACACTGAAAGCCCCGATTTCGGAGAAACTCTACAAGGAGCGCTCAAACGCTTTAAATCGGTTGAGCGGCGGCTGCAACAGAACGAGCAGCTGCGTACACAGTACGTATACTTTATGCGGGAATACACAAATCTGGGGCACATGCGAGAGGTGCCACCTGAAGAAAACGCTAATGGAAATCAGTTTTATCTACCACACCACCCAGTTCTGGGTCGGAAGCTACGAGTAGTTTTCGATGGATCTTTTCGTGACGCCAATGGTAAGGCTTTAAATGACACCCTGTTTACAGGTCCCAGTATCCAGCGCGATCTATTCGCTGTGTGCCTTCGTTTTCGAATGTACAAATTTGCATTCTCAGCGGATATTGTAAAAATGTTCCGCCAGATATGGGTCAACGAAAAGCACAGAAACTTCCAGAAAATCGTTTGGAGAGAAGATCCATCCGATTCCATCAAGCACTTCCAATTGTGCACTGTAACCTACGGAACTTCATGCGCACCATTCCTGGCCGTGCGAGTGCTGGAACAACTTGCTGTAGATCATCAAGAGGAATACCCAAATGCGTCGAAAATCCTGCTGGAGGATTTCTATGTAGATGACGTTCTTACTGGGTCAAACAGTGAGGATGAGCTACTTCGGAACCGAAACGAGCTGATTCAGCTGATGTCTCGTGCAAATCTTGAACTCGGGAAATGGGTATCCAATACACCATGTATACAAACGGATGATAGCGACACACAACCTGCACAAACGTCACCAGTAAAGGTTCTCGGACTGTACTGGCATCCTGGAAAAGACATTCTAACGTACAATGTCGGTCTAGCTAAAAATCCTGATTGCACAAAGAGACAAGTTTTGTCCGACGTCTCGAGGATATTTGATCCTCTCGGACTCTTGGCACCCATTGTAATCCAATTCAAAATCCTGTTCCAAAAGCTATGGCTCTTGAATTTGGATTGGGATGACCCACTCCCAACTAAACTGGCGGACAACTGGCTAAAGTGGAGAGCAGATCTGGACAATCTTCAAACATTTCAACTACCACGATTTGTCGCCAACGACCCGGACCACATCGAACTCCACGGATTTTCGGATGCGTCAACCAAGGCATATGCTGCTGTGGTGTACAGCAGAGTCACGAATGACGATGGCTCCATCTCGGTATCCATTGTGGCTGCGAAAACAAGGGTGGCTCCACTGAAACAACAATCCTTGCCACGTCTAGAACTTTGCGCAGCACTTCTCCTTAGCCAACTGATTCGCTCGATCACATCTGCATTGCGCCACAAAAACATAACTGTTTTTGGCTGGTCCGACTCTTCAATAGTGCTCACCTGGTTATCGTATACGCCAGCCCAACTCAAGACATTTGTTGGAAACAGAACCTCGGAAATCCTTGACACTATTCCAAGGAGTGCTTGGCATCACGTAGATTCCAAAACAAACCCAGCGGACTGTGCGTCCAGGGGACTGATGGCTGCTGATCTCATCGACTTCCATTTGTGGTGGAATGGGCCTTTATGGCTACGGGACAAGGTGCAGTATCTGGTAAAGTTAAACGACTCACGTTTCGGTTTATCTCTTACAGACAAACGCATTCAAGGAGAAGTCAAATCCAACTGTTTGGCCACACTGGCTGAAGCAACCCCGGTTCATCCATTTGATGAACTAACCGAGCGAGTGTCTTCTTGGATCAAGCTCGTCCATATTGTCGGCTACGTGAAGCGGTTTATTCAACGTACACGAAACCTAACTCCCAAAAGGGTATCTAGCGCTCTCACATTTGACGAGATTAAGGAGGCAAGGATTCTGTGCATAAAACAAGCACAAGGTTATTTCAAAGACGATTACCAATTGCTCCTCGGTAAAAAACCTTTAAGGAACCGATCACAGCTGATCAAACTGGCACCTATAATCGACGAAAACGATTTGCTGAGGGTAGGCGGACGACTGCACCAATCGCAGTTGTCAAACGATGCAAAACACCCAGTATTGCTACCAAAAACACACCGCATCTCAAAGCTGATTCTGGAACACGAGCACCGAGTGAACCTCCACCCTGGCGTTTCCTCACTTTTTGTTATTGTTCGGCAAAAATTCTGGATATTTGGAGCACGTAATCTAATTCGCAAAATAACCCACGACTGTTTAGCTTGCTTTCGTCAACGCTGCCACACATCCCAGCAACAAATGGCTGATTTACCCAGCGTACGCATTACACAAGCGCTTCCATTTATATATACTGGTTGCGACTATGCAGGTCCAATACTTCTGAAGGATGCAAAGGTTCGGAAGCCACGTATCAGCAAGGGCTACATATGCCTATTTGTTTGCATGGTCACCTCGGCCATCCACCTGGAACTTGCCACAGATTTGACGACAGAGACCTTCTTGGCTGCCTTGCGGCGCTTTATATCGGTACGTGGCAAGTGCAGTAAGATCTACAGTGACAATGGCACAAATTTTATTGGAGCTAAGCGATCCCTCGACGAGATGCAAGAATTGCTTTCTTCACAGACACACAAGGACACCGTGTCTAGCACACTAGCGGATGATGGTATCCAATGGGTATTTATTCCCCCGAGAGCCCCTCACTGGGGAGGCAAATGGGAGTCGGCAGTTCGTTGCGTCAAGCTGCATCTTCGCAGAATTACCGGAAACTCAACGCTCACCTTTGAACAGATGCGCACACTTCTTGCTCAAATAAGCGCAGTGATAAATTCACGCCCCTTGTGCTACACACCGGATACGGAAACCAACTACCTATCCCCAGCTCACTTCTTAATTGGGCGACCATTAACAACAGTGCCAGATCCCGATTTGAGTCACATCCCAGTGGGCCGATTAGGATATTGGCAAAGCATCCAGTCTATGCTTCAAGGATTCTGGAGAAAATGGCATCAGGAGTATCTGACTACTCTGCAGCAACGTCCAAAATGGACTACTTCAACACCCAACATCTCGACCGGTGATGTTGTGCTCGTAAAAGAGTCCAATTCACCACCGGCATCTTGGCACATCGCTCGGGTTATGGAAACCTATCCAGGGAAGGACAACCTCGTTCGAGCAGTCAAATTGAAGACCCCGACAGGAGAGATGATCAGACCCATCACGAAAGTTGCTGTATTGCCCCATTCAGAAACTGTGTTTCAGGGCGGGCCGGGATGTTCGTGAACGCTTGCAGCTTTAATCATCTCTAATATATAGGCGCATAATGCCATCTCTACTCTATTCTATATATTTAATCTATGTACAAAAAAACATGTATACAATGTCTTTTGGGTTTCTGGCAACGCCGCTAAGACGGGTCATATTGCGAAATTGAATTCAGTGTCAAATAGGCTTCGCAACTGGCAAGAATAAAATTAATACAGTCCACATATACGCAACTCAACTCGTTCTTATTTCTGACCAAGTATGATGTTATAATAAGGCTTGCATTCCAGTAAAGGCCCCGTAGAGCAAATAATAAAAAGTTATTTTGCACAGACTCTATCCGGTCTATATGTACACCATACTGAGGACTCCAAACTGCTGAACAGTACTCCAGGAGTGGACGGACAAGTGAAATGAACAGAGTCTTTGTAACATAGGGATCATCGAATTCCTTTGACCACCTAGTTTTGGCACAACGTGGCATACGTGGCATATTGTGGGTTCACCCTAAATAAGTCATTACATTACACTTAGCGCTATTTAAATCCAAAAGATTTTCACAACAACATGTTTGAAAAGCATTTGGGCCAGATTGTAAGTCTGAACTGCTAGAAATTTCGTTATATTGCAGGCATAACTTAACGTCATCTGCGTACATAAGGACACGCGACTTTGTCAAGATTAAAGGGAGATCGTTTATAAATAAAGTAAAAAGAAGTAGGCCAAGGTGGCTTCCTTGTGGGACGCCTGAAGTAACTCGGATGACATCAGAGATCGAGTTTTTAAAGAGGACTAGTTGAGTCCTACCACTTAGATAACGTGAGATCCATGTTAGAAGATCACGTGGAAACCCTATAAGTCTAGTTTTAATACAAGAAGCGAGTAATTTACTGAATCAAACTTACTGGATATGCCCCTGTAATTGCTTGTATTTGATTTATTTCCTTTCTTATCAAGGGGAATAACAAATGACTCTTTCCAAATCAGTGGGAAATGAGAAGTTTTCAAAGACAAGGTAAACAATTTGTGCAGAGGCCTACCCAGAGTTTCAGCACAGTATTTAAGCACGCAGCCTGGAACTCCGCCTGGAGATCCAGGGGAAGGGAGCTTTCACTTAACCTTGGACAAAAAATTAAGTTTGACTTGGATATGGCATTTGAATATGACGGATTTGGACGGGATGAAACAGAATATGTTGTTTGCAAGAACTGGGCAAATAGATCGGCAAAAGCCTGATCGGTATTTGCCGTAGAATTTTCAAATGATACTGGGTAACAGTCTGATTTACGCTAAGTGTTAACAAAATAATAAAACTGTTTTGGATCTTGTGAAAATTAGACCCTACAACGAGTCAGAAAAGCCTTAAGCACAGTAGAGAAAAGGCAGATTGTGAAACACACATTTTAAATTTATTGAAAAGACTGGACTTAACATATTTTAGGTGTGACAACTCCTTATTAAACCATGGATGTTTAACTTAAATTGACGGATAGTATAACGGAACACACAGATTAAAGATGGAGTTCAATGCATTATAAAAGATAACATATAAACGGTCTCAGCCATGTTAGTGCATGAATAATATTCGGACCAGTCATAGCCGGATATAAAATTATTTAAACGATGACAGTTAGTCTTACGAAAGCAGCGGATTCGTTTAACCGACTTTTCGGATTTTTTATCAGCTCTGTTCTCGCATCTTCAGTCAGCTCCAGAGTTGAATGATAAGGATCATCGGGTAGTGTAAGTGGTGATGTTCTTAATAGACAAACACCTTCTGGATTTCAAACAAAACACACGTCGAGTAAACGTCTCAAGGAGTTTTTAACATGGTTTATTTGGGATAGCGCAATGTCAAGTAAGTCATGCTGCGCTAAAGGAAGTAAATTATTCGAGTTTTAGTCAGGGGACCATGTCGCACTACGTATATTAAAATCACCCAATACTATTAACTGATCTTGATCTGACAGTTCTTTGGAAATAAACTGAATAACGGAAAGTTGACCTGCGTAAATAGGGAACTCAGATGATGGTGGGATAACAAGTAATATATATAAAACTACCGGTAAATGATTATTTTATACCTAGGAATTCGAAGTTATTAAATTCTCTAAAAGCCAGTTTCTGACGAAAAAGTTGAGTTGACAGCAATCAAGACTCCACATCCCCGTCTGGATTGATGATCAAGCCTGTAAATTGTGAACTTACCCGGGAGAATTTCGGAGCTTAGAATATCCGGCCGTAACCTAGTTTCTGTACAGACAATAATATTATATGGGAATAAAAAACTATCCGAGTTCAATTAAGTCAGCTTACTAACTAAGCCTTTTGTATTCTGATAGGAAAGAAGAAAAGAGGAGGCTAGTTTTTTGTAACAGCTGTAAGCTTTATTTCTTTTGACCATGCCATTTTTCATTGTGGCAATTTTATGACACCCAAGTACAAAAAATACCTATTTAACGTTAAATATCCTTCCCAGAACATTTGACCTCTTTGCCGAGTTCTTGTATCCCATATAAATTAGTTTGATGTGTGAACAAATTAATTGCTTGGGCATCAAAAATAATCATCTTTAATCATCATCTTTTGAAGTATTATCTTCTTCTTAAATACTCTCTGGAGATTCAAATGGCCTTGATCTCCACTTTAAGGTTTATATCCACTTTTTCAAGAAAATTTTCCTCCTCAACTACTCCCAGCATTTTGTCAAGAATACTAATCTTTACCGTTTCTCCTCGTTCCATAATCCCTTCCAAATTCTTCCCCAGCACTGCACTGAAATGTTTTCCATCTCATCATCACTTTCATCGTCAGTTGAGACATCCCAATCAAAGTTTAAAATTCTTTCAATGTCTTTTTTTGACAATCTTTTCTTTTCCGGCAGCATATCTACACACAAAAATATTTAGTACCACAATGGCAAAGGTTACCCTCATGCAACAATTAAATTTTTGAAAATTAATAACCTGATAATTATTTAAGATTTAAGTTTCGCAACATAAAATTCAATTATTTCTGTAAACTCTTAAGTCTATACATATAATTATTGTTTCATTCTAAACACAGAAAATCAATTACTTTAATACCTCTGTTGAATTTCACAAGAATATTATGTGCGACGCAATTGTAGTCTTTTAACAAGAAAGGAAGCAAACTTCGGCAAGCCGAAGTTTATACACCCTTGAAATTATTACAAAACGACTACATTTCGATTTATATGCCTACATTACTAAAAACAATGAAGTTATGTCGATTACTAGTTTGCGTAGAAACGGACAGACGGACAGACAAACGGACGGACAGACAAACGGACGGGCAGACAAACGGACGGACAGACGGACATGGCTAGATCGACTCTCTTGGTGATGCTAATCAAGAATATATATACTTATAGGGTCGGAAATGTCTCCTTCACTGCGTTACAAACTTTTGACTGAAATTATAATACCTTCTGCAGAGGTATAAAAATAATTGAGCTCAATTATCAGCAAGAAACTTCAGACAAAAACAAGAAAGCAAAGTTAACTTCGGGAGGAGCCGAAGTTGATATACCCTTGCAGAATATTCTGTAAATTATATTCTCCAAAATTATTCATATGATGCATTCTTGACACTCATAAAAATCCCAACTTCCTATCATTAAATCCACCAAAGTTATGGCAATTCCAATCGTTCAGTTATATGGCAGCTATAGAATATAGTCGGCCGATCCTTATGAAATTTGGTAAATGAAATTGCGATGGTTTTCATTTGTCAATTCCGAACTATATCCCAAGAACTATGCAAATCAAATCAAGTTAGCCAAATTGGAGGTCTGAGTAACGGGTATCTAATAGTCGAGGCACTCGACTATAGCGTTCTCTCTTGTTTACCACTTACTTTCGGGCTCAGGTTATCCAGCAGTGACAACCGGCTTTGGAAGCACAAGTTCAATTGGAATTTACAATGTGTCAAGTTGGCAGCATTACAAAATAATTCGCTAATTTATTTGAATCTGGATCGTTTTCCATTCACCCACAGCCCCCGTCGGAATAATTTCATGAAAATACATTTCTAATTCGTTTTTTACTTTCTAATAACATTTTTTTGAGCAAATGTATTTCGTTGCCAGTTGTAAAAGCTTGCCTTCTGTTTAAGCTTCTCTTGTTGCGCCTGCTCCGATTTTAGTTGCATAATGTAGTTCTCCATTAGCTGACTGGGTGTGTTTTGCTGGAAATTTAACGTTGGAGTGGGGATGGTCATTTCCGTATCCATCTGTTGACGGGTCCTCCAGTATCTATGCAGTCCATCCACTCCAAAGGCCGGTACCTCAATACACAAAAAGTAGGCCAGCTCCATGCCACTTATTAAGGAGCATCCCAGAAACAAGCCAGCAATGCCACCAAAGCTAACTGTAAGAAATGGTCAATTTAATTTCAGAATACATTTAAAAGCGTATTCCCACAGAGATCCATCCATCATCCGTTGAACGGATAATCCATATGGTTTTGCCGTTCCGAAAATTCCCAGTAAGTTCCCCATCCAAATTTAACGGACTTTTTTATGCCATAGTTAGGCGATGTTTTTTCGGTGCAACTCTGAGTTTTTCTTCTTGACAGTAAAAACGTAAACAATAATGACGGGGCATTTTTGAAAATAGAAGGCGTCAAATCAATAAATGCTGTTCATACTTGTAATGATTAAATAATTACTGCTCCATCCGTATGGCAGCATTAATAGTTGCTTTCTTTTTCGGCGCATACCGTATTAACAAAATGGAGCAGAACACTTTGTAGAACGAGAGCATGTCCCTATACATATGTATGTACATTGTACATATATTTTTGGGGTTTACTATTATCTAATAAAATATTTTTATTGCAGGTAATATGGACTTCTTTATGAAGGTCTTAGGATGTGGACCCCGCATATCTAGAAGCCTCTAAAGCGTAATTCAACTCTCGGTCAGCCATGCTGCAAAGCGCACAGAGATGGACCACAAGGACGAGTTTGTGTAGTTAGCGCTCGAAAAAGGCTGGAGGAGCAGCGAACGCAGACCGAGATCATCCCATTGAATTGGGCTTGGCTGTCAGCCGTCCTTGATATTAATAATAATATGAAAAATTAAATTATAATTATATAATAATTATATTATATAAAACAAAAACAAGAAAGGAAAGCTAACTTCGGGCGGAGCCGAAGTTGATATACCCTTGCAGAATATTCTGTAAATAATATTCTCCAAAATTATTCATATAATGCATTCTAAATACTCATAAAAATCCCAACTTCCCAACTTTAAAAACACCAAAGTTATGGTATTTCCTATCGTTATATGAGAGCTATAGGATATAGTCGGCCGATCCTTATAAAAGTTGGTAGGTCGAATTGATTGGCCAAATAAAAAAGAAACCCAACTAATCCTAACTTTACAAACACCAGAGTTATGGCATTTCCTATCGTTCAGTTATATGGCAGCTATAGGATATAGTCGGCCGATCCCGGCCGTTCCGACTTATATACTGCGTGCAAAGGAAAGAAGGGTGTGTGCAAAGTTTCAAGTCGATATCTTTAAAACTGAGAGACTAGTTCGCGTAGAAACAGACAGACGGACAGACGGACAGACGGACATGCTTATATCAACTCAGGAGGTGATCCTGATAAAGAATATATATACTTTATAGGGTCGGAGATGTCTCCCCCACTGCGTTGCACACTTTTGACCAAAATTATAATACCCTCTGCAAGGGTATAACAAGTGAGAACGCTATAGTCGAGTGCCTCGACTATTAGATACCCGTTACTCAGTTCAAATTATAAATTTGAATTCGACGATCTCTTAGAGCTGGCAGCTTTACAGCACGAGCATCAGCAATTTCCTTTGCTTTCGCAATTTCCTTTAATAGAAATCCTTATCGAGAATTAACGTTGACTCTGTTGACCACCTTGGCCAGCTGTTCCAAAGTCATCCGTTAGATGGCCCTATTGTATACGCCATGAAAGGCGGAAATGTAGGCGCTAGCCAGGCTTAAGCGTTTAATGGGTTTTTGGGCGTTAGAGTGGGCGTGGCAAACTTTTATTAGGCCAATCGATAGGTATTGACGAAACAAATACATATCAATTAAAATTTTCATAATAGCATCAAAACTGTGGCTACAGCTCGTGGCTTGTGAGCTTCAAAGGGGGCGTGGCACCATTTTGAAACAAACTTGCGCTGCGTAGGAACTCCTAAAATCTACATGCAAAATGCCAATCTTCTAGCTTTTATAGTTTCCGAGATCTCAGCGTTCATACGGACGGACAGACAGACGGACAGACGGACAGACAGACAGACGGACAGACGGACATGGCTAGATCGACTCGGCTAGTGATCGTGAACAAGAATATATATACTATATAGGGTCGGAAACGCTTCCTTCTACCTGTTACATACTTTTGCACCTTTTACTCTACGAGTAACGGGTATAATTACTTTTCGTTAAAGACAACAATGATGTTGCGAAAAAGCTTTTAGCCTTTCAAGAGGACTAAATTACCTATGAAGCAAAGATGGAGAGGTTAGTCAAGAGTAATTCAAAATGCCCAAGTAAAGATTATAAGAGGGGAAGGAAGGAAGATTTGTCGACAAAATCCAAAAACCACAGGATTCATACGGCATAGATTACGTCGGCTCCCTGACAATCACTTTTCAGCTGTTGTAGACGGACTTGCCAAGCTTGTTTGGTTCTATACAACACGTGCAGAAATAGTAAAACAGGTTTGAAAATCAACCAGCGATTTCGAAAACAACCGTCGGATAGTAACAGCAATCCAATTGCTGCATATAACAACAGGTATGTCGAAAGGTAATGGACAGGTCTAGGAGATCTATAAAACAGGCGATGCCAAGCAAACTTTGCCAGAATTACCAGGCAAAATCGTATTGTCACGTGAATAAAATCCCACAAATTATCAATGACACACCACCTAGGAGTACGAATTATTAGTACATACATTTTCTATAAAAAATAGTTTTCTGAATGTCGCATTTGGCTTAAAGTAAAAAAGCTATTTTCAAATATAAATGATTTCTTTTTGATTTCGTGCATTTTTCTGCAAGAACTCGCGACACGATATGGAAGGCTTCAATAAGGCCTAGCTTACTGATTAATGTATGATGATTGGAATACGAAATATTACCTTTCTATTGGATTACGACAGAAGAGTGAGATTTTATTTGGCATACTGACCCATTAAGTCTACCCAGCCAAAGACAAGGCTTGTGCGATAGACCATGATGGTCTCAAAGCGGTAGTGAACATCCAAATCCACATATGAGGAATTAGCATAAACGTCCGGCGACAGAAATGCGGGGCGAACATCGCTGATGTAGTTCAGCGAGTAGCAGTTGCGAAAGCATTTGCAAGACATGCCCTCGAAGTTGTTGCGCACAAAGTCCTTCTCGCCAGGCTGGTGCGAGTAAAGAAGCAGGTCTGGTTGCAAATAGATGTGTGATAAAGATTAGTATAGGCCCTTTGCTGGAAACGGTCGGGCGCTACTAACCATTGTGCTCCGCCAAGCAGAGTAAGTCCTGCGCCCGGCACGACCGATATTGGCCTGGCCAAAATATCAATTATTCAATAAAACAGAGTAATTGGCAAAAGTTGCTTACCCGGTGGAAAAAGTAGGTCCATTGTGCAATTACAGTAGCGCACCAAGTACTCTTGGTGGCACTCCGAAAGACAATTCTCAATCATGTACACGTAGCCTTGTAGGGACTTGAAATCCCTACTGTTGTGCTCATCCTTCAGACATTCAAAGTGCGGAAATAACTGCAAGTTAGGGATTGACTTGAATCAAGTTACAGTCGGTTTCAACTCACATCGAACACACACTGGCGCTGGTCGGAGCGAACACCTCGCGTGTCGTTGTCATAGAAGTATATGATCGGTTCAATCTCTAGAGTGGTTTCCGTGTTCGAGGGAATGTAAAATGGATTGTTGTGCCACACGAAGGGTTCGGTTACCATAACGTCGATGCCCTTTAACTCAGCCTCTTTGTTGTTTCCCGGCCAGTGCTTAGAGGGCTGGATAAGGACCCTTACGGAGAGAGCGCTCATGGGACCTGCCGATCCTGTGCGCCAGGGCCACATGGGATCGAGTAGCTGCATCCTTCTGCCTTCGTCGGTTTCCAGGGAGTTGAATGCCCAGCACAGTCCGTTCTTGCTGCGCCGCTTCGAGAAGATGTCGCAACAGTTGTAGGCGAAGTGCCGCCACTGGCAGTCTGAGAGCAGTTCCTCGCAGCGCCAGGTCATAAAGTCCACCACCTGGCTAAAGTTGATGTAGTTCAGCAGCTCTGTTGGCTGGTTGCGCAACCGTTCGAAGGACTGGAAGTGGCCAAAGTAGGCATCGTCGTAGCTGCCCACGATGTGCTCGAAGAGGGCCAGTTGGGCAGAGTCGTTGACGTTTGACAGGAACCTCGTCTTGGCCTGAGCCAGGCGTCGCCAATTGAGGCGGTTGCGGTTGCAGATCGTTATCACCGGAAAGGGTATGCGGTACACCGGGTACCGAGTGCTGTCCACCACTGTCTGGAAGTGAGCGGCGTTGTAGCGGGCCGAGAGTATCAGGCAGACGTACACCGCTCCCAAGAACGCACTTACAAAGGTGCACATCCAGACAAAGCGCTCCCACTTACTTGCCCGGGCACTGAGGAGCCTGTCCAGGCCATGTATGGTGGTGCGTTTGCCGAATCGCAGGGCCAACTGCCAAGCAGACTGGGCGAAGCGACTGGGACGCGATGGCTGGGGCTTTGGCGGGGAAAAGTGAGTCAGCGTCATGTCTGTATCTGAGCCACTGAGTCTGGTCAAGGAGCACGCCAGGTTTTTATACCGTTTCAAGCGTGTGCGTGCTGAAATGCAGCGCTAATTAGGTGCTATTTAACGCCTTGTCGTGCCACAAAACGCCGTTGACGTGCAGCCCACTATCAGCCCGATGGCTAAGCAAACTGTCACCAAAAGGTCAAATAAATCGATTTCTTATTCCCATACGATTTAACCTGATTTGCAGCTAATGGCCATCTTTGGGGGTTCCCATCCAGAGGCCATCATTTGAAAAATTAAAAAAAAACTAAATGTAAGGAGGCCCAAAGCGGGCGGAGATTTTATTCAAAAGCTATATGACAAGTTTCAAACGAAACGATCTAAAAATATTTTTGAATATTTACGCATAAAATATAAAATATTTCATTTTTGCAATAGCTGCAGAGGCCTGCCGAAGTTTGTTTCCTTTCTGGTTGACTTTAAAGACAAACCGTTTTTAAGCTAAACTAACTTTTAAGCTAACTATTAAAATACATTCTGTAAGATTTCCGTATCAAAAGGTGGTTTTGCAAGTAGTAGTGCAAGTTTTAAGGGTATGGTTCTGTACGTCCTCATACATCTCGAGGATATTATAGGATAAGAACGAAATCGAATATTTTTTGGGCTGAACGGGAACTCTATGTTAGGGTGTAAAGCTAATTAGCAATAAATTCAATTGAAGGGTTCTGTACGTCCTCATACATCTCGAGGATATTATAGGATAAGAACGAAATCGAATATTTTTTGGGCTGAACGGGAACTCTATGTTAGGGTGTAAAGCTAATAAGCATTAAATTCAATTGATTGCCATCAATCGCAATTGATTTGCACACAGTGATTAAAAGTGGCCCACAATGGATTAGAACGGGCTAGGTTATGGCTATGGAGCGAGTGAACCTTGCACCCAATCAAAAAAGCAAGCCTTGGTTTTTATACCCTTGCAGCTAATCAAAAATGTAATAGACCTTACAAAAAAAACCTTTATTTGAGACTGTTTTAAATGTTAAATTTTGTATATATAATTATTAATATATTAAAAATAAGTTTTCTTGTAATATGAACATTTTCGGCTTGAAAAATTATTTAATTGTTTGCTTTTTTAAAATACCTAATCATCTCAGCCTACGCTAAAAATTATTTGCTAAACCAGCGACCTAATAATTAAATAGTTCAACCCCCAGCCCAGTCAATGTTGTTTTGTTATTTTTTATTATTAATATTATATATTATAAAAACAAAAACTAAGAATTATCTATTTGTAGCTTTTTTATAGAGAGTAAAAAATGAATGTGTAGCGTTAAAAAAAGTAAAAAGATGAAAGAACTATTTTATTCGGTCGCAAAACCTTTAACAGACAGGAATATACAAATTAGTTTTTTAATGTTTAATACTTTTTTTATGCAATACTAATGAGATTGAGTTGTTTGAAATGCAGATCCAAAAGTGAATATTACAACATTATTATTATTAAAATATATATGATATTGTTTTCTGTAATTGGCTCTTGTCAATTACTCTTAACTAATAAATTTATGTATAAACAACTTTTTTTCAAAAAATTTAACTGCTACTAAATTTGTTCTGAAAAAGTTTTTCAATAAATGTTTATATTAAGAGGAACATATTATTCTCCTAGCAGCAAGGGTATGTAAATTTGGTCTAGCTTAAGTGAGCTTCCGTCCAATTCTTTCAAATATCCATAGATTTGTAATGTCGACTTAATGAAACTTAGATGGCTGCACTCAATGATAGGTTTTGATTGGTCCGATTTACTAACTCTTTACTTACATACAGTAAAAAAAATATGTGAGTCGCAAACTAATAAGTGTGGCTTAAAATGGCAATATACCTACAATTAATATATATATATATATATCTATATAATCTGCCAGAATCTGAACATTACAACAAATGTATGGTCAGTCTGTCCGTCCGTTTCTACGCAAACTAGTCCCTCAGTTTAAAACTGAGCTAGCTATCTGTTATACATATCTCGGAACGAGCCGGAGCGTGAGACTATATCATATAGCTCCCATAGGCATTCGGAAAATGTAAAAAAGTATAACTTTGTTGTTTTTAATTTTTTGATGATTTTTTGGATTTGGTAACATTTAAGTACTACGGAATTATGGTTTTAATTAAAATAAAATCAGACATCTGATATATGTATATGCCATAGGAAAGCCACCAAACAAAAATAACAGGACTCAGAGTATATACTTAATAATTTCGAAAGATATCTCAAAGATAATCATCTTATTAAAAACATTAAAACAATTGATGTCGAAACAGAGACATACTAATGCCGATTTTTTCGGTGTATGTCCAAAAGCCTCAAAGATTTGAAGCTCTTCAAGCATGACTATAAAAAGCAATGCCTCACCTATGTATATATCACTCATCGCAAAATGCTTTTCCGTCCAATTGGTAAAGTCAAGCTAGTTGTGCCAGTTGGTGCACGGTGGCAGAGTCCAGAAGCTTTAAGGGGAAGTAATTTAAAATCGAATAACGAAGCTTATTGGACTGGCCTGCTCGATTGCTACATATCCAGGTCGCATATACACGGATTGTATTTACTCTTTTTACCGACAATGCGGCGACGTATGCGGTGAGAGTTTCTAATGAAGATAGACTTCTGAATAATTTAATTCTTTGCGATAGGATTCTGTGGTTCATAGCTTTGATGTGCGCGTGCAGTGTTCTCCTATACGTTAGCTATTTGCTGGGGGAGCGATACGAAAATAAACAGTTTAAGACAATTGTCGCCCATTCGCATGCCTCCATCCATCGCATATCCTTTCCAGTGGTCATCATCTGTAACAAGAACAGACTAAACTGGTCTCGGCTACCTGAAATTAGAAGGAGATATAAAATTCCAGCGGCCCATGAGCGACTTTTCGATCGTATTCTTACCGCCTACGATGGGTTAAGTTTCCAGGAATTCAACGTATTCGATTCTTTGCAAGGTGAGCCCTTGGAAGATCTCAATCACCTGAATTTCACGCAAATTGTTACTGAGATGTCCTGGAGATGTGATGAAATCCTGGGTGATTGTGTCTGGCAGACAGCGTCTCGGAATTGCTGCAAGCTTTTTCGACCCCGACGCCTGCCCCTTGGGAATTGTCTGGCTTTCAACGAGCTAGAGCAGCGACGTGGCACAGAGACTGGCATTAACACGGGGCTGCTTCTCAGACTACTGCTTCAAGAAGCACATCATGCTCCGGGCAATCCAGCATCAAAAGGCTTCTTGGTGGGTATCCCTGCATGGCCAAGCTTATGTGTTGTTATACCCTTGCAGTGAAGGAGACATTTCCGACTCTATAAAGAATATATATTCTTGATCAGCATCGCCAGGAGAGTCGATCTATCAAATTCGTATGTCCGTCCGTCCGTTTCTACGCAAACTTGTCCCTCAGTTTTAAAGCTTGAAACTTTCCCCAAAGTTGTCTTTCTATTGCAGGTAGTATAAAAGACGGATCGGGCGACTATATAGCTCCCATAGGAACAATCGGAAATAAATTGAAGAACTTAGAGCAGCTATGATCTCAACTATAAAATTTTGATTATTTTGTATTCTAATTTCTTTGTAAAGCGGCAGACAGGTCTTGCCAAAGTAGTTGAGAATATCCTTTAAAGGCTCTATTCCGCAAAAAAGATTTTTTTATTTTAACTGACAAAGTGGACTTGGGTACTAGCAATATTACTAGCAATACCCAAGGCGACTTTGTCCGCCATCAATTATTAGTTTACTTTTGCTTTTTCGTTTCCTTTAATGTAGGGCTAAACTAATTATATTCAAAACCCCAAAATTAACTTGTCGTCTGATCAGCGGCGTTGAGTTACTTGCATACAGAGATGAACTAAAATATTGGCACAACAATATTGAACTTTAAGGCTATTTTTATACCCTTGCAGAGGGTATTTTAATTTTGGTCAAAAGTGTGCAACGCAGTGAAGGATACATCTCCGACCCTATAAAGTATACATATTCATGATCAGGATTACCTCCCGTCCGTCCGTCTGTCTGTTTCTACGGGAACTAGTCTCTCAGTTTTAAAGATATCGAAAGTTAGGAAGTTGGGATTTTTTATGGGTTTTATATTTGGCCAATTAACCCGACCTACCAAGTTTCATAAGGCTCGGCCGGCTATATTCTTTAGCTGCCATACAACTGAACGATTGGAATTGCTATAACTTTGGTGTTTTTAAAGTTAGGAAGTTGAGATTTTTATGAGTGTTAAGAATGCATCATATGAATAATTTTGGAGAATATAATTTACAGAATATTCTGCAAGGGCATTTCAACTTCGACTCCGCCCGGAGTTAGCTCTTCTTTCTTGTTCTTTAACTTATATGCTGATATTTAATTGAAAACAAAATATTTTTAGATAGAATCATTAATTTACTGTTAAATACAAGTGACTTCATTAATTTTTATACCCGTTACTCGTAGAGTAAAAGGGTATATTGTATTCGTGCAAAAGTATGTAACAGGTAGAAGGAAGCGTTTTCGACCCTATATAGTATATATATTCTTGTTCACGATCACTAGCCGAGTCGATCTAGCCATGTCCGTCTGTCCGTCTGTCTGTCTGTCCGTCTGTCCTTCTGTCTGTCCGTCCGTATGAACGCTGAGATCTCGGAAACTATAAAAGCTAGAAGATTGGCATTTTGCATGTAGATTTTAGGAGTTCCTACGTAGCGCAAGTTTGTTTCAAAATGGTGCCACGCCCCCTCTGACGCCCACAAGCCACAAGCTGGGACCACAGTTTTGATGCTATTATGAAAATTTTAATTGATATGTATTTGTTTCGTCAATACCTATCGATTGGCCTAATAAAAGTTTGCCACGCCCACTCTAACGCCCAAAAACCCATTAAACGCTTAAGCCTGGCTAACGCCTACGTTTCCGCCATTCATGGCCCGTGGTACCAATGTCTTGGCGTAGATGGCGCAATACAATAGCACCATCTAACGGATGACTTTGGAACAGCTGGCTCAACAGGGTCAACGTTAATTCTCGATAAGGATTTCTATTAAAGGAAATTGCGATGGTTTTCATTTGTCAATACCGAACCATAGCGAGCGGCGAAAATCATACAGGAAGGCATATTTATATTAAGTTGTTTAGCTGAGTAACGGGTATCTAATAGTCGAGGCACTCGACTATAGCGTTCTCTCTTGTTTTTATACCCTTGCAGAGGGTATTATAATTTTGGTCAAAAGTGTGCAACGCAGTGAAGGAGACATCTCCGACCCTATAAAGTATATATATTCTTGATCAGGATAACCTCCTGAGTTGATATAAGCATGTCCGTCTGTTCGTCTGTCTGTCCGTCTGTCTGTTTCTACGCGAACTAGTCTCTCAGTTTTAAAGATATCGAATTGAAACTTTGCACACACCCTTCTATCCTTTGCACGCAGTATATAAGTCGGAACGGCCGGGATCGGCCGACTATATCCTATAGCTGCCATATAACTGAACGATAGGAAATGCCATAACTCTGGTGTTTGTAAAGTTAGGAAGTTGGGATTTTCTATGGCTTTTTTATTTGGCCAATCAATTCGATCTACCAAATTATAGGGATCGGCCGACTATATCCTATAGCTCCCATATAACGATAGGAAATACCATAACTTTGGTATTTTTAAAGTTAGGAAGTTGGGATTTTCTATGAATTTTATATTTGGCCAATCAATCCGACCTATCAAATTATAGGGATCGGCCGACTATATCCTATAGCTGCCATATAACTGAACGATAGGAAATGCCATAACTCTGGAGTTTGTAAAGTTAGGAAGTTGGGATTTTCTATGGCTTTTTTATTTGGCCAATCAATTCGATCTACCAAATTATAGGGATCGGCCGACTATATCCTATAGCTCCCATATAACGATAGGAAATACCATAACTTTGGTATTTTTAAAGTTAGGAAGTTGGGATTTTCTATGAATTTTATATTTGGCCAATCAATCCGACCTACCAAATTATAGGGATCGGCTGACTATATCCTATAGCTGCCATATAACTGAACGATAGGAAATGCCATAACTCTGGTGTTTGTAAAGTTAGGAAGTTGGGATTTTCTAAGGCTTTTTTATTTGGCCAATCAATACGACCTACTAAATTTCATAAGGATCGGCCGACTATATCCTATAGCTCCCATATAACGATAGGAAATACCATAACTTTGGTGTTTTTAAAGTTAGGAAGTTGGGATTTTCTATGAATTCTATATTTGGCCAATCAATCCGACCTACCAAATTTTATAGGGATCGGCCGACTATATCCTATAGCTTCCATATAACTGAACGATTGAAAATGCCATAACTTTGGTGTTTTTAAAGTTAGGAAGTTGGGATTTTTATGAGTATTTAGAATGCATTATATGAATAATTTTGGAGAATATTATTTACAGAATATTCTGCAAGGGTATATCAACTTCGGCTCCGCCCGAAGTTAGCTTTCCTTTCTTGTTATAATTAATTTATTAAAAACAAAAAACCAAAAAAATTACCTAATTTCCCTGAACAAAATTATTGGCATTAACCATTTTGTTAAAACTTAATCGAGTTGGCCACTTTTTTTGCTTTTTCCCATTTGCCTCTCTAATCTAAATGGTTTAATGATAATGATAATGATAAAAAGCAAAAATCGTTTTAGTGCCTTAAATTAAAGGAAAAGTGGTTTGAATATAAAAGGTAAAAAGAAAATCAATCGAAAGTTAAGATTGGTGGAAGGATCCCCAGAAGCAGTTTTTAGCATTCGGCACGCTGGTGGATTCAAGGATTTGAGTGGCCTAGAATGCGTAAGTGTCGAATGAATGGATAATGGCAATTTCCAGATCTGCCCAACATAGATCAAAGCACTTTTGTAATTTATTTATAAAACATACATAAATTGATGAAATCGCTTTTATTTAACAGTAAATTGATGCTTGAAATTTTGGAAGTTGAAAGCAAAGCTGATGTAAATCAGACCAGTGAAGGAGTAGTAAGATTATAATGTAGATATATGCTTTATTCAGTAATGAGTACAGATAATAACTTACATATCTTATCGATATATACTGAAATATTGCAACAAAACAAAAAAGAATTTCCGATTTCCTTTTAATATTTCGACCTATCCTATCCTATGAAGGATACATACATATGTGATTTAGCCGTTGGATTTCATTTCCGATTACATTTTACCTGCAAATAACAACAAATTTGCATCCAGAAAGATATAAATTTGCAGCGTTCGAAAATGTATCCTTTACTGTGTTGCAAGGCTCTGACTTGAGAAAATAATGAAAATACTCTCTTATCCTGTGATGTTAATCCCTAAATACCGCACATTTCACAGCTGACTGTAGTGGAGTCCTCGGTGTGGTTCGGGTTCCCAATCGAGGTGGTGCCTCATTCCCGCACCAACGTGGCCGTCACAGCGGTTTATCACTACTTCGACGAGAGCACATTGAGCCTGCCGTCGCGACGACGGCGGTGTGTTATGGACTACGAACAGGACAGCGAGCACTTTCAGACCCTAGAAGGCCAGAAGTACATGTTGGAGAACTGCCAGGCCCAGTGCCAGCAGCGGTACCTGCTGCGATACTGCAACTGCTCCCTGGACCTGTTCTATCCGCCGTCTGACTACGCCGCCTGTCGGCTGAAGGACCTGCCCTGTCTGGCATCCAACAACCGCCTGCTGCAGAACTTCGAGCAGCCTGGAGAGCATCCTTACGTGCACCGGGAGGAGTCCGGCCTAGTCTGCGAGTGCCTACACAATTGCAAGTCCCTGACCCTGATGACTGATTTGCGCAAGAGCGTCCAACAGCCCTCGCTGCAACCCAACTCAAACACAAGCGAGAGCATGCTGCTCAACGTGTACTTCAAGAAGCCTTCTATGCTGGTGTACAAGACAAACTTAATTTACACCTGGGTGGACTTGATTGGTATGCCAAGAACTATGTTCTTTCTTAAAATTGTCCAAAGTGATAAAGTACTTTTCCCTTTCACATTTCAGTGTCTTTTGGAGGCATTTGTCAACTTTGTTTGGGTTGTTCTATTATTAGTCTCATCGAGTTTTTGTTCTTTGCGCTATTTAAGGTACCACAACTATATTGGAAGCGTTTAATAAATACAAAATAAATTCATATTCAAAAAAGTAATACCGTTCCTGGAACAATATGTTTATAAATGCCGTTATCTGCACCTATCAAGAAACACGAGTATTCTTAACAACAATACCACCTCCAAAACAAGGTAATCGATCTCCGGTACACCTGATTATTTACTCTCATCTCAATCAGCTTTTGCTTCAGCTTGTCTATATGCAGTGAAAAAGTAAGATAATGTTAAGTAAAACAAGTAAGGAAACAAAGTTCGGCAAGCCGAAGTTAATATACCCTTGCAGTTATTACAGAACACTAACATTTCGATTTCTATGCCTATATTACTAAAAACAATGAAGCAATATCGATTTTGCCCTACATTTTGCCATCGTTTCTATGGCAGCTATATGATATTTTTGTCCGATTTTGACAAAACAAAAAGGGTAATTCTGACATAGTAAATAAATATCAATGAAATGTTCTGATAAAAAGAAAAAAATAATTATAATTATATAATTATATAGCAGCTATATGATATTTTTGTCCGATTTTGACAAAACAAAAAGGGTAATTCTGACAGTAAATAATTACAATATCAATGAAATGTTCTGATAAAAAGAAAAAAATAATTATAATTATATAATTATATATTATTAATTATTTAATTAATCGCAGCTTCGCTTGCGATGGATAACCCGAATATCCTACTTTTCTTTGGAATAGGTTCTACATCTTCTACCTCAGTAACAGTGTCAACTGATTTGTATGTAACTTCCTCACCGTTAAATGATTTTGAAAGATGATTATTTATTGAAGCAGCTCTGTCATTTCTTGAAGCTAATATTGCTATTTCTTATAGCCAGTCCAATGACTTGTGAACGATATTTGAAATATCTGGAAAAATTTTTGATATTGCTGAGTTTGTTGGTGCCATAGAGTAAGAAACTATATAGAGGTTTCATTTGCTCTGCCCGCGCTCTCGAGTGACTTTGCCAGTGATGCCACGTAGGGGAAAAACGGAAAAAAGAGAGTATTTCATTTGTTCGAATCGAGCTTAAATTCATGCCCATGGTGAATTCTTATTGCTGCTCGGCTCGCTCTTATTCCTAAGGATTGCTTGTGCTTCGCACATGTTAGAAGTGGTGAGAAACCGAAGTTAGAAGAAGTTAGCTTCGAACATGGCTCTCAGCAGAGCTTTAACAGAGGCCCGGGCAGAGCAAATGAAACCTCTATATAGTTCCTTACTCTATGTTGATGCTGGATTTGTTGTTGTTGTAGTTCTTGGTGTAGTTGTGGTTGTTGTTGTTGCAACCTAAATAAGAATGCTTGGTGGTGCAGGACTCGAATATAGTCTTCGAGTTGGGCCAGTTGGCCCTCTGCTCCGCTTGTTAGCACCGCCGTGTACGAGTTCATTTTGGCAATGAACGTGTCTTCGAAAAATCAAAAGCGCCAGACAGAGAGAGGGAGAGAGAAAGAGATGTGCTGTGTGTTGATATAATTTTTATACCCTTGCAGAGGGTATTATAATTTTGGTCAAAAGTGTGCAACGCAGTGAAGGAGACATCTCCGACCCTTGATCAGGATTACCTCCTGAGTTGATATAAGCATGTCCGTCTGTCCGTCTGTCTGTCCGTCTGTCTGTCTGTCTGTCTGTCCCTCTGTCAGTCCGTCTGTCTGTCCGTCTGTATGTTTCTACGCGAACTAGTCTCTCAGTTTTAAAGATATCGAATTGAAACTTTTCACACACCCTTCTTTCCTTTGCACGCAGTATATAAGTCGGAACGGCCGGGATTGGCCGACTATATCCTATAGCTGCCATATAACTGAACGATAGGAAATGCCATAATTTTGTTGTTTTTAAAGTTAGGAAGTTTGGATTTTTATGCATCATATGAATAATTTTGGAGAATATTATTTACAGAATATTCTGCAAGGGTATATCAACTTCGGCTCCGCCCGAAGTTATCTTTCCTTACTTGTTTTGTTATATTTTATTGTTAAGTTTAATTTAGTTTTAAATTTTTAATTTTTAAGTCTTAAGAAGAAATCAAAATCAGACACAATTTGCCGATGAGAGAAATGGGGAATATTTTATGATTTTCTAAGATCAATAAATATAGTAAACATTAGAATATCCAATATTAAATTAAATAGAATCTTTATTATGTAGAAGACTACATTTTGGCTAAAAATCGCATCTATTGATTAACGCGTTTAGCGTCCAGTTTTTGTTTACAGAAATTATCAGTTTATAGATGATGACTGCCCCCTGCCCTTTTCACAAAGGCCAGCGGCTTGAACGCTTTGACAGGGTTTATTCGTGTGTGCGTTTTTTTTTTTTGTTATTCGGACGTTGATGCACTAAGATCAGCGCAAACAAGTGGCCCTTACGACACCAAGCAGTGCTTGTTACGCGCGGAGCCTTATAGGCGTAAAAACGAGATCGCGAGAAGTTAAAAAGGAACAATGTAGAAGCGGACAGACTAAGATTAGAAATACGTACGAGACTAAATACTAATACTAATTTTGTGCTAGGTAAGATAAAATTAATGCTTTTAAACTTGGCAAAGAGTCGGTAGTAGAAATAATGTGGTATAGTCTATTATAGTCGTTACACAGTACTCTAAACGGTTCATGCATATCAAAGTTAGATCTACAAATATTTAATGTAAGAGGAACATAGTTCCTGGTAATTCTATTAGGCACGGAGAAGCTTATTCGACCCAGTAACTCGGGACTCTCCACATCCCCGTGAATAAGTTTTTAGATAAAAGTTGTGCCAAGCAACGTTCTATGTTTTACTAAGGATGGTAGATTAATTAGGAGAAGTCTACTAGAGTAGGATAGTAAAATAAGGCTTGCATTCCAGTTAATGCCCCGTAGAGCAAATAATAAAAAGTTCTTTTGCACAGACTCTATCCGGTCTATATGTACACCATACTGAGGACTCCAAACTGCTGAACAGTACTCAAGGATTGGACGGACTAGTGAAATGAACAGAGTCTTTGTAACATAGGGATCATCGAATTCCTTTGACCACCTTTTTATAAATCCAAGTACTCCCCAGGCTTTATTTACCATAGAAGTAATATGGTCACACAACTTAAGTTTTGGGTCAAGGAGGACGCCAAGGTCATCAGCTTGCGTAATTCTAGACAACGCGCAACCACCCAGCGTATACGTTGCGTATTGTGGGTTCACCCGAAAAAATGTCATTACTTTGCACTTCATAACACCATGTTTGAAAAGCATTTAGGTCAGATTGTAAGTCGGAACTGCTAGAAATTTCGTTATATTGCAGGCATAACTTAACGTCATCTGCGTACATAAGGACACGCGACTTTGTCAAGACTAGAGGGAGATCGTTTATAAATAAAGTAAAAAGAAGCGGGCCAAGGTGGCTCCCTTGTGGGACCCCTGAAGTAACTCGTTGAGTCCTACCACTCAGATAACTTGAGATCCATGTTAGAAGATCACATGGAAACCCTAATAAGTCTAGCTTTAATACGAGAAGCGAGTGATTTGCTGAATCAAACGCTTTACTAAAATCAGTGTAAACTACGTCAGTCTGCATGTTCTTTCTAAAGCCATTTATTACAAAAGACGTTAGCTCCAAGAGGTTTGTCGTCGTAGATCTTCGCCTTATAAATCCATGTTGACATGGAGATATAATCGATCTACAAAGATGTTGCAAATGGGGTGTAATAGTATTTTCGAAAAGCTTTGGCATGGCGGATAATTTGGATATGCCTCTGTAGTTACTTGTATTGCATTTATTTCCTTTCTTATGAAGGGGAATGACAAATGACTCCTTCCAAATAAGTGGGAAATGAGATGTTTTTAAAGACAAAGTAAACAATTTATACAGAGGTCTACACAGAGTTTCAGCTCAGTATTTAAGCACGCAGCCTGGAACTCCATCCGGACCCGGTGAATAGACTGGCTTAACTTTATGGAGATCCAAAAGAAGGGAGCTTTCGCTTAATCTCGGAAAAAAAATCAAGTTCGACTTGGGTATGGCATTTGAATAAGACGGATTTGGACGGGATGAAACAGAATATGTTGTCTGGAAAAACTGGGCAAATAGATCGGCAATTTCCTGATCAGAGTTTGCCGTAGAGTTTTCAAATGATAGCGATGAAGGCTAACAGGCTGATTTACGCTTAGTGTTAAAAAAATTATAAAACTGTTTTGGATCTTGTGAAAATTGGACCCTACAACGAGTCAAATAGCTTTTATAACACCGGGCGTTAAGCACGATAAAATTTGACCCAGCCCTTAGGTACCGAGAGAAGGCAGATTGTGAACCGCACATTTTAAATTTATTGAAAAGTCTGGACTTTACATTTTTTAGGTGTGTCAACTCTTTATTAAACCACGGAGGTTTATTTGAAATTGACGGATAGTATAACGGAACACACAGATAAAAGAAGGAATTCAATGCATTATAAAAGATATTAACGGCCTAAGCCACGTCAGTGCATGAATAAAATTCGGACCAGTCATAGCCGGATATAAAAGTATTTAAAAGATGAAAGTTTGCCTTACGAAAGCAGCGGATTCGTTTAACCGACTTTTCGGATTTTTTATTCAGCTCTGTTCTTACGTCTACAGTCAGTTTTAGACTTGGATGATAAGGATCTTCCGGTTGTGTGAGTGGTCCCGTTCTTGATAGGCAAACGCCTTCTGAATTTGAAACAAAACACAAGTCCAGTAAACGCCCTAATGATTTCTTAACATGGTTCACTTGGGATAGCGCAATGTCAAGCAAGCCGTCAATAAAGTCATGCTGCGCTAAAGGAAGCAACATGTTAGAGTTTTCGTCAGGGGACCATGTCGCACTAGGTATATTAAAATCACCCAATACTATTAACTGATCTTGATTTGACAGTTTTTTGAAAATTGACTGAATACAGGAAAGGTGATTTGCGTAAATAGGGAACTCAGATGATGATGGGATATATGAACAAGTAATGTATACAAAACTACCGGGAAACGATAATTTTATACCTAGGAATTCGATGTCATAAAATTCGTCGAAAGTTAGTAATTCAGAGGAAAGGGTGGAGTCGACAGCAATCAGGACTCCACCTCCCCGTCTGGACTGACGATCAAGCCTATAAATAGTGTACTTACCCGGGAGAATTTCGGAGCTAAGAATATCCGTCCTTAACCAGGTCTCTGTACATACCATAATATTATATGGGAAAGAAAAACTATCCGAATATAATTTAGTCAGCTTACTAAGTAAGCCTCTTGTATTCTGATAGCAAAGAAGAAAAGAGGAGGCTAGTTTTTTGGGACAGAAGAGGATGTGGAGGGGGCTGGGGATGGTTCTTTAATGGTATTTTCCATTTCCCCTGAACTATTCTTTTTTCTCTTAGCTTCGTACTCTTTTACAAATATGCCCACGGGCCAGAAACTGGTGGAACACACAGATGCAAAAAGAGCACAAGGAATACCAATCTTAAATGATGATACTTTCCTAGCATAAGAAAATTTAAATTGTTCGACCTTCAAATCATCAACTTGGACTTTGTTACGGATATAAGCCGTAATATCCAGTGATGAGAGGTCTGAGGCACCCGAACACAAGTAACCGTTTTTGGTACAACACATGCAACCCTTTTTGGTACTACAGAAATTGTATCTGTACTACCAGTATCGGCCGGTAATCCGCACGTTAAGTCTTCATGAGGTGTTGGGGCCACTACTGTATTTTGATCGGACAGAGCGGAAGTACATAGCGGAGCCACATCGATTCCGGTGACTTCGGATACCGAATCACTTTTTGCCCCCGATCTTAGTACCATTTGAGTGGCGCCTAAGATTGGCAGCTGAGCTGGAATCGAATCGCGGCCAGTAGGTTGCACGGCACCTGCCATAGAATGCCCACCGACCGTGACTTTTTTGCGCTTTGGGGAATCGGGCTCAGCTAGCATGCGACTAGTGAGCTGCGATTCAAGCGCCACGAGCAAGTCCGTATTTTTACGGCAGCTCCGGATTAATTCCGTAACACTGCTTTTCGTGAGCCGCCTAATAGTTATTGCCTGGTTCTCATATACAATGCATTTATCGCAGTAGTAGCGTAGGCCACTCCTCTTATCGATGGCATCACAAACCAGGCCAGAATAGCCAAGACACTTTGCGTGATAAATTTTATCACATGTATGGCAGGGAATACTCTGCTGTCCAGCCGAGACAACTTTCTTACAATTTTTTAATGAACAGAAAGCCATTTTCACTGAACACGGACCACTGTGCACTATAGCGGACAAAAAAATCGAAAGCGCTCAAGAACTTTTTAATGAGAGATCGATCAGAGCGACAGAGCGGGAGCGAAACACCGAATAACTTTGATGTTAGGCACTACGAAACGAAATAGAAAAAAACAAGAAAGGAAAGCTAACTTCGGGCGGAGCCGAAGTTGATATACCCTTGCAGAATATTCTGTAAATAATATTCTCCAAAATTATTCATATGATGCATTCTTAATACAAATAAAAATCCCAACTTCCTAACTTTAAAAACACCAAAGTTATGGCAATTTCAATCGTTCAGTTATATGGCAGCTATAGGATATAGTCGGCCGATCCCTATAAAATTTGGTAGGTCGGATTGATTGGCCAAATATAAAACCCATAGAAAATCCCAACTTCCTAACTCTAAAAACACCAAAGTTATGCTATTTCCTATCGTTATATGGGAGCTATAGGATATAGTCGGCCGATCCTTATGAAATTTGGTAGGTCGAATTGATTGGCCAAATAAAGAAGCCATAGAAAATCCCAACTTCCTAACTTTACAAACAGCAGAGTTATGGCATTTCCTATCGTTCAGTTATATGGCAGCTATAGGATATAGTCGGCCGATCCCGGCCGTTCCGACTTATATACTGCGTGCAAAGGAAAGAAGGGTGTGTGCAAAGTTTCAATTCGATAGCTTTAAAACTGAGAGACTAGTTCGCGTAGAAACAGACAGACGGACAGACGGACAGACGGACAGACGGACAGACGGACAGACGGACATGGCTATATCAACTCAGGAGGTGATCCTGATCAAGAATATATATACTTTATAGGGTCGGAGATGTCTCCTTCACTGCGTTGCACACTTTTGACCAAAATTATAATACCCTCTGCAAGGGTATAAAAAAGAGAGAGAGAGCGGGAATATTAACCGATTAACTCCGGTATAAAACACCTCAGAGAGATATTATCGTTGGAGTGCGTGCCGTTCCAACAGCGCTTAACGACGAAGAAAAGACTGAAAAGAGGGGCAATGGAAAACAATAACAACAAACCAGCACCGAATTAAATTATGATAAACATTTTTTTTTTTACTAAACACAAGTTAATCACGATGCACTCGCGAAGCGAACGGAAAGTTGTTAGAAAACACTTAAAGGTGTAGAAACGTTAAAGAGATTTAAGTAAACCCCAGTGGTTTCAATAAGAAAAATGAAAATTCGGAGCGCAAAACAAAAACACGACCGTTCTCTGTGAAGACGCACAAAATATTGTTGCTGGTATAATTTAATTTTAATTTATTGTTAATTTATTGTTAAGTTTAATTTAGTTTTAAGTTTTTAATTTTAGTTTTAATAAGAAATCAAAATCAGCCGCCGCTCAATTATTGTAGTACACAGAGTCAGAGAGAGAGAGAGACAGTGCGAGAGAATGCATTCGGTGTTCAATGCTTGTCTATAATTTTTTGGAATTATTATTCCAACTTTAGGCTAATGTAACTTTGTTTAGAATTGACCTAGACCTTCAGTAAAACCACCATATGAATCCTTAAAGTATCAGGATTCCCTCGATAAATTTTCATATTGCTAATTGACTTAGATCAGTGTTTTTTTGACGTTAGGAAAAAATGAGGAAGATTCTTAGATTTTCAAAAATCGATATAAAATAGTTAACATTAAAATATTCAATATTAAATTAAATAGAATCTTTATTATGTAGAGGACTACATTTTGGCCAAAAATCGCATCGATTGATTACGCGTTTAGCGTCCAGATTTTTTTATAGAAATTGGGGGTTTTTTGCCATTGGAAGAAAATGGGGCATGTTTGTGGCCAAAATAAATCTTACCAAATTAGTTTAGTGTTATAAGAATTGAATGGTAAAAAATTTTAATAGGGTCATTTAATTAGTTTAGGCTGTGCGTTGATTCTTAGTTTTCAATGAACAGTTTTTTATACGTATGTATATACATAGATAACTAGCTGTACCCGGCGCGACTTCGTTCGCTTAAAATTAGTTTTAGACCTTTTCCACTGAAACTTTTTAGGTTTAATAATGTTAATTAATATGATTACTTTAAAACCTCTGTGTAAACAACATTTTTAGAAGATCCTTCAGGAGCGAGAATAATAAGACTACTGGCAGAGCTAACTCTAGAGCATGCGACATAAAATTGTCCATGAGAGAAGCAATATTCTCTAAGATCTAGTCCAGCCAGTTTAAAAGTCTGCCCCTGCGGTTTATTTATAGTTATTGCAAAGCAAACTTTTGGAGGGAATTGTAGCCTTTAAAACTGAAACGGCAGACTGGATGGTATTAATGGGATCCTGGGTATAAACACTGTTTCCCCCTTCACGCACCCCGTAAATACTGTTGTTTCGATTACATTCTTATGAAGACCTTTTATCTGCAATCGTGTCCCATTGCATAACTTTGGGGGACTTAAATTTCGCAATAAAATTACGGGTGCTCCAATCCTAAGAGACAGATTATGCTGAGGAATTCCTGGAGGATTCAAAGAATTTAAAAATTCAACAGGGTAATGAACAGCATTAACAGCATCAGGAACAGAGTCGACCGATTTATAGGAGACCATCAAATTATTATAAATTATTAATAGTGGTTGCTCTTTCATTTTTCGTTGTCAAAATGGCGCGCTCAGATAGCCAATCTAAGCTTTTACATGATATGTTGGAAATGTCAGGAAATATTTTGGATGTAAGGTCTTGAACGTTTTTGACTACATTTCCTAAGCGTGATGTTATAACTATTTTTCCATCAACTGTTGGATGGACGCCATTCCCAATTTTTAAAAGAGTTTCGGCAAAAATTTCTGCAGAACTGTCTCCATTTAAGTGCACTCGCATATTTTTCGTGAGCGCTAGTTTTTTTTTATCTGTGGCCATAAAAATGAAGATTTTAAACAGGCCTTTAATCGTCAGCTTTTGTACCTCTTGACACAACAGGAAGGGTTTGGCGAAAGTCTCCAGCTAGCAGGACTGTAATACCACCCATCAACATAGTATTCTCATTAATATCTTGCAGGGTTCTATTTATGGCTTCAAGCCCACCTTTATGTGACATTGTGCACTCATCCCAAACAATTAAATTACAATCTTTAAACACCGCAGCCATATTACATTGCTTTGAAATAGAACAATGAGGTGTTTCTAAATTAACTAAATCCAAAGGAAGTTTAAATATAGAATGAGCAGTTCGACCTCCATTGAGCAGGGTAGCAGCTATACCGGAAGATGCTACAGCTAGGCCTTTTTTTTTGAACTTCCAACTTTTGCCAAGTAACGGGTATAATAAATCATTTTATTTGTATTTAAGCACATTATCTACTTTCGAATAGAAACATACACACACATTGTATGTATGTACATGTATTGTACATATAACCAAATCAAAACATATCCAAATATACATATGTACATACGTAATTGGTCATAAGTTCGAATCTTAAGATTAATATTTAACTTGGAAACATTTTGGCTTTGCTTACAGAATTTGTAGTAATTTTCTATTTTCTTCCATGGTGGAAATTAAATAAGGCTCATAATTCTGCTACAAAATGAAAAATAAAACCTAAACATTTCATCCACAGGACTGACTATTGATCGAAAATCATATTGATCGGAGCAGCAGTTTAAGTTTTTAAAATCCAAAACAAATTTAACTTAAATTGCCTCTTTCCCCTCCCCTTTCCATGCAGCACTACCCCTCCCCTCATCAGTTTTCTTGGCTGTTGCTATCTCGGCCGTCGCTCTCTTGGCATCCACTCTCTGGGTTTCGCTCTCTCGGCAGGCCCCCGCAAAATGCAACGCAATAACTTAGAAAATCTAAATAAATTCGTTAAAAATACTTAAAAAAATGTTAAAAACTTGAAAAATTAAACTTAAGCATTTGGGCCATATAATAACTATTGAGCGAAAAATCATCTTGATCGGAGCAGCGGTTTAGATTTTTTAAATCGAAAAGTTAATTTTAAATGTAGCCCCCAAATTATGGGGGATATCAATATTTCTTTTAGATTTCTAATTAGGCCTTTTCAAAACCTAAAATTCGGAAAAAAACAAATATCGAAATTCCAACCCCTTAAGAAGTTAAGCCTAAATATGTACATAAACTTTTTTTGCTCAGAATAATGGATGTTGGAGCTGTTTGGGGCCACTGGGGGGACATATCGGATCTTAGTGGGCGCCCACGCCCCCAATGGAATACTGTGAAAAAATTTGGCTGCTCTTGCTCTTACTGTTTGGGCTGTGGCCGTATCCCCTTAAAAATCGGTCTTTCATTTTATAATCTTTAGGGATGGTGCGCTTTGATTTGATTTTTGGTATGTCGATGGATATAGACCGAATAGGTATTTTAATGCTGTTTTGACATATTCTTTCCTCTACACTCATAGCAAAATTAACCCTAAAAACAAGAAATTCGCCTTATTTTTGTCTTCAAAGGCATCGCACCTTAAATTTTAGGGTAAAATTTTCTAAAATTAAGGGCGTTCCTTTCTAATATCTAAGGCAAAGGGCCCTAAAAAAAAAGAAAAAGTTTTCTAAAAAATAGAAAAATATTTCTTAAACTTAGGGCATCTAACCATAAATTTTAGGGTATTTTTTCTAAAAATTAGAAAACATGCGCCTAAATTCATCATGATGTAATTTTTTATTCAGGATTTATGTATGTATGTGTATACATATGTACGTATATGATTTAAGCACTTCGCTTTTCATTTAGAAAAGTCACAAAGTTTGTATTAGTATTGCGCAATATCGATTTTCAACTATAATTCTGTGGGGAAAGAGAGAGAGAATTAGTACAATTATGATTTATTTCAGTTCTTACAAGTAAAATCAGATAAGTTTCTTATCCGAAAAAACTTATAATTTTATTCGTCCGCCGGTGGGATTCGAACCCAGGTCTGCCGCGCGTGAGCTCGAAGACATTGAATGGAGCCACGGTCGCGCTCGAAGAATGCGCGGCAAACCAAAGACTATGTATGTATATGATGGGGCGTTTACGAAGAATATTAGTTTAAAAAAGTCGAAATATTTAAAATAAATTTTCTAAGATGATATTTCATATTTCAAAAAATATTTAAATTACTTTTCAATAAAGGGTAAAACCTTTAGTCGTTCTAAGCATTTCTTCTCATCTGTGTTTATACACAAGTAAAAAAAAAAAAAAAGAAAGATGTCGGCAGCTGAAATTGAACTTGCGGTGCTTAGATTTCTGGTCAGACATTCTAACCCCTAGGCTACTCGGACAGGGTTAGAACAATTTTATGGTAATTTTAGAAAATAATTCCTATGTTATAGAAAATATTTCTATATTTTGGGATTCATTTTTATTTTTTAGAAAATATTTCTATATTTAAGAAAATATTTCTATATTTAAGAAAATATTTCTATATTTAAGAAAGCGTTTCTATTTTTTAGGGTTATCGAATTTTTAGGGTTAATTTGAGAAAATTTTTCTATTTTTTAAGGTAAATCATTTTTTAGGGCAAAATTCCTAATTTTAAGTAAAAAAATTCTAAAAGCAAGTACCATTTTTACTAAAATATAGAAATTCTTTCTTGGATTTAAGGCGAGTTTAGTTTATGGCGACAATTTCTACATTTGAGAAACACTTTCTTGATTAAGGAAATCTCTAGCTCTTGTAGTTTCCGAGATCTCGACCTTCATACGGAAGGACAGACGGATAATAATAATTTTGGGACATATGTTATAAATTGCGACTTGAAGAATTTAGGCGTTAAATTTTAGTTGGTTGGATAGATGGTCTGAAGTTGAACAACATTATTGAACAACTGTCTATCAGAGCTTGCAAGTGTTGTAGGTATACTAAAATATTGTAAGTGCATTGGGAGGATGACAAACTGATTAAGTCAAGGATGCTTTGCTAATTTTATGAAAGATTAATAAGATTCTTAAAACTTACGAACATTTGTGGTAAAAATTATAGAGTTGAAGGTTAACTTTATCTTTTATTAAGAATGAGTCCATCTCCATATACTCCACATATTGAGAATGTTTACGACATTCAATTTTAACTTTAAGACTTCGGACTATTTGTAAGTAAAACATTTATACTTTAATATTAAACAAGAAAGGAAAGCTAACTTCGGGCGCAGCCGAAATTGATATACCCTTGCAGAATATTCTGAAAATTATATTCTCCAAAATTATTCATATGATGCATTTTTAATACTCATAAAAAATCCTAACTTTAAAAGCACCATTTCCGATCAATCAACTATATGGCAGCTATAGGATATAGTCGGCCGATCCCGGCCGTTCCGACTTTTATACTGCGTGCAGAGGAATGTTTCAATTCGATATCTTTAAAACTGAGAGACTAGTTTGCATAGAAACAGACAGACGGACAGACGGACATGCTTATATCAACTCAGGAGGTGTTCCTGATCAAGAATATATATACTTTATAGGGTCGAAGCTGTCTCCTACACTGCGTTGTACACTTTTGACCAAAATTATAATACCCTCTGCAAGGGTATAACAAGGAAGGAAGCAAACTTCCTCAAGACAAGATTTATATAGCTTTTGCAGCTTGTATTCCGATTTTGAAACAGATTTATATTTTCAAGGCATTTCTCTCTGAAAACAAGAAAACTTTTCTTATCAGTAAGTGTTTCTCAAATGTAGAAATTGTCGCCATAAACTAAAGTCGCCCTAAACCAAAAAAAAAATTCTATATTTTAGTAAAAATGGTACTTGCTTTAAAATTTTTTTTCTTAAAATGAGGAATTCTGCCCTAAAAAAAAGCAACATTTTCTCAAATTAACCCTACAAATTAGTTATCCCTAAAAATAGAAATGTTTTCTGAAATATAGAAATATTCTTAAATTTAGAAATATATTTTCTAAAATATCACACCCTGACCATAAAATTGTTCTAACCCTACGAATGGGAATTTTCAATTTTAACTGCCGTCGGGCGGGCCATTTTTCTTTTTTTTTCTTTTTTTACTTGTGTTGTAAACATTACTTCTCCTGTATGTTTTACCTTTCATTGAAAAGTAATTAAAATATTTTTATACCCGTTACTCGTAGAGTAAAAGGGTATATTGTTTTCGTGCAAAAGTATGTAACAGGTAGAAGGAAGCGTTTCCGACCCTTTTAAGAATAAAAAGCTAGAAGATTGGCATTTTGCATGTAGATTTTAGGAGCTCCTACGCAGCGCAAGTTTGTTTCAAAATGGTTCCACGCCCCCTCTGACGCCCACAAGCCGCAAGCTGTGGCCACATTTTTGATGCTATTATGAAAATTGTAATTGATATGTATTTGTTTCGTCAATACCTATCGATTGGCCTAATAAAAGTTTGCCACGCCCACTCTAACGCCCAAAAACCCATTAAACGCTTAAGCCTGGCTAGCGCCTACATTTCCGCCTTTCATGGTCCGTGGTATCAATGTCTTGAGGTAGATGGCGCAATACAATAGCGCTATAAAAATCGGGAGCTAATTCGAGAGGCAAAAAACATACAAGAAGGCATATTTATATTAAGTTGTTTAGCGGAGTAACGGGTATCTAATAGTCGAGGCACTCGACTATAGCGTTCTCTCTTGTTTGTCATATGAAATATCATATTAGAAAATTTTTTTAAACATGTCGATGAAAGTCTGTGACTTAAAAAGTTCTAAAAAATATTTTAAATTAATTTTATTCTTTAACGCCCCTTCATAAAGTATTTGGTGTTTCCGTGCGTTCTTCACGCGCGACCTCAATTCGAGTTCCACCGACGGACTAATAAAATTATACCTTTTCTTCGGATAGCTACTTTAATATAGAACTAAAATATATCATAATTATACTCGCTATATACAGGATTTCAGTTAAAATGGACTTTGGCTATTCATTAGTGCAATACTAATGCATACTTTGTGACTTTTCTGAATGAAAATAAATATACCTAAAGATACGTTTGCTCATAAATCCTGCAAATTACATCATTTACATTACATTTTTATACATTTTTCTAATTTGTATACAAAATTAGCCTTAAAGTTTATGGTTTGATACCCTACTGTTGCAAAATATTTTACATTTTTTAGAAAAGTTTTTCTTATTATTATTAAAAAATGTTACCCTAGAATTTATGGTGCGAAGACAAAAATATGGCAATTTCTAGCTCTAGGGTTAATTTTGGGTTTATTAGGGATTTTTTAAATCGACTTTCAATACGTTATAGTGTCGAAATTTTCCGTATACTGCATTACTCTTTGACTCCAATTATAATAATTGTAAATGAAAAATTAACTATTTTTGTAAGAAAGTGATTTTTTCACCTTCAAAGCAATCGTGTAACGTCGAACAATGTAAATTGGCTAATAACACTTACATGGCTATAGCCATACAAGATATATTAACAGATCGCGTATTTTACAGTTCTGTACCAGTAGCCTATAGGCTGTTATAACTGTTATAACATTTTTGAATAAACGCATTTAATGGTAAATTAAAATTTAAAAAAACCACCAATTTGTAGGTGTTTTAGTCTGCTTTTAGGTAGAGAATCTTTAAATCTAGGTAACTAATGCAATCATAAGTTACCTAATTATTATTATTGTGATTAATTATTGTCTAATAAAACAAAATATACCGTTTAATTGTGCTTCTCCAGGTAATTCGATATTTGCCAACTTTCCGTTTTTTAATAATTGAGCAATTTGATGGAAAATATAAAAACTGTTATATAATATTTTTGCCACTTACATTCTAAATATGTTCTTTGGTAATCGCTCTTTCCCAATATCTAAATTGGGATATATGACCTAAACCACAAGTGCGATGAGAAAAAGATAGATTTTTAGGTAGGAAAATAAAAATACAAATTTTAATTGCCTACACTCATAGCAAAATTAACCCTGAACTTTAAAAATTCGCATTAAAACTTTATTTTTCTAAATACAAGAAAAGATTTCTATTGTCAAGGAATTTTTTTCTCAAAACAAGAAAACTTTTCTTGAATCAAGAAAGAGTTTCTCAAATGTAGAAATTGTCGCCATAAATTTAACTCGCCTTAAATCCAAGAAAGAATTTCTATATTTTAGTAAAAATGGCACTTGTTTTTCGAAATGTTGTTCTTAAAATTAGGAATTCTGCCCTAAAAAATTATTTACCCTAAAAAATAGAACAATTTTCTCAAATTAACCTTAAAAATTCGATAACCCCAAAAAATAGAAACGCTTTCTTAAATATAGAAATATTTTCTTAATTATAGGAATATTTTCTAAAATATAAAAATTAATACCAAAATATGGAAATATTTTCTATAACATAGAAAATATTTTCTAAAATATCACACTCTGACCATAAAATTGATCTAACCCTGCCCGCGTAGCCCAGGGGTTAGAATGTCTGACCAGAAATCTAAGCACCACAAGTTCAATTTCAACTTCCGTCGAGTCATACATTTTTCTGATTTTCTCTATTTTTACATGTGTTATAAACAGACATGAAAAGTAATGCTAAGAACGACTAAAGGTTTTACCATTTATTGAAAAGTAATTAAAATATTTTTTGTCATATGAAATATCATCTTAGAACTCACGCGCGGGAGACCTGGGTTCAAATCCCACCGACGGTCGGAATAAAATTATAAGTTGTTTCGGATAAGATAAAGATACTTATCGGAGTTTACTTGTAAGAACTGAAATAAATCATAATTGTGCTAATTTCTCTCTCTTTTTCCCCACAGAATTACAGTTGAAATAGATATTGGCAATTTACTAGTGCAATACTAATACAAACTTTGAGACTTTTCTAAATAAAAAGCGAAGTGCCTAAATCATATACGTACATATGTATACACATACATAAATATACATAAGTCCATAAATCCTGAATAAAAAATTACATCATGATGAACATTTTTTCTAATTTTTAGAAAAAATCTCCTAGAATTTATGGTTAGATGCCCTATTTTTAAGAAATATTTATCTATTTTTATACCTGTTACTCGTAGAGTAACAGGTAGAAGGAAGCGTTTCCGACCCTATAAAGTATATATATTCTTCTTCAGGATCACTAGCCGAGTCGATCTAGCCATGTCCGTCTGTCCGTCTGTCTGTCTGTCCGTCTGTCTGTCCGTCCGTATGAACGCTGAGATCTCGGAAACTATAAAAGCTAGAAGATTGGCATTTTGCATGTAGATTTTAGGAGTTCCTACGCAGCGCAAGTTTGTTTCAAAATGGTGCCACGCCCCCTCTGACGCCCACAAGCCACAAGCTGTGGCCACAGTTTTGATGCTATTATGACAATTTTAATTGATATGTATTTGTTTCGTCATTACCTATCGATTGGCCTAATAAAAGTTTGCCACGCCCACTCATGGCGCCATCTAACGGACGACTTTCGAACAGCTGTCTAAGGTGCTCAACAGAGTCAACGTTAATTCTCGATAAGGATTTCTATTAAAGGAAATTGCGATGGTTTTCATTTGTCAATACCGAACTATATCTCAAGAACTATGCAAATCAAATCAAGCTGCTCCTTAGATTATAGAAAGGAACGCCCTTAATTTTAGAAAAATTTACCCTAAAATTTAAGGTGCGATGCCTTTGAAGACAAAAATAAGGCGAATTTCTTGTTTTTAGGGTTAATTTTGGTATGAGTGTATCTTCACTGCGTACAGAAAATACAAAAGGAAGATTTCCAACCATCTTCTCCTTTAGCTCTTATAGCCTAGTACTAAGATCGACGTAAACTGTACGCCAGTCATGAGAGAGAGCGAGAGGCAAACAGCTGGCGTTCACTTTTCGTCAACGTTTTTTTTCACATCCGTCCTCAGATCGACGAAAAAAATACTAGAAAATTTGCTTAGCATTGCGGAAATGAACTTTGGGTGAACGCCAGCGCAAAGATTAAAAAATTTAATCTTTCGGCGTGCGCTTCTCACTGAACATATTAAAAAATGGAGTAAAAAAAATCAAAAAACCTGCAAAAGTCGATTGCAGGAGATTACATGTGGGGACAAAATAACATATATACATACTATCTGGTGTGCCTCTTGTCAGAGCAAAATGTAAATGTACAAAATTGAAAAATGTACGAAAAAACACAATAAAAGCGCAGCTATGAACTTTAAATAAGCAAATAATTATCAGTAATTTAAAAAAAAAATAACTGTTAAACTAAAATTTTATTTTTTTAATTTCTTTGAACAGCGGCAGACTTGCCTTCCCAAGGTAGTTGATAATATTAATCTGTTAATATAATATCTTTTAAAGAGTCTTTTTCCCGCAAATACGATATTTGAACTTTAACTGCTTGCCAACAAACCTATAGGCTATAGCCGATTATCAGTACGACCATAACATGCTTAAATCTGATGAACTCTCGAAATTTTGGACACACTGGAAAGATTAAAGTTTTTACGCTAGCGTACTCGTTTGTCGATCTGAGTACTAGGCTTTACCAAAAATTTTGAGAGTTCGTCAGATTTAAGTTTGCTACGGTCGTACTGATAATCAGTTAGGTTTGTTGGCAAGCAGTTAAAGTTCAAATATCGTATTTGCGGAAAAGAGCCTTTAAAAGATATTATCAACTACCTTGGCAAGACAAGTCTGCCGCTGTACAAATAAATTAAAAAACAATACAATTTAACAGTTATTTAATTTAATTTGATAATTGTTTGTTAATTTAAAGTTTATAGCTGCACTTTTATTGTGTTTTTCGTAATATGAAACCTTTTTCTCTGACAAGAGGCACCCCAGAAGAATTAATGTTATTTTGTCCTCCCATGTAAACTTCTGCTATCGACTTTTGCGGGTTTTTTGATTTTTTTCCCTCCATTTTTTAATATGTTCAGTGAGAAGCGCACGCCGAAAGATTACATTTTTTAATTTTGCGCTAGCGTTCACCCAAAGTTCATTTCCGCAGACTGGCAACGCTATGCAATTTTCTGGTATTTTTATCGTCGATCTGAGGACAGAGGTGAAAAAAAGGCCTGACGGAAAGTGAACGCCAGCTGTTTGCCTCTCGCTCTCTCTCATGACTGTCGTACTGTTTTCGTTGATCTGAGTACTACGCTTAATTTACCGTTTGCTAGCTTAAAATCTTAATATATGTAACTTTTTAGCTATAGCTTAAGTTCATAAGAACAATCAGTTTAATAAGTTTTTTTTTGGTTTTTTTTTAACGGCTTAAGTAATTGGTCAAAGCGCTCACCTTTTCGATTGCCTCCAATTGAAAAATTGTGTAATATTCACTATATTTTAAAACTAACGTACATCTGTTGTACTCCTTTATATATATTCTTTAGTTTTATCCAAGTAATGTTAAATTTTTTTATCCACAATGTGGATTGATTTTAAGTACATCCCTTCTAATCTTGAAGTTTCCAAAAATTGCCATTAATTAGCAGTAAAATACTCGTGATCGAATAAAATTTGTAACTCCTGTAATTTTTTTTCTTAAAATATCTTGATATACCTTGTAGCTCTTCTTTTAATATTTTTGTTTAATAATATTAAACTATTTGAAAACCTTTTTTACAGAAAATTTGTCATTAATTACTCGACAAAAAAATGTACTGCAAGTATGTAAAAAATCGAGGCCGACAGAGCTCTGCTGTAGATTTCGCGGGCACTTTTTATGCACATGGTTTATACAGGTGTATTAATAAACTTATTATATAACAACATAGACTAAAAACGGAGGATTCTAAATAAGCAGATTTATTTTCAAAAATAAAAATTATTTTTAAACTCTTATTCCAGTTCTTTAAAAAATTTCACCGCATTTATTTTGAATTATCGAAGAATACCTATCATCTGTAAAAATAAAAGTCGCTATTCGAAATAAAAGTCAAAAGATGGCTGCAGCAATAAATTAAGAAAAATATATTGGCAACAGGTGGCGCCACAAGTTAATTCAAGCCCTCTAGTGGAATGGCAAATAACAGAAAAACATCGTTAAGCGATGAATTGCCCAAAACTCGTTGGAGATAGATGGCACTTTATACGTTCATCACAAATTATTATTTTTAAGCTCTTATTCCATTTCTTTAAAAAATTTGCACTGCATTTATTTTGAATTATCGGAGAATACCTTTCATCTGTAAAAATAAAAGTCGCTATTCGAAATAAAAGTCAAAAGATGGCTGCAGCAATAAATTAAGAAAAATGTATTGGCAACAGGTGGCGCCACAAGTTAATTCAAGCCCCCTAGTGGATTGGCAAATAACATAAAAACATCGTTAAGCGATGAATTGCCCAAAACTCGTTGGCGATAGATGGCACTTTATACGTTCATCACAAAGTTTTTGCGATAAAAGTAGAAAGAGATAAAATCAAAAATGGACTAGCCCCAACAGAAGTAATAATAACGCAGAACTAAATACAAATTACGCATTAGTAAGTGAAATTTGTTCCTTAAAGTGTTTTATATTGCATACAAATTTACAGGATTTTCAGGGTTCAGACTCTTAAAACTATAATTGACCCAAACCTTATTTATATGAAATTATACAAAAAAAAAAAAATTTTATTTTGACAAGACAAAATAAAACAAGTGAGAACGCTATAGTCGAGTGCCTCGACTATTAGATACCCGTTACTCAGTTCAAATTATAAATTTGAATTCGGCGATCTCTTAGGGCTGGCAGCTTTACAGCACGAGCATCAGCACCAGCGCTGCTTTAGCGCAGGCAGCTTTTGTCCTGCACCAACAGCTGTGTTTATGTTTATGTTTTTGAGCGCAATGCTTACATACATACACACATACGCCATTGTTTGACTCAGACCTCCAATTTGGCTAACTTGATTGATTTGCACAGTTCTTGTGATATATGTAGTTCGGTATTGACAAATGAAAACCATCGCAATTTCCTTTAATATAAATCCTTATCGAAAATTAACGTTGACTCTGTTGACCACCTTGGCCAACTGTTCCAAAGTCATCCGTTAGATGGCGCTATTGTAGGGCGGAAATGTAGACGCTAGCCAGGCTTAAGCGTTTAATGGGTTTTTGGGCGTTAGAGTGGGCGTGGCAAACTTTTATGATATGGATGAGTTGCGCAGTAAGTACAGCTATCTAAAGGACATGCCATTAAAGACCTACTCCGCGCAGCTAATGCTATTAATTGGAACAAACAATTGGAAAATAGCCGTTCCTCGCAGGATCCGCGAAGGCAAATGGAATGACCCAATAGCGTCAAAGTGCATGTTAGGGGAGACCATCCAGGGATCGGCAAACTCAAATCGTTACGTACATATCTATGCACCACTGCGATTGCAACTGGAAAAAGCTTCACGATGAAGTAAAAGAGCACTTCAACCTCGCGTCAATTTCGCCTAAATAACTCCTTTCAAGCGAGGACAAACGAGCCGTCGAAATCCTAGAGCAGACTTGCCAAAACAAATATGGAAAATACGAAGTTGGGCTTCTTCAAAAACTTCCCGAGAGTCGCATTACCGCTGTAAAGCGCCTACAATGCATGAGAATCAGAATTCTAAGGGAACCGGACATGTTTACGAAAATCGACGACCAAATCAAAAATCTTCTTAACCAAGGATACGCCAAGCAACTGTCTGACGAGGAGGCGGAGAAAGAAGAAACTCGCACCTGGTACTTACCCATATTTATAGCCCTAAATCCGAATAAGCCAGGAAAAATAAGGCTGGTCTGGGATGCGGCAGCAAAAACAAATGGGATATGCCTCAACGACCTTCTGTTAAGCGGACCGGACTGCTTAAACCCACTTATCGACGTTCTTTAAGTGGCGACATCGACGAAATGTTCCGCAGGATCAACATTCGTCATGATGACATGCATTCCCAGCGCTTTCTTTGGTATGATACCAACCAAAATAAGATAAAAACTTACGTCATGAGTGCAATGACCTTTGGTATTTGTTGCGCACCATTCATAGCCCACTACGTGCGGGACAAAAGTGACTTAGTCCACCAGCAGCAATTCCCGTTAGCCTTGGATGCGATTCAGCGTGCGCACTATGTCGACGACTTCATTAACAGTTTGAGTGATGAACAGAAAGCCATCGAAATATCCAGCCAAGTAAGAGAGGTCCACTCCAGTGGCGGATTCGAAATTCGAAACTGGGTGTCAAATTCCAGTACAGTTCTCTCGTATCTTAAGAAACAACAGGAGCCAGTGCAGTTCGGCGCTACAGAAAAGGTTTTGGGTATGTACTGGGACCCACATAAAACATATTTAAGTTTATTTGCAGACTTAAGCGAGACGTCCTTACCGATACTGCAGTCCCAACGAAAAGAGAAGTCCTTCAGGTTCTTATGTCGATCTTCGACCCTTTGGGCCTGCTGTCATGACATACGATCGGATTGAAAATCCTTCTGCAGAAAATCTGGCGTGCAAATATCAGCTGGGACCAAGAGCTGCCAGAATCATTGGCGGAGGACTGGAATCAATGGAATATGTTATTGCCTCAAGTAGCAACAATTAATATTCCGAGATGCTACTCCCCAAGGATGTCTGCAGAAACCCGAATCGAGCTGCACACGTTCGGATTCACGAAGCGTTCTACAATGGCTGGTGATGGATCCTCGCAACTTTCAACAATTTGTGATACACAGAATCGGTGAAGTCCGGGAGACCACTCGAGTAGATCAATGGCGATGGATCCCATCAAAGCTCAACGTCGCAGACGGGGCAACGAAGATCATCAAAAATCCTTCTGTAGACACATGGCTTTACGGACCAGAGTTTCTGAAAAGCGAACCCAGTAACTGGCCAACAGTTCCGTCACGGGCAACGGAGATTGATACGACGGAACTACGCAGACATGTCTTTATAACCCGTACGCCTTTACAGAGCAGTCCCATGTTCCTATATATCGGGAGACTACAAGCTAAATGGCAAAGGACGGACATGCCGACAGCAGTGACCGAATTTCACATCAAAGCTTCGACACAAGCTCCTGTGTGATGTGTTTCACTAATTTCAGCGCACTTCGTGGGACACCAAGAAAATTTATTCCGATAATGGCAATAATTTTAAGGGCACGGAAAAAACATTGCGAGAGGAGCTTTAAATGGCTATTTAACCCTCCAGGAGCCCCCCATATGGGCGGTGCTTGGGAAAGATTAGTCCGCACTACCAAAACATTCCTAAAAACATCTGCCCGATTTATTCATTCAACGACGAAAGCCTGAGGTGTGCTTTAATGGAAGCACAGTTCATCATTAACTCACGTCCCTTAACTTTCGTTAGCCTAGACTCCGAGGACGACTCTGCGTTGACTCCGAATCACCTGCTAATGGGTTCATCGAATGGTTAAAAACCGATTAAGGAAGAGAAAATTAACCTAAGATGTCATTGGAACGAGGTAAAACTCTTTGGAGATCGCTTTTGGCAACGCTGGGTGAAGGAGTTTACACCAGTGCTCACTAGACGCACTAAATGGTTTGAAAAGTGTCCCCCAATATCAGTTGGAAGCGTGGTCATTATCATCGATGAAAACTTGCCTAGAAATCTATGGCTTAAAGGACGCATGATCAACACTTTACCTGCCAAGGACGGACAAGTTCGTCGAGCCACTATTAAAACGCAGCATAGAGTTCTCGATCGAACAGCTACGAAGATTGCGGTTCTAGATGTCGGCTTAGAAGATGGTAACTGACCACCCTAGGATCAATTACAGGAGGGGGAATGTTGCCACCATAATTTAAATTTAATTTTGATTTCTTTATATTATATATAAGCACTCGATATAAACATCGAGATATCGTTATAAGGAATATCGATCTCATTTACGTTGTAAAGAACCATCTCAAAAATTGACAGAAGAAAAATAAGAGAAGGAAAAAAGACAAAGTTTTTAAGCGTGCTTCGCAACGCAAACTGTAATACACATCGATTCGGAAGCTGAAATTTAAATAATGCTAATTTTAAGCACACATTTTACTGCTCTCCGCCTGTGCTTTCGAGTTAGTGGTATGGGCTGCAGTAAAAACAATTTAGTTTCGCTCTCAACAATATCTATATAAAACAAGAGAGAACGCTATAGTCGGGTGCCCCGACTATCAGATACCCGTTACTCAGGTAAAAGGAGTGCGAGGGAGATGGAGATAGAAACTTTGATCACGCATAACTTTTTAACGAATGGTCCGATTTGAAAAATTCATATACATTTCGATAGGTATTGATAAACACAATAAAACTGCATTTTTACTTTTCCGAAATATTTAAATTTTTAAAATCGTATATAAGCGATTGTGGGCGTTAAAGGGGGCGTGGCACCTTTTTGAAACAAACTTGCGCTGCGTAGGAACTCCTAGAATCTGCATGCAAAATGCCAATCTTCTAGCTTTTATAGTTTCCGAGATCTCAGCGTTCATACGGACGGACAGACGGACAGACAAGACAGACAGACGGACATGGCTAGATCAACTCGGCTAGTGATCCTGAACAAGATTATATATACTTTATAGGGTCGGAAACGCTTCCTTCTAGCTGTTACATACTTTTGCACGAATACAATATACCCTTTTACTCTACGAGTAACGGGTATAAAAAGATAAGACGGTGTTATTATTTTTCCGACTATACGCTTTTGTATTAATTAAAAACCTATGTTAACATAATGGGCGAGAGACGGGCGAATTCGCAAGAGCGAATGAAGGCTTAAAAAAATTTAAATAAAAGCACAATGTGTTGTGCAGATCATTTTAACACATTTATTACCTTTAAAGCCAAACCAACACATTGGCATACAAACAATGCGTAATTTTATAAGAGCGCCACTATAACTTCAGCTTAACATAAAAAAGACGTTCACAAATCAGACACAAAAATTTATGAGTTGAAATAAATATAACAACTTACATATGTATACAAATAATTTCAATTCGGAAATATGATTAATAAACTGACGTCTCTTAAGTTATTTATTATTTATTTATTATTCGCGATGCGCGCAGCTGCGCTTTGCAAATTTACGACTTCGAATCTGTTTACTGAAAGTCCCATTAGATTTCCAGAAAAATCTGGCTTTCCATGAATAATCTTGGACATTTTATCTTGGACATATTTTTGGTTCGATCGATTTTTTGATTTGGTGGGAAAAAAAGTTAGCTTCAAACATGGCTCTCAGCAAAGCTTTTGCAGAGGATCCGGCAGAGCAAATAAAACCTCTGTACGTATTCTTACCAATTTTATTCATTTCCAATTCTGGAAAATTATTCATCTTTTTGGGGTCCTCAGTGTGGTGTGCTTCACAGGGACTGAACCGAGATGCAAGCCTTATATTACCATCTTACTTTAGTAGACTTCTTCTAATTAATTTACCATCTTTACCCAATCGAAGAACGATGTTTGGCACAACTTTCATTCGTAAACTTATTCAAGGGGCGCCACATCCTTTGGAGCCACCATACACTGGCCCATTTAAAGTTGTTCACCGCAATAATGACCGAGTATTTCAACGGAATAGAAGTAGGAGTCTCTGTGGACGGAATAAAACCCGCTTTCACACTTAGAAGTGATGCTCAACTGGACTGCCGACCTGAAAGCTATGGCAATCCACGGACCAACGAGAAGCGAAGAGTCGAATTCATGACATCGTGACGTCGTCACTAGGGAAGGAATACTGTGGCGGTCCGGACTAAGAAGCCGCACAGCGGATGGAAGCGGTACTAAAACCAAATCCTAAATTGAATAGGCTCGGCTGGTAAGCTTCGAAAATAAAACTTGTGTAATTAAAAACTCTGTAAACTAAAACAAATCGAATAAAACTTTGTTAATCAAATAATAGTAACCAACCTGTGTTACCATAAGTTCTGCGTTATTATTACTTCTGATGGGGGTAGTCCAATTGTGATTTTATTTTCATCTACTTTTTCGCAGCAACTTCAAGTGACTCTGAGAATGTTTGGCAATTCATTGCTTAACGATGTTTTTAGGTTATATTCCATTCCACTAATTCTTGAATTAAAATGTGACGCCATCTATTGTCAATAGATTTTTGTACAAGTTCCAAGGATCTGCCTTTTATCCCTCCCGAAATACCGACATGTAACCGCCCTGAGCTTGCAAATTTGTTTTTATATCTGAGTACTAGGCTTAAGTGTAAACGACATTTCTGCGTGTTTCCGTTAAGTTCCATAAATATTTCTAATTTTAAGTTCATTTCATTTTTTCATTTTTTAAGTTTTTATTTTTCTAAACTTATAGTAAACTACTTTAATTTTTCAGCGAATCTATAAACCATGCTTTTGTAACTTTTAACTAAAATCAAACACAGATGGCGCACGATTTATATAGTCTGATTTCATTTTGTAAGACTTAGCTGCGCTTTTCACCAGTGTTTTCCGTTGACTTTTCCATTTTCCATGTTTTCTCAGATTTCGACTGGGTATTCATAGACTAAAACATAGAAAGCAAACTTACATGTATAAATAAAACATTTTAAATTAATTTGCTAACAATGCGATGTTATGCGATGTGCGATGTTTTTGATTTGAGTGTTTAATTATTTAACGTTATTACTTAAGTCTTAACGACACTAAGCTAATTAATCTAATTACACATGTACTACAATTTTAGTACTTAATCTTGTCAACTGAGCCCAAAATATGGTATAAAATAACATAGCAGAAAATTGAAATAAAATATGTCAGTTCAGAATGTGTGACAATAACAAAGGTATTTTTTTTCGACATAAGAGAACGAATAACAAATTTTTTTTATTACTGTACATTTCCAGGCGCAGTCGCAGTTACACTGGTATATTACACCACCTGATAATGCATAGAATGACATTATAGCATTTATTGTATTTATAGCAATTTGATTCTATGTATCGCTGCTTCCAACCGTTTGGTTTTCTTGTTCTCAAGACTTGATATTTTTCAATATATTTCTTCATTATTCAAAATCAATTGTGCAGGACCATTATTTGCCCCACCTTTTTAGAAAAATTCTTACCGCAAGCAATTTGAGCGTTTTCTGACTGTTTTTCGGATACTTCTTTTACTTACTTTCCTGAGCTAAAAAAGTAAGTAAAGTAAAGTAAGTAAGTAAGTACCCTTGCAAAGGGTATTATAATTTCAGCCAAATGTTTGCAACGCAGTGAAGGAGACATTTCCGATTCTATAAAGTATATATATTCTTGATCAGCATCACCAGGAAAGTTGATCTAGCCAAGTCCGTCCGTCTTTCTGTCCGGTTCTACGCAAATTAGTCCCTCAGTTTTAAAGCTATCTGCTTGAAACTTTCCCGAAAGTTGTCTTTCTATTGCAGGTATATAAGTCGGGACATGCACTTATATCATATACATAGCTCCCATAGGAAAAATCGAAAAAAAATATAACTTTGTTGTTTTTATATTTTTTTTTGTTTTTTGGGATAAGGTGTTATTTAAATACCAGAGAATTACGGTTTTAATTAAATTAAAATAGGTCATCTATATCATTTAGCTCCCATAAGAAAATCCAAAAAATTAAAAATGAAATTAAATTTACAAAAAAATATTGGGAAAATGGGAAAAGCGTATTCTTATTAAATAATGGATTTTGAATGGAAATTCTTATAGAAAAGATGGTCGACTGGTAGTATGCTCCAATAAAATGATATAAATCATAAGGAAACAACGATCTGCGACAAGCCAAAAGGTTGATTTGTGAGAGTAAAAAGGATCCTTTAAAGTCTACTGTCTCAGACAACATAACCTAAAGCCTGCAGTCCCAAAAAGGTATTACTTTGAAGTATAAAGTTTACAATGAAACATGTCAATTGGCCACTTTAAAAATGGTGGAATATCTTATGGTCAGATGAGACTAAGGACTTTTGTAAATATTTTGGATACGATTATGAAACCCTTTGCAGAGTACGAAAAGCCACTCGTATGGATCTACCAACAAGATAATGACCCCAAACATACCAGCAGAAAGGCAAGAGATTCGGTCGGAAGAAACCCTGTTAATGTTTTGGAGCGGCCTGAGAAGTCGCCTGACCTTAATTTAATAGAAAATCTGTGGTCCGATGTCAAGAAGGAAGTTGCTGCATCCAAGCCAACCACTTTGGAAAGTAGTAGAGAAGTCTTGGACCAAAATTCCAACTAAACGGACTTGGTTGACTCCAAAAAAGGTTTATTTTTTATGCGTTGTGGGGCTGTTATTGCAAAATATTAATCAAATATTAAATGAAAAATATACACTTAATTTGAATGTAGAAATATATAGGAAACTCATCAATTTTTTACTAGTCGTTGTTATAGTTTTAAATCCATTTTTAAAAAGTGGTGCTATTATTTTTTTTTGTTAAATTCGTTTAGTTTTAATAAAATATCAATTATATGAATAACTCACTTTTCGAAGTGAATTAAAACAAAAAATTCCTTTTTTTAATTTGCGAAAAATTTTTGACTTTCTCATTTTTTTAAAAATTATTTGATTTGACTATAAGAAGTTTTAATTAGAACATTATTTTGTTTTTGTTTAATATGTAATTTGCGCCTTGCATCTTTCCCGCTGCACGGCACATGCACACTCGAGGCGCCTCGGCGAAATGCTTGTATCAGGTATTATGCCTGATATATATTTTAGTGAAATATATAACAATAAAACCTGAAAGTTTCGTTTCAATCTAATATTTCTTTCGTTCCCAAAAAAAATTATTGAAGCTTCTAAAGCAGGCAGGAACAAGTTTTTTTAGTCTCTTATAGGCTTGTACAAGATTTAGGAAAATAATACATTTTTATTTTCATATATTTTTATTTTATTCAAGGTTAACAAGATAAGACAAATTAAAAAAAAGAAGAATTCGACTTCGAATTTTCACAGTGACATTATTTAAACATATGAATAAAATTTAACTTAAACAGTAATTCTTACATTTAAACCTGTATATATATTAAATTTTACATATATTGTTTAACTTTACCATTTGCTACATGTTAAAGTGAATTAATTTTCGTCGACACCTAATTATACCCTTGCAGAGGGTATTATAATTTTGGTCAAAAGTGTGCAACGCAGTGAAGGAGACATCTCCGACCTTATAAAGTATATATATTCTTGATCAGGATCACCTCCTGAGTTGATATAGCCATGTCCGTCTGTCCGTCTGTCCGTCTGTCTGTCTGTCCGTCTGTCTGTCTGTCTGTTTCTACGCGAACTAGTCTCTCAGTTTTAAAGATATCGAATTGAAACTTTGCACACACCCTTCTTTCCTTTGCACGCAGTATATAAGTCGGAACGGCCGGGATCGGCCGACTATATCCTATAGCTGCCATATAACTGAACGATAGAAAACGCCATAACTCTGGTGTTCGTAAAGTTAAAAAGTTGGGATTTTCTATGGCTTTTTTATTTGGCCAATCAATTCGACCTACCTAATTTCATAAGGATAGGCCGACTATATCCTATAGCTCCCATATAACTATAGGAGATACCATAACTTTGGTGTTTTTAAAGTTAGGAAGTTGGGATTTTCTATGAGTTTTATATTTGGCCAATCAATCCTTTTATAGGGATCGGCCGACTATATCCTATAGCTGCCATATAACTGAACGATTGAAAATGCCATAACTTTGGTGTTTTTAAAGTTAGGAAGTTGGGAATTTTATGAGTATTTACAATGCATAATATGAATAATTTTGGAGAATATTATTTACAGAATATTCTGCAAGGGTATATCAACTTCGGCTCCGCCCGAAGTTAGCTTTCCTTTCTTGTTTTTGATTGAAAACACCTAAAAGATAAATAAAAACGTTGATTTGAATATATAGTAAAGAATTTTTGATAAAGGCATAAAAACATTCGATGGGATTTGAACCCAGTTCTCCCGCGCGTGAGTTTCAAGACATCGACCATCAGACATTCTAACCCAAATATTTATATTTTTTGGGTTAGAACAATTGTATGGTCAGTGTGTGATATTTAAGAAAATGTTATAGATAATATTTATATATTCAAGAAAACATTTCTATATTTAAGAAAATATTTCTTTATATAATAAAATACTTATATATTTAAGAAAATATTTATATATTTTAAGAAACGTTTATATTTTTTAATTTTGTTATGATGGTAGTTCCAAAGCATACGTTTTTCACTTGTTCGGAAACTCGTCTTGTTATGGTTTCCAGTTGATCTGTTTAGATGGATCTAAATTTATCTGAGTGGCAAAACACAAAGAGCCCTATTTAAAAATTCTCTTTTTAAAATGATCTGTGTTAGCTTCTTTTTTACCCTTGCAGATGGTATTATAATTTTGGTCAAAAGTGTGCAACGCAGTGAAGGACACATCTCCGACCCTATAAAGTATATATATTCTTGATCAGGATCACCTCCTGAGTTGATATAAGCATGTCCGTCTGTCTGTTTCTACGCGAACTAGTCTCTCAGTTTTAAAGATATCGAATTGAAACTTTGCACACACCATTCTTTCCTTTGCACGCAGTATATAAGTCGGAACTTTGGTGTTTTTAAAGTTGGGATTTTCTATGGGTTTTATATTTGGCCAATCAATCCGACCTACCAAATTTTATAGGGATCGGCCGACTATATCCTATAGCTGCCATATAACTGAACGATTGAAAATGCCATAACTTTGGTGATTTTAAAGTTAGGAAGTTGGGATTTTTATGAGTATTAAGAATGCATCATATGAATAATTTTGGAGAATATTATTTACAGAATATTCTGCAAGGGTATATCAACTTCAGCTCCGCCCGAAGTTAGCTTTCCTTTCTTGTTAGTTTATTTATTAACGACCTTCCCTTAGTGATAAGCCATTTTTGTGTACACAGATGATGAAAATGTATGATTAACATTCATAATTTACTTAATTTAAACGGGGTTAAGTGCAAGCTTAAGAACTTTTACTTTGCCAATCCGAAATTTGGGACTTATACTAATATAATATTTTTGCTAGAGCCTGACGAACGAACGTTCAATTCCGCAGACGGGCCACGCTATGTAATTTTCTGGAATGTTTTTCATTTATTTGAGTAACGGGGTGAAAAGAGAGCCTGACCACAAGCGTTCGCCAGCTGTTTGCCTCTCGCTCCCTCTCATAGCTGATGAACAGTTTTCGTCGATCTGAGTACTAGGCTTAAACAAGTAAATTAAACACCGTTGCACATTTTTCGTGTTCTTTTGTAAGTGACCCCATTTTATAGAAAATTCCACTATCCACTCTTCAAAAATCAGAGTTTCTTAAAAAGTTGTCAGATTCTCAAAAAAGAACAATTTTCTGATAATTCGATTTGTTTCTTTAGGTTTCTTTATACTACAATAATAATTTTGGCAACTGTCCAAAATATCACTATTTTTAACATTGTTAAAAAATAAAAAAAACTATTTCTTAAAATGTTCTTTAATTATTCTGCATGACATTTGAAAAGTTTCATCTGCGTCTATATGCAATTTTTAATGTTGGAGACAAAACAAGTTAAGAATTTATGGATTCAGAAATTGAATTAAGATTATATCATATACATAGCTCCCATAGGAAAAATCGAAAAAAAATATAACTTTGTTGTTTTTATATTTTTTTTTTTTTTTTGGGAAAAGGTGTTATTTAAATACCAGAGAATTACGGTTTTAATTAAATTAAAATAGGTCATCTATATCATTTAGCTCCCATAAAAAAATCCAAAAAATTAAAAATGAAATTAAATTTACAAAAAAAATATTGGGAAAATGGGAAAAGCGTATTCTTATTAAATAATGGATTTTGAATGGAAATTCTTATAGAAAAGATGGTCGACTGGTAGTATGCTCCAATAAAATGATATAAATCATACGGAAACAACGATCTGCGACAAGCCAAAAGGTTGATTTGTGAGAGTAAAAAGGATCCTTTAAAGTCTACTGTCTCAGACAACATAACCTAAAGCCTGCAGTCCCAAAAAGGTATTACTTTAAAGTATAAAGCTTACAATGAAACATGTCAATTGGCCACTTTAAAAATGGTGGAATATCTTATGGTCAGATGAGACTAAGGACTTTTGTAAATATTTTGGATACGATTATGAAACCCTTTGCAGAGTACGAAAAGCCACTCGTATGGGTTTACCAACAAGATAATGACCCCAAACATACCAGCAGAAAGGCAAGAGATTCGGTCGGAAGAAACCCTGTTAATGTTTTGGAGCGGCCTGAGAAGTCGCCTGACCTTAATTTAATAGAAAATCTGTGGTCCGATGTCAAGAAGGAAGTTGCTGCATCCAAGCCAACCACTTTGGAAAGTAGTAGAGAAGTCTTGGACCAAAATTCCAACTAAACGGACTTGGTTGACTCCAAAAAAGGTTTATTTTTTATGCGTTGTGGGGCTGTTATTGCAAAATATTAATCAAATATTAAATGAAAAATATACACTTAATTTGAATGTAGAAATATATAGGAAACTCATCAATTTTTTACTAGTCGTTGTTATAGTTTTAAATCCATTTTTAAAAAGTGGTGCTATTATTTTTTTTGTTAAATTCGTTTAGTTTTAATAAAATATCAATTATATGAATAACTCACTTTTCGAAGTGAATTAAAACAAAAAATTCCTTTTTTTAATTTGCGAAAAATTTTTGACTTTCTCATTTTTTAAAAATTATTTGATTTGACTATAAGAAGTTTTAATTAGAACATTATTTTGTTTTTTGTTTAATATGTAATTTGCGCCTTGCATCTTTCCCGCTGCACGGCACATGCACACTCGAGGCGCCTCGGCGAAATGCTTGTATCAGGTATTATGCCTGATATATATTTTAGTGAAATATATAACAATAAAACCTGAAAGTTTCGTTTCAATCTAATATTTCTTTCGTTCCCAAAAAAATTATTGAAGCTTCTAAAGCAGGCAGGAACAAGTTTTTTAGTCTCTTATTGGCTTGTACAAGATTTAGGAAAATAATACATTTTTATTTTCATATAGTTTTATTTTATTCAAGGTTAACAAGATAAGAAAAATTAAAAAAAAAAGAATTCGACTTCGAATTTTCACAGTGACATTATTTAAACATATGAATAAAATTTAACTTGAACAGTAATTCTTACATTTAAACCTGTATATATATTAAATTTTACATATATTGTTTAACTTTACCATTTGCTACATGTTAAAGTGAATTAATTTTCGTCGACACCTAATTTTTGATTGAAAACTCCTAAAAGATAAATAAAAACGTTGATTTGAATATATAGTAAAGAATTTTTGATAAAGGCATAAAAACATTCGATGGGATTTGAACCCAGTTCTCCCGCGCGTGAGTTTCAAGACATCGACCATCAGACATTCTAACCCAAATATTTATATTTTTTGGGTTAGAACAATTGTATGGTCAGTGTGTGATATTTAAGAAAATGTTATAGATAATATTTATATATTCAAGAAAACATTTCTATATTTAAGAAAATATTTCTTTATATAATAAAATACTTATATATTTAAGAAAATATTTATATATTTTAAGAAACGTTTATATTTTTGAAGGTTTTCTAATTTTTAGGTTTAGTGCTTATATATTTTAGGGTAAGTTATTTTTTAGTGCAGAATTATTTAAAAAACAAATTTCTTTAAACAAGTACAATTTTTACTAAAATATAGACATTTTTTCTTGAATTTAGGGCTATTTTAGTTTATAGCGACAATTTTTACATTTCAGAAAAGCTTTCTTGAAACTAGAAATCTTTTCTTGGATTTCCGAATTTCCAAAAATTGGGGTTCATTTTGTTATGATGGTAGTTCCAAAGCATACGTTTTTCACTTGTTCGGAAACTCGTCTTGTTATGGTTTCCAGTTGATCTGTTTAGATGGATCTAAATTTATCTGAGTGGCAAAACACAAAGAGCCCTATTTAAAAATTCTCTTTTTAAAATGATCTGTGCTAGCTTTTTTTTTACCCTTGCAGATGGTATTATAATTTTGGTCAAAAGTGTGCAACGCAGTGAAGGACACATCTCCGACCCTATAAAGTATATATATTCTTGATCAGGATCACCTCCTGAGTTGATATAAGCATGTCCGTCTGTCTGTTTCTACGCGAACTAGTTTCTCAGTTTTAAAGATATCGAATTGAAACTTTGCACACACCATTCTTTCCTTTGCACGCAGTATATAAGTCGGAACGGCCGGGATCGGCCGACTATATCCTATAGCTGCCATATAACGATAGGAAATACCATAACTTTGGTGTTTTTAAAGTTGGGACGATAGGAAATGCCATAACTCTGGTGTTTGTAAAGTTGTAAAGTTAAAGTTCGGATTTCCTATGGCTTTTTTATTTGGCCAATCAATTCGACCTACCAAGTTGCATAAGGATCGGCCGACTATATCCTATAGCTCCCATATAACGATAGGAAATACCATAACTTTGGTGTTTTTAAAGTTGGGATTTTCTATGGGTTTTATATTTGGCCAATCAATCCGACCTACCAAATTTTATAGGGATCGGCCGACTATATCCTATAGCTGCCATATAACTGAACGATTGAAAATGCCATAACTTTGGTGTTTTTAAAGTTAGGAAGTTGGGAATTTTATGAGTATTAAGAATGCATCATATGAATAATTTTGGAGAATATTATTTACAGAATATTCTGAAAGGGTATATCAACTTCGGCTCCGCCCGAAGTTAGCTTTCCTTTCTTGTTAGTTTATTTATTAACGACCTTCCCTTAGTGATAAGCCATTTTTGTGTACACAGATGATGAAAATGTATGATTAACATTCATAATTTACTTAATTTAAACGGGGTTAGGTGCAAGCTAAAGAACTTTTACTTTGCCAATCCGAAATTTGGGACTTATACTAATATAATATTTTCGCTAGGGCCTGACGAACGAACGTTCAATTCCGCAGACGGGCCACGCTATGTAATTTTCTGGAATGTTTTTCATTGATCTGAGTAACGGGGTGAAAAGAGAGCCTGACCACAAGCGTTCGCCAGCTGTTTGCCTCTCGCTCCCTGACATAGCTGATGAACAGTTTTCGTCGATCTGAGTACTAGGCTTAAACAAGTAAATTAAACACTGTTGCACATTTTTCGTGTTCTTTTGTAAGTGACCCCATTTTATAGAAAATTCCACTATCCACTCTTCAAAAATCAGAGTTTCTTAAAAAGTTGTCAGATTCTCAAAAAAGAGCAATTTTCTGATCATTCGATTTGTTTCTTTAGGTTTCTTTATACTACAATAATAATTTTGGCAACTGTCCAAAATATCACTATTTTTAACATTGCTAAAAAATAAAAAAACTATTTCTTAAAATGTTCCTTAATTATTCTGCATGACATTTGAAAAGTTTCAGCTGCGTCTATATGCAATTTTTAATGTTGGAGACAAAACAAGTTAAGAATTTATGGATTCAAAAATTGAATTAAGATATACGATTTTTCGAACTCTGTAATGTTTTGACATTTAGTTTGATCTAAAATATGAAACTTACAGACCAAAGCTCGTTCTAAAGAGCAGAGAAGTCAAATTTCACAAATGAGAGTACGGATGGAAACCTGATCATTTGCAACCTGACCCTTGCAGAGGGTATTATAATTTTGGTCAAAAGTGTGCAACGCAGTGAAGGAGACATCTCCGACCCTATAAAGTATATATATTCTAGATCAGGATCACCCCCTGAGTTGATATAAGCGTGTCCGTCTGTCCATCTGTCTGTCCGTCTGTCTGTCCGTCTGTCTGTCCGTAAGTCCGTCTGTCTGTTTCTACGCGAACTAGTCTCTCAGTTTTAAAGATATCGAATTTAAACTTTGCACACACCCTTCTTTCCTTTGCCCGCAGTATATAAGTCGGAACGGCCGGGATCGGCCGACTATATCCTATAGCTGCCATATAACTGAACGATAGGAAATGCCATAACTCTGGTGTTTGTAAAGTTTGGAAGTTGGGATTTTCTATGGCTTTTTTATTTGGCCAATCAATTCGACCTACCAAATTTCATAAGGATCGGCCGACTATATCATATAGCTCCCATATAACGATAGGTAATACCATAACTTTGGTGTTTTTAAAGTTAGGAAGTTAAGATTTTCTAAGAGTTTTATATTTGGCCAATCAATCCGACCTACCAAATTTTATAGGGATCGGCCGGCTATATCCTATAGCTAAAAACATTATTGATTGCAAGTGGATATATACTATACGAATTAATGAGCATAGCAAGCAAATCAAATATAAGGCCAGTCAGGACTCAATCAAGAGTATCTTTTAGATCTCCAGTTGCAATAATATCCAGTTTTCGACTCACTCTTGACATGACATGCAATGTAGCAATGGTACACCATATGCTTGAACTTGAATAACTGATGAAAATGTAATGAATTACTGAATAATATGCGATTAATTACTGATTAAAATGTGAATAATTTTTCACTGATTAACTTCTTGGACATGTCAATGTTAATAACATCACCATTTTGTATGAAAATTCATCGATTAATCATCACATGGTAAACTATTCATCAATGTAAAAGTAATGAACGGCATTGAAAGGTAACTTGTGGTAGTTATACCCGTTACTCGTAGAGTAAAAGGGTATATTGTATTCGTGCAAAAGTATGTAACAGGTAGAAGGAAGCGTTTCCGACCCTATAAAGTATATATATTCTTGTTCAGGATCACTAGCCTAGTCGATCTAGCCATGTCCGTCTGTCTGTCCGTCCGTATGAACGCTGAGATCTCGGAAACTATAAAAGCTAGAAGATTGGCATTTTGCATGTAGATTTAAGGAGTTCCTACGCAGCGCAAGTTTGTTTCAAAATGGTGCCACGTCACCTCTGACGCCCACAAGCCACAAGCTGTGGCCACAGTTTTGATGCTTTTATGAAAATTTTAATTGATATGTATTTGTTTCGTCAATACCTATCGATTGGCCTAATAAAAGTTTGCCACGCCCACTCTAACGGCCAAAAACCCATTAAACGCATAACACTGGCTAGCGCCTACATTTCCGCCTTTCATTGCCCGTGGTACCAATGTCTTGGGGTAGATGGCGCAATACAATAGCGCTTTAAAAATCGGGAGCTAATTCGAGCGGCGAAAAACATACAATAAGGCATATTTATATTAAGTTGTTTAGCTGAGTAACGGTCTAATAGTCGAGGCACTCGACTATAGCGTTCTCTCTTGTTTTATTCTTGTTTCTTGAAATGCTAGAACAAGTCTTACATCTTCAGGCGGAGCCGAAGTTGATATACCCTTGCAGAATATTCTTTAAATTATATTCTCCAAAATTATTCCTATGATGCATTCTTAATACTCATAAAAATCCCAACTTCATAACTTTAAAAACACCAAAGTTATGGAATTTTTAATCGTTCAATTATATGGCAGCTATAGGATATAGTCGACCGATCCCTATAAAATTTGGTAGATCGGATTGATTGGCCAAATATAAAACCCATAGAAAATCCCAACTTCCTAACTTTACAAACACCAAAGTTATGGTATTTCCTATCGCTATATGGAAGCTATAGGATATAGTCAGCCGATCCTTATGAAATTTGGTTGGTCGAATTGATTGGCCAAATAAAAAGCCCATAGAAAATCCCAACTTCCTAACTCAGTTGGATGGCAGCTATAGGATATAGTCGGCCGGGATCAGTGCGGACAATTGTTCACCCATTGTTCCGACTTATGTATATACTGCGTGCAAAGAAAAGAAGGGTGTGTGCAAAGTTTCAATTCGATATCTTTAAAACTGAGAGACTAGTTCGCGTAGAAACAGACAGACGGGCAGACGGACATGCTTATATCAACTCAGGAGGTGATCCTGATCAAGAATATATATACTTTATAGGGTCGCAGATGTCTCCTTCACTGCGTTGCACACTTTTGACCAAAATTATAATACCCTCTGCAAGGGTATAAAAACTAAAACATAATGTACAAAAAATTAAATAACAACAAAATACGTAGACAATACGTGTTGTTAAGTACAAATAACTTCGGGAAAAACAAATGACATCTTCCAAATAAGTGGGAAGTGAGAAGTTTTCAAAGATAAACAATTTGTGCAGAGGTCTACACAGAGTTTCAGCACATTATCTAAACAAACAACCTGAAACTTTGACGGGACCCAGTGAGTAAACTGGCTTAACTTTCTGGAGATCCAAGAGACGAAAGCTTTCGCTTAAAATCGGACAAAAAATTAACGTTGACTTGGATATGGCTTATGAGTAAGACGGATTTATACGGGATGAAACAGAATATGTTTTCTGGCAATAGCCTGATAAGTATATGCCGTATAATTTTCAAATGATAGCGATGCAGAGTAACAGACTGGTTTAAGATTTATTAAGCTGAATCCCAAACAGAGTCAGATAGCTTTTATAACAACGGGCGTTAAGTACGGTTAATCTTGATTAAGCCCTTAAGAATTGTGAAAAGGAAAATTGTAATCCGCACATTTTAGATTTATTTAAGAGTGCAGTTTAATTTAATTTTTTTTATTTGAGTTTTAGGTGTGGAAACTCATTATTAATCCATTGAGGTTTATTGGAAATTTGCGGATAGTGTAACGGAACACAGCCATGTTACTCCATTAATAAAGTTCGGACCAGTCATAGCTGAATGTAAAAGTATTTAAGGGGACCCCCATCTATCTCAGTTTAAAAAAATCGATTTGTTTTTATTTAATTCGAATCTATAACTATTCAAGGATGATCCTTTAAAATTTCAAGTGAAAATTTAAAAACTTTTTAAGATATAGCCGATTTATGGTGGATGCGTCAGACGACAGCGAGAGCTTCTCAAAACATTAAACGCTTTTTTCTCGAAACAGTATTTTACCGACTTGGGCATGATGTTACTCAAAAATGATTAATCCAATTGGTTCAATTTAAATACGTTATTCTATACATATATAACTATGGCATGAACTAGGATAAATCAAATCGGTGAAGTTCTTCTTTACTTTTCAACTTGATTTGGCGATTTAAAAAAAAACAAGAGAGAACGCTAATAGTAGAGTGCCTTGACTATTAGATACCCGTTACTCAGCTAAACAACTTAATATAAATATGCCTTCTTGTATGTTTTTCGCCGCTCGAATCAGCTCCCGATTTTTATGTTAAAATCGGTACCCAGGAACACCTCCAATTTGGCAAACTTGATTTGATTTGCATAGTTCTTGGGATATAGTTCGGTATTGACAAATAAAAGCCATCGCCATTTCCTTTAATAGAAATCCTTATCGAGAATTAACGTTGACTCTGTTGAGCACCTTGGCCAGCTGTTCCAAAATCATCCGTTAGATGGCGCTATTGTATACGCCATGAAAACGGAAATGTAGGCGCTAGCCAGGCTTAAGCGTTTAATGGGTTTTTGGGCGTTAGAGTGGGCTTGGCAAACTTTTATTTGGCCAATCGATAGGTATTGACGAAACAAATACATATAAAAAAAAATTTTCATAATAGCATCAAAACTGTGGCCACAGCTTGTGGCTTGTGGGCGTCAGAGGGGGCGTGGCACCATTTTGAAACAAACTTGCGCTGCGTAGGAACTCCTAAAATCTACATGCAAAATGCCAATCTTCTAGCTTTTATAGTTTCCGAGATCTCAGCGTTCATACGGACAGACAGACAGACAGACGGACAGACAGACGGACAGACGGACATGGCTAGATCGACTCGGCTAGTGATCCTGATCAAGAATATATATACTTTATAGGGTCGGAAACGCTTCCTTCTACCTGTTACACACTTTTGCACGAAAACAATATACCCTTTTACTCTACGAGTAACGGGTATAAAAATTTCGAAGGTCCGCCATTTTGTTAATTTTTGTACGAAATTATCCTAGTTCATGCCAGACCCAAACATTTACTCTTCCTAATCCCGTTGAAATTATTGATTTCAGATGATCCAGTGAGCGGAAATCATATGCGCCGCCGAAAAGAAAGGCTTTTGCTTAATGACAAAAAAAATGATGTACAATTTTTTGGTTTTTTTTAAGACTTCAAACAAATGGATGCAAAGTTACAAGCCTAAAAAATAATATATGTTATTTTTCCAGTCCAGTTTCCAGATATAAGCGGTAATATCCATTGATGAGAGGTCTGGGGCGAGCCGTGAACAAATACATGTTTTAGCTGGGGCACCCGAACTGAAGTTACCATTTTTGGTACAACACATGCAACCTTTTTTGATACTTTAGAATTTGTATCTGCACTACCAGTATCGGCCGGTAATCCGGACGTTAAGTCAACATGAGGTGTTGGGGCCATTATTTTATTTTGATCGGACAGAGCGGAAGTTCCTGACGGCGCCACATCAGGTCCCCCAACTTTGGGTACCAAATCACTTTTGTTAGTGTTTAACTAAGCCGTCATTATAAATGCAAAATACACAGTATAAAGCCATACCAAAAAATTCAGAAGAATGCATTGAATGAATTACACACAACTTTTAAGAAAACAAAATTCGTTTATCTCTGAGCATAAGTGTATGTTTAAAAATAAGAAAGTTTACATTTTTATCTATTTTTCTGATTGTTCCTATCTCACTATATGATATAGTCGTCCGATCAGGGCCGTTCCGACTGTTAAGATACCTGTAATAAGGATAAGACTTTAGCTTAAGTTTAATTTATATAGCGTTAGGACTGAGAGCCTATTGCTGCTGATCAAGAACATCTTTACAATTGCGTTGCAAACAAACTCTCTGCAAGAATATAATAATTTTTTCCGGAGAAAAAAGTAAGATCAATTTTGTGCTAATAAAGTAAATGTGTTTATTTTTAAAATAAAATATTAAAAATTGAGTGAGATACAGGCAATCTCCGGTGGCGTCTCGAAGAAAACACGTTTACGGTGTACACGATAACTGGTCACAGAATCATCTTAAATGAAAAAATCAAATTGCCGTAGTTAAAGGGCAAGATTCTTCAGGTAACGCTGACGAGTTTTTTTTCGATTTTTTAAGGCAAAAACGACGATTTTCGCCAAAAACTTCGAGATATTTGTTCCTCTAAAAATAATACATTTTCAAAAAAAAAGAAAGGAAATCCAAACTTCCTAACTTGCAAACACCAAAGTTACGGCATTTCCGATCAACCAGATACATGGCAGCTATAGGATATAGTCGGCCGATCCCGGCCGTTCCAACTTACTGCGTGGAAAGGTTAGAAGGGTGTGTGCAAAATTTCAATTCGATATCTTTAAAACTGAGAGACTAGTTCGTGTAGAAACAGACGGACAGACAGACATGCTTATATCAACTCAGAAGGTGATCCTGATCAAGAATATAAATACTTTATAGGGTCGGAGATGTCTCCTTCACTGCGTTGCACACTTTTGACCAAAATTATAATACCCTCTGGAAGGGTATAAAAATAAACTCGACAGCGCTACAGCCTAGTATTCAGATCGACGAAAACCGTACGCCAGTCATGAGAGAGAGCGAGAGGCAGACAGCTGGCGTTCACTTTTCGTGAAGCTTTTTTGTGACCTAGGTTCTCAGTTCGACGAAAAAATACCAGAAAATCGAATAGCGTTGCCAGTCTGCGGAAATGAACTTTGGGTGAGCCCTAGCTCAAAGATTAAAAAATGTAAGCCTAGTATCCAGATCGACAAAGGATTACGCTAGCGTATAAACTTTAATCTTTCCAGTGTGACCAAAATTTTGAGAGTTCATCAGATTTAAGCGTGCTACGGTCGTACTGTCAATTAGCCGGGTTTGTTGACAAGCAGTTAAAGCCTAGTATCCAGATCGGCAAACGATTACGCTAGCGTAAAAACCTTAATCTTTGCAGTGTGACCAAAAGTTTGAGAGTTCATCAGATTTAAGCGTGCTACGGTCGTACTGTCAATCAGCTGGGTTTGTTGACAAGCAGTTGAAATTCAAATATCGTATTTGCGGGAAAGAGCCTTTAAAAGATATTATCAAATACCTTGGCAAGACAAGTCTGCCGCTGTACAAAGAAATTAAAAAACAATTCAATTTAAATTTAACAGTTGCTTATTTTAATTTACTGATAATTATTTGCTAATTTAAAGTTCACAGCTGCACTTTTATTGTGTTTGTCGTAAATTTTTGACATATGAAACATTTTGCTCTGACAAGAGGCACCCCAGAAGTATTAATGTTATTTTGTCCTCACATGTTAACTCCTGCAATCGACTTTTGCGGGTTTTTTGATTTTTTCCCTACATTTTTTAATATGTTCAGTGAGAAGCGCACGCTGAAAGATTAAATTTTTTAATCTTTGCGCTAGGGTTCACCCAAAGTTCATTTCCGCAGACTGGCAACGCTATGGAATTTTCTGGTATTTTTTTCGTCGAACAGGAGACCGACGTGAAAAAAAGGCCCGACGAAAAGTGAACGCCAGCTGTTTGCCTCTCGCTCTCTCTCATGACTGGCGTACGGTTTTCGTCGATCAGGATACTAGGCTTAAAATTCAAATATCGTATTTGCGGGAAAGATATTATCAAATACCTTGGCAAGACAAGTCTGCCGTAGTACAAAGAAATTAAAAACAATACAATTTAAATTGAACAGTTGTTTTTATGTTTTTTTAATTTACTGATAATTATTTGCTAATTTAAAGTTCATAGCTGCACTTTTATGGTGTTTTTTCGTACATTCTGGACCTAAAAAACATTTTGCTCTGAAAAGAGGCACCCCAGATAGTATTAATGTTATTTTGTCCTCACATGTAAACACCTGCAATCGACTTTTGTGAGTTTTTCCCTCGATTTCTTATAATGTTCAGTGAGAAGCGCACGCCAAAAGATTAAATTTTTTAATCTTTTCGCTAGGGTTCACCCAAAGTTCATTTCCGCAGACTGGCAACGCTATGGAATTTTCTAGTATTTTTTTCGTCGATCAGGAGACCGACGTGAAAAAAAAGCCCGACGAAAAGTGAACGCCAGCTGTTTGCCTCTCGCTCTCTCTCATGACTGGCGTACGGTGTTCGTCGATCTGGATACTAGGCTTAACTGAGGAATTTAGTAGAAAACAAGAGAGAACGCTATAGTCGAGTGCCTTGACTATTAGATACCCGTTACTCAGATAAACAACTTAATATAAATATGCCTTCTTGTATGTTTTTCGCCGCTCGAATCAGCTCCCGATTTTTATGTTAAAATCGGTACCCAGGAACACCTCCAATTTGGCTAACTTGATTTGATTTGATTTGCATAGTTTTTGGGATATAGTTCGGTATTGACAAATAAAAGCCATCACAATTTCCTTAAATAGAAATCCTTATCGAGAATTAACGTTGACTCTGTTGAGCACCTTGGCCAGCTGTTCCAAAATCATCCGTTAGATGGCGCCATGAAAGGCAGAAATGTAGGCGCTAGCCAGGCTTAAGCGTTTAATGGGTTTTTGGCCGTATGAACGCTGAGATCTCGGAAACTATAAAAGCTAGAAGATTGGCATTTTACATGCAGATTCTAGGAGTTCCTACGCAGCGCAAGTTTGTTTCAAAAAGGTGCCACGCCCCCTTTAACGCCCACAATCGCTTATATACGATTTTAAAAATTTAAATATTTCGGAAAAGTAAAAATGCAGTTTTATTGTGTTTATCAATACCTATCGAAATGTAGAAGAAATTTTTCAAATCGGATTATTCGTTAAAAAGTTATGCGTGATCAAAGTTTCTATCTCCATCTCCCTCGCACTCCTTTTACCTGAGTAACGGGTATCTGATAGTCGGGGCACCCGACTATAGCGTTCTCTCTTGTTTTGAGTGCAATGCTTACATACATACACACCTACGCCATTGTTTGACTCAGACCTCCAATTTGGCTAACTTGATTTGATTTGCATAGTTCTTGGGATATAGTTCGGTATTGACAAATGAAAACCATCGCAATTTCCTATAATAGAAATTCTTATCGAGAATTAACTTTCACTCTGTTGAGCACCTTGGCCAGCTGTTCCAAAGTCATCCGTTAGATGGCGCTATTGTATACGCCATGAAAGGCGGAAATGTAGGCTTAAGCGTTTAATGGGTTTTTGGGCATTAGAGTGGGCGTGGCAAACTTTTATTAGGCCAATCGATAGGTATTGACGAAACAAATACATATCAATTAAAATTTTCATAATAGCATCAAAACTGTGGCCACAGCTTGTGGCTTGTGGGCGTCAGAGGGGGCGTGGCACCATTTTGAAACAAACTTGCGCTGCGTAGGAACTCCTAAAATCTACATGCAAAATGCCAATCTTCTAGCTTTTATAGTTTCCGAGAGCTCAGCGTTCATACGGACAGACAGACAGACGGACATGGCTAGATCGACTAGGCTAGTGATCCTGAACAAGAATATATACTTTATAGGGTCGGAAACGCTTCCTTCTACCTGTTACATACTTTTGCACGCTTCCTTCTACCTCTTACATACTTTTGCACGAATATAATATACCCTTTTACTCTACGAATAACGGGTATAAAGACTGCCCAAAATCTCAAACGATCCGTCGGAGATTTTTCCACACAACGACTTTGAAACGGCAACTCGTCAGGAGAACGTTCTAAAGTTTGGCAACCCCAAAAATTTAATATGAAACGCGCTTACCTACCTACCTTAAACTGCCCATAAGTTCAGATCGATCTAGAATTTAAACACAATATTCTCAAGATGTTTTGCATTCAGAAAAAAAAGCAAAAAATATTAAATACTATACCCCCTTGTTAATCACGAAGTTCTTAATTATATGTTAAGATGTGACGCAAACATCCCAGAAAGTTAAGTTCCTTCAAAAGTTATGTTTAAATCTGGAATTCAGTGTTATAAGATTGGTAAGAACCTTTGAGGCTAAGGACTCTGCTCAACCAGAACTCTTCTTCTTTATTACCGCGTTTTAAACGGTTTATTGATTGCCAGCGGGCAGTGTCTTAACTGCCAAAATGTCGCGTTCCCCGCTTAACAAGCATCCCCTCGATGTGGGCCAATGTCCCCTGCAGCGGATCAGACTTGGAAGGGGTCTTGACGGAATTACGCTCTAAAACGTGACTTGACATAATAATCTGGCTGGCTCGTTGCGACTTCGTTCACTTGCTTTGCCTTTTGCACTCTACCTTCTATTTTCTGACTTTGAGCCTCGTCGTCGCCATCTTTTCCTCTAAATTCTTTACCTTTCCTTGCCTCCCGTTCAAGGTGGTGTTTTTATCTCTATTTTTAATTTTTTGCGGTGAAGTTTTATGTTTTTGAGGTCAGCAGCCGGCTGGCGAATATGGCACAAATTTCATTAGTTTTACAAACAAGCAAGCAAACCGAACCAGAAACAAATATTTGAGCCTGAATTGTTTAGCAGTTTAGTGGCGGGGTTGTTGTTGTTGTAGTCGCCCTAACCAGTTTTTATCTTAGACGGGAGAAAGAAAACTGCTAGCAGCAGCTTGGGTTACATTCGGTTGAAGGCACTGGACCTCAGGGATATCAACAAAATAAACAAAAAATCATTTTTTTTAAGCTCAAAGGACCCTTTTCTTGATTTGGGACCGATTTTTCTTTGCAAAGCAAGAAATATTTATAAAATGACTTTCAAAAAGCGTAATTCTGTTTGAATCTCTGATAATAAATCCAACGCGGTAATACTAAGCAACATTATAAAAGGAACTAGTTTATATACGATTTCTATCCCTCTATTACTAAAAACATTTTTTATTGTATTTTTTTTTTAATTTTCCTATGGGAGCTATTTGATATAGATGTCCGCTTTTAATTTAATTAAAACTTTAATTCCGTAGTATTTAAATATTTCCAAATCCAAAAAAAAACAACAAAAAAATTAAAAACAACAAAGTTATACTTAAAAAAATTTTTTCCCCGATTGTTCCTATGGGAGCTATATGATATAGTCTCACGATCCGGCTCTCTCAGTGGGGAGCAACATTTCATGTTTAAGCGCGCATAAAAAATAATCGAATGAAGTAAATGTCAAAAACTTTTTTTACTTGAATATTTAGTTCATTTGTATTAATTAGGCGTAAATATCTAAATAGTAACATAGGCAATGGCACAGTTATAATTGGTTTTGCAATACAAAAAAAATAAAATATTTTATTATTAGCAATTTACCTGCAGATTTATCGTTATATTATATGTACAAGTTGTCATAATTCACAGAATTATTTTTTTGAACAAGTTTGTAGTCAATTTATTGAATTTGGAAATTAGTCTCTAACTTGTTATTGAAAAAATGAAGAGGCTGTGTCCAGATAATGAAAATAGTATCGTTTCCCTGACTAAGAGTGGCTGTTCGTCACGCACTATTGCTGAGAAACTGCAGTCAATCAGTGGTAGTCAAGGTGCAGAAAAGGCAAAATGTTTGAGCGCTGGGTAGGATTGGTTACGCCGCACCCGTGAAAAAAAAAAAAACTAGCTTTATCTCAGAAAAATGTTAATGCAAAGAAACTGGACAGTTGAAAACTGGAAACGTGTTATCTGGTCGGAAGAATCCAAGTTTAACCGTTTTCAATCGGATGAAAAACAGTACTCTCGGCGTAGACCCTGTGACAAGCTTCAAAGGCATCACGTGAAGCGAACAGTAAAACATGGAGGAGGCAACATAATAGCTTTGGGAGTGCTTCACGTTTTGAAACGTTGGACCGTTGCACAAAATTGACGGGATTATGAGTAAGGAAGATTATTTAAGTATTTTTCAAGCCCAGTTTCCTAATTTTCTTCCAGAGCATGAAATCACTTTTCAGCAATATGGGGATCCCAAGCACACTGGGAAAATGTAAAAGATTGACTGGGAAACCAAAATTTTAAGGTGATGAAGTGGCCAGTGCAAAGTCCCGACCTCAATTCAATTGAAAACCTATGGTCAATTGTGAAGCGTCGGCTCGGACAGTATCAATCAGCCCATCCAACCCAAACGAGTGAAATAATATTCCGAAAGGAATTGTTGAAGATCTTCTTAAAGTTAACAAGTTACATATATCGTTCTACTTGCACATCTAAGCGATAGTATTTTCCCATTCTTTCTTCTTGTTCCTCTTGCTTTATATGCTTTGTATGTCTCACTCTTTTAAATACGTTTGTCGTGTGCGCAAGTAAATTTGGCGGTCTTACTTATATTTGGTTTTGGCTCGATTTCAGCATTAACATTGGTTATGGGCCCAGTCTCGCGAAACTAAGATGAGTGCGTATCTAATAGAAAAGTTAAGTGATCAGAATTACGATGTGTGGAGTGTTCAGATGCGAAGTGTTCTGGTACACCAAGATCTTTGGAGCATCGTTAGTGGCAAGCTGAAGTTGACTAACGAGGCAACATCCGAGGAAGCTGTCAAATGGAACTTTATGGACGAAAAGGCATTGGCATGCATAATTCTTAATGTGTCGCAGTTAAGTACATACACTTGCCAGAAAAAAAAATGCGTACAAACATGCCCAGCCACTTTGAAGTTAAAAAAAAGTCTCAAAAAAATCTTAAAAATTGCATTTTTATTTTAACAGATAGTATATTTACTCACCTTTCGTTTGATGTAACTCCTAAATTTCTAACACTTATATTTTTCCTAATATTAACAAAAATGTACAAAATGGGCTGATTTTGCATCAGAAAAAGTATGCCTACAAAAAAAAATCAAAAGGAAACTCCATATTTTTGGCAAAAGGACTTGAATTTAATACGAAGTCGGGTACCCCTTTCGTTTTAGGACTTCAGCCAACCGATTTGGCATGGACTGGACCAATTTCGTTGTGTCCTCCACCGATATTTTATTCCATTCCTGGACCATCACATCCTTCAGCATATTCTTTGATGTAATGGTGTGCTGGCGGATCCTGCGCTACAGGAGGTCCCACAAATGCTCAATGGGATTGAGATCAGGGGACTGCGGATGCGAATTTAACTGGTATTTCACATTGTAGAGCAACCAAAGCTTCTTATTCATGGCGCAATGCTTTTGGTTGTTGTCCTGTTGGAACCAATAGTCATTCTCCAGTCCCAGTTTCGTGGCGCTTTGGTGTAAATTTTCTTTTAGAATGTTGATATACATATGTACATCTTGTGATCCATTGTGGAATCAAGGAAAACAAGAGTTCCAACTCCACTGGCCGGCATACATCCCCAAACCATTACACCACCACAACCGTGCTTAACGGTTGGAGCAAGGTTTTGGATATCGAGGGATGTACCTTTCTTTCGCCACACAAGCTTACTGCCCTTTATCCCGAATATGCAAAACTTGCTTTTGTCGCTAAAAATCACTTTTTTCCAGAACTCCTGGGGCTTGTTATTGAATTTTCTGCAGAATTCCATTCGTTTGATTTTGTTGACCTGTGATATTAGTGGCTTCTTCCGCGCAGTACGGCTGTAATAGTCTTCCTTCTTCAAAATTTTGCGTACAGTGTCATCATGAAGATCCTTATTAAACTTGTCCTTAATATCCTTTGTAAATTGGGAGGCTGTTTTCCTTGGATTTATTTTAACTGTTCTCAAAACGCTTCTCTTCTCACGCTCAGTGAGATTTGGTGGTCGACCAGAGCGGGGTTTTGACTCACAGGAACCAGATGAAATTTTCAAGGACTCTTTGCACAGAGGAGTAAATACTCGGCAGAGCAAAGCATGGTCCAATACTTGAACAATTTCGTGAAAACAATCGACAAATTGACCGAAGTGAAGGAGTTAGGAGTGATAATTCTAATGTCAAGTTTAAGTGCAGAGTATTAACATTTTGTTGTTGGAAACAAGAGATTCGGTACCGGACTTTAAATCACTCAAGATCAAACTTTTGGCAGAGGCCGAAAGAATGAACAAGAAAAATGAGAAGGATAGCAAGCAACACGCATATTATGCTGGATCAGTGTTGCCAGATGAAAATTTTGCTTTCCCCCTAAAAAATCTCAAACAGGCGATATTTCCCCCTAAAAATCCAGTTTTTCCCCCAAATTCAAAAAAATAAGTTAATTTCGAACTTATTCAATAAAATAAGAAAAATCTCAATATGACTTTGTAGAAATGTTAAGATTAGAAAAATCTGTGTATAGTAATTTGTTATTATGAATATTTTTTACAATTATGTATATATTACAAAACGAGATCGAATTTTAAGAGATCACCTCGAGAACTTCATTTGAGAAATTGGTCTTGTACACTTCCTCGCTATTGAATAGCTTATACATTTGAGGGGATGGTTCAAAGCTATTGCATTTGTTTGGTAAGGTTAATCTTATTCGAAGAAGAGCATCGGCGGTTTTGGTTGCGATTCTGTTTCGCAATTTATCTTTAACAATGTTAGAAAACCGAAAATGCTCGTTCAACAGATGCATTTGAAAAACATTTGGGTAATACAATTTCCAAAAAAAAAAACCCTAAACTTTCCCCCTAAAAAATTCTCCCCCCTAAAATTCCCCCTAGCATGTCAAAAAACCCCTAAATCTAGGGGGAAAACCCCTGATCTGGGAACACTGTGCTGGATCGGGAAGCGAAAAACAAAACGCACATGCAAAAGAAAACGGGGTCTGGACAGTGGGGCAACTTCTCATATGTGCTGTGTGAAAAGTGCGTTTGTTTCGTTTGTCGAAGAAAAAGACAAAGTTATGTTAGCAGCAGACAAAATAATTGAATCGCCTGGCAAAGGAAACATCAAAATAAAAACTAGCGATTGTGTATGTGCCAGATTTACAAATGAATTTTTTTTCCGTGAGCAAAGCAATGCAGTATGGGCATTCCGTGTATTTTAAAGAAAATAGCGCGACAGTAACGGCAAAAGATGGCGTTGTTATATTAAGGGCGCAACTTCAAAACAATTTATTTATGTTTAGTGACTTAAACGTGAACCGATTATTCACCATAGAGTAAGAAACTATATAGAGGTTTCATTTGCTCTGCCCGGGCCTCTGCCAAAGCTCTGCTGAGAGCCATGTCCGAAGCTAACTTCTTCAAACTAAGGTCTCTCACCACTTCTAACATGTGCGAAGCCGCTCCACTTTTCCATAGGCATAGAGTAAGAAACTATAGACTTCTTCTGGAGCTGCTTGTGCTATTTCGCCCTCCTTGCCCTTAGCACGAAACTTGTGGTGATGCATCTTATCCAGCATCTTATATATGCTCTGGATAAGATGCATCACCACAAGTTTCGTGCTAAGGGCAAGGAGGGCGAAATAGCACAAGCAGCTCCAGAAGAAGTCAACGTGGAGAACTCAGTTCCAGAGGGCGTGTATCCAGACTCTGATGACGACGAGTTCGAGAGTTTTGAAGAAGATAATCCGCCAAGCAGCCCCGTTGATGGTGTACGGTCTCATGGTGGTCCATGTATGTAGGCCCAAGATTATACGCACTGGCCAGTGAGGTAGGCCAAGAAAAGAGTACAATATGGCCAACAATATTGTAAGCTATCATGACATTCAGACGCCCGACACAGTAAAACAGGCACTAACGGACAAGCATTCGTCTAAGTGGTAAAATTCTATGGAACGTGAATATGAGGCCCTTATCGAAAACAAGACTTGGTCTTTGGTAGACCTTCCTTCAGGTGCAAAAGCTTTTGGATCCATGTGGGTGTTCCGAGTTAAGCGAGATTTGAAGGAAATATCATAAGCAGACTTGTAGCCAAGGGGAGCAGCAATATGGAATAAATTACTACGAAACCTTTTTACCCGACATTCGATATGAGAATATAAAGCTTTTGTGGGCAGTAGCAGCAGAAAAGGAGCTGTACCTTCATCAAATGGATGTTTCAAATGCATATTTGAACAGTAAATTGAACGAAATAGTATATATGTATGAAGCAGCCAGAGAACCGCGTGTTAAAGCTTAACAAAGCTATATATGGCCTCAAACCGTCTGGCAAGGCTTGGAATAGCACACTGGATGACACTTTAAAAGAATTGGACTTTGACGCTACTAAAAGCGAGCCCTGTCTGTATAAGAAAATAAGTCCGAATTTGTACAATTTGATAGCCATGTACATACGTCGATGACATTATAATAGCTTGTTCAAAAGGAAGTTGCATGAAAGTTTTGATATTCATGACAATGGTCCAATGCATCACTTTCTTGGAATGGAAATACAGCGACAGGGTGAGCATGGTAGAATTTCTGTGTTTCAGAAGCAGTACTTTAAATGTATACTTCAGAGGTACAACATGAATCAGTGCCGATCAGTTTCAACGCCGTTAAACGCTGGAATTCAAATTCGCTGCGATAGTGACAACTGTGCCGAAATATATACAACCGACTATCAGTCACTGATCGGATCTATAATTTACTTGGCTATTTCAACGCTTCCTGACATCATGCACTCTTATAGAGTTAGCACAGCGAAACTCCAACCCACATGTCGAGCATGAGCCTGGCGCAAAACACATTTTGCGATATCTGTCGAAGACGATCGACTTAAAGCTACACTATCGCAAGACTGGTCAACGATTGCATGCGTTTGTCGATGCAGACTGGGCAAACGATAGTCTGGATAGAAAATCGTACTCTGGGTACTGTTTTTACCTGTGTGGATCAGCTTTCTCCTGGGAATCCAAAAAGCAAGGATTAGTCGCGCTCAGCAGCACTGAGGCTGAATACATTGCTTTGTCCACTGCATCCAGAGAAGCAATCTACATGCGCCGTCTACTAGAATAAATATCATTTCATCAGAACGCAGAGCACATCGATATAAACGGGGACAACATAAGCGCGCAGCAGATTGCATCGAATCCTGTGCATCACAAAAGGACCAAGCATGTTGACATCAAGTGTCATTAAGGAGGAAGAAGTGATTGAAATTTAAAAGTTATATCGTTCTACTTGCACATCTCTAAGCGATAGTATTTTCCCATTCTTTCTTCTTGTTCCTCTTGCTTTATATGCTTTGTATGTCTCACTCATTTAAATACTTTGGCGTTCTTACTTATATTTGGTATCGGCTCGATTTCAGCATTAAAAGATCTAGTTGCCAGAATGTATAAAAAATGTCATAGAAATTACGGGTCTTTACCCCTAATTGTTACAAATAAACTAGATATTCAAGAAAAAAGTTTCTGTCACTTACATCATTTGTTTATTTTTTATGCGTGCTCAAACATGAAATTGTTGATCGTGGAAACACTTTTGCTCCCCACTGTATATGCTATCTGCAATAAAAAATTAACTTTTGGAAAAGTTTAAAACTGAGGGACTATTTTTGAAACGGACGGGCGGAGGGACGGACAGACGGAAATGGCTAGATCGACTCTCCTGGTATAAAAAGGGTATAAAAACAGGCAGTGCTGATGATAAATATCAAAACAGCTTCATATTGTCAGTCAAATGTTTCCAACGCTGTGAAGGAGACATTTCCGACCATATAAAGTATATATATTCTTGATCAGCATCACTAGGAAAGTCGATTTAGCCATGTCCGTCCCTTTCTACCCAAACTTGACCCTGAATTTTAAAGCTATCTGCTTGAACTTTCCCAAAAGTTGTCTTTCTATTGCAGGTAGTACATATGTATGTCGGAACGAGCCGGATCAGGTAACTAAACCATATTGTTCCCATAGGAACAATCGGAAAAACAATTTTTTTTACAAGATATGCGTAAATAAATTAGACTTGGAAAAATGTATGTCAATAGCTTACACACTGCTCGAAATATTCTGAAAAACATCAAATTTGGACCGATTTCATCCTATTGGTCCTATGAGAGATTTAGGATATAGACGTCCGATCGGCACGAGCTTCTACCCTGATCAAGGTATGCAAAAAAAATTTGGAAAGATTAATGTCATTAGCTTTTACACTGCGTGAAATATCTTCCATTCTTTGAAGTTATATCCGATTGTTCCTATGGCAACTATAGGATAGAGACATCCGATCGGGGTTTCAAATTTTCAAACTTGATCTGCGTACACATGTTTTAGGACGATTGTGAAAGTTTCAGATCGCTAGCTTTTAAACTGAGCTCGCAAACGGTATTAAAACTGATCAAGAATATATATACTGGGGTCGGAAACGTCTCTTTCACTGCGTTACAAACTTCTGTCAAAAATTATAATACCCTCTGCTCTTTATGAGATTTGTTGATGGAAAATGTAGGTAAACACTTACAAAAAATTAACCAAAAGAAATGGTCGCCTTACAAACAAGTAAAAGCTTCTATATTACAAAATTTTTTAAAAATAAATGATGTTAAACATATTCTTATATTTCACACCATTTCAGTTTAAATAATTCTAAAAATGACCTACAAAATATAAATATTTGAATCGTGCACTCTGATGTTTGTTTTGCATGCTCGGTTGTAACAAAAGTGTCAAGCTCCTTTCTAAAAATTAAAATAACTCTCAGAACTAAAAATGTTTTCTATAAATATAAATGTTTTCAATAATTTCTTATCCTAACCCTAAATGTTGCTATCCCAAACAAATATTAATGATTTTAAAGAAATTCTTCTCTAATGTTCATTTTTGCATGCTCGGTCGCGAGAAAAGTGTTAAGGTCAAAACTTGTTATAAGGTTCGCCTAAAACTTTGATGATAGAACGTTTGTTGAGAAATCAAAGCAACGCAAACACAGACGTCGGGACTCACTTAGAACAAATGACGCCTACACATGCCAGAAAAAGTATGCGTATAAACATGTCGCGCAAATTTGTAGTTAAAAATTACGTGTTGAAAAAATCTTACAAATTTAATTTTTGTTTTAACAGACATTATATTTATTCACCTTTCGTTTGATGTAACTTAACCCTTCTAACACATACTTTTCCTAAATGGCCTGATTTCGCAACAGAAAAAGTATGCGTACAAAAAAAAAGGAAACTCCATAGTTTTGGCAAAAAGACTTGAATTTTATACGAAGTCAGATACCCCTTTCGTTTTAGGAATTCAGCCAACCGATTTGGCATTGACTGGACCAATTTCGTTGTGTCCTCCAACGATATTTTATTCTATTCCCAGATCATTACATTTTTTAGCATATCCTGTGCTGTGCTGGTGTGCTGGTGGATCACGCTCCTGGAGCCCCCACAAACGATCAATGGGATTGAGATCTGGGGACTGCGGTGGCGAATTTAACTGCTTTTCACATTATTGATCTCCCAAGGCTTCATATTCATGGCACAATGCTTTAGGTTTTGGAACCAAAAGCTTTGATGTACATTTTCTTTTAGGACGTTTATATACATTGTAGATTCAATGAATGTTTTGATCCACAAGAATCCGATAAATTGAAATTTTCAAGGACATGGTATAGATACCCACAAAATTTTAACGCAACATAGATAACTGATAACACCTTACAATATAGAAAATCATTTATTAATTTTCACTCACAACTTCTTAATTAATTAACAAAAACTAAAAATACAGTTTTTTAATAAGTGCGTTCGCTGGAATGTAAGAATAACTTTTTTTGTTTTTGCCTATGCTATGTTGTCTCCATTCGCAACTGAATGTCCCACTTTGAATAAGACTTGATCGCGAAAGCACGTGTAACGACGATGAGTAAGCGCACAACTATAGAGCAACGTGAGTTGGTCCTTAATCATTATAAGCCAGGACATTCTCGCAGGAAAATCGCCGAAATGGTGAATTTACCTGATGGCACAGTCAAAGCCATAATAAACAGCTTCGTTTTTGAAAATCGAGTGGAAAATAAAGGAAGAACAGCTCCAAGCCCATGAATCGGCCAGTATGCCTTGCATTTTGAAAGGGCGTGGGTTATTTACAATGCCGGTAAGGGCTCCGAATGGTATAAATGGCTTCTGGGCATCCTTTCCCCAATTTTAACATTCGATTGCCTTGGTCCAGATAATTAAATTTTAATTTTTGGACACATGCGGTTGATTTTATTTTTACCTTATGAAGTCAAACCACTTTTCCATCATTTTAAGGCACTGAAACAATTTTAGCTATAAAATTAATCATCATACCATTAAGAGTATAGAGGCAAATCAGATAAATACAAAAAGGTGACAAAATCGATAAAGTTTTAACAAATTAAATTATTTGTAAAAGATTATTTAATGAAATTAATTGTGTTTAACAAAAAATTAACAATTCTATCTAAAAATAGTTTTCTTTATTAAAATATAAGTATATTAGAAAAAGAAAAATATCCTTAAAGCATTCTAGATGTGCCAATAATTATGTTAGTCACTGTACATGGTCGAGCTGCATGTAAGAAACCGTTTATAAACAAGACAAACCGAAATTGGCGTTTAAAATTTGCTACGAAGGACATCAGCACGGATCCTGGGTTCTGAAATGACGTCCTTTTCGCTGATGAGTCAAAATGTAATATTTTTGGGTCCGATGGACGTTCTTAAGTATGGCGAAAAGGCGCAGGAGAAACATATAAAACCCACCGTTAAGCATGGCGGCGGACACGATATGGTTTGGGCCTGTATCGGAATATTTAACGCAATATTTCCAATAAAAATGACTTAAAGACGGCCTTGCTCGAAGAATGGACTAAAATCATCCCAGAAACCACAAAGAAATTGGTCGAGTCTATTCCCAATCGGTTGAATTAGGTTGTTGATCAACCTAGCTTCATTGTTTTTAAACATCAAAATCGAATTATAGACATTTTAGTTTTCATCAGTTCGCCGAAAACTTCCTCTAGCAACGGAGAAAGACCTTATCAGCACCTTGTTTCGATAAAACCCACCGGTGGGTTAAAACAAAAAAAACAGAATTCGGAGCCCAGAAAAAAATTACGACCGCTCACACTGAAATTCAAAGACGAAAATTTTTTAATTAATTCCCTGAAGCATGTAGTAAGACCTGTGGTTTTATCGAAAAGTTTATATTTAACATTATCACAAAGTATCTCTAACTGGTAATCACACATGCTTAATATGTTTTATGCTTTGAGCAGCCGAATCTGCTAATTATTCAATTCAAATGCAATCACATGCTAAGCACAATTCGCAAAAACTCAATGCCACTAATGACAAAATATCAGATATTTATAAATTTCAGAACCTTTTTTTTTGCATTAAAAAAATGTAAAAAGAAGTTTAATAAAAAGAATTCAAAAACTTGACGATTTTTTAAGTTTCTCGTTTAATTAATGTCCAATGGTTAATATATATATTTATTTTAATATTTTAATTTAATTTAATTATACCCGTTACTCGTAGAGAAAAGGGATATTGTATTCGTCAAAAGTATGTAACAGGTAGAAGGAAGCGTTTCCGACCCTATAAAGTATATATATTCTTGTTCAGGATCACTAGCCGAGTCGATCTAGCCATGTCCGTCTGTCCGTCTGTCCGTCTGTCCGTCCGTATGAACGCTGAGATCTCGGAAACTATAAAAGCTAGAAGATTTATATTTTGCATGCAGATTTTAGGAGTTCCTACGCAGCGCAAGTTTGTTTCAAACAGGTGCCACGCCCCCTTTAACGCCCACAATCGCTTATATACGATTTTATTTAAATATAAATTTAAATATTTCGGAAAAGTAAAAATGCAGTTTTATTGTGTTTATCAATACCTATCGAAATGTAGAAGAAATTTTTCAAATCGGACCATTCGTTTAAAAGTTATGCGTGATCAAAGTTTCTATCTCCATCTCCCTCGCACTCCTTTTACCTGAGTAACGGGTATCTGATAGTCGGGGCATAGCGTTCTCTCTTGTTTTAATTAATATTTAACAAGCGGGCTCTTATGTTAAAACCTTGTATTCAATTGCATTTTTAAATATAAATTACTTTATACAGTAAACCATAAATAAATGCGCTAAAAATATAAAAGCAAATAGTTGTTGTTATACAGCAAAATACTTATTGATAGAAGCCTAAAAGTCACAATATATAATAATACCATTTGGTCTTAGTTCAAGAAAAATTGTTCTTCGGAATATACAAACCATATTATTATGTGTATTACAATGTGTGTAGGATAAGAATGTTTGTTCTTAAAATGTTAGAAATATAAGAGCGATATTGAAAACCGTTTTTAAAGTTAATAGACAAAGTTTCTCAGACATTTCTAACGTTGAAGTGTTTGAAGATTCTTACGCCTTTCCCTTATTTGCAACAAACAACCTATCTCATTGTGGTTTTCATAATCTAAAGTCATTATACCCGTTACTCGTAAAGTAAAAGGGTATATTGTATTCGTGCAAAAGTATGTAACAGGTAGAAGGAAGCGTTTCCGACCCTATAAAGTATATATATTCTTGTTCAGGATCACTAGCCGAGTCGATCTAGCCATGTCCGTCTGTCCGTCTGTCTGTCCGTATGAACGCTGAGATCTCGGAAACTATAAAAGCTAGAAGATTGGCATTTTGCATGTAGATTTTTGGAGTTCCTACGCAGCGCAAGTTTGTTTCAAAATGGTGCCACGCCCCCTCTGACGCCCACAAGCCACAAGCTGTGGCCACAGTTTTGATGCTATTATGAAATTTTTTTTTTATATGTATTTGTTTCGTCAATACCTTTCGATTGGCCAAATAAAAGTTTGCCACGCCCACTCTAACGCCCAAAAACCCATTAAACGCTTAAGCCTGGCTAGCGCCTACATTTCCGCCTTTCATGGCGTATACAATAGCGCCATCTAACGGATGACTTTGGAACAGCTGGCCAAGGTGCTCAACAGAGTCAACGTTAATTCTCGATAAGGATTTCTATTAAAGGAAATTGCAATGGTTTTCATTTGTCAATACCGAACTATATCCCAATAACTATGCAAATCAAGTCAAGTTAGCCATATTGGAGGTCTGAGTCAAACAATTGCGTATGTGTGTATGTTTGTAAGCATATACATATGTATGTATTTACATTGTACACAGTTGCAATTGCCCTGCAAAGAAGGCATATTTACATTAAGTTGTTTAGCTGAGTAACGGGTATCTAATAGTCGAGGCACTCGACTATAGCATTCTCTCTTGTTTTTATATCCGTTCAATCGTCGAATCTTATAATCACTTCTCTTTCTGACTCGGGAATATAAAACTTCAGATAAATTGAAGCACCACTTTGAGATTTAAAAATGTTTACGCTTAACAAGATTAGAAGTGTAATGCATGCATGACTCATACACTGCTGATGGCTTGGTTCTGAATGTCATGGGACGTCGAATTTCGCCAAAAGATATGTACATTAAAACATGGCAAGGTTACGTTTCTTAGGAAGGCAAACAAATTAATTTCCAGATGAAAGACTTAAATGCCCCTCGCACTGGAGCTCCTCCGTCGAATTGGGACCTTCTGGTCACCACCAGATAGAATCCAACAAAGGTGGTATTACAAGGGTAATCCAGGAGCTAACACATTGCAACCCAAAGAGTTTACCAGCGCGTAGCAGCTAATCAATGCTCTGAATGCTGGAAACTTTTAAGGAACATTCTTGAATAGTTATAGGTTCGAATTAAATAAAAAAAATCGATTTTTTGAAACCGAGAATGGGGGAGTACCCTTAAAGAAAACGAGTCCGAAAATATGGTGTTTTTCATTAATAATCAAGAGTGGGGCTATAATTTGTAAAATAATGGCGGTGATGCAATGGTCTCCCCCTTTAAAAAATGTGTTTATCGGTAGACTTAATACGTAAATTTTGAGCAAAACAATTTCCGGTCGCAGAACTGTTTCGAGTTGTTAATGTTTGGCTATCGGGAATTTGTATGTTTTGGTCAGTTGATTAATATGGCAGCTGTAATCATGTCTGCCTGTGAGGGTATCTGTGTGATTGACTGGGATGTGGTTACGCACTTGATTGCAGGATATGAGCAAACATCAATGGCACACCAGCTCGAGATGCGTAATGAAAATTTCAATTTCGAGCGTGCATGCAAGCGGCTCAAGTTCCAGCAGTTTCAATTGCCGCCAAAATGGCTTACCCTGATTTTTTTCATCAGTCGCCTTTTTCTTGTTCGAAAATTTACTCTGGGTCGTTTAACGCTCCAGAAGTTAGTAATAACTGTTGCCAAAAATTAAAAAACCTGGCAGCTTTAAAATTCGGTTCAACGTCAGCGGCCGGAGAAAAGGAGCGGGGAAAAAGCAACTTAAAGACGCTTAAGCCAGTACTTAGATCGGAAAAAGAGTTCGCAAGCGGATAAACTTTAATCTTGCCAGTGAGAGTTCATCAGAATTAAAGCCTTGTACTCAGATCAACGAAAACTGTACGCCAGTCGTGAGAGAGAGCGCTAGGCAAACAGCTGGCGTTCACTTTTCGTCCGGCTGTGTTTTTACCTCGGTACTCAGATTTACGTAAAAATACCAAAAAATTATTTCGCGTTGCCAACCACCTAAAATGAACTTTTGGTGAACCCTAGCGCAAAGATTAAAAAATTTAATCTTTTGGCGTGCGCTTCTCACTGAACATTTTTAAAAATGGAGGGGAAAAATCAAAATCCCCGAAAAAGTTGATTGCAGGAGTTTACATGTGAGGACATAATAACATTAATACTATCTGGGGTGCCTCTTGTCACAGAAAAGTGTTTCTTAGGTCAAAAATGTAAAAAAAAAACACAAAAAACACACAATGAACTTTAAATTAGCAAATAATTATCAGTAAATTAAAAAAAAAACAACTGTTAAATTTAAATTGTATTGTTTTTTAAATTTCTTTGTACAGCGGCAGACTTGTCTTGTCAAGGTAGATGATAATATCTGTTAAAGGCTCTTTAAGCTAGCTGATTATCAGTACGAACGTAGCACGCTTAAAACTGATGAACTTTCGTAATTTTGGTCACACTATATAGATTAAAGTCTTTACGCTAGCGTACTCGTTTGTCGATCTGAGTACTAGGCTTAAGCGTGCTATGGTCGTACTGTTAATCAGCTGGGTTGTTGTCAAGCACTAAAAAACTTATTATGCTTGATATTCTCAACTCTTTGGCAAGACAAGTCTGCCGCAAATTAGAAAACAATACAATTAAAAGTTAAAAATTTGTTTTTAGTTTTTATGATATAGTCGACAAATCCGGCTCGTTCCGAATTTTATATTACCTGATAGAAAAACAACTTTTGGGAAAGTTTTAAGCAGATAGCTTTAAAACTGAGGGCTTAGTTTGCGTAGAAACGGACAGAAGGAGTTCGACTCTCGTGGTGATGCAATCTTTGACGTAAATTATAATACCCTCTGCAAGGGTATAAAAATGAATGAAAATTATAAATATAATACATTTAAACGTCCTTCGGGGTGCTATATAATGCTTGTGGCTTGAATAAAAAAGTACATGTCGACAGGCGTGTGTTTGTTTACCGGGTGGTAAGCAACTGTTTGTCAACTGTTTATTAATGCCAAAAAAGACAACAACATGAACACAAGCGAGAAACAAATCGAATGCAAACAACCGAATTGGAAAGCAGGCTACCCCGATATTATATGGCGTTATTATGAAAAGCAAATTCGATTATGAGATTGAGATTAGGAACGAGACGGTGTAATCCAATCAAATCCCAAAATGGGGGCGGAACTTCCATCATTAAATACAGACCTCTCTTTCCTCCATTCAAGGGAATATCAAGAGTACCAGGTAGCAAGACTCACCGGAAAAATTGACACGGAAGGGTAGTTTATAAGTTGTGCGACCTCACAAATAATGCAAGTATTAAAATATTGATTTTCAAGAGAAAAACTACTTCCTGCATTTTTTTTGGTTAGATCACATACATACAGTGGGGAGCAAAAGTGAGTAGATGTTTGCATATTTCTCATTTCGGAGCGAATTATGAAGAAAACAGAAAAGCAAATGTAAAAAATGTTTGATTTCTTTATTCAATATATAATTTACTATACATTAACAAGAAAAAATGAACCAAGAGGTGCACAAAGAAGAACAGAAAACTTGAAAACAAAAACAACTCGTATGTACTCATTTATGCACCTTTGACATTTTTAACTTCTTAACTGCAAATGAATCAATAATTTACCTTTAATTGTCATCTTATTGCTTTTGCATTGTTTCTTAGACTTATTGTAATGGGCTTATTATGATTTGAAGTGTCGACGTGGTTACATTGGAAGTTAAGAGCGATTTCGATGAATATATCTAAATTATGCGTAAATTAAGTCAGGACGTTGAGAATTCTATAATAACTCTTACCGAGAAAGGCTGTTCGTCCCGGTTAATATCTAGTAAACTGGGAATAAGTCAGTCGGTGGTTATACGCGTCCAAAAAAGAAGCAATGTTTCGGTTGAATCTCCTCTTAGGGGCCGTCCTCGACTTTTAACAGATGCGGATGCTCGTCATATTATGTCTAATATGAGAAATGACAAGTTCTTCACGCCTACGGTGGCTTCTTAAGAGATTAATAAAGATGTAAGTCGATGGACAGCTCGAAGAGCACTTCAAAAAATTGGGTATGTTGCAGAAGTGAAAAAAAATAAACCTGCATTGTCGGATAAAAATGTGAAGGCACTGTTAAGTTTTGCCAGACGGAAATTGGTCTTTAGATGACAGGAAGCGGGTAATTTGGTCAGACGAAACGAAATTTAATAAATTCCAACCAGATGGAAAACAATATTTCTGACACCGGCCCGGTAAATCAATCCAACGACACCACGTTAAGCAAACGGTAGAGCATGGTGGAGGCAATATAATGGTTTGGAGCTGTTTCACCTGGTGGAACATTGGACCAATGCACAAAACAGAAGGGATTATGAACAAAGAGCAATATCTAAATATATTGAAGAACAATCTTCCCGAGTTTATTGATCTATGTGCTTACAACGAAGCTGAAATCGTGTTTCAGCAGGATGGAGACCCGAAGCACACTGCAAAAGTCGTCCAGAAATGGCTAGTGGACCAAAAATTTCAGTTGATGCAGTGGCCGGCTCAAAGCCCTGACCTTAACCCAATAGAAAATTTGTGGTCAATAGTCAAAAGACGATTGGCACAATATCAATCAGCTCCGTCAAACCATGCAAATTTATGGGAAATCTTGGAAAACCTTGTGGAAAGTATGCCAAACTGTATGGAAAGCTTCATTAAAAATAAAGGCTTATGGACCAAATATTAATATTAAACTGTAAATTAAATTTAACATTCTTGTTTGCAGATAAGAATTTAAAAATGTCAAAGGTGCATAAATGAGTACATACGAGTTGTTTTTGTTTTTAAGTTTTCTGTTCTTCTTTGTGCACCTCTTGGTTCATTTTTTCTTGTTAATGTTTAGTAAATTATATATTGAATAAAGAAATTAAACTTTTTTTCCATTTGCTTTACTGTTTTCTTCATAATTCGCTCCGAAATGTGAAATATGCAAACATGTACTCACTTTTGCTCCCCACTGTATGTTCATATAAAAAAATATATAAAATTCATTCAGTAATCGTACGCCCTTATACTATAGCAGACCCTTGTCCCTTCATATACATATGTATATAAGAACTGGGATTGTTCGAAAACACCATTATGAAAAAAGCGGTATTGATGATAAAGTTAATTTGCTGATTACAAAGTGACCTCTTCGCTATAACTTGTATGCCAAGATATTAATGGGTACGCATTACGGTAGGGGCAGCTGTGGGAATTCCTGGGACCCAAGAATTGTGTGCTTTAGGTAACTAAATTAACTTTTACTTTTAATATTTCAGATACTGGTAATAAAAAAAATGGTGATAAAGCTAAGCAGTGTGCACTCAAAGTCCATAGAGTATGGACTTTCGAGCGTTTTTATCTTCCTCTGTTTACACACACAAAAGAAAACACATGTAAAATCAATACGGAATAATTGCTACCTTACTTTTTTTGTTTTATTTTGTTTGCTGTTTAATAAAATTATTTTTATTTTATTTTGTCAAATTAAAACTAGTATACAATACTAAAATTAATGGAAAGAAAGTGGCACTGGAAACTGAAGTCCTTCGGCCGGGATATTAGAGTTTAATTATTATGTCTATATTCGAAGATGGGTTTTATTAAATAAAATTATAACACTTAAAACCGTTGATAAAAAATTTTTATTTTTATACCCTTGCAGAGAGTATTATACTTTCAGTCAAAAGTTTGCAACGCAGTGATATATACTTGATCAGCATCACCAGGACAGTTTTTTTATACATGCCCGTCTGTCCGTCCGTTTCTACGCAAACTAGCCTCAGTTTTAATGCTGAAACTTTCCAAAAATTTGTTTTTCTTTTGCAGATAGTATGTAAGACGGAACGAGCCAGTTCGGGCGACTATATGGCTCGTTCGGGCGCCCATAGGAACAATCAGTAAAAAAATTTTAAAAATTATACCTTTTATAAACATTTTATACAAATTTTTATATTCTTTGGGACTTAGTAATATTTTAATATAAATAATAATAATATAATAATATATAATATATATATAGTAACATACCCATACCCACATATCTGTCACATAAACATATTTACATTACGCATTTGTCACACCCAAAAATCATCGGCTCCCAAGAGTCGCCAATTAATATAAACATCCTCTTGCTTTATAAACAAATGTCCCCAAACTCCAAAAAGCTTTTATCCCCCAATACTGTAAAATTGCAGACGCAGCTCAAACCTAGATCGCTCTCATGCTCAGTGCTCTCATTTTGGACACTCTCAATTTATCAATAAAGTTCTTTCTCCCAATCGAAGGTTTGATAAGCGCCAGCTTAGTTTATAAGTTTGAGTTTTAAGTTGAATCTTGTAAGGAGCAAACCTATCTCTCCCAGTTCGCGTTTACACTATTTTGATAAATAAAAATTATATTTTTTTTCAAAGTGCTAAATCCCGAATTTGTTATTGGCGCAGCCGGTAGGATATAACTTTTCATACGGTTATATCCTTAAAGAACCCTAACATCGTTCGTCCCAGTGCAATTCTAAACCAGCTATCGCAGTGTCGGTTTTGTGTCGCTAATATACGAACGGAAACCTCAATTTTTGCAACACGCTATCGTAGCTCAGGTTGCGAGGTTTTTTTTTAATAAATCTTGACCCGTGAGACTGTCACGTAACTAAAAAAGATTAAAAACAATTTTTTTTCAAAAATCCGTCTAATTGTAAAAGTTAGTGCCTTTGTTCGTAACACAAGGGTTACTAAAAAAATAAAACACCTTAGTTCTCCCCCACCAGTGGTAAGAGACAAGGTATAACAATTTAAAATCAAATTCATAATACAAAACTTATAAAATTGTGAAAAATGTACAAAACTAAATAAAAAACCAAAAATGGCAGAACCAGTGCTATTATTGTCAGAAAACCATCTGAATCAAGCCCTGAACCAAATCAGGCAAGTGCCGCAATTTGGAGGCAGCACGCTCGAACTCAGCCCGTTCATCAGGAGGATAGATTTTATCCTGGAGTTGTACCCCACAACATGTATACGCCAGGCGAGCGTATTCTTCAGTGCGATTGAAATGCAGCTTCACGGAGATGCCCAGAGGATATCTCAATTATCAACAGCCAGATCCTGGAGGGACTTAAGGAACGCCCTCATCAACGAATATAAAACCCAGACGCCCTGCGAAGAACTACTAAGACGTCTGTATAACACCCCCTTTCCCTGGTGTATACGTAAGTTCGTTGAGGACATTGAGTCCAAATCTTTTATAATATTAAATAAATTAGCTTTGGAAAATAACGCTTCAAATACAAATGCTCTTAATAACACTGTTAAATATGTAATTATAAAAAAATTGCCAGATAGACTTTTTATGACATTGGCTAGGTATGATATTACTAACGCTAGTAAACTAAAATGTGTAGCACAACAAGAAGGTTGTTATGAAAAATTTTATTCAGATCGAACAAAGAATTCACAAAATCAAAACCAAGATAAGAGAAATTATCAACCCCAACAAAATACTAATAAACAACAAAACTATAATTCCCAAAACCAATACAGACAACAAAATAATTTTTCCCCAAATCAATATAAACAGCAGGCTAGTACATCTCAAGGCCAACATAAGTCTAATTATAATAAAAACAAGAGAGAACGCTATAGTCGAGTGCCTCGACTATTAGATACCCGTTACTCAGCTAAACAACTTAATATAAATATGCCCTCTTGTATGTTTTTCACCGCTCGAGTTAGCTCCCGATTTTTATGTTAAAATCTGTACCCAGGGAACACCTCCAATTTGGCTAACTTGATTTGATTTGCATAGTTCTTGGGATATAGTTCGGTATTGACAAATGAAAGCCATCGCAATTTCCTTTAATAGAAATCCTTATCGAGAATTAACGTTGACTCTGTTGAGCACCTTGGCCAGCTGTTCCAAAGTCATCCGTTAGATGGCGCTATTGTGCCATGAAAGGCGGAAATGTAGGCGCTAGCCAGGCTTAAGTGTTTAATGGGTTTTTGGGCGTTAGAGTGGGCGTGGCAAACTTTTATTTGGCCAATCGATAGGTATTGACGAAACAAATACATATCAAAAAAATTTTTCATAATAGCATCAAAACTGTGGACACAGCTTGTGGCTTGTGGGCGTCAGAGGGGGCGTGGCACCATTTTGAAACAAACTTGCGCTGCGTAGGAACTCCTAAAATCTACATGCAAAATGCCAATCTTCTAGCTTTTATAGTTTCCGAGATCTCAGCGTTCATACGGACAGACAGACAGACAGACGGACAGACAGACGGACAGACGGACAGACGGACATGGCTAGATCGACTCGGCTAGTGATCCTGAACAAGAATATATATACTTTATAGGGTCGGAAACGCTTCCTTCTACCTGTTACATACTTTTGCACGAATATAGTATACCCTTTTACTCTACGAGTAACGGGTATAATAACAGCGAAACTTTTTATGAAAACCACCCACTATATCAAGCAACAAAACAAGAATTCCAACAAAAATTAAATTATAATCAGGTTAAGAATCCTTTAAATTATCAATCACAACAAAATGGGGCTAATGCTCCTAATCGAGCAGTAAAAAGAAATCGCGAAAGTACGAGTGGCCGTATGAAAATGGATACAGAAAATTTTCATCAGCAAGCCTCGGACACCGAACAGGAAATAGAAACCCTTACATACGAATCATCATGAATAACCAAGAGTTCCGATGTGTTGTAGACACAGGCTCTTCTATTAATTTAATTAAAGAAAATTACTTTCATTTTCCAACGAAAAATACACCTCTTAATGTTCATACCATAAATGGTAATATTCAATTAAATAAATCCGTGTCCTACCATGCAAGTAAGCTTTGTCCGACCAAACAAACATTTTGGGTCCATAATTTTTCCGATAGATATGATATGATCATAGGAAGAGAATATCTTGAAGCTTGTAACGCAATTATTAATTATAAATCAAAAACAGTTAATTTAAACGGTTATCAATTCGGAATGAGATTTAATTATAATGACTTCGAATATAAACAAGGAGAAACAGAAATTGATTGCTGCGATCCCCCATTTTCGACAGATACGCCTTTTAATTTTGCAATAAATAACGACTTGCAGGAAACCAATAAGTTTAGATTAGAACACCTTAATGACGAGGAAAAAGATAATCTTAAGAAAATTTTATATGAATTTAGCGACATACAGTACAAAGAAAGTAACAATTTAACTTTCACGAGTACTATCAAGCATGTCATTCATACAAAAAATGAGCAACCGGTTTACAAAAAACCATACAAATATCCTCAAGCTTACGACCAAGAAGTTGATTCGCAAATGAGAGATATGATAAATCAGGGAATAATCCGAAAGTCAAATTCTCCTTATTGCTCACCTGTTTGGATAGTACCTAAGAAAGGTGATGCATCTGGAACAAAAAAGTTCCGTATCGTAATTGACTATCGTAATTAAAATGAAATTACGGTAGATGACAAATACCCTATCCAGGTCATGGATGAAATATTGGACAAACTTGGTAGATGCCAATATTTTACCACTATTGACCTCGCAAAGGTTTTCACCAAATACAAATGGATGAAAATTCAATTCCAAAGACAGTTTTTTCCACCAAAAATGGTCATTATGAATATACTCGAATGCCCTTTGGATTGAAAAATGCCCCTGCTACCTTTCAAAGGTGCATGAACAATCTCCTAGAAGATTTGATCTACAAGGATTGTTTGGTCTACATGGACGATATTATCGTGTACTCCACTTCATTGGAGGAACATGTATTATCTTTGCGAAAGGTATTTGAAAAATTACGAGAAGCTATTCTTAAGCTTCAACTCGACAAATGCGAGTTTATGAAAAAGGAAACAGAATTCCTTGGACATATTATAACAACAACTGGTATAAAACCAAATCCGCTCAAAAAATTTCCCTATACCCAAATCCCCAAAACAAATAAAATCGTTTTTAGGTCTTTGTGGATTTTATAGGAAATTTATCCCAAACTTTGCTAAAATAGCAAAGCCAATGACAGCAAAACTTAAAAAAGGCGTAACTTTAAATATGAAAGATAATGATTATGTACAAGCGTTTGAAAAACTTAAACTTTTAGTAATGTCCGATCCAATACTTATATACCCAAATTTCGAAAAACCATTTTCATTAACAACAGATGCATGTAATATTGCTATTATCGCAAAATCATAAGCCAATCTGTTATGCCAGCAGAACTCTTAATGAACACGAAATTAATTATTCGGCAATAGAAAAAGAACTTTTAGCTATTGTCTGGGCCACTAAATATTTCAGGTCCTATCTTTTTGGCAGAAAATTTCAGATTCTAAGTGATCACAGGCCTCTAGTATAGCTCAATAATATCAAAGAACCTAATATGAAACAAGAGAGAACGCTATAGTCGGGTGCCCTGACTATCAGATACCCGTTACTCAGGTAAAAGGAGTGCGAGGGAGATGGAGATAGAAACTTTGATCACGCATAACTTTTAAACGAATGGTCCGATTTGAAAAATTTCTTCTACATTTCGATAGGTATTGATAAACACAATAAAACTGCATTTTTACTTTTCCGAAATATTTAAATTTATATTTAAATAAAATCGTATATAAGCGATTGTGGGCGTTAAAGGGGGCGTGGCACCTTTTTGAAACAAACTTGCGCTGCGTAGGAACTCCTAAAATCTGCATGCAAAATGCCAATCTTCTAGCTTTTATAGTTTCCGAGATCTCAGCGTTCATACGGACGGACAGACGGACAGACGGACAGACGGACATGGCTAGATCGACTCGGCTAGTGATCCTGAACAAGAATATATATACTTTATAGGGTCGGAAACGCTTCCTTCTACCTGTTACATACTTTTGCACGAATACAATATACCCTTTTACTCTACGAGTAACGGGTATAATTACAACGCTGGAAAATCAAACTAAATGAGTTTGATTATGAAATAAAGTATTTGCCTGGTAAAGAAAACCATGTGGCAGACGTCTTATCTAGAATAAGAATAGAGGAAGCCTATTTAGGAGAGACTTCTAGAAATGCAAATACAATAACAACAGTGCATAGTGCACCAGAAGATAACCAAAACCACATTTCAATAACAGAAAGACCACTCAATTATTATAACAGACAACTAGAATTTATAAGAGGAGACTCAAATGAAGTCGAAGTAATAAATTATTTTCATAAAACAAAAATCATAATAACTTATAAAGAGATGACAATAGAATACGCAAAACAATTAATAATTGAATACTTTTCTAATAAGAAAAGCGTAATATATTTTCCAATTGAAACAGACTTTTTAATTGTTCAAAAGGCATACGTTGAAATTATTTCCCCAGATAACTTAACTAAAACAATGAAAACTAATAGTAAATTAATAGATATTACCACTTATGCAGAGTTCAAAGAAATTATTATTAAAACACACCGAGAACTATTACATCCAGGAATAGAAAAACAGCACTTGTTAAAGAAAAATATTATTTTCCCGATCACCAAAAATTAATTCAAAATTTTATTAATGAATGCGAAGTATGCAATATCGCAAAAACAGAACACAGAAATACTAAATTAGAATTCGAAATAACCCCAGAAATTTTTAATCCAAGAGAAAAATATGTAATCGATTTTTATATGATAGATAATAAACAATTTTTATCTTGTATAGACATTTATTCAAAATTTGCCACTTTAATAGAAGTCAACAGTCGAGATTGGTAAGAAGCAAAAAGAGCATTAATTAAAGTTTTCAAAGAAATGGGTAAACCAAGCCAAATTAAAGCAGACAATAATTCAGCTTTCATGTGTGCGGCATTGCAACTTTGGTTAAAATCTGAAGACGTTGTTATTGATATAACAACAAGCAAAAATGGAATTTCTGAAGTTGAGAGATTTCATAAAACAGTAAATGAAAAATTAAGAATCATAAACAGTGAAACAGACATAGAAAATAAGCTTACAAAATTTGAAACTATTCTTTATGTCTATAATCATAAAACAAAACATAATACAACAGGCAGAACTCCCGCAGATATTTTTATTTTCGCTGGAACACTAAAATATAATACACAGTCAAATAAAATTAATCAAATAGAGAAACTTAATGAATCACGAAACAAATTTGAATTTGATACTAGATATCGACAAGCTCCACTAGTAAAATCAAAAACCACTAATCCGTTTAAAAAGACAGGAGAAATCACAAAATTAGATGATAATCATTACGAAGAAGTTAACAGAGGAAGAAAAATAATACATTATAAGTCTAAATATAAGAAAACAAAGAAAATTAACGAAAAAAAATACGATAATTCCAGATGCACGCCAAATGAAAACCAAACCTAACTTGTTGATCAACACTATCAACATCCTATTAATTTTAATACATTTTACAAAACTTACCAATGGCCAAAATTTGGAAATCAATCCCGTTCAAGCAAAAAACGGTTTTTTAATATTTAAAACAGGAACCTTGGACTTACCATCTAATTACGAATATCATTGTTTAACCGTCAACTTAACCAAAACTGAACTAACGTATACTAATTTAATTAAACAATCAGAAGAATTTTCAGGTTTAAAACAAGTTATATACTTAACAGAGAAATTAAACAGAGAAATGAATGGAATTAGAATTGCAAAACTTAGCAAAAGAGGTCTTTTAAATTTTATAGGCACAACATACAAATATCTATTTGGAACATTGGATAAACAAGATAAAGAAGAATTAATAAATAAAATTGAAAATTTAGAAGAAAACACAATTCAAGTTAATGAACTTAATAAAGTAATAGATGTGGTAAACAAAGGTATTGAAGCAATAAATCATTTAAGCTTGGTCAATGATGTAGATGAAAGGCTAGCATTACTTATTTTTAATCTACAAGAATTTACTGAATATATAGAGGACATAGAACTAGGAATGCAACTTACTAGATTAGGCATTTTTATACCCGTTACTCGTAGAGTAATAGGGTATATTGTATTCGTGCAAAAGTATGTAACAGCTAGAAGGAAGCGTTTCCGACCCTATAAAGTATATATATTCTTGTTCAGGATCACTAGCCGAGTCGATCTAGCCATGTCCGTCTGTCCGTCTGTCTGTCCGTATGTCTGTCCGTATGAACGCTGAGATCTCGGAAACTATAAAAGCTAGAAGATTGGCATTTTGCATGAAGATTCTACGCAGCGCAAGTTTGTTTCAAAAAGGTGCCACGCCCCCTTTAATGCCCACAATCGCTTATATACGATTTTAAAAATTTAAATATTTCGGAAAAGTAAAAATGCAGTTTTATTGTGTCAAATCGGACCATTCGTTAAAAAGTTATGCGTGATCAAAGTTTCTATCTCCATCTCCCTCGCACTCCTTTTACCTGAGTAACGGGTATCTGATAGTCGGGGCACCCGACTATAGCGTTCTCTCTTGTTAACCCTAAATTACTTAAGCATGATACTTTAACACACGTTAATTCAGAAAAATTATTAATAATAAAAACCTCTACTTGGTTACAAACCAATACTAATCAAATATTGATAATTTCTCATATCCCAAAAGACATTATAAAAACTTCAATATTCAAAATTTTACCTTACCCAAATGAATTTAATGACATATTAACAGAACCTTTAGAAGACAAATATTATTTTCAAAACAATCAAATATTTTCATTTAACACAAAAGAAAGAGTTACAAATAAATGCATTATAGGAATATTAAACCAAGCCAATGCCGAAGCTCAAAGAAGTTGGGTCGACTAAAATCGAATTTTCGAAAAATGAATAGCTTAATCGTTTGCCCATTTTTTGCCCATGTTTGCCCACCTTTTAATTTTTTTGCCCACCTTTAGTTTCGAAAATATTGAAAGTTCGAAAATTTTCGAAAATTTTCGAAAACATAAAAGTTGACTTTTTCGAATTTTTTTTTTTAATCGCAAGAGAATCGATTGCCCACGTTTGCCCATCTTTTAGAATTTTGAAAAAATTAATACTTTTGAAAATATTCGACTTTTAAGTTTTGATCATATTTACCTGCAGAAAAAATGGTTTGCCCACCCCTTAAAAATCGTTTTTTCGAAAAAATAAAAGATGCCCATGTTTGCCCATCTCGTAAAATTTAAGAATTAAAAAAAAAATCGTTTGCCCACCTCTTAAAAATAGTTAATTTTGACAAAAACGTTTGCCGACGGCTTAAAAATGACATTTTTTAACAAAAAACGTTTGCCCACCCCTTAAAAATCGTTATTTCGAAAAAATAAAAAATGCCCATGTTTGCCCATCTCATGAAATTTAAGAATAAAAAAAATATCGTTAGCCCACCTCTTAAAAATAGTTAATTTTGTCAAAAACGTTTGCCGACGGCTTAAAAATGACATTTTTTAACAAAAAACGTTTTCCCACCCCTTAAAAATCGTTATTTCGAAAAAATAAAAAAAGCCCATGTTTGCCCATGCCCAAGTTATAAAAAACCCTAAAAATGCCAACCCTGTGCTTCAGGTAAAAAATCGAAGAACCCCCGAATGACAAATAGACCTAATATGAGAAGCGAAAAGGAAAACAATTTTTTAAAAGGCAACAAGTGTTTGAGGTTTACAATTGCGCCATCATAAATTTTTAGGTTTAGGGTTTTTATAACTTGTACTTTACAAAACCATAAATTTATGATTGCAGAATTGTAAGCCTGGAACACTTGTCGCCTTATATCGGGTATCTTATATTTTTTTTTTCAGAAAAAAATTATTTTTAAACGTTTTTGTCAAAATAAACTATTTTTAAGAGGTGGGCAAACGATTTTTTTTTAAATTCTTAAATTTCACGAGATGGGCAAACATGGGCATTTTTTATTTTTTCGAAATAACGATTTTTAAGGGGTGGGCAAACGTTTTTTGTTTAAAAATGTCATTTTTAAGCCGTCGGCAAACGTTTTTGTCAAAATTAACTATTTTTAAGAGGTGGGCAAACGATTTTTTTTTAATTCTTAAATTTCACGAGATGGGCAAACATGGGCATTTTTATTTTTTTTCGAAATAACGATTTTTAAGGGGTGGGCAAACGTTTTTTGTTAAAAAATGTCATTTTTAAGCCGTCGGCAAACGTTTTTGTCAAAATTAACTATTTTTAAGAGGTGGGCAAACGATTTTTTTTTAAATTCTTAAATTTCACGAGATGGGCAAACATGGGCATTTTTTATTTTTTCGAAATAACGATTTTTAAGGGGTGGGCAAACGTTTTTTGTTTAAAAATGGCATTTTTAAGCCGTCGGCAAACGTTTTTGTCAAAATTAAATATTTTTAAGAGGTGGGCAAACGATTTTTTTTTAATTCTTAAATTTCACGAGATGGGCAAACATGGGCATCTTTTATTTTTTCGAAAAACGATTTTTAAGGGGTGGGCAAACCATTTTTTCTGCAGGTAAATATGATCAAAACTTAAAAGTCGAATATTTTCAAAAGTATTAATTTTTTCAAAATTCTAAAAGATGGGCAAACGTGGGCAAACGATTCTCTTGCGATTAAAAAAAAATTCGAAAAAGTCAACTTTTATGTTTTCGAAAATTTTCGAAAATTTTCGAACTTTCAATATTTTCGAAACTAAAGGTGGGCAAAAAAAATTAAAAGGTGGGCAAACATGGGCAAAAAATGGGCAAACGATTAAGCTATTCATTTTTCGAAAATTCGATTTTAGTCGACCCAACTTCTTTGAGCTCAATGCCGAATGTAAATACACAAAAATATATAAAAAATATGAAACAAATTATATAGAGCCAAATATTATAATTACTTGGAATTTACCGAAAACCATTTTAAACCAAACATGTATAAGTCAAGCAATAGTTGTCGAAGGAAATAAAATCGTAAAAGCATTTAATTGTTCTGTACAAATCGAAGAAAATCTAATAACAAATACTATAATGGATTACACACAAACTATTTATGTAAACAATAATGTAACAATGATAGAACCACTGTCAATAATTGAAGCAAAAGATATAATAAGAATACATACAAGAAAAAATAACATAATAAATAATTGTAATAATTATAATTTTAATTCTTTACTTCATTTATAAATTCAAGAGTATTCCGAAAAACATTGTAATTAAATATAAAAATCAAAACAAAAACAATACTAAAAACTCAGAAAATCTAACAGAGTTAAACAATATTGCATCAAATGAAAATACCCTACAATTAAACAAAAATACTACACAAACTAATATACCCACTCACATATACCCTAATATATCCGCCTGAGGACAGGCTCTTTTCTAATGAATGGGGAAGTAACATACCCACACCCACATATCTGTCACATAAACATATTTACATTACGCATTTGTCACACCCAAAAATCATCGGCTCCCAAGAGTTAATATAAACATCCTCTTGAGTTATAAACAAATGAAAGAACCCCAAATTGTCGGCTCCCACAACTGACCAATTAATGTAAACATCCTCTTGCTTTATAAACAAATGTCCCCAAACTCCAAAAAGCTTTTATCCCCCAATACTGTAAAATTGCAGACGCAGTTCAAACCTAGATCGCTCTCATGCTCAGTGCTCTCATTTTGGACACTCTCAATTTATCAATAAAGTTCTTTCTCCCAATCGAAGGTTTGATAAGCGCCAGCTTAGTTTATAAGTTTGAGTTTTAAGTTGAATCTTGTAAGGAGCAGACCTATCTCTCCCAGTTCGCGTTTACACTATTTTGATAAATAACGAGGACGGAAGCTAACTTCGGCAAGCCGAAGTTTTAATACCCTTGCAGACTTAGCCGAAATGTGTAAAATAAACCCGAAGTCTTTTTAATACAAATGCCAAGAGCAATAGTATATAGACGTCCGATCGGCAAGCGCTTTTACCCTGATCAAGGTATGCGTAAATAAATAAGACTTGGAAAAATTTATGTCAATAGCTTATACACTGCGCGAAATATTCTAAAAATAATGAAATTTTGACCGATTTAACCGAATTGTTCCTATGGGAGCTATAGGATATAGACGTCCGATCAGCACGCGCTTTTACCTTGATGAAGGAATGCATAAAAAAATACGATTTGAAAAAATGTATAGCAATAGCTTTTACACATCGCGAAATATTCTGAAAAACATCAAATTTGGACCGATTTTACCCTATTGTTCCTATGGGAGCTATAGGATATAGACGTCCGATCGTCACGCGCTTTTACCCTGATCAAGGTACGCATAAAAAAATAAGATTTGGAAAGATTTATGTCAATAGCTTTTACACTGCGCGAAATATCCTAAAAATCATTAAATTTTACCCGATTTTACCCTATTGTTCCTATGGGAGCTATAGGATATAGACGTCCGATCGCCACGCGCTTTTACCCTGATCAAGGTATGCATAAAAAAATACGATTTGGAAAGATTAATGTCAATAGCTTTTACACTGCGCGAAATATCAGAAATTCTTGCAAGATATATCCAATTGTTCCTATAGGAGCTATAGGATATAGACGTCCGATCGGGCCGATTTTCAAACTTGATCTGCGTACACATGTTTTAGGACGATTGTGAAAGTTTCAGATCGCTAGCTTTTAAACTGAGCTCGCAAACGGTATTGAAACAGACGGACAGACGGACAGAGGGACAGACGGACAGACGGACAGACGGACATGGCTATATCGACTCCCCTATTGATCCTGATCAAGAATATATATACTTTATGGGGTCGGAAACGTCTCCTTCACTGCGTTACAAACTTCTGACCAAAATTATAATACCCTCTGCAAGGGTATAAAAATTATATTTTTTTCAAAGTGCTAAATCCCGAATTTGTTATTACATTAATATATAAATATACATTTAAATTACGTTCGCTTCGCGAGTGAACTACCATATAAATCTTTGTACACAAGCTAATAACTAAACAAGATAGAACGCTATAGTCGAGTGCCTCGACTATTAGATACCCGTTACTCAGCTAAACAGTTTAATATAAATATGCCCTCTTGTATGTTTTTTGCCGCTCGAATTAGCTCCCGATTTTTATGTTAAAATCTGTACCCAGGGAACACCTCCAATTTGGCTAACTTGATTTGATTTGCATAGTTCTTGGGATATAGTTCGGTATTGACAAATGAAAGCCATCGCAATTTCCTTTAATAGAAATCCTTATCGAGAATTAACGTTGACTCTGTTGAGCACCTTGGCCAGCTGTTCCAAAGTCATCCGTTAGATGGCGCTATTGTATACGCCATGAAAGGCGGAAATGTAGGCGCTAGCCAGGCTTAAGTGTTTAATGAGTTTTTGGGCGTTAGAGTGGGCGTGGCTAACTTTTATTTGGCCAATCGATAGGTATTGACGAAACAAATACATATCAAAAAAAATTTTCATAATAGCATCAAAACTGTGGCCACAGCTTATGGCTTGTGGGCGTCAGAGGGGGCGTGGCACCATTTTATATATATATTCTTGATCAGGATCACCTCCTGAGTTGATATAAGCACGTCCGTCTGTCCGTCTGTCTGTCCGTCTGTCTGTCCGTCTGTCTGTCCGTCTGTCTGTTTCTACGCAAACTAGTATCTCAGTTTTAAAGATATCGAATTGAAACTTTGCACACACCCTTCTTTCCTTTGCACGCAGTATATAAGTCGGAACGGCCGGGATCGGCCGACTATATCCTATAGCTGCCATATAACTGATTGATCGGAAATGCCGTAACTTTGGTGTTTGTTAAGTTAGGACGTTGGGATTTTTTATGGGTTTTATATTTGGCCAATCAATCCGACCTACTATCGGAACGATCGGAAATGCCATACTTTGGTGTTTTTAAAGTTAGGAAGATGGGATTTTATATGAGTATTAAGAATGCATTATATGAATAATTTTAGAGAATATTCTGCAAGGGTTTATCAACTTCGGCTCCGCCTGAAGTTAGCTTTTCTTTCTGCTTTTTAATTTATTTATACAGTGGTAGACTTGTCTTGACAAGGTAAATGAGAATATCTTCTAAAGGATCTTTCCCGCAAATAAGATTTTTGAATTTTGACTGCTTGTCAACCAGCCCAGCTGATTGACAGTACGACCGTAGCACGCTTATATCTGATGAACACTGAAAAATGCAGTCACACTGAAAGAATTAAGTTTTTCCGCTAGCGAACTCGTTTTCCGATCTGAATACTAGGCTGAAAGATTAACATTTTTCCGCTTTTCAATCTGATTTCTGCGCTTTTACTTTCTGCAGTCAAAACCGGGAACAGAACCCACTTAAACTTTTGAATTGTGTATGAAAATTTAAAAAAAACATTCTTAGAAAATACGGTAAATGTAACATAATCTAATATTTTTAATTCCCCCAAAAGTTTAACAAAAGTATACTAAGCAAAAGTATATAAACAAGAAAGGAAAGCTAACTTCGGGCGAAGCCGAAGTTGATATACCCTTGAAGAATATTCTGTAAAACCCATAGAAAATCTCAACTTCCTAACTCATCAAACACCAAAGTTATGCCATTTCCGATCAATCAGTTATATGGTAGCTATAGGATATAGTCGGCGGATACCGGCCTTTCGACTTATATACTGCGTGCAAAGAAATGAAGGGTGTGTGCAAAGTTTCAATTCGAGAGCTTTAAAACTGAGAGACTAGTTCGCGTAGAAACAGACAGACGGATATGCTTATAACAACAGATGTCTCCTTCACTGCATTGCACACTTTTGACCAAAATTATAATACCCTCAGCAAGGGTATAAATATCTATGTTGTCTTTCTTTGTTACAACAATAAAATATTTTATATTTCGATTCTTTAAGAAAAAAACTGACAATTTAAAAAAAAATGTTCGCTCATTTCCATGGCAGCTTTATAAAGTCATCCGACTTTAAAAAAATAAAAAGTCGGATGATTTTAAATAAACGTATATATTTAAAAATAAGAAAACTAGAATCGTTTTTGTTTACTTTTATCTTTGTTTTTTATGGGAGTTATATGAAATAGTCGTCTATTTCGTTATATACATTACTTGCAATAGAAACAAGTCTTTTGGCAAAATTTCTTCCACTTATCTTTAAAAATAATTAAAATGTAATTTATAGGGCACTTCACTGCAAACTTTTGCTCAATAAATAAATCATTAAATAAAGTCAACGGAAGTTATAATACATTAGCAAGTTTTCAATATATTTTACTCCAAAATAGCTCGAGATAAAAGAAATTAATTTAATTTATCATTATAAAAGAATTTAATTTAAAATTGGGTTATTAAACCTTAGCACACATTAACTTTAAAATTTTTCAAAGTGTTTTCGGCGATTGGGCAATCTAATCTCTGTGGCACTTAAATATTATATAAAGACGGATAATTTGCTTCTCGGCTTGCTTAAAGCAGCTTCCTTTCTAGTTTCTTTAAAAATATTAGCCTTAGAAGCAATTTTATGTACATCTTATGGGCCATTTATAAATCAATTTGGAGATAAAATATGGCGTCAGAAAAGTTGCGAGCCACCTTTAAGCTTACTAATATATTGCTTACAAGTACATCGGAATTTGTTGCTTGCTGATATGTTTTAGGTTCTTATTCGAATGTTTCTTTTCGTGTATTTTATTGATAAGCCGTCCACACAAATGCCGAAAAGAAAAGACGTATTTAAACGCTGATAAGGTAACCAAGCAAAAAAGAGTCGAGCTTCAAGAATCTTACAAACACAAAGAAAGTCACCAAAAGAACACTCAAAAGCAAATAAGTGTGGGTAATATTTCGTATTGCAACTGTGGGAGAGTGAAAACGTCAAACGAGATTTTAGTTGAATTTTAGCAAGCGACAAACGCGCTACAAACGTATTAAAGCATTGATAAGCATCCGCAATTGTAAAATACGTCGGCAAAATATAAACAAATTAATTTACTTTTGAAATGTTCTTATCTAAGCAACAAAAAATAAAACTATTCAAAGAGCAGAAAAAGTCAAAGCACAGCTTATAAAATTTTTAGAAAAATAAGTCTGGAAAAGTCAACTGAACAGTGTTTATATTGCATATAATTCCCAAGAGAAATGGTTAAAAGTCTTTGGACTGCTTTCCTACTGTTGAGTAGTGCTGCATTTGGTACGCATTTTCCGGTTAAAAAAAATATACTTGACAAAAGTTGTCCGTACCTTGATAGTTGCAATTCTACGATCAATGAAAATCAAATTGAAACCCTTTTAACATACGTGAACAGCCAGATGAATCCCTGCGATGACTTTTATGCTTATGCCTGTGGTAAATGGCGGGAAAAACACGGGGTCCACACCACGGCGACGACAATAAGCGAAACACAGATAAACCGCCAGTATGAGGACCTCTTCAGCTACCTGATAGCAAATCTTAGTGCCCCAGAGCACGGATATCCCTTTTATGGGAAGTTGCTGACTCACTATCAGAACTGCACTGCCCTGGAAAGGCCCAATCTGAGGAGGTATATAGATCTTCTGGGACAGGACCTGCTTTCCTCACTGAGCTCCACGCACTGGATGGACGTATTGGCAGTTCTGGGGCGGTACGGCTACCACGGGCACTTTGTTCAGATGGAAGTGCGGTGGCATAACGCAAGTCACCACATGATATTCCTGCTGCCTCACAACCGTCACGTGAACCTAAGTCTCACTTCGGAAATCTACAGTGCCCTAAGCGATGTTGGCTCTGCTTGGCCTCCTCTCGACCAGCTGCAGAAAGAGTTCAAAAATCTTGAACAAAATCTGGTCAGATTGGCAAAGTCTCATTCAGCGGACGACACCTTTCGAAATTACAGCCTGGACCAGATTCGGAAGGAGGTGACTGGACTCGAGTGGGACGAGGCATTTAGGATGCAACTGGGTAGATCGTTGGTGGCGGATCATGTCTTCCAAGTGGACGACTTGGTCGCCATTAAAGGGCTGACGGAGTACCTCAACAAAACGGACACTCTGCTGCTGAATAGGTACAGCTTGGCGAGGTTTCTCAGCCACCTGCTGGAGCTTCCGCACAACCCAATGGCCAACTGGGTGAACGGTAAGATGCCGAGAGGAGGGGTCTGCATCCGCCACATGCGTCGGTCCCTCTATTTGCCAATGAACTACGTTTACGAGAGGAGTTTCTATGCCCGGCAGCGAAGCTCCGACGAACTGGTCATCAATCGAGTGTTTAAGCAGCTGCAGAATCAACTTGAGATACGGGTGCAAAGAAACCCCTTCAACTTGAGCCAGGATTTGGTAAACTCTCTGAAGGCGAAGGTTCATGATATGCGCATAAACGTGGGCAACCTGCCACCCAACGTTTCCGAGAAGTTCTATAGGGACAGCGACCAGCGGTGGAGCGTGGGCCGCGACTTTTATGAGAATCACCTGAACAGCCTTTTGTACCACTACACCCTCGTCGCGGACCTGGAGGGCAGCACCAACCCAAAGGAGCGGCGGATCTGGTACAGCTTTAACATGCACACGCCTGAGTTCCCTGACAACATCGATGCTACGCCGTACTTCTATTGCTTGGGCAACATAATTATTGTGCCCTATTCCTACCTAACGCTGCCCTTCTTCCACGCCGGATTCTGGCCGGCTCTGCTTTATGGTGACCTCGGCAACACCCTGGGCCACGAGATGATGCACGCCCTGGACACGGACCTGGTAGACTACGATGCGCAGGGCAACTTGAAGAATTTCAGCGACCAACTCGGGCAGGTTGAGCTCTACAACAGCGCAGTCGGATGCCTGAACAGCAGCGCGGTGATGCTCAACGAGCGTACGGCGGACGTCAGCGGATCCCGGCTAGCCCTGCAGACGTACGGAGGCGACTGGCTGTACCAACTGGACAACGGGCGGCTCTACTTCCTCCAGTTCGCACACTTCTTCTGCGGCGACGAGGGTGACCAGTACCACGACTCAGGTAGCCAGCGTCTCAACTACTCCCTCAGCCAGATGCCGCAGTTTGCCGAGATCTTTGAGTGCCAAAGCGGGACTAGTATGAGCTCCGCGGATCAGTGTCCCTTCTGGTAGTGAGTCTTAGCTGTTAGTTGGTGAATAGCTTTAAATAGGAACCTCAAGTATTGTGAATAAACGTCTATACTTAGCGTAGCCAAGCGATGCTCCTACATCCGGTTTTTATCTACCACCCGCATCTGTCGGTCGGATTTTCAGTTAATTTAGGAGTGTGGAATGCAAGCTGCCTGTGAGGGTATGGAAATGTACGAAACTGCACGCAACAACAAATCCTTTTTCCAATCGTGCAATGAATCAAAAATATCGCACTATCGGCAGACGATAACCAGGTACACGGCTGAAACCGCAAATGCATGCCAACAGTGTGTTCTTTTCAACATGCTTCTATTTATTACTAATTAACAACTTTCCTGTCGTCCAGACACTCAGCAGCCCAGCTGAAACCCAGACGGAGGAGCATAAAAGGAAAGCAACGCCGAAACCAGACTCCGATCTTCCGTCTCAAGTCGGTCGCTGCGCTCTCAGTGACTTTCAAAGGTCATTGCTCGTATTACTCATACGCCACATGCTGCTAGAAAGCGTGTGGCAGAACTGAAAGGGAAATTCGGCGAGTCGAAGTTTACATACCCTTTAAGCTATACAAAACACGATTAAAAATCGATTTTTAAGTTTATATAAAACAACGAAGTTACGCGACTATTTCGCAACAATTTTGATATTGTTCCTATAGAAACGCTTATATACGATTTTAAAAATTTAAATATTTCGGAAAAGTAAAAATGCAGTTTTATTGTGTTTATCAATACCTATCGAAATGTAGAAGAAATTTTTCAAATCGGACCATTCGTTAAAAAGTTATGCGTGATCAAAGTTTCTATCTCCATCTCCCTCGCACTCCCTTTACCTGAGTAACGGGTATCTGATAGTCGGGGCACCCGACTATAGCGTTCTCTCTTGTTATACCCTTGGAAAGGGCATATTAATTTAATTCGTCAAAAATTTACAACACAGTGAAGGAGATATCTCCGACCATATAAAGTATATATATTCCTGATGAGGATCGCGCCCATTTCCGACCCTATAAAGTATATATATTCTTGATCAGCATCACCATGAGGGTCGATCTAGCCACGTCCGTCTTTCCGACCGTCCGTTTCTACGCAAACTACTCCCTCAGTTTTAAAGCTATCTGCTTAAAACTTTCTCAAAAGTTGTCTTTCTATTGCAGGGAGTATATATGTCGGAACGAGCCGGATCGGGCGAAATTATACCTATGTTGTTATACCCTTGCAGAGGGTATTATAATTTTGGTCAAAAGTGTTCAACACAGTGAAGGACATATCTCCGACCTTATAATATATATATATTCTTGATCTGTCTGTTTCTACGCGAACTAGTCTCTCAGTTTTATAGATATCGAATTTAAAGATATCGAACTTTGCACACACCCTTCTTTCCTTTGCACGCAGTATAAAGTCGGAACGGCCGGGATTCGCCAACTATATCCTATAGCTGCCATATAACTGAACGATAGGAAATGCCATAACTTTGGTGTTTGTAAAGTTAGGAAGTTGAGATTTTTATGAGTGTTAAGAATGCATCATAGAATTTTGGAGAATATTATTTACAGAATATTCTTTCCTTTCTCGTTATACACTTGCAGAAGGTAGTATAATTTTGGTCAAAAGTGTGCAACGCAGATAAGGAGACATCTCCGACCCTATAAAGTATATATATTATTGATCAGGATCACCTCCTGAGTTGATATAAGCATGTCCGTATGTCCGTCTGTCATAAGGATCGGCCGACTATATCCTATAGCTGCCATATAACTGAACGATTAAAAATGCTTATGGCATTTGGTGTTTGTAAAGTTAGGAAGTTGGGATTTTTATGAGTATTAAGAATGCATCATATGAATAATTTTGGAGAATATTATTTAAGAATATTCTGCAAGGGTATATCAACTTCGGCTCCGCCCGAAGTTAGCTTTCCTTTCTTGTTTTTAATTTTATTTTGTTTTTTGGGATTTGGTAATATTTAAATATTATGGAATTATGGTTTTAATAGCTCCCAAAGAAAAATTAAAAAAAAATAAAAACAAAAAGTGAAACAAATTTGCATGGCCGTCTGTCTGTTTCTACGCGAACTAGTCTCTCAGTTCTAAAGATATCGAATTGAAACTTTGCACACACCCTTCTTTCCTTTGCACGCAGTCGGAACGGCCGGGAATTTCAACTTCGGCTCCGCCCGAAGTTAACTTTCCTTTCTTGTTTTATTTTGGAATCTTCAGTTCAAAACAACAATCATACATTTTTGTCTACAGTTTTGTTTGTGTCATCAGAAAGCTCAAGATTTTGACAACACATAAAAAAAACTAACATTGTGAGCTTGTCTGTTACTTTGTTTAAGTTGCATTAAATTGCCTGCTAGTCAACGAGACGCGTAATAAAACGTATTTCGCCCACAGCCTTCCCTGGGCCCATCCGCCGGCTTATCAGCTTGGATTTTATTCATTCATGTTAGTCAAATCGTTTGTGCATTATAATTGGGTTGCCTTGTAATTTTTATACCCTTGCAGAGGGTATTATAATTTTGGTCAAAAGTGTGCAACGCAGTGAAGGAGACATCTCCGACCCTATAAAGTATATATATTCTTGATCAGGATCACCTCCTGAGTTGATATAGCCATGTCCGTCCGTCCGTCTGTCCGTCTGTCCGTCTGTCTGTCCGTCTGTCTGTCCGTCTGTCTGTTTCTACGCGAACTAGTCTCTCAGTTTTAAAGCTATCGAATTGAAACTTTGCACACACCCTTCTTTCCTTTGCACGCAGTATATAAGTCGGAACGGCCGGGATCGGCCGACTATATCCTATAGCTGCCATATAACTGAACGATAGAAAATGCCATAACTCTGCTGTTTGTAAAGTTAGGAAGTTGGGATTTTCTATGGCTTCTTTATTTGGCCAATCAATTCGACCTACCAAATTTCATAAGGATCGGCCGACTATATCCTATAGCTCCCATATAACGATAGGAAATAGCATAACTTTGGTGTTTTTAGAGTTAGGAAGTTGGGATTTTCTATGGGTTTTATATTTGGCCAATCAATCCGACCTACCAAATTTTATAGGGATCGGCCGACTATATCCTATAGCTGCCATATAACTGAACGATTGAAATTGCCATAACTTTGGTGTTTTTAAAGTTAGGAAGTTGGGATTTTTATTAGTATTAAGAATGCATCATATGAATAATTTTGGAGAATATTATTTACAGAGTATTCTGCAAGGGTATATAAACTTCGGCTCCGCCCGAAGTTAGCTTTCCTTTCTTGTTTTAATATGTATTAGCAAATCGCGTGAAGCCGAGAGACGTAATCGGAGCAGCAAACTGCGCATGGTGTGAATCGTAGGCTGACGACAAGCTCGTTAGTTTTGATCAGCACCGTAATACTGCACTCCAATGGGTTTTCTTGACCCCTGGGATTTGCTGGGACTTGGTTATTCATGTCACGTGCTCTTAGTGGAACAAGTGTGACGACAGTCCTGCACGGAGATGATTGAATGCCAGACAAATGTGGGAACTTGAAAGACAGATAGAGGGCTGATGAAATCATAAAGCTTCGGAGCATCATTTAAAACGATTGTGAGGTTTTGGAATAAACGAATCTCGCAGCGATTAAGTTCCTACAAAAACAAAAAAATGTGATATTGTGCACGTTTTTTTCTTATCACTTGAGATTCCCTGACTTTTTTATACAATTTGATGCGAAGAGATTGCTGTGTCACATATTAGCAAATAACAAGAAAGGGAAGCTAACTTCGGGCGGAGCCGAAGTTGATATACCCTTGCAGAATATTCTGTAAATAATATTCTCCAAAATTATTCATATGATGCATTCTTAATACAAATAAAAATCCCAACTTCCTAACTTTAAAAACACCAAAGTTATGGCAATTTCAATCGTTCAGTTATATGGCAGCTATAGGATATAGTCGGCCGATCCCTATAAAATTTGGTAGGTCGGATTGATTGGCCAAATATAAAACCCATAGAAAATCCCAACTTCCTAACTCTAAAAACACCAAAGTTATGCTATTTCCTATCGTTATATGGGAGCTATACGATATAGTCGGCCGATCCTTATGAAATTTGGTAGGTCGAATTGATTGGCCAAATAAAGAAGCCATAGAAAATCCCAACTTCCTAACTTTACAAACAGCAGAGTTATGGCATTTCCTATCGTTCAGTTATATGGCAGCTATAGGATATAGTCGGCCGATCCCGGCCGTTCCGACTTATATACTGCGTGCAAAGGAAAGAAGGGTGTGTGCAAAGTTTCAATTCGATAGCTTTAAAACTGAGAGACTAGTTCGCGTAGAAACAGACAGACGGACAGACGGACAGACGGACATGGCTATATCAACTCAGGAGGTGATCCTGATCAAGAATATATATACTTTATAGGGTCGGAGATGTCTCCTTCACTGCGTTGCACACTTTTGACCAAAATTATAATACCCTCTGCAAGGGTATAAAAATGTAAAAAAGTTTCCTCAAAAATTTAAAATAATAATTACTTTGTAAACCCTTGCAGAGAGCATTATAATTTCAGTCAGAAGCCAGCAACCATGTATGTTGTAAAGACCTTTCTGCCGAAATAAAAAGTTTTTATATCTCTAAAACTGAGACTAGTTGGCATAGAATCGAACAGACGGACACGGCTCTTCTGATTATTCTGCTGATCATGAATATAAAAAGACTTCTGCAGTGCCGCCACTTTAGCAATATAGTTGCAAAATCAAACAGCTTTAAAGAAATGCTAATTATTTGTTGTATACGTTATTAGCCACAAGTCTAAAAATGTTTATTTTTTTACCCTTGCAGAGAGTATTATAATTTTGGTTAAAAGTGTGCAACGCAGCGAATGTGACATCTCTGACCCTATAAAGTATATATATTTATGATCAGGATCGCATCCTGAGTTGATATAAGCATGTCCGTCTGTCCGTCTGTTTGTCCGTCTGTCTGTCCGTCTGTCTCTTTCTACGCAAACTAGTTTCTCAGTTTTAAAGATATCGAATTGAAACTTTGCACACATCCTTTGTTTCTTTGCACGCAGTATATAAGTCGGAACGGACGGGATGAGCCAACTTTATTCTATAGCCGCCATATAATAATATAATATAGGTCAAAAGTGTGCAACGCAGTGAAGGAGTCATCTTCGACCCTATAAAGTATATATATATTCTTGATCAGGATCACCTCCTGAGTTGATATAAGCACGTCCGTCTGTCCGTCTGTCCGTCTGTCTGTCCGTCTGTCCGTTTCTACGCGAACTAGTCTCTCAGTTTTAAAGATATCGAATTGAAACTTTGCACACACCCTTCTTTCCTTTGCAAGCAGTATATAAGTCGGAACGGCCGGGATCGGCCGACTATATCTTATAGTTACCATATAACTGATTGATCGGAAATGTCATAACTTTGGTGTTTTTTAAGTTAGGAAGTTGGGATTTTCTATTGGTTTTATATTTGGCCAATAAATCCGACCTACCAAATCTCATAAGGATCGGCCGACTATATCTTATAGGTGCCATATAACTGATTGATCGGAAATGCAATAAATTTGGTTTTTCTAAAGTTAGGAAGTTGGGATTTTCTATGGGTTTTATATTTGTCTAACTAATCCGACCTGCCAAATTTCATAAGGATCGGCCGACTATATTATATAGCTGCCATAAAACTGAACGATTGGAATTGCCATAACTTTGGTGTTTTTAAAGTTAGAAAGTTGGGATTTAAGTGTTAGAATGTGTTAAGAATGCATCATATGACTAATTTTGGAGAATATAATTTACAGAATATTCTGCAAGGGTATTTCACTTCGGCTCCGCCCGAAGTTCGCTTTCCTTACTTGTTAAACATGGTGTTGTGAAAATCTTTTGGATTTAAAAAGCGCTAAGTGTAAGGTAATGACATTTACGCTGGGTGGTGTTGCGTTGTCTAAAATCACGCATGTTGATGACCTTGACGTCCTTCTTGACCAAAAGCTTAAGTTTGTGACCTTATTACTTACATGTTAAATAAAGCCAGGGGAGTTCTTATATTTATTAAAAGGTGGTCAAAGGAATTCAATGATCTCTATCATACATAGAACAAGAGAGAACGCTATAGTCGAGTGCCTCACTGATTTGATTTGCATAGTTCTTGGGATATAGTTCGGTATTGACAAATGAAAACCATCGCAATTTCCTTTAATAGAAATCTTTATCGAGAATTAACGTTGACTCTGTTGAGCACCTTGACCAGCTGTTCCAAAGTCATCCGTTAGATGGCGCAATACAATACACGGGCCAAGAAAGGCGGAAATGTAGGCGCTAGCCAGGCTTAAGCGTTTAATGGGTTTTTGGGCGTTAAAGTTGGCTGGCAAACTTTTATTAGGCCAATCGATAGGTATTAACGAAACAAATACATATCAATTAAAATTTTCATAATAGCAACAAAACTGTGGCCACAGCTTGTGGCTTGTGGGCGTCAGAGGGGGCGTGGCACCATTTTGAAACAAACTTGCGCTGCGTAGGAACTCCTAAAATCTACATGAAAAATGCCAATCTTCTAGCTTTTATAGTTTCCGAGATCTCAGCGTTCATACGGACGGATAGACAGACGGACAGACGGACATGGCTAGATCGACTCGGCTAGTGATCCTGAACAAGAATATATATACTTTATAGGGTCGGAAACGCTTCCTTCTACCTGTTACATACTTTTGCACGAATACAATATACCCTTTTACTCTACGAGTAACGGGTATAAAAAGGAAGCAAACTTCGGTAAGCCGAAATTTATATACCCTTGCAGTTCTTACAAATCGACCTCATTTCGATTTTTATGCCTATATTACTAAAAACAAGAAAGGAACACGCATATATGTATATAAAGACTAATTCAAGCGCATGCGCAACCTTCTTCAAAATGCGCGTCTCTGCGACTGAACGACCGAACTCGAGCGCGAGCGTCAAAATAAGAATTAGAACGAGAGCGAAAAAACCCGAAGGCACACGAAGTGTCGGGGCCTGCCGATTCCAGCATTGGGGCCCCCCGATTGAAAAATTTTGTGACCAAATTCGTTGTATGAAATGACCAGTCTATATGTTGTATGGTTAGTGATGGCGTATACAGTAGCGCCATCTAACGGATGACTTTGGAACAGCTGGCCAAGGTGCTCAACAGAGTCAACGTTAATTCTCTATAAAGATTTCTATAAAAGGAAATTGCGATGGTTTTCATTTGTCAATACCGAACTATATCCCAGGAACTATGCAAATCAAATCAAGTTAGCCAAATTGGAGGTGTTCCCTGGGTACCGATTTTAACATAAAAATCGGGAGCTAATTCGAGCGGCAAAAAACATACAAGAAGGCATATTTATATTAAGTTGTTTAGCTGAGTAGCGGGTATCTAATAGACGAGGCACTCGACTATAGCATTCTCACTTGTTTTTATACCCTTGCAGAGGGTATTATAATTTTGGTCAAAAGTGTGCAACGCAGTGAAGGAGACATCTCCGACCCTATAAAGTATATATATTCTTGATCAGGATCACCTCCTGAGTTGATATAAGCATGTCCGTCTGTCCGTCTGTCTGTCCGTCTGTCTGTTTCTACGCGAACTAGTCTCTCAGTTTTAAAGATATCGAATTGAAACTTTGCACACAGCCTTCGATCCTTTGCACGCAGTATATAAGTCGGAAGGGCCAGGATCGGACAACTATATCCTATAGCTGCCATATAACTGATTGATCGGAAATGCCATAACTTTAGTGTTTGTTAAGTTAGGAAGTTGGGATTTCCTATGGGTATTTTATTTGGCCAGTCAATCCGACCTACCAAATTTCATAAGGATCGGCCGACTATATCCTATAGCTTCTATATAAACGATTGATCGGTAATGCCATAACTTTGGGATTTGTAAAGTTAGGAAGTTGGGATTTTCTATGGCTTTTATATTTGGCCAATCAATCTGACCTACCAAATTTCATAAGGATCGGCCGACTCTATCCTATAGCCGCCACTTAACTGAACGATTGGAAATGCCATAACTTTGGTGTTTTTAAAGTTAGAAAGTTGGGATTTTTTATGAGTGTTAAGAATGCATCAAATGAATAAGTTTGGAGAATATAAATCGGAATATTCTGCAAGGGTATTTCAACTTCGGCTCCGCCCGAAGTTAGCTTTCCTTTCTTGTTTTTAAATAATCGAGTCAAGGGTTTTAGTGAGTAATTAAACTTCTTGAAATATTCTTGAGTTTATAGTAAATTGTTTGTTATTGTTTCCCGTAAGTTCTTTAATTTTATTTTCAATTCTTATTAAGTCGTCATGGCCAGGTGTACCTGATAGCGTTAATGCCCATTTTATTTCTCGATGGTTATAGTTGGGACATGAGGATTTTTATAATCTTTAAATTTTGTGTAATGTCCAATCTTAATACTTAGAAATATGGAATAGGAATAGTATTATAAAAAAGGGCCTGAATGAGTCCTCATACATCGTACACTCATAGCAAAATTAACAATACATTTTAGAAATTTGCCGTAAAACTTTTTTTCTCTAAATCCAAGAAAAAATTGCTATTTTCAATGAATTTTTTTTGAAAATATGAAAACTTTTCTTGAATTACTAATCTAAACTAGCCCTAAATTCAAGAAAGAATTTCTATATTTTAGTAAAAATAAGGAATTTTGGCCTTAAAAATAATTTACCCTAAATAATAGAAAAATTTTCTCAAATTAACCCTAAAATTTAGATAACCCTAAAAAATATAAACGTTTTATAAAATATAGAAATATTTTCTGTAATAAAAAAATATTTTCTTGAATAAAAAAATATTTTCTTCAATAAGGAAATATTTTCCTTAATATAGAAATATTTATTTTTAGAAAACATTTTCCAATCAAGAAAGGAAAGCTAACATCAGATCGAGACTCTGTGGCACTTAGTCCATAAGTCCGTCTTTTTGTAAAATTTTGGTTTAAGAAAAATTTGTGTAACATCCTTTATTCCACCATTAAATACATCTGCTATGGTGATTGCTTAATTATTTTCTAAAAAAGAAAATCATAAACAAGAAAGGAAGCAAAGGAAATCTGATTTTTATATAAATAAATAAATATAATAAATTTTGCCATTGTTTTTATGGCAGCTATATGATATGGCTGTCAGATTTTGACAAAAATAAATGCGTAAGTCTGATAAAGTAAATAATTACTGTATCTCAAAGGAATATTTTGATTAATAAAAAAAAGCAAAACCAAATTTTTTTATTTCAATTTTTTAAAATTTTGTAAATTTTCTATTCGAGCTATATGATATAGTTATCAGATTTTAATTTATTTAAAACCGTAATTCCCTATTATTAAAATAATACTAAATCCGAAACAACATCATACAAAATTAAAAACAACAAAATTAAACTTTTTTACATTTTTTTTATATTGTTCCTATGAGAGTCGATCCAGATCGATTGCATGATTACCTACATATATGAGCCGGCTAAATCGGAAGGAATATCCTTTCGTTGGCCTCCGAAGCTCCTGTTTTAAGTGACGCAATGAAAAAATGAGAAGCTCACAACCACATTTGATAAAAGGAAACTACTTAAAAGCCTCAAACGTTTTGCTGCATGTGCTCACATGTTAGGGATATTGAAACACAATTTTAAACAATATATATTTTTTTCAATTAATATTTATTAAAGGCTCTTATAAAAAAGAGTAGGTAATAAAAAAGATTCTTAAGGCAGTTACGGAAAACATACATGGCCATTTTTTTCTTGAATGGGATGATCTATGTGAGCTAAGGTGGAAATTGGAAGAAAGAGAAGAAGAGAAGTAAGATATTTATCAAAGTATTACAAATTATTTGCATTCCTTTTTTTTAATTGCCATTAAAAATAATGTAATGGTTGAGATGGAATAGCATTTAATTTAGTGCATTAAACACTTAAATATGTTTAAATTCCTTCTTAAAAATCTAAAAAAATCTCTCGAATAAATATTAATACTTAAATTTTGTTTGTGCCAGCCAACGCTAAAGTCACCAAAATATGGGTTCGAGAGGTGGCGTACTGTGTTTGTCAAAGAGAAAATCATGCGAAAATTATTTATATTAAAAATTGCACTTTTTCGGCACATAACTCATTATATACCATACCTATGACAACAAGAGAGAGCGTCCGAAGCGTCTGAAAGTATAAAGTGAAATATGCAATTAAATTTATTAATTTATTAAAAGCGCGGAAAAAAATTAATCTTCCCATCCCATGCCATCCAGTAACCAGGCCAAAAAGAGGCGAAAAGAATTCCGGTCGTTAACGGTTCAATGGCAATAACACACACTCGCAGTCCTATCCCCACAAAACATCCCCCTTTAATTAAAGGCTTTACTGCACCGCCGCAAATGATGGAGAGTGAACCAGAGTGGGGTCTTTTTGAATTACCGATATCCTATTTTAAACAGGCTGGTCGGCACGATTGTTATGTGTCTTTGTTTATTAAGGACAGACCGTCTTTTTATACCCTTGTATTATAATTTCAATCAAATATTTGCAACACAGCGCAGAAGACATTTCCGACTCTATAATGTATATATATTCTTGATCAGCATCACCAGGAGAGTCGATCTAGCCATGTCCGGCTGTCCATCCGTCTGTCCGTTTCTACGCTAACTAGTCTCTCAGTTTTAAAGCTTGAAACTTTCCCAAATCTTGTTCTAGTAGGTAGTATATAAGGTAGTATAATATCTGCCATAGAAACGATGGCAAAATGCAGCGCAAAATCGAGGCAGCTTCATTGTTATACCCTTGCAGAGGGTATTATAATTTTGGTCAAAAGTGTGCAACACAGTCAAGGAGACATCTCCGACCTTATAAAGTAGTTGATATAAGCATGTCCGTCTGTCTGTCCGTCTGTCTGTTTCTACGCGAACTAGTCTCTCAGTTTTAAAGATATCGAATTGAAACTTTGCGCACACCCGTCTTTTCTTTGCACGCAGTATATGAGTCGGAACGGCCGGGATCGGCCGACTATATCCTATAGCTGCCATATAACTGAACGATAGGAAATGCCATAACTTTGGTGTTTGTAAAGCTAAGAAGTTGGGATTTTCTATGGGTTTTTTATTTGGCCAATCAATTCGACCTACCAAATTTCATAGGGATCGGCCGACTATATCCTGCCATATTACTGAACGATTGTAAATGCCATAACTTTGGTGTTTTTAAAGTTAGGAAGTTGGGATTTTTATGAGTATTAAGAATGCATCATAGAATAATTTTGGAGAATATTATTTAAAGAATATTTGGCAAGGGTATATCAACTTCAGCTCCGCCCGAAGTTAGCTTTCCTTTCTTGTTTTTAGTAATATAGGCATAAAAATCGAAATGAGGTCGATTTGTAAGAACTGCAAGGGTATATAAATTTCGGCTTACCGAAGTTTGCTTCCTTTCTTTTTTTTAAATAATCGAGTCAAGGGTTTTGGTGAGTAATTGAACTTCTTGAAATATTCTTGAGTTTATAGTAAATTGTTTGTTATTGTTTCCCGTAAGTTCTTTAATTTTATTTTCAATTCTTATTAAGTCGTCATGGCCAGGTGTACCTGATAGCGTTAATGCCCATTTTATTTCTCGATGGTTATAATTGGGACATGAGGATTTTTATAATCTTTAAATTTTGTCCAATTTTAATACTTAGAAATATGGAATAGGAATGGTATTATAAAGAAGGGCCTCAATGAGTCCTCATACATCGTACACTCATAGCAAAATTAACAATACATTTTAGAAATTTGCCGTAAAACTTTTTTTCTCTAAATCCAAGAAAAAATTGCTATTTTCAATGAATTTTCTTTGAAAATATGAAAACTTTTCTTGAATTACTAAACTAAACTAGCCCTAAATTCAAGAAAGAATTTCAATATTTTAGTAAAAATAAGGAATTTTGCCCTTAAAAATTACTTACCCTAAATAATAGAAAAATTTTCTCAAATTAACCCTAAAATTTAAACAACCCTAAAAAATATAAACGTTTTCTAAAATATATAGAAATATTTTCTGTAATCAAAAAATATTTTCTTGAATAAAAAAATATTTTCTTAATAAGGAAATATTTTCCTTAATGTAGAAATATTTATTTAGAAAACATTTTCCAATCAAGAAAGGAAAGCTAACATCAGGCGGTGGCGAAGTTGATATATCCTTGCAGAATATTCTGTAAATTAAATTAACTTCGGCTTGTTTGCTTTCCGCTTCGTTCTTGCTGTTCTTCGTAAAGAGGATGCCTAGTAGGGATATTCTGATTCTTTATTAAATGCCATAAGATATTGGTTTACAAGATATCTTAACTTTTAAGTAATAGCTTTAAAATAATGGTAACTATGAACTTCAGAATATACAAGAAAGGAAAGCTAACTTCGGGCGGAGCCGAATGCAGAATATTCTGTAAATTTTATTCTCCAAAATTATTCATAATCTTAACACTCATAAAAAATCACAGCTTCCTAACTTTAAAAACACCAAAGTTATGGCATTTCCAATCAATCAGTTATATGGCGGCTATAGGAAATAGTAAGCCGATCCTTATGAAATTTGGTAGGTCGGATTGACTGGACAAATATAAATCCCATAAAAAATCAGAACTTGCTAACTTAACAAACACCAAAGTTATGGATTTTCCGATCGATCAGGTCGATATTCTCGGCCGATCCTCGCCGTTCCGACTTATATACTGCGTGCAAAGAAAGAAGGGTGTTTGCAAAGTTTCAATTCGATATCTTTAAAACTGAGTGACTAGTTTGCGTAGAACCAGACTGACGGACAGACAGACGGACAGACAGACAGACGGACAGACAGACGGACAGACAGACTGACAGACGGACATGCTTATATCAACTCAGGAGGTGATCCTGATCAAGAATATATAGACTTTATAGGGTCGGAGACTAAATTTATAACACCCTCTGTAAGGCTATAAAAAAGAACTGTTATATATCGAGGACGGAAGTTAACTTCGGCAAGCCGAAGTTTTAATACCCTTGCAGACTTTGCCGAAATTGCTAAAATTGAGAAAGTAGCGAAAGAAATAATGTATACATAAACAAACTAGATTTGCATAATTTCATGTCAATAGCTTTTTATACTGCAAAAATGTCATTTAAAAATACAAAAAACAAGAAAGGAAAGCTGAATTCGGGCGGGGACGAAGTTGATATACCTTTGCAGAATATCCTGTAAATTATATTCTCCAGAATTATTCATACTTCCTAACTTTACAAACACCAAAGTTATGTCATTTCCAATCGTTCAGTTATATGGCAGCTAAAGGATATAGTCAGACGGACAGACAGACGGACAGACGGACATTATTATATCAACTCAGGACGTGATCCTGATCAATAATATATATACTTTTTAGGGTCGGAGATGTGTCCTTCACTGCGTTGCACACTTTTGACCAAAATTATAATACCCTTTGCGATGGTATAATAAGGGATATTTTTACAGCCTTTAACAATTATTCCTACGGAAGCTATAAGATATAGACGTCCAATCGCCAACTGCCTTTACCCTGAACAAGGTATGATCAGACCTTCAGTACATTTTGACAACAATTTTCTCAAAACCAAAATTTGATTACACATTTTCTTATTTAGAGAACTTTAAGTTTAAATTTATATAAATTGATCTAAAGAATCTAAAAACAGGAAAGGAAAGCTAACTTTGGGCGGAGCCGAAGTTGAAATACCCTTGCAGAATATTCTGTAAATTATATTCTGCAAAATTATTAATATGATCCATTCTTAACACTCATAAAAATCCCAACTTCCTAACTTAAGAAACACCAAAGTTATGGCATTTCCGATCAATCAGTTATATGGCGGCTGTAGAATATAGAATATATGAAATTTGGTAGGTCGGATAAATTGGCCAAATATAAAACCTTTAGAAAATCCCAACTTTCTAACTTTACAAACACCAAAGTTATGGCATTTCCGATCAATCAGTTATATGGCAGCAATAGGATATAGTCAGGCGATCCTTATCCAATTTGGTAGGTCGGATTGACTGGCCAAATAAAATACCCATAGGAAATCCCAACTTCCTAACTTAACAAACACTAAAGTTATGGCATTTCCGATAAATCAGTTATATGGCAGCTATAGGATATAGTCGGCCGATCCCGGCCGTTCCGACTTATATACTGCGTGCAAAGGAAAGAAGGGTATGTGCAAAGTTTCAATTCGATATCTTTAAAACTGAGAGACTAGTTCGTGTAGAAAAAGACAGTCGGACGTTGCACATTTTTGACCAAAATTATAAGGGTACAAATATTAAAAGAACCCTGCACATTAGAGTTAACAATATTTGTATACTGAGAATAATAATATTTGATATGTATCAATTTAAGTAATTCGTTAACAGGACATAAAGGACACAAGGGTCCTTTTTAAAAATTCTCTGGTATTTATGGATATGGTATTAAAAACCAGGTCCGTTAGAACTGTCTAAATAAATTCATTTTAAAATCTTTTTGAATTTGTATGTTTATGTACATACTTGTACTTTACCCTGATCAAGGTATGCATAAAAAAATACGATTTGAAAAGATTCATGTCAATAGCTTTTACACTGCGCGAAATATCATCTATTCTTGCAAGATATATCCGATTGTTCCTATGGGAGCTATAGGATATAGACGTCCGATCGATTTTTAAACTTGAACTTGTTTTAGGACGAGTTTGAAAGTTTCAGATCGCTAGCTTTTAAACTGAGCTCGCAAACGGTATTGAAACAGACGGACAGGCGGACATGGCTATATCGACTCCCCTATTGATCCTGATCAAGAATATATATACTTTAAAGGGTCGGAAACGTCTCCTTCACTGCTTTACAAAGTTCTGACCAAAATTATAATACCCTCTGCAAGGGTATAAAAATTGGATTGTTCTTTGTTTCTTAAACGGCACTTTCGTCCGTGTAAGAGTTATCGGCAATAAGAACATAAACAGTCAGTTCCGATGAACTCATTGAAATTCGGTCAATTTAAAAAGATAACATATTTTAGCCAGGCGAACGAAATAAGAACAAAGGTAAATTTTAAGGTTTGTGTTATGAAGGGCGGGTAACATCTAAAAATTTAACTTTGTTGATTAAAAATGTTTGAATTCAAACAAAAAAGGAAAGCTAACTTCGGGAGGAACCGAAGCTGACATACCCATGCAGAATATTCTGTAAATGATATTCTCCAAAACGATTCATATGATAATTTTTAATACTCATAAGAAATCCCAACTTCCTAACTTTAATAACACCAAAATTATGGCATTTCCAATCGTTCAGTTATATGGCAGCTATATGATATAGTCAGCCTATCCTTGTAAAATTTGGTAGGTAGAATTAATTGGCCAAAAATAAAACCCATAAAATCCCAACTTTCTAACTTTACAAACACCAAAGTTATGTCATTTCCGATCGTTCAGTTATATGGCAGCTATAGGATATAGCCGGCCGATCCCGGCAAACCCACTGCGTGCAAAGGATCGAAGGCCGTGTGCAAAGTTCGATATCTTTAATTCGATATCTTTAAAACTGGGGGACTAGTTCGCGTAGAAACAGATAGACGGACAGACGGATATGCTTATATCAACTTAGGATGCGATCCTGATCAAGAATATATATATTTTATAGGGTCGGAGATGTCTCCTTTACTGCGCTCCACACTTTTGACCAAAATTATAATACCCTCTGCAAGGGTATAAATATTTAAATCGCAAAAAAAATGTTTGTGAAAAAAATTATTTATTTATTCCAATATTTCATTTAATATTAATAGTTATTCTTTTACAATAGATGCCTAACAAGTACTTCTAAAACTTCTTATCGTATGGTAAACACGATCGCATTGGTTAGCTTGACCAGTTAATTATATTTAAATGAGTGAATAAACATTACATTCTAAAAATGATTTGATTGCAGTTTTATTGTAAACAATTTGTTAACTAAACTTTAAGACATCTGAGATGGTAAATTTGAACCCAGCTTTATTTTGCTTCCGTTTCATTTATAACGGTTTTAAGATTACTCCGATGGTTCAAATAAAGTTAAATTCGTTGTTTTAAAGTTCGTTAAAAGTTCAATATTTTATAAAGACTGGAACATTCATATTTTGGACCAAAACATTATCTCTCTAGCCCACGGTGATTGGTTAGGTAAGATGTGTCTTTCCAAAGTTTTTATCTAGGTTTGAAGTCGTTAGGGTTTGGAGCGCACTGTTTGCTTACAGTTTGAAAATCAGTGAGCTTTGATGAGTCTGCAATCACCTGATCGGTGTTGCGTGGTGATTGTCTTCATCATCAGCTGTGGTGTTATGTGAGTGCTGAAACATAATCTTTATTTCGTTCGACTTAATGTGCCAAATAATGGTTGTACTTCCGAAAAATTCCAACCTCCATTCTCGTTAAGGTTTTAAGGATCCATCCATCCACGAATAAATGGTCGAAGATTTTCACAAGACCGATATTTTGGTAAGTTGAGCATTACTCTCAAAGAAATTGTAGAAATAAATCAAAGTTTGTCATGTTTTTCGTCAATTCACATATATCTTTCATGGAATAAAATCGGGTGAGCTCAACGCTTTTAGGATACCTTGTTTTTATACCCTTGCAGTGGGTATTATAATTTTGGTCAAAAGTGTGCAACGCAGTGAAGGAGACATCTCCGACCTTATAAAGTATATATATTCTTGATCAGGTTCACCTCCTGAGTTGATATAAGCATGTCCGTCTGTCTGCCCGTCTCTCTGTCCGTCTGTCTGTTTCTACGCGAACTAGTCTCTCAGTTTTAAAGATATCGAAATGATACTTTGCACGCACTCTTCTTTCCTTTGCACGCAGTATATAAGACGGAACGGCCGACTAGCTGCCATATAACTGAACAATAGGAAATGCCATAACTTTGGTGTTTGTAAAGTAAGGAAGTTGGGATTGTCTATGGGTTTTTTAGTTGGCCAATCAATTCGACCTACCAAATTTCATAAGGATCGGCCGACTATATCCTATAGCTCCCATATAACGATAGGAAATACCATAACTTTGGTGTTTTTAAAGTTAGGAAATTGTGATTTTTATGAGTATTAAGAATGCATCATATGAATAATTTTGGAGAATATTATTTACAGAATATTCTGCAAGGGTATAACAACTTCGGCTCCGCCCGAAGTTAGCTTTCCTTTCTTGTTTTTTAATCACAAAGGATTTACTTCTTAAAAAATAGCGAGCTTCGCTACTTCTTACAAAAAGAATGCGAGCTTCGCCAATACGATTTTATATACCCTCATCAGCTACAAAAAAAGATATATTTCATGTATAACAAATTTTAATTTAGCAGAGGGAACTTCATATAAAAGTTGGCAAAAGAATATACATTTCTGATCCTATAAAATATATATGTATGAATATTGATCAGCAGCACCAGGCTGAGTTTCATTCTGGAAAGTATGGGCAGGTCCAGCCAGATGAGATACTAGATATCCACACATATGTATGAAAGCTTTAGGATATAGTTAGCTCAAGAGAAATGGAAATGATTTAAAGCCATCATATAAAAATAAAAAGCTTCGAGATTGGAACGAGGTTGCTGTTTACGTAGAATTTTGCGATACAACAGTAAATTACAAAATTGTACCTGATTGTTCATAATGCAATATTTTTCACAAGATCATAAAAAAGCGAGTTCGAAAATTTTGATGTGCGAGATAATAGCATAAATTAATACGGTAAATTTGGCAACTATTTATAAGGTATATATAGTCATCTGATTTTGATATATATGTATATATAGTCATCTGATTTTGATATAACTCAAGGTATTGGTCTCAGGACCAAAAGTCCACGACACACGTCCAAGCTCAAAATTTTATTACACATTTTCTTATTTAAAAAAAAATTAGTTTCAATTTATCTAAATTGATCTAAAGAATCTAAAAATTAAGAAATGTGTACTAATTTCCTTAGAACAAATTATGTATTTTATTTTGAAAATGAATATAAATATCCTTAAAGTGAGCTTTCACCCAAAATTTGTAGTCAAAAGAGAACATCCTCAACTTAAGAATTTGAAACCTCTTCTATAAACAATAATTAAAGTATTAGAATTATAAAATATATATATGTTTAACTGCCGTACACCAATACTTTAGCTGAAAATGGGTTTATACTACTTCTACTTGTAGGGCTGACTGTAACAATAAATAATTTGATACTGAATAAAACCAACTTCTCGCTACTTTTTGGTTAAGTTCGTTCCAAATCATGCTTACAAATCATAAGGAAGAATTCAGCAAGAAATCTATAAGTATAATTACAAAAGTTAACTTAAAACAAGAAAGGAAAGCTAACTTCGGGCGGAGCCGAAGTTGAAATACCCTTGCAGAATATTCCGATTTATATTCTCTAAACTTATTCATTTGATGCATTCTTAACACTCATAAAAATCCCAACTTTCTAACTTTAAAAACACCAAAGTTATGGCATTTCCAATCGTTCAGTTAAGTGGCGGCTATAGGATATAGTCGGCCGATCCTTATGAAATTTGGTAGGTCAGATTGATTGGCCAAATATAAAAGCCATAGAAAATCCCAACTTCCTAACTTTACAAATCCCAAAGTTATGGCATTACCGATCAATCAGTTAAATAGAAGCTATAGGATATAGTCGGCCGATCCTTATGAAATTTGGTAGGTCGGATTGACTGGCCAAATAAAATACCCATAGGAAATCCCAACTTCCTAACTTAACAAACACTAAAGTTATGGCATTTCCGATCAATCAGTTATATGGCAGCTATAGGATATAGTTGTCCGATCCTGGCCCTTCCGACTTATATACTGCGTGCAAAGGATCGAAGGCTGTGTGCAAAGTTTCAATTCGATATCTTTAAAACTGAGAGACTAGTTCGCGTAGAAACAGACAGACGGACAGACAGACGGACAGACGGCCAACGGACATGGCTATATCAACTCAGGAGGTGATCCTGATCTAGAATATATATATTCTTTATAGGGTCGGAGATGTCTCCTTCACTGCGTTGCACACTTTTGACCAAAATTATAATACCCTCTGCAAGGGTATAACAAGAAGCTAACTTCGGGCCGATGATGAAATACCCTTGCATAATATTCTGTAAATTATATTCTCCAAAATAATTCATATGATGTATTCTTAACACTCATAAAAATCCCAACTTCCTAACTTAACAAACACCAAAGTTATGGCATTTCCGATCAATCAGTTATATGGCGGCTATAGGATAAGTCGGCCGATCCTTATGAAATTTGGTAGGTCGGATTAATTGGACAAACATAAAACCTAACCTTCCTAACTTTACAAACACCAAAGTTATGGCATTTCCGATCAATCAGTTATATAGCAGCTATAGGATATAGTCGGCCGATTCCGGCCGTTCCGACTTATATACTGCGTGCAAAGGAAAAAAGGGTGTGTGCAAAGTTTCCATTTGATATATTTAAAACTGAGAGACTAGTTCGCGTAGAAACAGACAGACGGACAGACGGACAGGCGGACAGACGGACATGCTTATATAAACTCAGGAGGTGATCCTGATCAAGAATATACATACTTTATAGGGTCGGAGATGTCTCTTTCACTACGTTGCACACTTTTAACCAAAATTATAATACCCTCTGCAAGGGTATAAAAAGTGCATTTTAACAGGGTCAGTCAATATACATTTATCAAGAAACTCTTTACACACTGAAAAAAGAACATATTTTTTGACTTTGCATGCAAAAATAAGGCATTTCGTTTAGTTTTTTCAATATTTTTTAGTGCAGAACTATTATATAGGAATTTTTTAATGAGTATGTACAAAAACAAAAACATAACAACGCAAGGGAAAACTTGTAAGCAACAAAATACGAGTTTTCACATTTTGCCACTGTCAAGAAACTCTTTACACATCTTAGTTTTCAATTCTGTTTTGTCCTTTTTCAAGAAAAAACGGTACTTTACCGTTGTTTATGCTTATGCACTTTGCGCTATGTTTTCATTTATTTTCATTTAATTGCGAAATCTTTCTGCACAAGTGTCAAAAAGCAAACTTTAAAATTATTGACCTTTGAAGTTACCGAATTAATATGTATATTATAATCGCCAATTGGGAAAATCGGTAGCTGAGCTGGTGGAGATGTTTCGTGTGTCGCGAAAAACAATTTATAATGTTTTAAGTCGTGCTGAAAAGGAAGATAGACTAGAAGCAAAGTGTGGAAGTGGTCGAAGAAAGAAGATTGACGAGCGGGCAGACTGCCTTATCATGCGTAAGGTCCGTCAAAACCCCCAAATTCACATGAAACAGTCCGCCAACAGATTCTTCGGAACAAATACTCTTCGAGAGTTGCGCGTAAGAAGCCGCTGCTTTCAAAAATAAATATTGAAAAGCGCCTAACTTTTGCTTTCAACATGAGCATTCAGCCAGACAACTATTGGGATGACGTCATATTCTGTGACGAAACCAAAATAATGCTATATTATAATGATGGACCAACTAGGGTATGGCGCAAGCCGCTTACAGCATTAGATCAGCGCAACATCATTCCAACAGTCAAATTTGGCAAATTGTGGGAGAACTTGCGTTTATTGAAAATACAATGAATGCTGAGCAATATCTCTCCATTCTCAAAACAAATTTGAGGCAAAGTGCGGACAAACTTGGGCTTATTGTCGATAATAAGCCAAAATTTAAATTTTATCAAGACAATGACCCCAAACATAAGGAGCTCACTGTACGAACATGGCTCCTTTATAATTGTCAAAAGGTGATAGATACCCCTCCTCAGAGCCCCGACATGAACCCCATTGAAAATTTGTGGGTTTATCTGAAGAAAAAAGTGGCAAAAAGGCAGCCCAAAAACCGCGCCGCCTTAAAAGCGGCAGTACTGGAAGAGTGGCATAAAATTCCGTTGGAGTATAATCTACAAAAGTTGGTCAGTTCGATGAAAAATCGTACTAGGCTAGTAGTCAAAGCTAAGGGGAGTCATACTAAATATTAAAATTAGTTTAAGATAGTATAAGTTGTTAAATATATTCATTAAACTGTAGTTTTAGTATTTTGTGTAAAGAGTTTCTTGACAGTGTCAAAAATGTGTAAACACGTATTTTGTTGCTTAAAAGTTTTCCCTTGCGTTGTTTTGTACATACTTATTAAAAAGTTCATGTATAATATTTCTGCATTAAAAAAATATTGAAAAGACTAAACGAAATGACTTATTTTTGCATGCAAAGTCAAAAAATATGTTCTTTTTTCAGTGTGTAAAGAGTTTCTTGACAAACTGTATGTGATGATGCACTTCCCAAGTCAACCATTTGAGATTAAACAATTAAAATGGAATGACATTTAAGGGTTTAATTGAATATCTAAACATTTGGATTAACAAGAAAGAAAGAAAACTTCGGCAAGCCGAATTTTGTATACCCTTATTGTTATTACAAAATGACTACCTTTTGAGTTTTATGCCTAAATACTGAAGCTATGTCGATTTTGCGCTTCATTTTGCTATCGTTTCTATGGTTGTCCGATTTTGACAAAACTAAAAGCGTAATTTTTATATAGTAAATAATTATAGTTAAGAAAATATATAATATAATAAAAGAAGCTTTGTGATATAGACGCCCGATCTGGCAAGTTCCATTTTACTACCTTCAAAAGAAAGGCAACTTTTAAGAAATTTTCAAGCAGAAAATTGTATCTTCAAAAATGGAAAATGAATGACATGTGTAGGTTTCAGATTTAGCAATATTTATTTAATAATTTAGTATTTTAGAAATATAAATATATTTTACGCGTGTCTGTTTAAAAACAATTAATATATACAAATTTTCCAATAACAACTTAATGATATAGTCGACAGATGTTTATAAAATTAAATCTGAATTTTTGAAAATGTAAAAAGTGAGAATACCTCTGAGTTTATGATTATAAAATTAAAAACAGCGAAGTATTTTTTTCCCAACAATTACCTCCCTCGTATAGACTTTGGTGTCACTTAAACCGTGGCAAGGATATTTTAGGTAGAAGCTCAGCTCAGTCTCAAACAAAACTAACAACACAAACTAACCAAGATAGGCAGGTAAGACCTCAAGGGATGATTTTGATTTAAGAGTTATATTGAAAATACCCTGCGAAGGCTATTAAAAGACTTCTTATGAAAAAATGTTTGTTGCCAAATTGTGTGACGAACAATTTTATAAGACTTCTTATGAAAAATGTATGATGCCAAATTGTGTGACGAAAAACTTTAAAATCTTATCATACGGCACGCTTCAATAGAAAATACATGTGAAGACAAATGTGTAGAAAAATTAAAAATTAAATTAAAAAATTATTTATTCGAAGTTTTTATTAAGATTTTTTTTGTTTCATATCAGAAGTTTCTGTTCCAAACATCAATAATTTATTAGTAGTAAGATTTGGAATACTAATAGCCTGTTTATATCACATAAATAACAACATTTCTCAAATTAAAACGACTGTATGCAGGGCTCTTGTCATTGTCGAATTGAACACTTAAATATTTACTGTAAAACAATAAATTTAATATGGGATCGGTACGTTTAAATGCAATAACGTATTTAGAAAATTTTGATTTTAAATATCAATAAATTTTTTTGTTATATTAACACATTTTGTTAAGGAAGACTTTCAAGCTTAATACATTTTACGAGTAAGTGCTAAAAAAAACGATTGTTTGAAAATATTAAATCTTCGTTGTAATACCCTTGCAGAGGGTATTATAATTTTGGTCAAAAGTGTGCAACGCAGTGAAGGGGACATCTCCGACCCTATAAAGTATATATATTTTTGATCAGGATCACCTCCTGAGTTGTTATAAGCATGTCCGTCTGTCCGTCTGTCTGTTTCTACGCGAACTAGCCTCTAAGTTTTAAATATATCGAATTGAAACTTTGCACCACCCTTCTTTACCTTGCACACAGTATATAAGTCGGAACGGCCGGGATCGGTCGACTTTATTCTATAGCTGCCATATAACTGATTGATCGAAAATGCCATAACTTTGGTGTTTGTTAAGTTAGGAAGTTGGGATTTTCTACGGGTTTTATATTTGGCCAATCAATCCGACCCACCAAATTTCATAAAGGCCGGCCGACTATATTTTATAGCTGCCATATAACTGATTGATCGGAAATTCAATAACTTTGGTGTTTGTAAAGTTAGGAAGTTGGGATTTTCTATCGGTTTTATTTTTGTCCAATCAATCCGACATACAAAATTTCATAAGGATCGGCCGACTATATTCTCTAGCTGTCATATAACGATTGGAATTGCCATAACTTTGGTGTTTTTAAAGTTAGGAAGTTGGGATTTTTATGAGTGTTAAGAATGCATCATATGAATAATTTTGGAGAATATAATTTACAGAATATTCTGCAAGGGTATTTCAACTTCGGCTCCGCCCGAAGTTAGCTTTCCTTTCTTGTTTATAAGCATTTCATAAACATAGGCCGTGGGCGTCACAGCAGTGCGGAGGAGAGAAGACTGCCGATCTAAGTTGTTTAAACGCGATATTGTGTCATCACGGACCGTTCGGCGACGATTGGCAATAGCAAACCTACCAGGTAGGATTGCTCGCAGGGTTCCTTTGCTTCGATCGTCAAATTTACAGATGAGGAAGAAATTTGCATTAGATCGTAATATCCTCTGGAGTGACAAAACCAAAATAAATTTTTTTGGAAATGATGCCAAAAGGACTGTTCGTCGTCCGAAAGGCAAAGAATTTTATCCCAAGTACACATATAAAACTGTGAAACATGGAGGTGGTAGCCTCATGGTATGGGGCTGCTTTTCATGGCATGGTGTTGGTCCGATTCATCGTATTGACGGAATAATGAACAGATTTGAATACAAAGATCTATTTGGAGACGGTAATGTTCCATATGCCCAGATAATATGCCACTTTTATGAAAGTTTCAGCAGGATAATCACACGAAGCACGCCTCCCGAGAAGTGATGGATTGGTTCCGGGAGCAAATTTGGATGTTCTTGATTGGCCAAGTCCATCCCCGGACCTCAATCCTATCGAGAATCTTTGGGGTGAACTTAAAAGAGGCGTCGGAAAGACTTTTTGTCAAAATAAAAATCAACTTTGGGATATTGTCCAAAGAGCATGGTACGACATTCCAATTGGAACTCGTCGTACGTTAATATCCTCTATGCCAAGACGAATGGAGAAAGTCTTATTATCTCATTAGCTGCCTAGTTTAATAAAAACAAGAAAGGAAAGCTAACTTCGGGCGGAGCCGAAGTTGATATACCCTTGCAGAATATTCTGTAAATAATATTCTCCAAAATTATTCATATGATGCATTCTTAATACAAATAAAAATCCCAACTTCCTAACTTTAAAAACACCAAAGTTATGGCAATTTCAATCGTTCAGTTATATGGCAGCTATAGGATATACCCTTAAAAAATTTTTTGGTTGGTTTTTTTGTTAAAAAAAAAAACCCAAAAAAAATCCCAACTTCCTAACTCTAACAAGAGAACGCTATAGTCGGATGCCCCTACTATCAAAACCCGTTACTCAGGTAAAGGGAGTGCGAGGGAGATGGAGATAGAAACTTGGATCACGCATAACTTTTTAACGAATGGTCCGATTTGAAAAATTTCTTCTACATTTCGATAGGTATTGATAAACACAATAAAACTGCATTTTTACTTATCCGAAATATTTAAATTTTTAAAAATCGAATATAAGCGATTTGGGGTTAAAGGGGGTGTGGCACCTTTTGAAACAAACTTGCGCTGCGTAGGAACTCCAAGAATCTGCATGCAAAATGCCAATCTTCTAGCTTTTATAGTTTCCGAGATCTCAGCGTTCATACGGACAGACAAAAAAAAAAAAAAAAAAAAAAAAATACTTTAATATTTTTTTTTAAAAATTATTTTTTTTTTTTTTTTTTTAAATTTTTTTTTTTTTTTTTTTTTTTTTTTTTTTATAAATAATTTTTTTTTTTTTTTTTTTTTTTTTTTTTTAAAAAAAAAAAAAAAAAAAAATAAAATAATGGTTTCCTTTTTATAAATTTTCCCTTTTTTTAAAAAAGGGGGGGGGGGGGGGGGGGGAGAGAAATTTTTTTTTAATTTTTTTTTTTTTTTTATTTTTTATTTTTTAATTTTTTTTTTTATTTTTTTTTTTTTTTTTTTTAATAATAAAAATTTATTTTTTTTTTTCTTTTTTTTTTTAATTTTTATATATTATTTTATAAATTTTTGGGGGTGAAGAGGGGGGGGGGCTTTTTTTAAAAAATTTTGCGCTGCGTGGGAACCCCTAGATTTTTTTTTTTTTCCCCTTTCAAAAATATATTTTATTTTTAAAGGTTGGAGACCCGTTATCCCCTTTTCTACCTTTTCACCGCATAGAAAATGCCAATCTTCCTTACTCTAAAAAAACACCAAAGTTATGCTATTTCCTATCGTTATATGGGAGCTATAGGATATAGTCGGCCGATCCTTATGAAATTTGGTAGGTCGAATTGATTGGCCAAATAAAGAAGCCATAGAAAATCCCAACTTCCTAACTTTACAAACAGCAGAGTTATGGCATTTCCTATTGTTCAGTTATATGGCAGCTATAGGATATAGTCGGCCGATCCCGGCCGTTCCGACTTATATACTGCGTGCAAAGGAAAGAAGGGTGTGTGCAAAGTTTCAATTCGATAGCTTTAAAACTGAGAGACTAGTTCGCGTAGAAACAGACAGACGGACAGACGGACAGACGGACATGGCTATATCAACTCAGGAGGTGATCCTGATCAAGAATATATATACTTTATAGGGTCGGAGATGTCTCCTTCACTGCGTTGCACACTTTTGACCAAAATTATAATACCCTCTGCAAGGGTATAAAAAGACCAAACATAGTGAAATATTAATTTATTTTAAACATTTATCTTTGTACACGTATTATTGTGTCCAGCCAAAATTGGCGGATTTAAGAAAATATTTTAATTAGTGTTATATGAAAAGATTTGTGAATCAGTTTTTACTTTTTTTTCAAAAGACAATTAATAAAAGTTATGAAAAAATTTGATTTGTTGAAATTAGAGAAGATATGAGATAGAAACAGAAAGTTAAAAAATAAAAAAAACACACCTATTATTTTGTCCATGAGTGTATTTAGAAGCTTTAGACGCCAAAGTCAGGTTTTTGTAGATGACTTCCCGCTTATCTAGCTAGTGTTTTAAGGAGCTGCTGACTAGCACAATAAAATCCTATCAGTTTCTTCTTCTTAAATTTTTCGAAACCGACAAATCAAAAAAATGTCTATATTGAAAAATAAAGGATATTTCCTTGCTTAATGCATTTCTGATTATATGTACATAATTGGTTCGGCCGATCAATCTGCTAATCATTATACCCGTTACTCGTAGAGTAAAAGGGTATATTGTATTCGTGCAAAAGTATGTAACAGGTAGAAGGGAGCGTTTCCGACCCTATAAATTATATATTTATATATATTCTTGTACATTGTTCTTGTTCGTCTGTCTGTCCGTATGAACGCTGAGATCTCGGAAACTATAAAAGCTAGAAGATTGGCATTTTGCATGTAGATTTTAGGAGTTCCTACGCAGCGCAAGTTTGTTTCAAAATGGTGCCACACCCCCTCTGACGCCCACAAGTCACAAGCTGTGGCCACAGTTTTGATGCTATTATGAAATTTTTTTTGATATGTATTTGTTTCGTCAATACCTATCGATTGGCCTAATAAAAGTTTGCCACGCCCACTCTAACGCCCAAAAACCCATTAAACGCTTAAGCCTGGCTAGCGCCTACATTTCCGCCTTTCATGGCGCCATCTAACGGATGACTTTGGAACAGCTGGCCAAGGTGCTCAACAGAGTCAACGTTAATTCTCGATAAGGATTTCTATTAAGGGAAAATGCGATGGCTTTCATTTGTCAATACCGAACTATATCGAACAATTGGATATATCTTGCAAGAATTTATGATATTTCGCGCAGTGTAAAAGCTATTGACATTAATCTTTCCAAATCGTATTTTTTTATGCATACCTTGATCAGGGTAAAAGCGCGTGGCGATCGGACGTCTATATCCTATAGCTTCCATAGGAACAATAGGGTAAAATCGGGTAAAATTTATGATTTTTGGGATATTTCGCGCAGTGTAAAAGCTATTGACATAAATCTTTCCAAATCTTATTTTTTTATGCGTACCTTGATCAGGGTAAAAGCGCGTGACGATCGGACGTCTATATCCTATAGCTCCCATAGGAACAATAGGGTAAAATCGGTCCAAATTTGATGTTTTTCAGAATATTTCGCGATGTGTAAAAGCTATTGCTATACATTTTTTCAAATCGTATTTTTTTATGCATTCCTTCATCAAGGTAAAAGCGCGTGCTGATCGGACGTCTATATCCTATAGCTCCCATAGGAACAATACGGTGAAATCGGTCAAAATTTCATGTTTTTTAGAATATTTCGCGCAGTGTATAAGCTATTGACATAAATTTTTCCAAGTCTTATTTATTTACGCATACCTTGATCAGGGTAAAAGCGCTTGCCGATCGGACGTCTATATACTATTGCTCTTGGCATTTGTATTAAGAAGACTTCGGGTTTATTTTACACATTTCGGTTAAGTCTGCAAGGGTATTAAAACTTCGGCTTGCCGAAGTTAGCTTCCGTCCTCGTTTTTATACCCTTGCAGAGGGTATTATAATTTTGGTCAAAAGTGTGCAACGCATTGAAGGAGACATCTCCGACCCTATAAAGTATATATATTCTTGATCAGGATCACCTCCTGAGTTGATATAGCCATGTCCGTCTGTCCGTCTGTCTGTCCGTCTGTCTGTCCGTCTGTCTGTCCGTCTGTCTGTCCGTCTGTCTGTCCGTCTGTCTGTTTCTACGCGAACTAGTCTCTCAGTTTTAAAGATATCGAATTGAAACTTTGCACACAGCCTTCGATCCTTTGCACGCAGTATATAAGTCGGAAGGGCCAGGATCGGACAACTATATCCTATAGCTGCCATATAACTGATTGATCGGAAATGCCATAACTTTAGTGTTTGTTAAGTTAGGAAGTTGGGATTTCCTATGGGATTTTTATTTGGCCAGTCAATCCGACCTACCAAATTTCATAAGGATCGGCCGACTATATCCTATAGCTTCTATATAACTGATTGATCGGTAATGCCATAACTTTGGGATTTGTAAAGTTAGGAAGTTGGGATTTTCTATGGCTTTTATATTTGGCCAATCAATCTGACCTACCAAATTTCATAAGGATCGGCCGACTATATCCTATAGCCGCCACTTAACTGAACGATTGGAAATGCCATAACTTTGGTGTTTTTAAAGTTAGAAAGTTGGGATTTTTTATGAGTGTTAAGAATGCATCAAATGAATAAGTTTAGAGAATATAAATCGGAATATTCTGCAAGGGTATTTCAACTTCGGTTCCGCCCGAAGTTACATAGCTTTCCTTTCTTGTTATTTCAGGTTTGGACCGGGCCCAAATACTATATCATGTAGCTGTCATAGAAAAAATCGGAATGTGCTTAAACACGTTTTTAAACAAATGTGCCCACACTAAAAATGTTGATGTCAGTAATAGTTGACATTTTTTACGGTTAATGATTTGTTTTGATACCCTTGCAGAGCGTATTATAATTTTGGTCAAAAATGTGCAATGCAGTGAAGGACACATCTCCGACCCTATAAAGTATATATATTCTTGATCAGGATCACCTCCTAAGTTGATATAAGCATGTCCGTCTGTCTGTTTCTACGGGAACTAGTCTCTCAGTTTTAAAGATATAGAATTGAAACTTTGCACACACCCTTCTTTCCTTTGCACACAGTATACATATAAGTCGGAACGGCTGGGATCGGCACATTATATCCTATAGGTGCCATATAACTAAACGATCGGAAATGCCATAACTTTGGTGTTTGTAAAGTTAGGATCGGCCGACTATATCCTATAGCCGCCGTACAACTGATTGATCGGAAATGTCATAACTTTGTTGTTTATTAAGTTAGGAAGATAGGATTTTTATGAGTGTTAAAAATGCATCATATGAATAATTTTGAAGAATATAATTTATAGAATATTCTGCAAGGGTATTTCAACTTCGGCTCCGTCCGAAGTTAGCTTTCCGTTCTTGTTAATCGTAATCTTGTACAATTAATTGTGTATTAAAATGGATTAAGCCTGCTTCCTTGTTTTTTTCTAACAAAAAATATGTAAGAATAAAAAGTTTAAATCTTTTTTTGCTGATTTTTCCTCTTAAGATATAGTAGGCCGTTCCGGAGCGTTCTGTCCTATTCAAAGATTGGTTCAAATAGCTTTTAAACTGTCGGACTCGTTTTCCGTAAAAACGGACAGAAGGACAGTAAGTCGTCGAGTCGCCTGGAATAAACATAATTTATATAGTCGGAAATGTGACCATCACCGCCTATGGACAAATGTCATAATTGTTTTTCAAATTTCGACTAAAAATTGCTTGGAGTATAAGATTCTAGTTTCTAAAATTTGTCTTCTCAAACGGCAAAGCAAATCTCCCTCAAATCTTAGCTTTTCATAAAACATCTTGAAAGTGGTGGTGGCTAAGGTTAAAAACAAGAATCCACTTGTCCCTAGGCTCTTTCCGAAGAGGGGCCATTGAATCAAAGCTCTGTTTTTTTTTTGTTAAAAAAATGTGGTTCTTTATGTAAAACTTTCCATCCCTACATTAGGTTAAATTGATTTGTCGATCGAGGACTGAAAACTTTTTTCAATATCAGTGGTCGACAATCACACCCAAATCCTTGCCTTGAGGATATTATAATTTTGGTCAAAAGAGTGCAACGCAGTGAAGGAGACATCTCCAACCATATAAAGTATATATATTCTTGATCAGGGTCGCGTCCTGAGTTGATATAAGCATGTCCGCCTGTCTGTCCGTCTGTCTGTCCGTCTGTCTGTTTCTACGCGAACTAGACTCTCAGTTTTAAAGATAGCGAATTGAAACTTTGCACACACCCTTCGTTCCTTTGCACGCAATATATAAGTCGGAACGCCCGAGATCGGCCTACTATATCCTATAGCTGCCATATAACTGAACGATCGGCAATGCCATAACTTTGGTGTTTGTAAAGTTAGGATCGAAATTTGTATGAAGCCCTCCGAAGTTTTAAATATAATCACTGCGGTTTACGTTTATCTTCAAAAAATGTAAAGTATTTTTCTTAGCTAAGTATTAATTATTCTTAAAAAGTACTCTAAAACTTCTTAATCGTGTGATAAACACGCACGTTTGGTTAGCAATATCAGTTAATTACATTTTCGTGAGTGAATAAACTGTACATGAATAACTGTACATTGATTGCAGTTTTATTGAAAAGAATTTGTAGACTTTAAGAAATCTGAGATGTAAATTTAAAACACAATTATAATGTTTACTTTTTTAAGTTAACAATTTGGTTTTTGGTGTGCTGACCTATGAACCCAACTTTATTTTGATACCTTTCACTTATACGTTTTAAATACAGTTAAATTCGTTGTTTTTAAGTTCGTTAAAAGTTCAATATTTTTTTTTACTGGAAAATTCATATTTTGCACCAAAAAATTATCTTTCTAGCCCACGGTGCTTGGTTAGGTAAGATGTATTAAAAATCTTTCCAAAGTTTTTAACTAGGTTTGAAATCATTAGGGTTTTGTGGGCACTGTTTGCTTAAAGTTTGAAAATCAGTAAGCTTTAATGAGTCTGCAATCACCTGATCGGTGTTGCGTGGTGATTGTCTTCATTATCAGCTGTGGTGTTATGTGAGTGCTGAAACATTATCTTTATTTCGCTCTACTTAATGTGCCAATTAATGGTTGTACTTCTGAAAAATCCCGACCTCCATTCTCGTTAAGATTTAAAGGATCCATAACTCTACGAATAAATGGTCGAAGTTCAAGACCGATATTTTGGTAAGTTGAGCATTTACCCCCAAAGAAATTGTACAAATAAATACAAGTTTTCAATGTCTTGCGTAAATTCATAAAGTCCTTTTGTATCTTTTCTTTCATCGAAAAAAAATCGGGTGAGCTTCACGCTTTTAGGGTACCTTGTTTTTTACGAATAACAAAGGATTTACTTCTTAAAAAAAGCGAGCTTCGCTACTTCTTACAAAAAGAATGCGAGCTTCGCCAATACGATTTTATATACCCTCATCAGCTACAAAAAAAGATATATTTCATGTATAACAAATTTTAATTTAGCAGAGGGAACTTCATATAAAAGTTGGCAAAAGAATTTTATATTTTCGATCCTATAAAATATATATGTATGAATATTGATCAGCAGCACCAGACTGAGTTTCATTCTGGAAAGTATGGGCAGGTCCAGCCAGATGAGATACTAGATATCCACACATATGTATGAAAGCTTTAGGATATAGTTAGCTCAAGAGAAATGGAAATGATTTAAAGCCATCATATAAAAATAACAAGAGAGAACGCTATAGTCGAGTGCCTCGACTATTAGATACCCGTTGCTCAGCTAAACAACTTAATATAAATATGCCTTCTTGTATGTTTTTCGCCGCTCAAATTAGCTCCCGATTTTTATGTTAAAATCGGTACCCAGGGAACACACCAATTTGGCTAACTTGATTTGATTTGCATAGTTCTTGGGATATAGTTCGGTATTGACAAATGAAAGCCATCGCATTTTCCTTTTATAGAAATCCTTATCGAGAATTAACGTTGACTCTGTTGAGCACCTTGGCCAGCTGTTCCAAAGTCATCCGTTAGATGGCGCTATTGAGCCATGAAAGGCGGAAATGTAGGCGCTAGCCAGGCTTAAGCGTTTAATGGGTTTTTGGGCGTTAGAGTGGGCGTGGCAAACTTTTATTTGGCCAATCGATAGGTATTGACGAAACAAATACATATCAAAATAAATTTTCATAATAGCATCAAAACTGTGGCCACAGCTTGTGACTTGTGGGCGTCAGAGGGGGCGTGGCACCATTTTGAAACAAACTTGCGCTGCGTAGGAACTCCTAAAATCTACATGCAAAATGCCAATCTTCTAGCTTTTATAGTTTCCGAGATCTCAGCGTTCATACGGACAGACAGACGGACAGACAGACGGACAGACGGACATGGCTAGATCGACTCGGCTGGTGATCCTGAACAAGAATATATATACTTTATAGGGTCGGAAACGCTTCCTTCTACCTGTTACATACTTTTGCACGAATGCAATATACCCTTTTACTCTACGAGTAACGGGTATAAAAATCATTTAGTTTCAATTTATCTAAATTGATCTAAAAATCTAAAAATTAAGAAATGTGTACTAATTTTCTTAGATCAAATTAGGTATTTTATTTTGAAAATGAATATAAATATCCTTAAACTGAGCTTTCACCCAAAATTTGTAGTCAAAAGAGAACATCCTCAACTTCAAAATTTGAAACCTCTTCTATAAACAATAATTAAAGTATTTGAATTATTAAATATATATGTTTAATTGACGTAAAGCAATACTTAAGCTGAATGTGTTTATACTACTTCTACAATGTAGGGCTGACTGTAACATTACATAATTTGATACTGAATAAAACCAACTTCTTGCTGCTATTTGGTTAAGTTCGTTCTAAATCATGCCTACAAATTATAAAGAAGAATTCAAAAAGAAGAAGAATTCAGCAAAAAAAATATAGTTACAAAAATAATTCAAAAACATTAAAAGAACCCTGCACTTTAAGGTTAACAGTATTGTTACCCTGAGAATAATAATAAAATCAGTCTGACTTGGCATAACTTTTCTGTGCCAAGTAAATGAACTAGAAATTAAATTTACCTAATATTAATTCATTGTAGATCTAACTAATATTTTTTATATAATCTCAAATCTTTTCTCTCTGCCGCCTTTAAACTATACTTACTTCATTAGCACAAAATTAGATCTTACCCTTTTCCAGGATTTTTACTTTTTGTTTTTGAATTTTTATATTTATTTACACAGCTATTTTTTGCAAAAGAGTCTTCTTTTTCGTTAGAAATAGGAAAAAATACTTCAAACCTGTGTTATTATACTATACCTATAATGTAGTTAGGGCACAAAATAGTTTGGCCTAAAATATGAGTAGGTGCTTACTATGTCAGATTCAATGTAAAAATCGATTCCAAACGACTCCCAAGATGTTTTATTAATAAATTCTGGACGCATATTCTTGGAAACTGCACATAACATTACATATTTAACGTAAAAAGTGCACTAGAATGTAAAGACAAGATCAATAATATATATGTGTTGATGCACCCTCCCATTCAACCATTTGAGATTATACAATTAAAGTGTAATGACATTTAAGGGTTTTATTGAATAGCTAAACATTTGGATTAACAAGAAAGAAAGAAAACTTCGGCAAGCCAAATTTTCTATACCCTTGTTGTTATTACAAAACGACTACCTTTCGATTTATATGCCTAAAACTGAAGCTATGTCGACTTGGCCCTGCATTTTTATATCGTTTCTATGGCAGCTATTTGATATTGTTGTCCGATTTTGACAAAACTAAAAGCGTAATTTTTATATAGCAAATAATTAATATATCTCAAAAGATACTAACTGCAAAAGAAAGCCAACTTTTAATAAAGTTTCAAGCAGACAGACGGACAGACGGACATGGCTAGATCGACTCGGCTAGTGATCCTGAACAAGAATATATATACTTTATAGGGTCGGAAACGCTTCCTTCTACCTGTTACATACTTTTGCACGAATACAATATACCCTTTTTCTCTACGAGTAACGGGTATAATGAACTGTATTTATACCCGTTACAATCAGCGAAATATTAAATTCTGGGGATAGACACATTAGTTATTATAATTATTTCAAAAGTAGTCCACGGCCTCTTTACGAACTCTAATCACTAATTTAGAAGCTACAAGTTGTTAATGTGTTGATTATGACGTCACAGAATATATAGAGCATACATCATTCCACAGAGCGAGAGGACTGTTGGCAGGGGAGGTGTGATGATTGACAGATTGGAGCATTAAAAGATATTTTGTGGCAATGTGGCATTAGGCACTTATTATATTATATTTTAAACTTGAAACGCGGACCAAAATTGACTGAACTGACACCTATTTTCCAATTTAAAAATCAGAATCTATGAAAGATGGTATAATTGCATTCCATTTCCAATGTGTTGGTCCTTGTTGTTTTTCCTTTAAATTATGGTCTGCCCGCCATCTGTCACATGCATAAGACATTTGTTGTCCCTGCCACATCATAATATAAGACAAAGGGTAAAGTATACCTTTACCTCGCGCTCATTGCAAAGCTATAAATTTACCTACCTGTTTACCAGTTTTGCAGGTGACCTGAAAAAGGTACTTACGGAAATGTTCCCGAAACCAATTAAATAACGGTTAGCGCGGAAAATCCATCGAATTGACAGCTGTTGAGCTTACCTAACTATAATCGGGGGATTACGCCGTGAAAAGGTATGCCTACTATTTTACCTGAGCCCGCTATAAGAGCACTCACAGGAGCAACAAAAGCCACAGTTACAAACTGAAACGTCTAACGTCAACAACCAGATAAAGAACGATTCTTAAGATGGTCTTGAGCAATTCTACACCGAACAACGTTGAAAGGCACAACGAGATGATAGTAAATACGGCCGCCATGAACAGTGAAGATCTTAGCGAGCTACTGCAGCTGAATGCGGAAATCGAGGAGCGCCGCCGCTCCAGCCGGCACGGAGAGGCCAGCAACGCCTGCGGCTTGCTTCGGGCTACAATGACCCGGGAGGAGCTCTTCGAGATATCCTCCTTGGACGACGATCGCTTCCTGAGAGCCCTGGAGCATCAAAACTCGTACATGACACCGCGCCGAGTTCAGGTTACCGACCTGGATTTATCCAGTATCGAGAATCTCATGAAGTACTTCGACGAAGAGGTACCTGTAACTCCCACCAAAACACTGGGGGCCACCAAGGCTGGCGCCACAGGAAAAGTGGCAAACATCATTGCGAAGTTGCGCCTCCAGTCGGACACGGTTTCTCCCGATAAGCCGAAGATGGGTAGTGGTAACCTAAAGATAAATGAACTCAAGCAGAAGTACGAACAGCAGTCGGACTTGGAGACCCCACCTCCAGCTCATCTGAGACCTAGAAAGTCGTCCGCTTTACTGCCCATCAAAGTGAAGGAGATGGCCCAGCTGTTCAACTCAAAGATTAGCCAGGTAATAGGCCGCGGAGAGGAGCCGCACTACGTTCAACTACAAAACGAGCTCTCCCCGGAGCCCAAGCCCCAATATCACCTGGAGTCGGGGCAAGGACCCTGCTTAGTGGCCGAGGATGTATTTCGCGAACTGAGCGTGAAGGACAAGGCGCTTCTGTTTAATAAATTCATTGGCGACATGGCGGCCAAACATCCCAAATTCACCGCACATGCAGCGGATCTCAAGGCGCAGGTGAATAAGCAGATGGCCCGTGGCGAGGTTGTAGCGGAAAAGCAGGTCAGCGTTAAGCATCTGGCTCAGGAGTTGGAAGCGAAGTGTATTTTGGAGGACGGATCGCCACCACGGCCAAAAGGAGTTTCTCCTTCCAAACCGACTGAGGACAAAACCGATACCAGCACTTCTCAGCTCCATGTAAGCACACTTACTGTGATCCTGAAGCCAAATTTGGAGCGTCGGGTCCCACAGACACTGACTCGTCGTTGCTTGGAACGTCAGAGCGAGAACCACAATCGGGAGCGCTCCCAAAAACGTAACCTTGCGGAGATACGTACTGTCTTGCCAACGGAGGCCTATGCGCCGCCAAAGAAAATCCGACGCACTCGGCAAGAGCGCACCGGATGTGACGGCCAAGTGTTTTTTCAGAATGAGCAGCTTGAGACCCTTTTCTACAGTTGGCTTAGCACAGAAAATGGAGTGCAGTTCGATATAACTTGTGCATCCAACGGTCAGCAGCCCATAGAGATAGCCACGGAGGACGGGGAGTACCTGGAGCAGCCCATTCTGAAGCCGAACACCGTCGAGATAGAAGAGGGGAGCCCCAAGTCCGCTGTTGATCGGCTCCTGGAGGAGGCTATAGCCAAACTGGAGCTGGAAAAATCACTAAAAGGAGAAACCCACATCGAGGAAAAGAAGGAGAATATAGCTCAAGATCAAATCATCCAAGTTACTCCGCGACGCATTAAACGTCAGGCTCCACCAGTGCCTGTAAAACGTCTAAGTCTGAGTCAAACCCATTCCAGTGCCTCCAGCTGCAAGCAATCTGAGGCTGAAGAGAGTGAATCCGGGCTGTCTACTCTACCAAAGGTAAGTTCTCAAATAGGTATATGGAAGAATGAGATCTCATTATGATTCCTTTCCACTCACAGATTACAAGTGACGAATCACAGCTCGAGACGCCAAAAGAAGATTTGCAGCCATGTGACTTTGAGTTTGTTAAGCCCCAGCGGCCGCCTCGTAAGAAGAAGATGCGTCGAACTCTAACTTGGAAGAAGGAAAACTCAATTGTGGAGGCCACCGCGATCACCTCAACTGACTCCGATTCGGATTACAAGCCGCCCGTTTTAGCACAGGCCAAGAAAAAAGCGAGTGCGAACTGCAGTTTTCCACTGCCTGAACAAAGTTTTATTGAGTTGGACAAGTCCTTGATGCGCCATGTGAACTCGCCACGGAAAATCAAGTCAGCATACACCCTAACCGTAATGTCATCTCCCTCGCCAAATGCGGACAGCGATCAGTCACCAACTCAGACACCAAGGCAGTCCCTTGCGCAAACGATGAGGGACAGTTTCGTGGATCAGGGCTTCGAGACGTGCTCAAATGATCCCATGGACAGTAGTCCGCTACGCCGATCCTCGATAGGCGTCTTGGAGTCGAAGCCTTCGTGTTTTTCTACGCCCATTAAGAGTCGTCATGCTGGCAGTCCGGTGCAACAGCAACTGTTCAGTCCCATTCCCGTCCAAGAAAGGCCTCGTCGTAGCTCTGTGGCCATGCAGGTGATTCGGGAGGATCAGCCGCTAGATATTGATGCCACATCCAGCACACCTTCTACTCCCTGCAGTGAGCGTGAGTTCTTCGCTAATGCCCCGACTGTCGAGATGAACTCTCAGGATGAGATTCAAGCCAGCAAGTCACATTCGCTGTTCTGGATCACATCCGGGGATTTTACTGTCTCATTGGAAATCTTCCAAAACAGCCCTGAGCGCCTTCGTCTGCTTTATGAGATCTTTACGCAGAAGAGCTTGGAGACTCGAGATCTTGCCTTCGGAATCGACGGGCACAAGTTTACCCACGGATGTGGAAACTCCGACGCCGGCCGACAGTCGCTGCCCGAACGCCCACCCAGCGTAAAGGGCTGCTCCCACTACTGGTTTGCCAGCGGAGACCTTGCCGTGCCATTCAGCGGAAAACTAATGTCTGACGAGAAAATTGAGCGGTTATTCGCATTTCTCAACGGAGAACAGGCCCCGTTGCGCTTCGGCGTGGACAACATTGAATTCAGCAGCGTGCCTGAGTTCTGGCCCACTACCCAGAAGTATTCGATTGAGAGTTGCTACAGCATGCTGGTGGGACTGCAGACAGGCGGCAGCAATGGCCTGGAGGGGCGCAACAAGTACTCCTGGCCCAACAATAACATCAACGTCAACCAGGCAATTAAAACTAGCGACTTAGATCAAACGGAGTTGGAAACCGATAGCTTCAGCAACAATAGCGGAAGGCTGTCCTTTTCGCCCGACATATTCACCCTGGACTACGAGGCGGTTCCCCTAGACGAACTATTCGCCAAGGCGGCTCCAGTTGACGCAGCACCAGTTATGTCCGTGCCGCAGATGATGCAGACCCTGAAGCAGCAGCAAAGCAAGCTTCGCAATGTGGAGCAGCGTATCCGCTGCTACGGTAAACCCTCCAATTTGACGGACGCCTCATTGGAGCACTGCCGCAATACACCGCAGTATGTCCACAAGCTGCGCGCCATCATCCGAGCTATAGATAACATTGGACGCGATGATGGGTTCCGGAGCTGCTCAATGGAGCAGCTCGAGAGCTTCATGTATTTTCTCAGCGAATATGCGGATGTGTGCTTAGCCAATTGCAGCGAGCACATGGACAAGATTCTCGACACACTGATGGATCAAAGGGCCGTGGAAGTTTGAGCGGTGGTGTGATAGCATTATAATTTGACTTTATAATACGTTTTCTTACTAATTAGATTCTAAAGATTAACATAAAATGTTACAAATACTACTTATAATAAACTTAAGAAAGGAAATTTAATTTGAAGGATTCATTTGGAGTGTCGGTCGATGTTGAGTTACCGAAACCAGGGATTGTGAGGGCAGTCCATTAATAAATACCCCTTCAGGATCATGTTGGAATCCAGAGCCTGCTCAGCCACTAAAAAGATTATTATAGTGTTGAATGTACTTTAGACACTTCCTTCCAATAAAAAATATGCCTGCACCATTTTATTTACCTACCCACAGCTTATTTCCCGCAACTATTTGTACACCTCTGCAGAGGGTAAAGTTTGCAACGCAGTGAATGAGACATTTCCGTATAAAGCATATACATTCTTGATCAGCATCACCAGGAGAGTCGATCTAGCCATGTCCGTCTATCCGGATCGTGCGACTGTGTCATATAGCTCCCATAGGAACAATCGGCAAAAAAATTTAAAAATTATAAATTTGTTTTATTAAATTTATTTTTTTATTCTTTGGCATTTGGTAATTTTAAATATCATGGAAACACGGTTTTAATTAAATTAAAATCGGATATCTATATAATATAGCTCCCATAGGAAAATCAAAAAATTAAAAATAATAAAAATGAACAAATTAATCAATAATAATTTTTACTGCTTAAAATCGACATGGCTTCACTGTTTTTAGTAATGTAGGCATAGAAAACAAAACGTACTCGTTTTGAAATAACTGTAAGGGTATATAAACTTCAGCTAGCCGAAGTTTGTTTCCTTTCTTTTTATACCCTTGAAGAGGGTATTATAATTTTGGTCAAAAGTGTGCAACGCAGTGAAGGAGACATTTCCGACCCTATAAAGTATATATATTCTTGAGGAATAGGATCAGGATTGCGTCCTATGTTGATATAAGCATGTCCGTCTGTCTGTTTCTCAATTTTAAAGATATCGAATTGAAACTTTGAACACACTCTTCGTTCCTTTGCACACAGTATTTTGTGTATTTTGGTACTTTGGTGTTTTTAAAGTTAGAAAGTTGGCATTTTTTGTGGGTTTTATTTTTGGAATATTCTGCAAGGGCATATGAACTTCGGCTCCGCTTTAGCTTTTAGCTTTCCTTTCTTGTTTAATAATACTTTTGCAACAAAATGTTCATAATAATATATATAAGAAGCATTTCCAGATACATATTTTATTTGTCCCTGTTTCTTGCACTGGTATCATTAATATACATTATCACTCTTATCGTAAAGAAAAACAAACTATGGCCTATGATATATATATATTTAAATATATTTCTGAATGTAGCTTAGAACCTTCTTATTTGTAATTAATCTTTATGTTAGATGGATAATTTTATAATTATGCTTAAAATGTAAGCCCTTCTCAACTCACCAGGTATAACTAAATTATTTCTTAACAGATGTGGCTTTAATCGTGTCTATTTTTTAATCATATTTCTTGGTATAATGATTTTAACGGTTTTTGATTAAGTCATTTTAAGTGCCTGTTCTAGGGTATTTTCAAGCATACATTTTTTATTTTAAGTATTAAATTTGTAAATGGTTGCTCTCTACTTCCGTACAAATGAACATTAATTTCTAATGTCTATAACAAGTACATAATTTACAATAGCATTTGGTTTTTATCCATGAAAATATACGTGTTTATTTACAATTTGTTTTTAAGTGTACCTGTGTTATTTTTAACAGTTTGCCAGGATTACAAATATAGTTTTTCACTTGTCCATTTAAATAAATTGTTTTTAAAGCAAATTAACCATGATTCATGTGGTTTGGTTTTCTTTTCTTGTTTGCATTTGGCAAGTTTATTAAATCTTTTACTGGCACTTACCAATCTATCACAACTGAAATAGTTTTTGAACCAACGAAACAAATAATATAAACTCGGAGTACTCGGAGGCGACTTTGTAATAAATATGTTTTTTGATTACAAATCTGCCTTCCCTCATTCGCATATTCGCAACAAATAAAATAAAGTATTACAAAATTTGACTTTTAGTATTCACTTAAATGAAAACATACTTTTAAAAGCTTTCGGGGATCTCAGAGTTCTAAAAAATCGTTTTGCCCTTATGTGATCTTTTATAACAGCCATCTGATTAAAGAACAAGCCCAATTGCAAATATTTGAACATTTTTAAGAAGGTTTATAGCGAAAGAAGGCGATTATTTCCCTTACATATTTTAGTTAAAGTAATGTATGGGACGTAGTCTCACTTTTCTTCTAATAACGTCGCAAACAATTTTTAAAATTGCTTAAAAAAATATATTAAAAATAAAGGGCCAAGTTTAAAGTTAGAGAACATCATTTTGTTGAGGCTAAAAATGGATATAAATTCTAATTTTCAAATTCCACATTCGAGATTCATCACACCAAAATATATTAGAAAAGTATACCCAACACAGTGTTATAGTTATTATAGCTTATCATATTCTTCTGTGTTTACTTTTGCGTCCGACTGCGAACACTTTTGACTTCTACTGTTTTAATGGCACTTTATTAATACGATTTGAATGTTATGCTCTAGCCGTACGAGCGGTTTGCCTGCAGCAAAAAAAGCGTGAGGAGCCAGCCGGTGAGCAGCGAGTAGGAGGCTGGGGGAGGGCGGCCAAGGTCGCTGCCGTTGGTCTTGCCTTTGGACCAATCATAGTCCTTAGGGCCCGTCAGCTTCTGCTTCGTTTTATCAATTTCGTTCAGATTCGTCTGATATTTACTAACCGCTGAAACAGATAAGTCGGTTGTTGAACACTGCCACTGCAGTGGCTGGATTTTAGCAGTACTTACGTTTGCCAGACGCAATCACCGAATTTGTTGGTCTTTCCCCGAGAACGTCATTGAAGGGGGTGTTGGGCAAGCCGTTCAGCGCGTTTGACACCGTTGTTGTTGTTGTGCGCCTCGCCGTTGTTGTTGTGGGCGGGGGCTGTGTTGTAGGCGGATTTGACACTACACAGAAAGAGGGTTATAATATAACTATTAATTATATGCGTTAAACTACGGGTTACTTAACCAAAAGAAAAGCTATAACGAACAAGGAAATAAGATTCGGCGAACCTAAAATATACTAAAGCCCATTAGTTTCGTAAATGATTTAAATGTGTTCTATTTCAAACCTTTTAATATAAGCATAAAAATATCATTTTTTATAAGGGGTCAAACACCAAAAATAATCTTTCGTGAAATCCACCACTTCGTATTGGCATAATAAACCAATATGTTTCAACAAAAAAGACAGTCAATTCAAAGATTGTGTTTTTGAATGTCTGGAAATATTAAAACCATTACAAAATATTTGGTGGCTTACGATTTATCGATCTTTTAAAAACTCAAAGTTTTCGTTGAGACTAGGGTCGATTGGTTTTCAGCTTCATGTGTGTTATTTTTGCTTTGACGTCTTCACATTGTTTGCTTACGAGATCGCAATGTTATTTATCGTGATCGGTGGACCATTTGCACGTTTAAGGTGAACGAAGCGTTGCTATTGAAGAGGCCAGCAAAGGTGTTTGTTTTAGACGTCTGCATGTTGGGATATCTGCTGCGTAAGTAGGCTGGCCCAAGTAAGCTGCCTTGAGGTACTCCAGTCTCATGGATGGAACTGAGTACTTATTTTACTGGGAACGCCTTGTTTTGAACTTATTGAATTATAACGTAATATTACCAACCAAACAGCGTTCGAGTTAATCAAAAGCGGAATCGAAGGAGAGACATCAGCAGCATTGTCTTCCTGTCTGAAGACAGGTCAACCACACTCCGCATCATCGCTAGCTTCGTGGACCAAGAAGCACGTCATCTTTCTGGGCCAACAAAGGGCCTAGGGCATATCTCTTTTTCCCTATCCCAAACAATGCCGTGGTCAACTTACACACACATCTAAGCGGCTGAAGAACTTCCTCTGAAGTTCAGTTCATCACCTTTTAATTGACGAATTATCACCAAGAATTGATCACTGCTGATGATTAATTGATGAATTTTCAAACATAGGAGTTAACCAGAAAAATTCATCACATTTTAATCAGTAATTCAACAGCGGTAGTCCATATCAAGGATGGAAACAGATAGTACGAGCGTTTTTAGACCCAGGTTCAGAATTGAACTTGATCATGGGGGAAACTGCCCTTAGTTATCAAAATGCCGCGTCAGTCAAGCTATAGCTCATATATGAGTGGGATTATGGACACCTCGTAGCAAATCAATCAAAACATAAACACAACTCTCAAATCACGAGATTCGGATTTTCAGTACACATCGAAATCGCAGTTCCATTTGAACATAGTGACGAGGTTGACATCAGCGAATGGAACATGCCAGAAGGTATCAACCTGACTGAACCCACATTCACAGCAACTAGACATCCTGATCGAAATTGAAGGATTCTTCGAAGCTATCCGAGTTGCAAAGCGTACAATGGGTAAGAACATGAACAACATAATCATAAATAAATACAAATTCGATCAAGATTACCCCTCCCTAGATGAAATCGTTTCACATTTTTGGTGGAAAGTGGAAGAATACCAAAACGCCACGTAAAAATCCCTGTTCCTCTGTAATTATGTCGGAACAGAATTCTATTATAAGGTAATATTTATGTGGTAAGACTTTGAGCTGGAGTTAGTGTGTTTCTAGTGTTGCATACCGTGGCTTCTCACCTGTGATTTTACTTCTCGTCTTGAATTTCTTACGCACGGAACGCGCCTTTTCTATCAATCAACTTAAACCCAAAGCAACGCTTTTTTTATACCCTCGCAGAGGGTATTATAATTTTGGTAAAAAGTGTGCAACGCAGTGAAGGAGACATCTCCGACCCTATAACGTATATATATTCTTGATCAGGATCACCTCCTGAGTTGATATAAGCGTCCATCTGTCCGTCTGTATGTTTCTACGCGAACTAGTCTCTCAGTTTTAAAGATATCGAATTGAAACACTTCTTTCCTTTGCACGCAGTATATTAGTCGAAACGGGATCGGCCAACTATATCTTATAGCTGCCATATAACTGATTGATCGGAAATGCCATAACTTTGGTGTTTGTAAAGTTAGGAAGTTGGGATTTTCTATTGGTTTTATATTTGGCCAATTAATCCGACCTACTAAATTTCATAAGGATCGTCCGACTATATCCTATAGCTGTCATATAACTGAACGATGGGAATTTCCATAACTTTGGTGTTTTTAAAGTTAGGAAGTTGGGATTTTTATGAGTGTTAAGAATGCATCATATGAATAATTTTGAAGAATATAATTTACAGAATATTCTGCAAGGGTATATAAACTTCGGCTCCGCCCGAAGTTAGCTTTCCTTTCTTGTTGTTATACATATCTTAATAATAAATTAATTCCTACTAAGAAGTTCCGAATGGCTGCTTGCATAAACCAATTCCTTGGCTTTCCTAATAAAGGGAGCTAAGAATGTGCACAGCTACTTTTTTTATGTTTTGCTATTTATTTATTGAAAATTCTCCTTTTGGATACTAAGAATAAGTGTATCAAATCTTATAGTAATCTAACTAACAGTCATAAGACTGCTAATGAGAATTATTGCTGGGTTGAGAGGTCGTTGTGTTGTAGGTGGGTTCTGATGGAAACCCGAGTCAAGCCTCTTGTGAGATGATTTGGGTGCACGGAGATTTTTTCTTGATGTCAATGTTGCTGCTGCTCGTGTTCCCCCATAGCTGGGAGCCATATGTTGCAGGGGCGATCGAATGTTTAATATACAGTGGAAGCTGCTGGCTTTTAGTTTTAGATGTAGTTTCTTGCATTCGCTGTGTCTTCTCCAGGTTAGTCGTCTGTCTAGGAGGACGCCGAGATAGGTTACTTCGTTGCCTTGGGGAATCGGAGTACAATTCAATGATAGTGAAGGACATGTTTGCCTGTTAGAGAGTAATCGTTATGTGTTTCCATTATTGTTCCTTTATTTTAATACGCCAATCAGTTGGCCACCTCTCAACTACGATGAGGTGATTGGCTATTTGTGTTGTTGCTTGGCTCGGGCTCCACGAACGACTTTGGATTGCAGTGGCGTCAGCAGAGTCAGAACAGAGTAGGCCTTGCGGTACTCCAGTTTCTATAATATAGGCGTCAGATATTGCGCTGCAATGTTCCCGATAATCGAAAGATGTGCGTATTTCTTTTGTTATTTTGTTAACATGTTCGAATGTTCCATGGCTTCAACGGAAGCCAAATTGATGTGCCAGGATAACATTGTGTGCTTTCAGATATGGTATTATGCGTGAAAGGAGGCATTTCTTCGAATAATTTACACAGACACGATAATAAACTTATTGTAGGATGACGGAATTGTGTGGTCTATTCCGGGGTTCGGTGTCATCGGCATAGTAGATGTTTTTAATTTGCTCGGATAGTAGCCGAGACGTAAGATCCCATTGAAGAGTTTACAAATAGGCGTTCAATTTTTATACCCGTTACTCGTAGAGTAAAAGGGTATATTGTATTCGTGCAAAAGTATGTAACAGGTAGAAGGAAGCGTTTCCGACCCTATAAAGTATATATATTCTTGATCAGGGTCACTAGCCGAGTCGATATAGCCATGTCCGTCTGTCCGTCTGTCTGTCCGTCTGTCTGTCTGTCTGTCCGTATGAACGCTGAGATCTCGGAAACTATAAAAGCTAGAGGATTGGCATTTTGCATGCAGATTCTAGGAGTTCCTACGCAGCGCAAGTTTGTTTCAAAAAGGTGCCACGCCCCCTTTAACGCCCACAATCGCTTATATACGATTTTAAAAATTTAAATATTTCGGAAAAGTAAAAATGCAGTTTTATTGTGTTTATCAATACCTATCGAAATGTAGAAGAAATTTTTCAAATCGAACCATTCGTTAAAAAGTTACGCGTGATCAAAGTTTCTATCTCCATCTCCCTCGCACTCCCTTTACCTGAGTAACGGGTATCTGATAGTCAGGGCACCCGACTATAGCGTTCTCTCTTGTTATTTTTGTATTATTGTTATTAGGTCACCGCCCGGAGCATTTTAAGCTTTAGATCCCCAATGACTTTCGCGATCTCCTTTGGCTGAAAAAATGTTGGAAAGGAAACCATATCAGGCTCAATTTATGCCAGGAGAAGTGGACCAGTGGCAGTATTCGGCTGGAAAACGCTTCGGAGATGTCAAGCAAAAGTTTCGACACTATTTTCGTCGCTGCGGGCCCAGCTACCTGATAAGTTTCCTATTGGAGTGACTGTTTCGATTGGAGAGCTCAGATTTGGGTGAGCCTTCAACAGAGAATGTTTTGTACTGGTTGGCGAAAGTTTTCCGATGTACCGCAGTTGTAAAACGTTGTTTTGAAAATGACATTCTGTTGGTTCGCCAAGCACGTCGCAAACTCCTCTTTTCTACTACAAGCTGTTAGATTAGCAGATTAGTTTAGAAATGGTTAGTTTGTACGTCCTTCAATTGTGGTGTTGAAATAGTGGCTGCTGCCACGAGTACATCCTCACGAGCATCAGTGGAGCAGTCGATGTCCGCTTTGATGTTGAGCTGAGGGGTTAGTTCGATGAGGGAACTTACTTAATTTTTATATTTCAACCAGCTTGTTCTGTGCGATGTCAGTCTCTCGGGGTGATCTTTAGTTTCTGGACTTTGAAGAAGAGTTATTAGAACTGGTAAATAGTCTGAATGTTGAGAATTTGCGTGGAATGTTTTTTGTTACCGCAAAATCTATTAAATCAGGGACCTTTCTGGGGTCTGCTGGCTAGTATGTGGGACTACCAGGGGAAACATAGTTCAATTTGTTGCTCAGTTTTATAATTGCGTTATATAATTGCCTTCATTTGGGAGTCACGAGTCTTTGGCATTATAATAAGTTGTAAAATTTGGAAGTTGTATTTGCTTGTGAGGTGCTTCCTTATCAGTATCATAATGTGGATATGATTTTTATTCAGGAACTGTGTTATTTGCGCCGGGAAACGCCATAGGCGTTTCACATGGTTATTCATAGATTTGCCATCAAATTTGGACTACTTGCTGCAAGCAACAGGGGTGAGGGGGTTGAGATCCCCACGCCGTTGGATTAGGAGTAAGAGTGGGTAGAAAGGGTGAGCAAGTTCGCGCTCTTTGGGTATCGACTGTCAGTAGAATCGGGTTGCTCTTTGTAGACTTTTTTGCATTGCGCTATCTCGCGTAGAAATATACAAGAAGTACCCTTCTCTTCGACTCACGGAGCTTATACGCTTTTTATTTGGTTCATTGGTCATTCGTCTTTTAGAGTGGCACTAATAAAATAATTTGCACTTGTTTTAATTATATCACTGATTTTATTTTGTTTTAGCCTTTTTCGGCTATTTTGTAGAACACCAATTTAGTTTTTTAAATAGTATCGTTAATTTTCTTGTTGTTGATCAATCGTGTCCAAGAAAATTCATTACTAGAAATGAGTAAACGTTAAATTTTCATAGAAAATAATGATGAATTTAATATAGGTGTGCTAGGTGTTAATCAGTGAAAAATGCATCAAATTATAATCAGTAATACATCAGCAATATATCGCACCTTAAATTCGTCATTTTATCAGTTTTCCTTCGCAATTCATTGCATTTTAATCAGTTATTCATCGCATTTTAATTAGGAATTTTACGCGTTTTCGTAAGTTAATAATCATCCAATTTCATCAGGAATTCATCGAGTTTTCACCCAAATGCATCCATACTATCATTTGTTTCCTTATGATATATTTCTTACATTTATTACATTACATTATTTCTTTGTACAGCGGCAGACTTGTCTTGCCAAGGTATTTGATATTATCTTTTAAAGGCTCTTTCCCGCAAATACGATATTTGAATTTTAACTGCTTGTCAACAAACCCAGCTGATTGACAGTACAACCGTAGCACGCTTAAATCTGATGAACTCTCAAACTTTTGGTCACACTGCAAAGATTAAGGTTTTTACGCTAGCGTAATCGTTTGCCGATCTGGATACTAGGCTATATAAATTAACGCGTGCCATCAAAAATAGTCAAACAACGCGTGCCAAAAAACTCACACAGGGGCACGAGCCAAAGACGATCAAACCGATCTCAGACAAAAAGTACCGTACGAAAAACCAATCATATATGTATTTATATAAACCATCAAGCGAAATAAAACACAAACGAAATAAAATATTTGATCCCAACAATCATGTATGAGAAATGTTGCACTCACAAACGATCATGTCTCCGGTTGAGAACGATCGCACACGGTCATTGATAAGCTTTGATCGTTTGATGCAACAGAAATGTTCACTCACAACGTTCACACACAGCACATACTTGTTGGATCTGTAGCTATGAGTTATGTTTGGCTAGCTTTCTGAATTTCACTTATTTCCTAAAACCTTTAAATAATAAGAAAGCAAGCAAACTTCGGCAAGCCGATGTTTATATACCCTTGCAGTTATTGCAAATCGACTACAATTTGATTTGTATGCCTATTACTAAAAACAATGAAGCTATGTCGATTTTACGCTGCACTTTGCCATCGTTTTTATGGCAGCTATATGATATTGTTGTCCAATTTTAATTTAATTAAAACTGTAATTCCATAATATTAAATTATTACCAAACCCCAAAGAACAAAAAAAAAAAAATTAAAAACAACAAAGTTATATTTTTTTGAAATTTTTTCCGAATGTTCTATATGATATCATATAGCCCGATCCGGCTCGAACTGACTTATATACTACCTGCAATAGAAAGACAACCTTTGGGAAAGTTTGAAGCAGATAGCTTTAAAACTGAGGGAATAGTTTGCGTATTCCGGTTGGAATTTCGCCATAAAACTATATTTTTTCTAAATCCATGAAACAATTCCTATTTTCAATGAATTTTTTTCTAAAAAAATAAAATGGTACATCTTTTTAGAAATTGTTTTTCTAAAATGAGGAATCCTGCCCTAAACAAATATTTTTCTCAAATTAACCCTAAAAAGAAAGAAAGCAAACATCGGCCCTGCATTTTGCCATTGCATTCTATGACAGCTATATATGTAATATTGTTTTCCGATTTTGACAAAACTAAAAGCGTAATTCTGATATAGTAAAAGTTACTATATTTCAAAGAAATATTTTGATAACTAAAAAAGAATCTAAAACAGGTTATTATCATTTTTGATTTTTAAAGTTTTTTAATTTTGCCATGGGAGCTATATGAATATAGATATCCGAATTTAATTTAATTAAAGCCGTAATTCAATAGTATTCAAATATGAAGAAGTCCCAAAATTAACGAGGACTTCGGCAAGCCGAAGTTTTAATACCCTTGCAGACTTAGCCGAAATTGCTAAAATTGTTTAGTGTAAACTGACGGACAGACGGACATGGCTATATCGACTCCCCTATTGTGGTAGGACAACCACACACGCACACACCCACACATATACACTCTTTCTTAGAATCACTGTACTTTAAATTAAGCGGTAAAGTTAACTGTAAATATAACTGTAAACTTAAAATATAATATAGTCATTCCTCTCTAGCATTTACTTTAAATTAAGAGATAAAATGTATACACATATTCGTCCCGCTCTCACGAATGAGCGGGCAGAAGAGAGAACGTGGTCTGTGCGATGCACTCTGCGTTTAGCTGTGCCAGAAGCCGGTCATATAAAATAAAGAGAATAATCTAAAACTACAAGCTATTCGGGGTATAACTCTTTCTACCACACTATTAATCCTGATCAAGAATATATATACTTTATAGGGTCGGAAACGTCTCCTTCACTGCGTTACAAACTTCTGACCAAAATTATAATACCCTCTGCAAGGGTATAAAAAGATTAGCTATACGTAATTAATTTAATTTTTAAATAGCGGCTGTAGTATGTACTTGTCCAATTGGCAGCAACTTTTACCCTGAGCAAGGTATACATAAATAAATTAAATAAATTGCATAGTTTCATGCCAATAGCTTTTATACTGCAAAATTGTCATATACAAATAGGGAAAAAAGGGATATTTTCGCAGCCTTAAACAATTTTTCCTACGGAACTATACGATATAGACGTCCGATCAGCACGCGCTTTTACCTTGATGAAGGAATGCATAAAAAAATAAGATTTGGAAAGATTTATGCCAATAGCTTTTACACTGCGCGAAATATCCTAAAAATCATTAAATTTTAACCGATTTTACCCTATTGTTCCTATGGAAGCTATAGGATATAGACGTCCGATCGCCACGCGCTTTTACCCTGATCAAGGTATGCATAAAAAATACGATTTGGAAAGATTAATGTCAATAGCTTTTACACTGCGCGAAATATCATAAATTCTTGCAAGATATATCCAATTGTTCCTATGGGAGCTATAGGATATAGACGTCCGATCGGGGCGATTTTCAAACTTGATCTGCGTACACATGTTTTAGGACGATTGTGAAAGTTTCAGATCGCTAGCTTTTAAACTGAGCTCGCAAACGGTATTGAAACAGACGGACAGACGGACAGACGGACATGGCTATATCGACTCCCCTATTGATCCTGATCAAGAATATATATACTTTATGGGGTCGGAAACGTCTCCTTCACTGCGTTACAAACTTCTGACCAAAATTATAATACCCTCTGCAAGGGTATAAAAACAACAAAGTTATCCTTTTATTAAAATTTTTATATGATATAGTCGAGTTTCGACTTATGTATATACTGCTTGCAATAGAAAGACAACTTTCAGAAAAGTTTCTGGCAGATAGCTTTAAAACTGAGGGACCAGTTGGCGTAGAAACGGACGGACGGACAGGCGGACATGGCTAGATCGACTCTCCTGGTGATGCTTATGAAGAATATATATACTTTATACGGTCGGAAATGTCTCCTTCACTGAGTTGCAAACTTTTGACTGAAATTATAATACCCTCTGCAAGGGTATAATAAACTCAGAATCGTAACACTGAACTATAAAACATACGTTGTATGTTGCGCTCTTATATTTACAAACACATACTTAAAGAAAATTTGTATTGAACTGTACGTCCCACGTGCAGGCATGTTAAATAATGTTTTTTAAGTTTTATGTGTTATGTATTTTATGTGTTTTTATGTATTTTATAGTTGCCCCAAAGATGGACAATTTTTTTTATATTTACTACAAAAACACTTGAAATCTATATGGCAAAACAGCAAAATATAATATTAAACAATTCGATTAAAAGTTCTTATAAAATAAATTAAAAAATATATTTAATAGCTGCTTCCTATCGGATGATTACTTCCGGCAATTAACAGGGAGAAAGGACAAGGCCCCCAGGTGGCAATTAGAGTTAACTCAAAGTCAATAAAGTGTCAATATTCTGCAAATTGGCTAAATTATTTCCCAATCCAGTGGGTGGGCCAATTAAACCCAGCTTGCCTGGACACATTTCGATTATAGAAGTTCATATAACAAAATAAAATATATTTTTGGTGGTGCTGACGACCATAAAAAGCCCCTGCCATCAAGACGCTAAAGTAAAAAGACAACGGAGTTTTATATAAAGCATTTTTGTTATGTCCCAACAATGGATGAAGCCCATACGAAAGTGGGTGTCGTTCTACCAATTAAAGGTAACAATAGCCGTCGACAATAGAAGGGGAAGCGCCAACAACGACAACAATGAACCTGTGATAATTTTATTGAATGGTCAGAAGGAGATACAGTCGCACAACGGCGACGTCAGTAGGAAATGGGAGGGGTATAGTTTCGTGATTCACAGTTTTTCTCTACAAATTGTCTTCAATAATGCGGACAGAGGAAAACAATCCGAGGAGAAATATGCTAGGTATGAATCCCTCGGGAGAAGGTCCTGAATTAATATTAAATTTACGATGACTAAAAACTATAGACAGTTCGGCTCGGAGAACAAAATATCATGCAGGGCAAGTTATTTAATAACTTGTATTCTTAAATTTTTAATTAATATAAGAAAAATTCTTTCCGTTTCAGTTCAAATTAGATTGACTTATCCGATTATTAAAAAAGGGAGTAAGATATTTAATAAATAAAATTGTTTTATTTCTTTCTTTTTTAATTTTATTTTTTAAGAAGAAGTGCAAGAAAAGGTAAAGCACATTTGAACGGTAAAAGATCTCATCGAGATAATTTCTTATTTATAACTCTAAGGTCGGTTTGTCGTCTCACTGTCAATAAGTACCCAGACTACTGTCTTTTTAGCAGGTTATGCCGAGTCAATCAATACAACCCTTGACTTGAGCTTTGTGTTTACAAATGACGGGTTAAACTATTTTCCTTTACGACAAATATATCTGGCCTTTAACTTTTTGGGACAAGAAGTAAGTGATTACAGAGTCAAATGCTATACTAAAGACGGTGTAAATGACGTCTGTTTAAGGATAATTGACTCATATCATTGACTGGTGTCATTTAATCACTTTGTTTGATCCAAAAAGTATGAGCGCTGAGCGAATGTGAATAGTGTGGTTCTAATAGTCACATGACGATCTCGATCCACTATTTCCATGATTTTATCCGTATCAACGGTCACTGGTCGTCCGGAAGGCTTGGGTGTTTCGGTATCGGTGTCATTCAATCACTTTGTTTGATCCAAAAAGTATGAGCGCTGAGCGAATGTTTAGTGAACAGTTTTGTAAGAATCAAACCATCAAAGTTTATCAATAATCTTGTAAAATCGTTCACGACCATTAACAGCGGTGCGTTGATCTGGCTTTCTTAAAATAGTACAATTTTTAATCAAGATCGGGTCCTCTTATGGAAGGTCCCACAACAATTTCTCGCGAGGTCAAAAGTACGCTAGAGAAAAACAGCGCTGGAGCAGCTACTATCGACTTGTGGACTGACAACTACGCAAAAAAGTACTTTCTAGGCGTTTCATTACCAAAAGGACTTACAATTTGTATACCCTTGCAGAGGGTATTATAATTTTAGTCAAAAGTTTGCAAAGCAGTGAAGAAGACATTTCCGACCCTATAAAATATATACTGTATGTCAATAAAGTATTTTGCTAATTAAAGAAAATACCATATTACATGTTTTTTCCATAAAAAGTAAGTTACCAGCGTTTTTAAATTTTATTATGGTCATGTTGTTATCTAAGAACTAATATATGAGAAAATACACTTTAGCGTATTTATAAAGTATTCACAAAAAAACAAAAAATAAATACCACTTAATTCACATACTGTCAAAAAGTTTTGACATTAACGGTAAATAAAGTTTTAGATCGCTTCAGTACAGATCCAGTTAGAATTGAGCTTTGACGTTCTGCTCTGCTTTTGCCCAATGCGTCTGTAGTCATACAGTGACAAACTTAATTATTGGCACAGCAAGCATGTTAAACTTTAAGGTTTTTTTTCTTATTCTAATATGCTGATATTAAAATAAAGCAAAATAAAGCCTTCCTTAATTTATGTTTTATAAATAATTTATTAAAAAGTAAAAACAAAAGAATGCACACTGGTCCCAATGACCAATATTTTTGCATAAACTAGAAAAATGAAGCTACATGCAAAGTCTGGACAAAATTTGTCCCGATCGGGCCACGCCTTCCTTTCCGCCCCATAGAAATGCACCTCGGGATAAAAATTTACAGACATCCATGAAAATTGAGCCAATATATCCAATAAATTTTAAATATATGTATATAAAATAACTTTAGTAAATATCCCCTCAATCCCCTATCCCCTTCCGCCCTACCAATTTTCAACTTCCAAACTAAATAATGCATCTTGAAAAATATAATATATTTACTTAATTAATTTTTAATCACTTTCAACACATAAAACAAAGGAATAGGCATCGTTACATTCAAATGTATTCAAGTCATCTTCATCATCATTATAACTTTTTAGGAAATCGACATTTGGTGGTGTTTAAAGATCGATAACTTGTTTTGATGTACTCTTTCCTTGATGTGGATGCTGGAAACCATCGGATTTGATGAATCAAGTGCTCTACAAAAAACGTCAGTCATGGTGTTTAAGCTACTATTTTGTCTTGCATGCAAACTTCTATAATTTTTATAAATTCCGAGCTTCGGATGCAATTTCGCCTAGGCAACCAAGTGGATGGGACGATGCAGCAACGATCTGGGCCCCATGAGCTAGTACTTTATGTACAGTAGCTGCCATTGTGTACCATGTATCCTTGTCTATGTAGAAAAATGCAGTTTTTTTTTAAATTTTGAAGCATCTATTTCAAAGTTGCTTGAAATTGCTATTAAAATAAAATAGAAATTTTTCAAAATCTCCTGGTCGAACCCAAGAGCATTTGCAAATTTGTCGGTATGGAAAAATCCTCTCCTCGCTGTATTCCCGTCACCTAGGCAAAAGGCTTGTGTTAGTTGACTTTTCAAATCGATTGATTCGTTCTAGCAGCTAGTCGTTTGTAGAAACCATCTTGCAGGACCTGAAAAAAGGCTGTTGGGTGAATATCCTTAGCAATGTCCTTCTTATTCTCAACATTGATTTATGTTGAGGGATCTGGGGGTTGACATTATCCTATCATTCGATCCATACTCATTTCTGGACACTCAAAGCCATGAATTGGCCAGCGTGCCCTGCATTTTGCAACTGCGTGGGTCCCTTAAAATGTCGCAAAGTACTCTAAATGGTAAAAATGGCTTCTGGGCATCCTTTCCCCAATGTTGACATTCGATTTGCATTGATCCTGCTTATTAAATTTTAATTTTTGGACACATGCGGTTGATTTTATTTTTACCTTGTAAAGTCAAACAACTTTTCCTTTATTTTAAGGCACTAAAACAATTTCAGCTATAAAACAAGAGAGAACGCTATAGTCGGGTGCCCCGACTATCAGATACCCGTTACTCAGGTAAAGGGAGTGCAAGGGAGATGGAGATAGAAACTTTGATCACGCATAACTTTTTAACGAATGGTCCGATTTAAAAAATTTCTTCTACATTTCGATAGGTATTGATAAACACAATAAAACTGCATTTTTACTTTTCCGAAATATTTAAATTTTTAAAATCTTATATAAGCGATTGTGGGCGTTAAAGGGGGCGTGGCACCTTTTGAAACAAACTTGCGCTGCGTAGGAACTCCTAGAATCTGCATGCAAAATGTCAATCTTCTAGCTTTTATAGTTTCCGAGATCTCAGCGTTCATACGGACAGACAGACGGACAGACGGACAGACGGACAGACGGACAGACGGACATGGCTATATCGACTCGGCTAGTGACCTGATCAAGAATATATAACTTTATAGGGTCGGAAACGCTCCTTCTACCTGTTACATACTTTTGCACGAATACAATATACCCTTTTACTCTACGAGTAACGGGTATAATTAATCATTATACTATTAAGATTATAGAGACAAATGTGATAATTAAAAAAAGTGGCCAAATCGATAAAGTTTTAACAAAATAGTTAATTAAAATTCAAGTGTGCCAATAATTTTGTTCAGGGAAATTTGGTGCATTCTTTGGTTTTTTAAATTTCAAAATTATTTATAAGAGATAAATTAGTGAAGTCACTTGTATTTAACAAAAAATTAATGATTGTATCCAAAAATATTTTGCTTTATTTTAATATCAGCATATTAGAATAAGAAAAATAGCCTTAAAGCTTAACATGCTTGCTGTGCCAATAATTAAGTTTGTCACTGTATGTGAAGGAATTTTTGGCACGAAAAGTTAAAGTTTAACTGAATAAACTGGTCGCACTATGATCAACGTCCGATTAAAAAGCAAATGCCTGGTAAAAGAATTTAGCTCGATGTCGTTCAGCTGATTTATTATAACCTCCAGATCGGAAAAATCCGTCCAGGAACTATCTGAAATGTTTTCCTTGTCTAGACAAACTATTACCAACATAAGAAATAGAGCGAACAAGGAAGATAGACTGCGTCCAAAGCCAGAAACAGGACGGTCTCGCAAAAGCAGATTCACAAAAACCCCCAAGTTTCTCTTAGATCTATTGCAATCGACCTTAAGGACTATTTATGTCGATGTTTCCCACGAAACCGTCCGAAAGCTGCTTAAACGGAACGATAACACATCGCGCGTAGAAATCGTACATGGAAAAGGCATGTCCGTCCGTCCGTCTGTTTCTACGCAAACTAGTCCCTGATATGACATGATGGCTCCTGTCGTTCTCTTTCTAATTTGGCAAAAGATAGGACAGAATCCTTGTAAGGTTGGGTTTTTTATTCAAGTGGCGAGCAGTGTAAATTAAAATCGGACATCTACATCATATTGCTCCCATAAGAAAATCAAAAAATTAAAAAAAAACAAAAATGAAAAAAAATATATACTATTTTTCTATTTATCGAAATATTCTTTTGGGATATACATACTAACTATTTAGTATTTCGGAATTAGCCTTTAATGGACAATATTATATACATAGCTGGAATTGAAACGATAGCAAAATGAAGTGCAAAATCGACATACATATGTAGCTGCTGGCATTGTTTTTAGTAAGATAGGCATAGAAATCGATATTTTGTCGTTTTGTAATAACAGCAAGGGTATATAAACTTCGGCTTGCCGAAGATTGCTTCCTTTCTTGTTTATTTATTGACTACTCGAGTTTTTAAATTATATTTAGTTGTCCCTTTAAATATGCTTTCACATTTTTCTTTGTCGTCTCCATTGCACTGTATTTATGTAAAACATTGTTCTTGTCAGACATTATTACTTTGGAGTTGGTTTTATTTAACATTTATCGCAGGGCTGTGTTGGGTTATTTGTTTTTTCTTCATTGTAACATTTTAAGCTTTTAAGCCGTTCTGAATACCCTTGCAATACCCTATGCAAGGGTATAAAGATGTTAAAACCTTGAACAAGTGGCAAAAAGTCGTGAGCCTACACAGTAATATATTTATCAAGCCTTTCAGAACGGCTTAAAAGCTTAAAATGTTACAATGAAGAAAATTTATAATTTTGGTGAAAAGTGTGCAATGCAGTGAAGGAGACATCTCCGACCCTATAAAGTATATATATTCTTGATCAGGATCACCTCCTGAGTTGATATAAGCATGTCCGTCTGTCCGTCTGTCTGTTTCTACGCGAACTAGTCTCTCAGTTTTAAAGATATCGAATTGAAACTTTGCACACACCCTTCGTTCCTTTGCACGCAGTATATACATAAGTCGGAACGGCCGGGATCGGCCGACTATATCCTAAAGCGCCCATATAACTTATTGATCGGAAATGCCATAACTTTTGGTTTTTTAAGTTAGAAAATTGGGATTTTCTATGGGTTTTATATTTGGCCAATTAAGGGGGTCTTCTAGTCTAGAAATTTGAGAAAATCGAAAAAAAAAAATTTTCATAATTCGATAGTTTTTATATTCACAAATATGTCCCTTCAAAACTCAAATTATTTTCAAAGTTATAGCCGTTTTAGTGACGTGGAAACTATACCGGTTGAGTGAACGACTAGAACTTTAAACGCGTTTTTCTCGAAACTACTTTTTTTGATGCTGTGCCACTCTAACTCTAATCAGTCGATTTACTTGAAATTTGGCATGAATATTCTTTAAATATATCGCTATCGCATGAACCAACAAAAAATTTTTAATTAATAATATTTTTAAAAATTGGACAAAGTGGAAAAATTAGTGAAAAAATCGACTTTTTCTTTGAGTAGCCGCCATTTCATGAAAAAAAAGATATTTTTGTTTTGGTGGTTCATGCCATAGCGACATTCGTACTCATTAAGAATCTATCATTGTTTTATTTTTGAGACCACGACAAGCATAGATATCATGCCGACGCGGACACGGCCTCTTTTTTTCCCCCTCTTCTTCAAGAAGGAATAACTCAATAAAAACTAATTTTTTATTTTTAATTTATTTTATGTACTCCTTTAAGTTTAATAAACAAATGATAAAAAAACGGATACTAAAAATATCTATTGTTTTTTTTTTATTAATTGTCAAAATTCGAGCCTCTAGACTAGAAGACCCCCTTAATACGACCTACAAAATTTCATAAGGATCGGCCGACTATATCCTATAGCTGCCATATAACTGAACGATTGGAAATGCCATAACTTTGGTGTTTGTTAAGTTAGGAAGTTTGAGTGTTAAGAATGCATCATATGAATAATTTTGGAGATTATAATTTACAGAATATTCTGCAAGGGTATTTCAACTTCGGCTCCGCCCGAAGTTAGCTTTCCTCTCTTGTTTTTATATTATATTAAATTTCTTCTTCTTTTTCTACTGCGAATAAATCATCAACATACTTCGTTAGTAATCTTGGTTTTTGTCTTATTGTTTTTAAATCTTATTTAAAAGCGCTTTAATTACTTTGTCTGCGGTAATTGGTTTATAATAAATATACATATGTAATAATAATTTTTTCAGGAGTTTAATTGTTTTAAAATAAATTTATTCGGCTAAGCGTAGTACTCAGATCGTCAAACGAGTACGCTAGCTTAAAAACTTTAGTCTTTCCAGTGTGACCAAAATTTCAAGAGTTCATCAGATTTAAGCGTGCTATGGTGGTACTGTCAATTAGATGGGTTTGTTGACAAGCAGTTAAAATTCAAATATCGTATTTGAAAGAGCCTTTAAAAGATATTTAAAGGTATAACTACCTTGAAGTTAAAAAACAATACAATTTAAAGTTAACAGTTGTCCATTTTTGAAAATATTCAGTGAGAAGAGAACGCCAAAAGATAACATTTTTTAATCTTTGCGCTAGGGAAGTTTAGTTTTATTTCTTCGTTTAAGCCTAGTATCCAGATCGACGAAAACCGTACGCCAGTCATGAGAGAGCGAGGCAAACGCTGGCGTTCACTTTTCGTCGGACCTTTTTTCACGTCGGTCTCCTGATCGACGAAAAATACCAGAAAATTCCATTGCGTTGCCAGTCTGCGGAAATGAACTTTGGGTGAACCCTAGCGCAAAGATTAAAAATTTGAAAAATGGAGAAAAAATCAAAAACCCGCAAAGTCGATTGCAGGAGTTTACATGTGAGACAAAATAACATTAATACTTCGGGGTGCCTCTTGTCAGAGCAAAATGTTTCATATGTCAAAAATTTAAAAACACAATAAAAGTGCAGCTATGAACTTTAAATTAGCAAATAATTATCAGTAAATTAAAATAAGCAACTGTTAAATTTAAATTGAATTGTTTTTTAATTTCTTTGTATAGCGGCAGACTTGTCTTGCCAAGGTATTTGATAGTATCTTTTAAAGGCTCTTTCCCGCAAATACGATATTTGAATTTTAACTGCTTGTCAACAAACCCAGCTGATTGACAGTACGACCGTAGCACGCTTAAATCTGATGAACTCTCAAACTTTTGGTCACACTGCAAAGATTAAAGTTTTTACGCTAGCGTAATCGTTTGTCGATCTGGATACTAGGCTTTACCTTTGAAATCTAAGCCTGACGTCTTCTTTTCAACTGCGGGGACTCGTAAATTGGGTAGCTCAACGTAAACGTAACCTTGCCGGCACTACCTTCAATGATGAAATATCATCTGCTGCCCCCTACCAACCTATTGAGCAGACAGGTACAAAAATGGAAGCATTGATATGTGACCTGCAACAAAGTATGCAAGAGTTCATGAAATTTATGGAGATGACCATGCAAAGTCTGATGAGAAATCATGATATCTTGATTCAATTGCTCCAAAACACTTTATCAAAATAATCAATGGCTTTCCTGCGTATAGCACTGTGGAATGCAAACGTCGTTCCCCGGCACAAACTTCAGGTAGCTCAATTCATTAATGATAAAGAAATCGACGTCATGCTCCTTTCTGAAACACACTTTACAAGCATCAAGCATTACTTCCACAACGAGTTCGCAACGTACCTGTTTCACTCAGAAGACGGACAGACTTGATTGACTTCGCAGTTACGAAAAATATCCCACGCACTCTGATCAGCGCCAGTTCATTGTCGGACCTATCATCGGACCACTCGCCTGTGCTTCTTAGTCTACTCCAGCGGCCAGAAAACAAAGACAATCCTTCCAAAATAACATCAAACAAAACGAACTGGCTCAAATTTAAAAATTTCGTTAGCTCGCACTTTGAGCCAAACCAAAGACCAATATAATTAGATTAGATTATATTGGTCTTTGGCTTAACCCACGGCTGAACAACGTAGAAGACATAAGCAGCTTCACCAACACCCTCGGGTCTGTTTTGTTCTCAGCAGCTCAAGTATCAACACCCCAAAGAAAAAACTTAACGTACAACCATAGATACACAAATGCAAAAATCGAAAGGCTGATACGGGAAAAGCGCCGATCACGAAAAGGGTAGCAGTTACTTAGATTGTCATTCACAAAGATAAAGTTTTCTGAGTGAAACAGACGGCTCACCGAGGCATTGCGACAAGAAGAGGACAGATTCCATCGGCGCTATGTAGAGCAACTATCTCCAACTAGCTCAAAGTACCCCCTATGGAGGGCTCATTCCAAAGCACACCAGTTGAAACCATTACCCCAATAAGGACTACATCTGGGCCCGTAGTGACAAAGACCCTACACATTCTATACAACCACGAGTAACGACAACGTACACGATCACATTAAGGAGCACGAGCAGCCACAAAAATCTCCAGGTTACAATCTAATAACTGTACAAAGGGAAATTCGCGGTAAGATGCAACGCACCATATCTACTGACCATAACATCGAAGTTGGAGTTCCTTAAGGCAGTTTTCTTGGCCTAACACTTTCCCTCTTTTATACTTCTGACATTTCCAAGAGCGGACGATTTACTATGTCTACGTTTGCTGAAGATACTGCAATCCTTAGTCGATCAAAATGTCGACAAAAAGCATTATTGCAATTAGCAGATCACTTAGTTGTCGAAAAATGGCTGGCCGACTGGCGAATAAAGGACAATGAGCAAAAGTGTAAGCACGTTAAATTAACATTAAACAGACGAGACTTCCCTCCGCTTACGTATTTGGCGTACACCTTGACTCACATGGTGCAGACACATTGAAGCCAAGATAACACACTCAAAGCTGAAGGCTGGTGGCCTGCACTGACTTATAAACTCCCGCTCTGCTCTTAATCTGGGCTACAACTCAGTCCTAAAACCAATCTGCCCATATGGCTCTCAGTTGTGGGGAGCTCCAGTAACAGCAGCGTAGAAATTAAGCAGAGCGCAGTCGAAGATCCTAAGAACCATCACCGGTGCACCGTGATACGTTCGGAATGATAACATTCAGAGAGATCTGAATATACTCCCCGTCAGAGATGAAATAGTGCAAACCATGGAAAGATACTACAATAAACTGTCAACACACCCAAACCACCTCGCAAGAGCCCTAACCAGAGTGAGCGACCACTCTCGTCTTCCTCGTAACGATCTTCCGATCCAGCAATGTATATTAGGAACGTGTAAATTAAGTTCAGATAAACTGAAATTATAATATACTAGTTTTTAAGATTTTAATACTTTTTGTTAATCTTGTCCAGAAAAAGATTAGAAAATCAAAGCAAAGTTATAAAAAAATTGTCCTAATCAATTTCTTCGTCTAAATCTTGCTTATCAATTTCTCCTTCTAAATCTTGCCTATCAATTTCTTCGTCTAAATCTTGCTTAACAATTTCTCCTTCTTAATCTTGCGTATCATTTTTTCCGTCTAAGTCTTGCTTAGAAATTTCTTCGAATTAGGGGATCAATAGGGGAGTCGATATAGCCAAGTCCGTCTGTCCCTCTGATTCAATACCGTTTGCGAGCTCAGTTTAAAAGCTAGTATTCTGAAACTTTCACAGTTGTCCTAAAACAAATGTACGCAGATCAAGATTGAAAAGCGATCGAACGTCTATATCCTATAGCTCCCATAGGAATAATAGGGTGAAATCGGTTCAAATTCGATGTTTTTCAGTATATTTCGCACAGTGTATAATCTACTGACATACATTTTTCTTATGTCTTATTTATTTACGCTTACTTTGATCAGGGTAAAAGCGCTTGTCTATGTCTTGTAGCTTCCATAGGAATAATTGTTAAGAGCTGTGAAAATATCCTTTTTTTATTTTCATATGTCTGCAAGGGTATTAAAACTTCGACTATCCTAAAGTAGCTTCCGTCCATTATTACGGGCCAAAGTGATCAATATGTACTATGTCAAATGGTTTGTCTCCCTTCCGTACACTGTATAGTAAACCTTCGCGTTTTCCACATTTCGATGAAATGTTACACCTTTTAAGCAATTATGTGTTTGTTGTTTAATTTTGTTAGATAATTTAGGGAACCGATAATAAGATCTTATTATAGTGTTAAATACTTTTTCAAAACCCCTGTATCGCATGTTGTGATGATATGTTAAAATAATTCTTTCCATGTTTGCCTGCACGTAAAACCCTTTAAATTTCCGGTAAAATAGACCATTTCTCGAACGCACTCATTCTTCTTTCTCGAATTTCTGGCGTATTTTAAGAAAAGCACTGTCTATGTTTTGGCAGATTGAAAGGTTTTGTTTTAATGTGTTTTCTTCTAGTATCAATATATTCGAAATTCTGGTCAAGATATCTACACTCAAAGCAAAATTAACCCTAAAAACAAGAAATTCGCCTTATTTTTGTCTTCAAAGGCATCGCACCTTAAATTTTAGGGTAAAAGTTTCTAAAATTAAGGGCGTTCCTTTCTAAAATCTAAGGCAAAGGGCCCTAAAAACAAGAAAAAGTTTTCTAAAAAATAGAAAAATATTTCTTAAAATTAGGGCATCTAACCATAAATTTTAGGGTATTTTTTCTAAAAATTAGATGTAATTTTTCATTCAGGATTTATGTATGTATGTGTATACATATGTACGTATATGATTTAAGCACTTCGCTTTTCATTTAGAAAAGTCACAAAGTTTGTATTAGTATTGCGCACTAATGAATTGCCAATATCGATTTCAACTGTAATTCTGTGGGCAAAGAGAGAGAGAGAGAATGAATTAGTACAATTATGATTTATTTCAGTTCTTACAATTAAAATCCGATAAGTTTCTTATCCGAAAAAACTTATAATTTTATTTGTCCGTCGGTGGGATTTGAACCCAGGTCTCCCGCGCGTGAGTCCAAAGACATTAAATGGAGCCACGGTCGCGCACGAAGAACGCACGGCAAACCAAAGACTATATGATGGGGCGTTTGCGAAGAATATTAGTTTAAAAAAGTTTTTAGAACTCGTTAAGTCGCAACTGTGAAAGTCGAAATATTTAAAATAAGCGTTTCTATTTTTTAGGGTTATCGAATTTTTAGGGTTAATTTGAGAAAATTTTTCTATTTTTTAAGGTAAATAATTTTTTTAGGGCAGAATTCCTAATTTTAAGAAAAAAATGTCGAAAAACAAGTGCCATTTTTACTAAAATATAGAAATTCTTTCTTGGATTAAAGGCGAGTTAAATTTATGGCGACAATTTCTACATTTGAGAAACACTTTCTTGATTCAAGAAAAGTTTTCTTGTTTTGAGAAAAAAATTCCTTGAAAATAGAAATCTTTTCTTGGATTTAGAAAAAATAAAGTTTTAAGGCGAATTTCTAAAATTTAGGGTTAATTTTGCTATGAGTGTACATGCTGCATTTTGGTACCATCACAGTGTTCAATATCATTGGAAAAATTTTTTAAATCAAGTGCTTATGTGGCGATTTTTTGGGATAATTACTTTTTTGTTTTACGTTAGAGACAATAAATTACAATCTGTAATTATTTTTATTTTTTCCCTATAAGTATATTTTGAACCGTCTTAAAGTATATATTATAGCAAGCGTTTCAAGCTCAAATCTATGATATCTTGATTCGTAATCTGTCTTTTGTTTTGAGAAAAAAAATATCGCATGAATTTTTTTGTCGCATTTTCTTTGCATTAATATTGCTTAATGTTTAGGATCGTATACAGAAAGTATTGGAGCGTTTAGTAAGGGGGTATAGTTAATTCGGTGCAAAATCAGTCATTTTAAAGAATTTTTATTGGCGATACGGATATTCTCAGCTCAATTTTGGATTTTGCATGTAATAGGGCAACATTTAAATAACAAGTGTGCGTTTTTTCAACCAAAAATATTACAAATATTACAATTGTATTCTCAATACAGGCAATCTCCGGCGGCGCCTCGAAGAAAACACATTTTGCGGTGTACACGATAACTAGTCACAAAATCATCTTAAATTGCATTAGTTAAAGGACAAGAATCCGCAGGTAACGCTGTCGAGTTTTTATTAAAAAAAAAATGTTTTCCCATTTTTTACGGCATTTGAAAGTCAAAAACCCCGATTTGCGCCCAAAACGTCAACATATTTGTTGATCTAAAAATAATAAATTTTCAAAAAAAAAAAACTCCACAGCTTTACCTGAGGAATTTAGTAGAGAAATACTGTGCAAAATCTCAAAAATCTTTTGCAGGATCGTGTACACCGGCTTTGAAAAGGCAACTTTTCAGGAGAGCGTTTTAAAGTTTTGGACACCCAAAAATCAAATACAAAATGAACTAACTTACCTACGTTCAATTGCCCATAATTTGAAAAGTTTTACTCGGAGAAATATAAAATTTTAACACAATATTCTCGAGATGTTGTGCATTCAGAAAAAATACAACAAATTAAATACTATAATTTCATTAACATGTTCTTGAGGTTTTCGACCAAATTCGAGATTTGCATCTTTCTTAATGAGATTATAAATTGGTTTTGCTTTCATGGAAAATTTCCGTATAAAAAAATTGTAAATTAATAACAGAGTCCTGAAAAGCTGTGAACTTCTTTTGTGGTTTTTGGAATCGGGAAGTTTTTGTTATCTGGCTTTCTTTAATACGATATATCCAATATATAGACATTGTTCTTCGATATACTTACTCTTGTCAATCCCAAGTTTCAATTTACTTCTTATTAATCTTTGAAAAACTCAGTCAACGTGATCAAATGTTCATAAACTGACTTTGATACTATCATTATATCATCCACGTATATTTCATTTTTTCCAGCTCTAATCATATCATCAAATACCCTATTTAAAAATCTTTGATATGTAGCGCATTTCTTAAACCGAATGACATTTTAATATATTCGAATTGACCCATGGGCGTTACGAACGACGTATACAGACTTCAATTTTATGAAAAGCACTTTTTAGATCTAGCAGTGTAAGTATTTCCTTGTTAGCAAGAGTATCAATCAAATCCTCGATCAGCGGTAAAGGGATATTAACTTAAGGATTATTCTCATTTAAAGTCCTGTAATTAACACATCATTTAATATTGCCTGTCTTTTTTTATACCCTTGCAGAGAGTATTATAATTTTGGTCAAAAGTGTGCAACGGAGTGAAGGAGACATCTCCGACCCTATAAAGTATATATATTCCTGATCAGGATCACCTCCTGAGTTAATATAAGCATGTCCGTCTGTCTGTCCGTCTGTCTGTTTCTACGCGAACTAGTCTCTCAGTTTTAAAGATATCGAATTGAACGGCCGGGATCGGCAGACTATATCCTATAGCTTCCATATAACTGAACGATCGGAAACAACCTACACTCATAGCAAAATTAACCCTAAAAACAAGAAAATCGCCTTATTTTTGTCTTCAAAGGCATCGCACCTTAAATTTTCGGGTAAAATTTTCTAAAATTAAGGGCGTTCCTTTCTAAAATCTAAGGCAAAGGGCCCTAAAAACAAGAAAAAGGTTTCTAAATAATAGAAAAATATTTCTTAAAACAAGAGAGAACGCTATAGTCGGATGCCCCGACTATCAGATACCCGTTACTCAGGTAAAGGGAGTGCGAGGGAGATGGAGATAGAAACTTTGATCACGCATAACTTTTTAACGAATGGTCCGATTTGAAAAATTTCTTCTACATTTCGATAGGTATTGATAAACACAATAAAACTGCATTTTTACTTTTCCGAAATATTTAAATTTTTAAAATCGTATATAAGCGATTGTGGGCGTTAAAGGGGGCGTGTCACCTTTTTGAAACAAACTTGCGCCGCGTAGGAACTCCTAGAATCTGCATGCAAAATGCCAATCTTCTAGCTTTTATAGTTTCCGAGATCTCAGCGTTCATACGGACAGACAGACGGACAGACAGACGGACAGACGGACATGGCTAGATCGACTCGGCTAGTGATCCTGAACAAGAATATATATACTTTATAGGGTCGGAAACGCTTCCTTCTAGCTGTTACATACTTTTGCACGAATACAATATACCCTTTTACTCTAAGAGTAACGGGTATAATTAGGGCATCTAACCATAAATTTTAGGGTATTTTTTCTAAAAATTAGAAAAAATGCGCCTACATTCATCATGATGTAATTTTTCATTCAGAATTTATGTATGTATGTGTATACATATGTACGTATATGATTTAAGCACTTCGCTTTTCATTTAGAAAAGTCACAAAGTTTGTATTAGTATTGCGCACTAATGAATTGCCAATATCGATTTCAACTGTAATTCTGTGGGCACAGAGCTCTCTCTGTACAATTATGATTAATTTCAGTTCTTACAAGTAAAATCCGATAAGTTTCTTATCCGAAAAAACTTATAATTTTATTCGTCCGTCGGTGGGATTCGAACCCAGGTCTCCCGCGCGTGAGGCCAAAGACATTAAATGGAGCCAAGGTCGCGCACGAAGAATGTACGGCAAACCAAAGACTATATGATGGGGCGTTTGCGAAGAATATTAGTTTAAAAAAGAACTTTAGAACTCGTTAAGTCGCAACTGTGAAAGTCGAAATATTTAAAATAAATTTCCTAAGATGATATTTCATATTTCAAAAAATATTTAAATTACTTTTCAATAAAGGGTAAAACCTTTAGTCGTTCTAAGCATTACTTCTCATCTGTGTTTATACACAAGTAAAAAAAAAAAAAAAAAGATGTCGGCAGCTGAAATTGAACTTGCGGTGCTTAGATTTCTGGTCAGACATCCTAACCCCTAGGCTACTTGGACAGGGTTAGAACAATTTTATGGTCATTTTAGAAAATAATTCCTATGTTATAGAAAATATTTCTATATTTTGGGATTAATTTTTATTTTTTAGAAAATATTTCTATATTTAAGAAAATATTTCTATATTTAAGAAAGCGTTCCTTTTTTTTAGGGTTATCGAATTTTTAGGGTTAATTTGAGAAAAAATTTTTCTATTTTTTAAGGTAAATAATTTTTTAGGGCAAAATTCCTAATTTTAAGAAAAAAATTTCGAAAAACAAGTGCCATTTTTACTAAAATATAGAAATTCTTTCTTGGATTTAAGGCGAGTTAAATTTATGGCGACAATTTCTACATTTGAGAAACAATTTCTTGATTCAAGAAAAGTTTTCTTGTTTTGAGAAAAAAATTCCTTGAAAGTAGAAATCTTTTCTTGGATTTAGAAAAAATAAAGTTTTAAGGCGAATTTCTAAAATTTAGGGTTAATTTTGCTATGAGTGTAGGTGTTTTAAAAGTTAGGAAGTTGGGATTTTCTATGGGTTTTATATTTGGCCAATTAATCCGACCTGCCAAATTTCATAAGGATCGGCCGACTATAACTGAACGTTTGAAAATGCCATAACTTTGATGTTTTTAAAGTTACGAAGTTGGGATTTTTTATGAGTATTAAGAATGCATCATATGAATAATTTTGGAGAATATAATTTACAGAATATTCTGTAAGGGTATATCAACTTCGGCTCCGCCCGAAGTTAGCTTTCCTTTCTTGTTCTCTCTGAATTTTTCTTAACATCTAAATTTTTAAAAACAATCTCGGAAGTCCCCACTCTCATCGGGCCTGACCAGCAGATGTATGTATATACATACATAAGTAACTATAGTTACAAATTCATATCTATACGCGTGAGAAAATTACATAAGTGAAAATAATTCTTACCAGGGAAATAGTCCAGTTATGTTTCTTTATCTTTTATTTCTATATGAACATCTACATTTTAACGACAAATTACAAATTGTTTCAGCTTTTCAAATATAATCATAATTTTCCTGGCCGAGTAAGAACAAAATTATTCAAATATAATTATAAATTATTCAAATATAATTATACTAATACATGGACATCAAATTTATCAAAGGAATACAAATTAAGATAAGTGCAAATTCGAATTCATGGATATTAAATTTAATAAAGAAATAAAAATAAAGCTAAGTAAAAATTCGGATTCCTTTTTGTGGGAGGGAGGCATGCAGCTAGTATAAGTGTTATACGAAATAGTATTTTTGTTATTGTACAATATAAAAAACAAACTCGGGAGTATAAAATTAATAACATCGTTGTATTTTATTACTATCGAAGTTATTTATTTAGTATTATTTTTTTTAACCAAAATATTTTTTGTAATTTATTTATGCTGAACAAAGCATTGCCAAAGAATAAGTTGTGAATAAAGATGAACCACAAAATCTATTTGCGAATTCCTAAGCTTAATTATAATATTTCCTAACAATACCACATACTCAAACACATTTTTTGCTTGTGCTTTTATTTATTGAAAGTTCTTCTTAATGGGACTAACAATAAAGTATCAAATCTTATAATATTAACAAAACTGGTGTATGATCTGATCCCCCACAAAAGGGAGCCGTAAGTCCAGATTGGCTTGAGAGTGAAATTGTTGAGCAGGACCTTGTAGTCCAGACATAGAGAAGATAGTGCGTTTATAATTCAATGAAGGCTGCAGGCTTTCAATTTCAGTGAAGCACACAGATTATCAGTAGCCACCACCTTTTTCGGGATTCGGTATCATTATTTTCATTTTTCCATTTCTTTGGGTCGTAGCCAAGTTTAGTGATCCCGATAAAGAGCTTGCCAATAACCTCAACAGCACTGTTTGAAAGTCAATCAAGTACCTGCCTTTAATAATCTCGTTAAAGAAAATTTAGATTTGATTTAGATTTGTAAAGCGGACAGTAAGACGAATATATTTGTGGTGGCGTTTGGCTGGAAAACATATATAAACAAAGCTTTTTATTGTTTCCCAGTCGGATGAATCAAGCCCAAAACGGTAACATTATTGCTGATCACAAAAATATTCGATTAGAAATGGTTTTTTCAACATACTTGTAATCAAGTATTCTCAATGGGTCTTTACTTTGGATCTTGTTTTTTTTTTTTTAAATATCGGATTATCGAGTTTAAGCCTCAAGACTTTTAACTTTGTCGACGTTTTTAAATCTCGTCATTGTTTTGCCCAACTTATTTATACTAAGACCAGTAAAACCTTACCACTATAAAGGTTTCCGAGACCAAAACACTTCGTCACATTTTCAGCCGTTACTACGTTAATACAAGTTATATTTTAACCTTGATACATGGTCACATAACATTTTTCTGGAAAACTTTCTTCTGTTCGCTGGATACACTGATTTTTAAAAACTTTGTTATCAGGATAATGAAATGTAATTGATTTTTAAAAACTTTGTTATTAGGATAATTAAATGTAATTGATCCTTTAAATTTGACACATAATTTCCAGAAAATGCTTTCTTGCTTACTCCATCTGAGTGCAAAATACGTTAAAATTAAAGTACTTCTTAGAATATTTTTTTTCTTTGCGCAAAACTTAAATAGAACGGGAGCTTCTATGTGTTTATTAAAGAGTTATTATTTTTGTGTTAATCATACGATTGGCTGGCATATAAAGAGTTTTAAATATTCATGTTTATGCAGTTTTCGGTTATTGTACAAACTTAAAAATAATCTGTGTTGTTGGCCGTAGTCGACTCAGTGTATTTCCTTTAATTTGTAATTTAATATGCTTATGAAATAATTGATCTGAAAAATTTCATGAAAAAAGCCCTTTTTTGTCCGAATTAACTATACCCCCTTAAGTAAAACTAAAAAAATATTTTTTTAGCCTTATATAAAATTCATGTAACAGCTGTTATTATTAGAGTAATAACTAAAACTCAAAAAAATATTCATTCATTACGCCCTGCTTAAAGCTAAAGAGTTTGACTGACATAATGGAGGTAATCTCTGTCTGAAACACATTAAACCAACTGCACCCGCCAACGCAATAATTAAAGCAGTACGAAGTGTTGGAGTTTTAAATTTTCTGTCAAAGAATAGGGTATCACTCAAATTACTATACGCTTACTGTAAAGCTTTATGTTCGATGGATGAGGCTGTGCTCAAAGATTAGGGTATCAGACAAATGACTATACACTTACTGTAAAGCTTTATGTTGCCGTCCATGTCGCCCCGAGGATTTTTTGCGACACATTTGTAGTTGCCGTAATCGCTGCTCTGAACATTGGTAATCGTCAGTCGCATGGTTGCCTTGTACGACGGATGGCCCGGAATCGTTTCGGTTCTGAAAATAAAGAGGCATCATGAGGCAAGTTCAATGACAGCTATTGTGCTAGTTGTGGGTCAGCCTCAACGAACGGCAATCGGAAAGCAAGGCCAAGGTAAAAATGATAAGCAGCCACTTATGCCTAATCAAAATGCGACCTAACCAGCAGAGCACAGTGACTCCAGATACTGTGACCCATCCTCAGTAAAAAATGGTAATCTGATGTGGAGTATTTTTTTAATTTTAGGCAATGTAATATTTTTGTGCGAGAGCTGGCAAATAGTTTACAATATTCCATCCTAGAAACCAATGTTCGCTTAAACTCTTGTTGTCTATAATAAAAAATTTACGATTACTATATGCAAGTATATCGTTGTACAAAATATTTTCGTACAAAGAATGCAGAAAATATTTCTGAAGTTTCTTTGCTTGTATACGACAAATTAAAACTGTTGAACAACAAAAAAATGTTTTTAGCCGCGTAGGAAAAGTTCAATGTGAGATTTGAAACAAGTTCGTATTTTCGTATGACTGCAGTCCACTGCTCCCTTCCACGATGAAGACTGACAGACGCTGGCCAGCTCTGGTCAGCAGTCTCCGCGATGCGGTCGAATTGCTCACTATCCAGTTGCAGTTTATCACAGTCGAAACTATCATGCTGAAGCTCAGCCTGGTGACCTGGCTCCTCTTTTCCTTGGCGTGGAGCACCACGCCCACCGCCTGTCGCCAAACCCACGACCCCCAGAGCATCCAGCAGATGCTTGCCGCCCAACTGCAGAGCTACATGGACCCGAAAGCGCGTCCCTGCGAGAACTTCTACCAGTACGCCTGTGGCAACTGGCAGATCCAGCAGCAGGAGCAGCACTCTCTGAGCAAGTGGCAGTGGACCAGGGATTGGGAGCGCTCCCAAGGGCAGCTGCTGCCGAGTGATACCTTGGGGTTGATAGACCTCTCCGTGAACCGGAAACTAGAGCTCCTGCTGAAGCGCAGAAATGAGAGCTCCTCCGAACTGGATTCCGCACTTTTGGAGCAGATGCGACTCTACTACCGTTCCTGTAAACGCCTCAAGCCCTATAACCTCAAAAAGTATTTACAGCTTCTGGCGCCCGGCAACCGCACACAATGGCCATCTGTAAGTCGAGGCTGGCGTCGCGAACATTTCGATTGGATAGCGACCTTGGGACGACTGCGACTGCACGGACTGAATGGGGTTCTGCTCAGGGAGGATGTCCTGCCGCGGTGGGACGACTCGCGCACCTACAGCATCTACGTGAACAAGCCGAGTCAGCACGAGACGCTGCCCATGGGCGAGGGCGTTATTATCGAGCTACTCCTGGACATCGGGCAGACCAAGCGCACGGCCAACGCCTTGGCCCGTCTGGTGGATGACTTCGAACGGAAGTTGCACCGCCTGCAAGAGCTGGAGGATGAGGAAGGGCCTCGGGAAATGCAATTGGGGTACCTGGCCACGTACCTGCCCCAACTCCGATGGGAGACTTTTTTGGGCCAAGTGCTCGTTGACACCGAGATGGACCTGCGCTCCACACTAATCATCGAGAACATTCCCTACCTTCGGGCCCTCAGTGATTTGGTGGAAGGCGAGAATCCGGACATTGTCTGCAGCTATATTTTGCTCAAGTGGTTGACCTTCCTTAAGCAACAGGGTCCCGCGGAGATATCGCGGAATGAGTGCGTGGCCAGTCTTCGAAGGGCTATGCCCTTGGCCAGTAGCTGGCTGGTTGGTCAACAGTTCTCCGACCCTGACTCTGAGTCCCACGTCAGGTCTTTATTTCAGCGCCTCAAAGTCCGCTTTGAATTGGTCCTGGCCGAAAATCGGCTCCGCCTATCGCAGCCCCTTGTGCACATTCTTCAGCAGAAGCTGCGCGCAGTGCACCTTCAGATGGGCTTTGTTCAGCCAGAAGAAGTGGAGATTGTTGAGCATTACTACGTCCGACTCGACCTGAGTGGCCATTCCTTCTACGGAAACCAGCTGGTCTTGCTGCGGCAACGCGTGGAAGCGAACCACAATCTGCTCTTCATGAACTCGACGGATTCCGCGAGGAGCAACGTCAGCTACCTGGCAGAAAGTTGGGAGGCCAGCAATTCATCCCCCTTGTACGTAAGGCCTCGCAACCTGGTGCTAGTGCCCCACGGGCTGCTCCAGCTGCCCGTGTGGCATCGTAACATCAGCGCCCTGCATCAGCACGCTGTGATGGGATTCGCCTTGGCCCATGAACTGGCCCACGGCTTCGACATGTCGGGAATGGATTACGACGCTCTGGGAAACATCATGGGGCCCGTGGAGGAGATCCTTGCCAGCAGGCAATTCCGACAGGGACTCCACTGCCTGCAGCAGCAGATGGCCACCGGCTCGAAGTGGCTCAACGAAAAGCTGGCCGATTTCGTGGCACTCCGGCTCGCCTATGAGACCTACTTCGGAGTGCGGGCTGACAAACGGGAGCCCCGTGATCCGCTGACGCCGCAATTCAGCCAGCGCCAGCTGTTCTTCATCAGCTTCGCCCAGTTCTTCTGTGGCCGCACCCCCGACCTAAGCCTGCGGGCACAGTCGCAGGCGCATTTGGAGCACGCCGCTGACGAGCTGCGGGTGATGCAGACGCTGGCCAACTTTGAGGAGTTCTCAAGGGAGTTTGGCTGCGAAAAAAAGGCCAAAATGCAGCCCATCCAGCGGTGCCGGCTCTGGTAATAGTCCCTCCCGTTATGTACAACTTTTATGATAAGGGAGTCCGAGCGTACCGAAAAACTAAACATTAATATTTGGACTAAGTTGGAAATTGTTATTTTGTAAACTAAAGTAATCTGTTTGAAAAAACAATTTTAAGGTAATTTAAAACTTTTAAAAAACTTTTAAACCTTTTTTGAATGATGAAGAGCATAAAAGAGTATTACTTGTTGTGTACATCTCCAGGTATAACGCTTTTTATTAACTATATGCTTTTGCTAATATTCAACTTTTTTGAAAAACTAAAAAAAAATACGAATCGTATCCTAAGAGAGTATTAATCTGTAGAAAGGCATCATTTGCTTTGTCTGCATTCTCGAGTGACTTTGCCAGTGATCCCATGTAGGAGAAACATGAATATGAGAATTTTTCATTTGTTGAATTGAACAACTGGAATCGAGTTCTGTGGTGAATATTTGCAGCTGCACTAGTCGCCCAAAAAGCAGCGTTTTTGCTGTTGTAAAAATAATAAAACACTTGACAGAAAACCTGATGAATTTGATAAAGAAGTATTGTGGAAAATTTCAAAACGATTCGTCTAGTAAATTTTGCAGGATCGTGTACACCGACTATGAAAATGGCAACTTTTCAGGAGAGCGTTTTAAAGTTTTGGACACCCAAAAATTAATTATAAAACGCTATGCAATTTTGGATCAATCTAGAGTTTTAACGCAACATTCTTAAAGTTTCATTTTAAAAAAAATTACAAAAAAATAAAAAACAAGACAGGAATGCTAACTTCAGGCCGAGCCGAAGTTGAAATACTCTTGCAGTATATTCTGTAAATTATATTCTCCAATATTATTCATATGATGCATTCTTGACACTCACAAAAATCCCAACTTCCTAACTTTAAAAACACCAAAGTTAGGGATTCCAATCGTTCAGTTATATGGCAGCTATATATAACTGATCGGCCGATCCCTTTGAAATTTGGTATGTCAGATTGGTTGGCCAAAAATAAAACCGAAAGAAAATCCCAACTTCCTAACTTAACAAACACCAACGTTATGGCATTTCCGATCAATCAGTTATATGGCGGCTAAAGGATATAGTCGGCTGATCCTTACAAAATTTGGTAGGTCGGACTAATTGGCCAAATATAAAACCCATAGAAAATCCCAACTTCCTAACTTAACAATCTTTAAAACTGAGAGACTAGTTCGCGTAGAAACAGACAGACGGACAGACGGACATGCTTATATCAACTCAGGAGGTGATCCTGATCAAGAATATATATACTTTATAGGGTCGGAGATGTCTCCTTCACTGCGTTGCACACTTTTGACCAAAATTATAATACCCTCTGAAGGGGTATAAAAACATTTAAGGGTATCCCAATAGTAGTGTATGGGTTACCGACAGGGATATATTGACAGCTGTTAAAGATATAAGTTTCATTCATTCATTAAAATATTCAGTATATCAATTAGTTTCACTATGCATTGTTTCACGCTTGCTGAACGTTTGGAAATAATTTAAAAATATTATCGAAATAATCCACAACATACTGTAGAGATAGTCCAGTACCCAGCAAAACGGAATGTGTGATGTGGATTATGGCATGGCGGCATCATCGGTCCTTATTTCTTTTTAAATGAGGAAGTAAACACCATAACCACCAATGGTCAGTGAAACAGAGCGATGTTACAGGAATTTCTGTGGTTAGAATTCGACAACATCGATATTACCGACATTTGGTTTCAAAATTGCACTGCCAACAGAGCCATGGCGGCCCGATATTTTGTTCCACACATAACTGGAAGAATGTAGCTCCAAAAATAAAGCCAAAACCAATTTGATACCTCAAACCGTATTTATTTTATTTAAATTTATTTTCCTGACACTCTAATTGGGACACCCTATATAGCCCTCACCAATAGTTTCGTTTCTATGACTTTGTTCTTGGCTGTAGCACAACAATATGATATGACAAAATATTTATTATCATAGGGAGGCAGTACGCTTAGTGGCGATGTCCACCGGGTAAGTGAGCGAAAGCTACTACTAAATATATCCACAGAATTTAATTGAATTGAAACCGCTATCTGAACGAAACAAGTAATATATACCAAGAATTTATGAAAATCAATAGGCATAGTAGAAGTAGCGATGAGGGTAAAAATGTTCAAAATTTGAGCTGTTGAAGACGGTGCAGTTTTTTGGCCAGTAGCATTTTTGTGCACACAATATTTTAAGTCGCTTTTTGCAAAATGCTAATTTTCTTGTTTGTCAGTTTCACAAAAGAAATAATAAAGTCGTTAAATAAGGATCCTGGATCCTAGGTATATTTCTTTGAAGGAAACGTTTCTGATTTTATAAAGTTAATATATTCTTTATCGGCATTGTTATTATTGTTAACTTTGCATTGTTAAAAAAATAATTTAATATGTGAACACACACTTAAAATGTTTTAAGGTTTATTATACCCTTGCAGAGGGTATTATAATTTCAGTCAAAAGTTTGCAACGCAGAGAAGGAGATTTCCGACCCTATAAAGTATATATATTCTTGATCAGCATCACCAGGAGAGTCGATTTAGCCATGCCCGTCTGTCCGTCCATCCGTCCGTTTCTACGCAAACTAGTCTCTCAGTTTTCAAGATATCGAATTGAAACCTTCTTTCATTTGCACACAGTATATAAGTCGGAACGGCCGGGATCGGTCGACTATATCTAATAGCTGCCATATAACTGACTGATCGGAAATGCCATAACTTTGGTGTTTGTAAAGATAGGATTTTCTATGGATTTTATATTTGGCCAATTAATCTGACCTACCAAATTTCATAAGGATCGGCCAACTATATTCTATAGCGGCCATATAACTGAAAGATTGGAATTGCTATAACTTTGGTGTTTTTAAAGTGAGGAAGTTGAGGTTTTTATGAGTATTAAGAATGCATCATATGAATAATTTTGGAGAATATAATTTACACAATATTCTGCAAGGGTATTTTAATTTCGGCTCCGCCCGAAGTTAGCTTTCCTTTCTTGTTCTTATTCTAATATGCTGATATTAAAAAAAGCAAAATATTTTTAGATAGAATTATTAATATTTTGTTAAATACAAGTGCTTTCCTTAATTTATGTTTTATAAATAATTTATTAAAAAGTAAAAACAAAAGAATGTACACTGGTCCCAATGACCAATATTTTTGCATAAACTAGAAAAATGAAGCTACAGACTTGAAACTTGTCACACTATATAGTTACTATATATGCAAAGTCTGGACAAAATTTGTGCCGATCGGGCCACGCCTTCCTTTCCGCCCCATAGAAATGCACCTCGGGATAGAAATTTACAGACATCCATGAAAATTGAGCCAATATATCCAATAAATTTTAAATATATATAAAATAACTTTAGTAAATATCCCCTCAATCCCCTATCCCCTTCCGCCCTACCAATTTTCAACTTCCAAACTAAATAATGCATCTTGAAAAATATAATATATTCACTTAATTAATTTTTAATCACTTTCAACACATAAAACAAAGGAATAGGCATCGTTACATTCAAATGTATCCAAGTCATCTTCATCATCATTATAACTATTTAGGAAATCGACATTTGGTGGTGTTTAAAGATCGATAACTTGTTTTGATGTACTCTTTCCTTGATGTGGATGCTGGAAACCATCGGATCTGATGAATCAAGTGCTCTACAAAAAACGTCAGTCATGGTGTTTAAGCTACTATTTTGTCTTGCATGCAAACTTCTATAATTTTTATAAATTTTGTTCCGAGCTTCGGATGCAATTTCGCCTAGGCAACCAAGTGGATGGGACGATGCGGCAACGATCTGGGCCCCATGAGCTAGTACTTTATGTACAGTAGCTGCCATTGGGTACCAGGTATACTTGTCTATGTAGAAAAATGCAGTTTTTGCGCAGAAACTTTTAAATTTTGAAGCATCTATTTCAAAGTTGCTTGAAATTGCTATTAAAATAAAATAGAAATTTTTCAAAATCTCCTGGTCGAACCCAAGAGCATTTGCAAATTTGTCGGTATGGAAAAATCCTCTCCTCGCTGTATTCCCGTCATTGGTATTGCCGCTTTCATTTGCTTATCGACATGAAGCCCAAGCTCCTCCCATAATTTGTGCTGAATTTCTTTTTTCCCGGCAGCCACATTTTCTTTGTCTTGAGGGCCACGTACTTGCCACTTGTCAATACCAATTCTGTATGACACTTTTAAAACAAATTCGAAAAAACGAATCCACGCATGTAGAGGACTTACTCCATACTCGAGCACATCCTGTGAACCCCCAGATCTCCTCAACATAGATCAAAGTTAAGAATAGGAAGGACATTGGTAAGGATATTCACCCAACAGTCTTTTTTCAGGACCTGCATGATAGTTTCTACAAAAGACTTGCTGCTAGAAAAAATTAATCTATTTTAAAAGTCAACAACAATCGTTTAATATAGCGAAATATAAATCTGAGTATGCCAATCGACTTTTAGGTCCTTTTAACCTTCTCTTATGAGATAATAATCTTTTACCTAGGCAAAAGGCTTGTGTTAGTTGACTTTTCAAATCGATTGATTCTTTCTAGCAGCTAGTCGTTTGTAGAAACCATCTTGCAGGACCTGAAAAAAGGCTGTTGGGTGAATATCCTTAGCAATGTCCTTCTTATTCTCAACATTGATTTATGTTGAGGGATCTGGGGGTTGACATTATCCTATCATTCGATCCATACTCATTTCTGGACACTCAAAGCCATGAATTGGCCAGCGTGCCCTGCATTTTGCAACTGCGTGGGTCCTTTAAAATATCGCAAAGGACTCTGAATGGTAAAAATGGCTTCTGGGCATCCTTTCCCCAATGTTGACATTCGATTTGCATTGATCCTGCTTATTAAATTTTAATTTTTGGACACATGCGGTTGATTTTATTTTTATCTTGTAAAGTCAAACAACTTTTCCTTTATTTTAAGGGACTAAAACAATTTCAGCTATAAAACAAGAGAGAACGCTATAGTCGGGTGCCCCGACTATCAGATACCCGTTACTCAGGTAAAAGGAGTGCGAGGGAGATGGAGATAGAAAGTTTGATCACGCATAACTTTTAAACGAATGGTCCGATTTGAAAAATTTCTTCTACATTTCGATAGGTATTGATAAACACAATAAAACTGCATTTTTACTTTTCCGAAATATTTAAATTTTTAAAATCGTATATAAGCGATTGTGGGCGTTAAAGGGGGCGTGGCAAACTTGCGCTGCGTAGGAACTCCTAGAATCTGCATGCAAAATGCCAATCTACTAGCTTTTATAGTTTCCGAGATCTCAGCGTTCATACGGACAGACAGACGGACAGACGGACAGACGGACATGGCCAGATCGACTCGGCTAGTGATCCTGAACAAGAATATATATACTTTATAGGGTCGGAAACGCTTCCTTCTACCTGTTACATACTTTTGCACGAATACAATATACCCTTTTACTCTACGAGTAACGGGTATAATTAATCATTATACTATTAAGATTATAGTGGCCAAATCAATAAAGTTTTACAAAATAGTTAATTAAAACCCAAGTGTGCCAATAATTTTGTTCAGAGAAATTTGGTCCATTCTTTGGTTTTTACTTTTTAATAAATTATTTATAAAAGATAAATTAAGGAAGTCACTTGTATTTAACAAAAAATTAATGATTGTATCCAAAAATATTTTGCTTTATTTTAATATCAGCATATTAGAATAAGAAAAATAGCCTTAAAGCTTAACATGCTTGCTGTGCCAATAATTAAGTTTGTCACTGTATGTGAAGGAATTTTTGGCACGAAAAGTTTTAACTGAATAAACTGGTCGCACTATGATCAACGTCCGATTAAAAAGCAAATGCCTGGTAAAAGAATTTAGCTCGATGTCGTTCAGCTGATTTATTATAACCTCCAGATCGGAAAAATCCGTCCAGGAACTATCTGAAATGTTTTCCTTGTCTAGACAAACTATTACCAACATAAGAAATAGAGCGAACAAGGAAGATAGACTGCGTCCAAAGCCAGCAACAGGACGGTCTCGCAAAAGCAGATTCACAAAAACCCCCAAGTTTCTCTTAGATCTATTGCAATCGACCTTAAGGACTATTTATGTCGATGTTTCCCACGAAACCGTCCGAAAGCTGCTTAAACGGAACGATAACACATCGCGCGTAGAAATCGTACATGGAAAAGGCATGTCCGTCCGTCCGTCTGTTTCTACGCAAACTAGTCCCTGATATGACATGATGGCTCCTGTCGTTCTCTTTCTAATTTGGCAAAAGGTAGGACAGAATCCTTGTAAGGTTGGGTTTTTTATTCAAGTGGCGAGCAGTGTAAATTAAAATCGGACATCTACATCATATTGCTCCCATAAGAAAATCAAAAAATTAAAAAAAAACAAAAATGAAAAAAAAAATATACTATTTTTCTATTTATCGAAATATTCTTTTGGGATATACATAGTAACTATTTACTATTTCGGAATTAGCCTTTAATGTGTTGTCAAAATCGGACAATATTATATACATAGCTGGCATTGAAATGATAGCAAAACAAGAAAGGAAAGCTGTCTTCGGGCGGAGCCGAAGTTGAAATACCCTTGCAGAATATTCCGATTTATATTCTCCAAACTTATTCATTTGATGCATTCTTAACACTCATAAAAAATCCCAACTTTCTAACTTTAACAAGAGAGAACGCTATAGTCGGGTGCCCCGACTATCAGATACCCGTTACTCAGGTAAAAGGAGTGCGAGGGAGATGGAGATTGAAACTTTGATCACGCATAACTTTTTAACGAATGGTCCGATTTGAAAAATTTCTTCTACATTTCGATAGGTATTGATAAACACAATAAAACTGCATTTTTACTTTTCCGAAATATTTAAATTTTTAAAATCGTATATAAGCGATTGTGGGCGTTAAAAGGGGCGTGGCACCTTTTTGAAACAAACTTGCGCTGCGTAGGAACTCCTAGAATCTGCATGCAAAATGCCAATCTACTAGCTTTTATAGTTTCCGAGATCTCAGCGTTCATACGGACAGACAGACGGACAGACAGACGGACAGACGGACAGACGGACGGACGGACAGACGGACAGACGGACAGACGGACAGACGGACATGGCTAGATCGACTCGGCTAGTGATCCTGAACAAGAATATATATACTTTATAGGGTCGGAAACGCTTCCTTCTAGCTGTTACATACTTTTGCACGAATACAATATACCCTTTTACTCTACGAGTAACGGGTATAAAAACACCAAAGTTATGGCATTTCCAATCGTTCAGTTAAAAAAAAAGCAGCTATAAAAGGAATATAGTCGGGGCCGAATCCTTATTGATAATTTGATGCATTAAAAAAACTTATAAAATAAAAAGGTCAGATTGATTGGCCAAATATAAAAGCCATAGAAAATCCCAACTTCCTAACTTTACAAATCCCAAAGTTATGGCATTACCGATCAATCAGTTATATAGAAGCTATAGGATATAGTCGGCCGATCCTTATGAAATTCGGTATGTCGGATTGATTGGCCAAAAATAAAACCCATAGAAAATCCCAACTTCTTATCTTTAAAAACACCAAAGTTATGGCTTTTCCGATCGTTCAGTTATATGGCAGCTATATGATATAGTCGCCCGATCCGGCTCGTTCCGACTTATATACTACCTGCAATAGAAAGACAAGTTTTGCGAAAGTTTCAAGCAGATAGCTTTAAAACTGAGGGACTAGTTTGCGTAGAAACGGACGGACAGACGGACATGGCTAGATCGACTCTCCTGGTGATGCTGATCAAGAATATATATACTTTATAGGGTCGGAAATGTCTCCTTCTCTGCGTTGCAAACTTTTGACTGAAATTATAATACCCTCTGCAAGGGTATAATGAAGTGCAAAATCGACATACATATGTAGCTGCTGGCATTGTTTTTAGTAAAATAGGCAGAAATCGATATTTTGTCGTTTTGTAATAACAGCAAGGGTATATAAACTTCGGCTTGCCGAAGATTGCTTCCTTTCTTGTTTATTTATTGACTACTCGAGTTTTTAAATTATATTTATTTGTCCCTTTAAATATGCTTTCACATTTTTCTTTGTCGTCTCCATTGCACTGTATTTATGTAAAACATTGTTCTTGTCAGACATTATTACTTTGGAGTTGGTTTTATTTAACATTTATCGCAGGGCTGTGTTGGGTTATTTGTTTTTTCTTCATTGTAACATTGCTTTTAAGCCGTTCTGAAAGGCTTGATTAATATATTACTGTGTAGGCTCACGACTTTTTGCCACTTGTTCAAGGTTTTAACATCTTTATACCCTTGCATAGAGTATTATAATTTTGGTGAAAAGTGTGCAATGCAGTAAAGGAGACATCTCCGACCCTATAAAGTATATATATTCTTGATCAGGATCACCTTCTGAGTTGATATAAGCATGTCCGTCTGTCCGTCTGTCTGTTTCTAGGCGAACTAGTCTCTCAGTTTTAAAGATTTCGAATTGAAACTTTGCACACACCCTTCGTTCCTTTGCACGCAGTATATAAGTCGGAACGGCCGGGATCGGCCGACTATATCCTAAAGCGCCCATATAACTTATTGATCGGAAAAGCCATAACTTTTGGTTTGTTAAGTTAGGAAGTTGGGATTTTCTATCGGTTTTATTTTTGGCCAATCAATCCGACATACCAAATTTCCTAAGGATCGGCCAACTATATTCTATAGCTGCCATATAACTGAACGATTGGAATTGCCATAACTATGGTGTTTTTAAAGTAAGGAAGTTGGGATTTTCTATCGGTTTTATTTTTGGCCAATCAATCCGACATACCAACTTTCATAACGATCGGCCGACTATATTCTATAGCTGCCATATAACTGAACGATTGGAATTGCTCTAGCTTTGATGTTTTTAAAGTTAGGAAGTTGGGATTTTTATGAGTGTTAAGAATGCATCATATGAATAATTTTCGAGATTATAACTTACAGAATATTCTGCAAGGGTATTTCAACTTCTGCTCCGCCCGAAGTTAGCTTTCCTTTCTTGTTAAGTTCTTAAATAAATAATAACAAGTGGACTTAATTTCAACAAAAAAAGATAAGACGGTTTGTTCTTCAAATGTTAGACCATTTTGTTAGAGAATAAAAAATTCGTTTTTAAAATGGTAAGTTCTGACCATGACATTAATTCGTATAACGACACATGTAGACACGTTTTTGTTAAACATAGAACGCTTTTTCCCAGAATTTAATCATATTAAAGAATGTCTGAAATAAATTTAAAAAAACAAGAAAGGAAAGCTAACTTCGAAATACCCTTGCAGATTATTCTGTAAATTATATTCTCAAAAATTCATATGATGCATTCATAAAACACTCATAAAAATCCAAACTTCCTAACTTTAAAAACACCAAAGCTAGAGCAATTCCAATCGTTCAGTTATATGGCAGCTATAGAATATAGTCGGCCGATTCTTATGAAATTTGGTATGTCGGATTGATTGGCCAAAAATAAAACCGATAGAAAATCCCAACTTACTAACTTAACAAACACCAAAGTTATGGCATTTCCGATCAATCAGTCGATATAGTCGGCCGATCCTTATGAAATTAGGTAGGTCGTATTAATTGGTCAAATATAAAACCCACAGAAAATCACAAACGCCAAAGTTATGGCATTTTCGATCAATCAGTTATATGGCAGCTATAGGATATAGTCGGCCGATCCCGGCCGTTCCGATTTATATACTGCGTGCAAAGGAAAGAAGGGTGTGTGCTTAGTTGCAATTCGATATCTTTAAAACTGAGATACCAGTTCGCGTAGAAACAGACAGACAGACAGACAGACGGACAGACGGACATGATTATATTATAGGGTCGGAGGTGTCTCCTTCACTGCGTTGCACCAAAATTATAATATCCTCTGCAGGGGTATAAAAACTAAACTTAAATTTCAAATATCTTATTTAAATGTATTATTCTTAAATTTTAAAATACAAAATGAAATAAAATGAATTTATACTAGAACTAGCTAAATATTTGCATATCCTTAACAAATCATTCCGAAAAAGAACTATTTTACATTTATCAATATGTTGACAGATTTAATAACTCAAATTTATTTTTTAACAACAAAGGAAGCAAACTTCGGCCAGCCGAAGTTTATTTACCCTTGCAGTTATTACAAAACGACTACATTTCGATTTCTAAGCCTATATTACTAAAAATAATGAAGCTATGTCGACTTTGCGATGCATTTTGCCATCGTTTCTAAGGCAGCTATATGATATTGTTGTATAGTAAATAATTACTATATCTCAAAGGAATATTTTATAAATTGAAAAACAGCAAGATACAACTTTTTTCATTTATATTTGTCTAATTTGTTGATTTTCTTATTGGAGCTATATGATATAGATGTCCGATTTTAATTCAAACCGTAATTCCATAACAACAATTAAAAACAAGAGAGAACGCTATAGTCGGGTGCCCCGACTATCAGATACCCGTTACTCAGGTAAAAGGAGTGCGAGGGAGATGGAGATAGAAACTTTGATCACGCATAACTTTTAAACGAATGGTCCGATTTGAAAAATTTCTTCTACATTCCGATAGGTATTGATAAACACAATAAAACTGCATTTTTACTTTTCCGAAATATTTAAATTTTTAAAATCGTATATAAGCGATTGTGGGCGTTAAAGGGGGCGTGGCACCTTTTTGAAACAAACTTGCGCTGCGTAGGAACTCCTAGAATCTGCATGCAAAATGCCAATCTTCTAGCTTTTATAGTTTCCGAGATCTCAGCGTTCATACGGACGGACAGACGGACAGACAGACAGACGGACAGACGGACAGACGGACAGACGGACATGGCTAGATCGACTCGGCTAGTGATCCTGAACAAGAATATATATACTTTATAGGGTCGGAAACGCTTCCTTCTAGCTGTTACATACTTTTGCACGAATACAATATACCCTTTTACTCTACGAGTAACGGGTATAACAACAAAGTTATTCTATGGGGGCAACATGATAGAGACGCCCGATCCGGCTTGTTCCGACTTATTTGTACCTGCAATAAAAAGAAAACTATTGGGAAATTTTAAAGCAGATTAGATTGCTTTAAAAATGAGGGACTAGTTTGCGTAGAAACGGACGGACTGACAGGCGGACGGACGGACATGGCTAGATCGACTCTCCTGGTGATGCTGATCAAGAATATATATACTTTATAGGGTCGGAAAAGGTGCAAACAGTGCGTTGCAAAGATTTTACTGAAATTTTTACCCTCTGTAAGGGTATGAAAAGTCAAAGCTTTTTTAAGGGATTCCAAATTAATCGGCAAGTAATAAAAAGATTTTTCTGGATTTTAGAAAAACGAATTGAAAGGTGACTTTTTGTTCTACAAGTTATAGTGATTTCGCCCATAAATTCAGGCAATATTTTCAGCACTTGCCCTTTGCAATCGAAACAAAAGGGAACATTTTCTTTTATTATAAGAAAATTTGACCTCAATTTAAGCGGGGAGGAAATATGGAGATTATGAAGAAATATGGAGATTATGATTTGAATGAAATTATTATATTATTTGTAGTGCACTTTCCTTTAATTTTCTCATTTTCATAAAATAATGCCCTGCTGGTTGGAACATAAATGGGGTCAAATTTTGAGGCCTTAATATTTGAATGCATTGAAAGTATCAAATTTTTTACAAAAAGTTCACAGCCAGTGTTCAGACGAACACTAATAATAATAGAGTAAAACATTTTATGCGCTCGGTACATGTAATGTGTCATTATGGTAACCTAGAACCATAAATTATGATCTCTAATTTAAGCCCTACAAGGCAGCGGTCCTTTAATTCATTAAGTACAGGCCATTTGAACCCAACCAATTGTAATCACCAAAGATGATTCTCATGCTGCACCAAGGCTTCCAAGGGGTCAAAGCTTAGGCAAGCAGACGCGGCCTCTGAGAAGACCATAGATAAGACAAGTATAAGAATATTAAGTTAGTTTCCTAGGCAGAAAAACAAATTCTGTTTTAATACAGAACTCAATTGGAAGGGTGGTTTTATTTTAACTACAATCCCTGTCAACCAGTTCACAAAAGAAAGGTCCTAGAAAACGTATATATATTTTTTGCAGCTTTATTTAAAAGGAAAGCATTTGACATTATTATACATATTTATACCCGTTACTCGTAGAGTAAAAGGGTATATTGTATTCGTGCAAAAGTATGTAACAGGTAGAAGGAAGCGTTTCCGACCCTATAAAGTATATAAATTCTTGTTCAGGATCACTAGCCGAGTCGATCTAGCCATGTCCGTCTGTCCGTCTGTCCGTCTGTCCGTCCGTATGAACGCTGAGATCTCGGAAACTATAAAAGCTAGAAGATTGGCATTTTGCATGCAGATTTTAGGAGTTCCTACGCAGCGCAAGTTTGTTTCAAAAAGGTGCCACGCCCCCTTTAACGCCCACAATCGCTTATATACGATTTAAAAATTTAAATATTTCGGAAAAGTAAAAATGCAGTTTTATTGTGTTTATCAATACCTATCGAAATGTGAAGAAATTTTCAAATCGGACCATTCGTTTAAAAGTTATGCGTGATCAAAGTTTCTATCTCCATCTCCCTCGCACTCCCTTTACCTGAGTAACGGGTATCTGATAGTCGGGGCACCCGACTATAGCGTTCTCTCTTGTTTTTATTAAAATGTACACTATCAGATCCGAAATACTCTGCCTACCACAACTGACACTTTTCGGGGTAAAAACTTCTTGTTTGACAGCCAAAAGCCTTCTGGAACGGGGCGAACCCGTGAACCATTTGCTGCAAACGGGTCTGGTCTTCATCGTGATCTACGAAATTAGTTAGGTTGCTATCGCCGCAGAAAAACTGAGCCAGATTGAGAAAGAAAATCTGTTCCAGACTAGTATTGGCGAAGTCTGTATAGTTCCTGGCCTTGGCGACCCGTAGGTATGCGGAGTAGGCGAGATCCAGACCGGAAATGTCCGCCACACGCTCATTGAGGTACTGTGTCGAGTTGCGGTTCATGCACACCAAGCCTGCCGCGAAGAGCGGCGACGTGGAAATTTCTGTGCCAATTTCATCGGCGTTTCCCCGACTGTCGAAAAAAAGACCGGTGGTGTCGACGGCATGAATTAACTCATGTGCGATCGTAAATCCCAAAAGGCTGTACTTGAACACGTCGTGGCTGTCTGATACGTAGAACGGCTCCTGAAAAAGGCCGAGGGGCACAACTATGACGTTCCGCCGTATCAGGTAGTATGGGGAGGAGCTCATGGCCGTATCCGGATCTGATATGAAGAAAAACTCCTCTTTACTCGGAGCCGGCTGGTGAAGTTGTGCCATTTTCTTTTGAGTGCTGAACTCCAGCAGTTTGAGGTGTTCCCGACAGTAGTCCAGGTCTGCAGATGGAAACTCCAGGCCCTCATAGTACTGGCTGACGAAGCTATGATGGTCTCGGCCTCCAGGGATGTTGCCGATGTTAAGGACGATATCCTGCACCTTTGTACCGACCAGTCGTTTTTGCCTGCTAGTCAGCCCAAGGCTGTTGTTATCGAGACGTAGTAGGAACTGGCGGCGCAATTGGTCGAAAAGTTCTTTAACTTCTTTGGTGAACTGTTGCAGGGTCGCGGCTTCTAGGAAGCGCTCCTTGTAGATTAGCTTTGAGGCCTGCTCCATGCCACGGCGCATATCCTTTACACACTCGATGGGGCTCTCATCGCCCATGGAGTCATTTAGGAGGTAGAGTACGAATCGGGTCATTATATAGCTAGCCACCGTCTGGGCGTCTTCGGAGTCCATCAGCACCTTTAGGGCCGTAAAGTAGTGCAAGTTTTGGACCTGCACTCGAAAGTTAGATGAAATGCTGTGGTCAACTAGCAACTCGACGAACATCTGCCAGTCGTGACCGGTTCTGTTCTCCAATTGTTGCACAGTCAGAAATTGAATTTCATCATCATCATCGTCCGCTTCGGCTAAGCTCCGTATGGAGTGTTCCAACCTTCTTATCTTCCCCACGAGAGGAATTGCACTTTTTCTTGGAACTTTCATAATGTGAAGAATTGCGAGGGTATCCATGAAACTGTTTAGGTGCTGCGACTCTCCCTCGAAACTGGGCATACTGAGATTCAATAAAAACTCGCTACTGTTCTCAAGGTTCGCTATTACCTCTACGCTTACTATGACATCGGTAAGACCATAGCGATGCAGATATCCCAGTGTCTTGATCCACTTAAATTGCTCCTTGGGCCAAGCGGTCTCTCTAGGCGTTAACTGGGGCCATGTGAGACCCTTCTCTGGGGGAGCCAGTCTCAGATAGTGTTCAGCACTGCGCGTGCTCAGTGAGGCATTGCGGCAGGTAATGTAGAATTGCAAGGCTTTGGCCTCCACACTTGACTCGTTCAGGACCGCCGACTGCGAACGCTGGTACAGCTCCTCCATCAGTAGGACCAGGTTCTCATTGACCTTATGGTCTAGCATCTGGATGATCTCGGTGAAGGGATCGTCGATATGGCGCGTCGCATACTTGCCGCACGCATACTCAAAGTAATTACCGCAGGCGCTGGCATCCCCGACTACGTAGCTGAGGATGTTGTCCAGAAGACGTGTATTGGGATCAGCCTCGGTTTTCTGAGCTGTGAAAGCAGCGCAAATGGGAATAAACAATAGGCAGGCAATCCACTTCATCGCGGCAAGCACACTGAAACAAGAGCCCAGATTAACAGTGCCTTTTTCGATTGTCTACTTTGCTAAATCAGGGAAATAATGCTCACGACAGCAGATAACCTACTGAGGAGATAACCGAATACATCTTCAATTAAGATTTACAAAAACCAATTGCGCTGTAAATTTGCTTTCTGCTTTGCACTTACTCGTACTTATACGACTCAATAATCATTTGATCGTTTTCGCGAGTCCAATAGTTTAGTGATGTGGGGTTAGCCTCGATGAAGCACTCAAGTGTGATGTTAAATCCCATTGGTATGCCCACCAGTTGGTGCGGTATCCAAACCATTGGCGAGACTGGAAGATCAAGCCCGTGCAATTAACGAATTAAAATATAACTCAATAAGATTGTTTACTTACAGTCCACGCTGACTTTGATTCGCTTGGAAACACTGGGCGGAACTCCATTCGAGGCGATGCATAAGTACGCGCCCATATGCAGGCGCGAAATCCGCTCCAGTTCAAGGGAGTCTGACTCCAAGTCAGGCACTACACATTATGCGGGAAAGGTAAGTCAAAACTTAAGACTAAAACAGAGATAAGCTCACCTTCCAGCGACTTATTAATCACTATCTTGTTTCCGTCATCTCTCTTCCACTTAATGGTAGGTTCGGGACTGCCTTTCGCCTTGCAGCGCAGCGTCACGTTATCGCCCTCTCGCACAATTATGTCACTGGAGGTCAGGGCATCGTCAATGTTAGGCGGCACTGAGATGGGCAAAAAGGTGGCATTAAGGGAAAATTGTTCTGTTCCAAAACTACCAAAACGGCCAAAACTTTATTTAAATGTAAAGGGGGCAATATTTCGTTGGCAGAAGAACCGAAAAGGGAAAGTAAAATGAAATAATTGAATTATTATTATTATTTTTAGCAAATACTCCGTAAAACATGGTTGTTAAGGGGAGATAATCTTTTTTGGACAACTGGGACAAGGTAGTCAGAAAATGGGAAAAATATATAAACATTAAAAATAATAATTATCGCACCCAGGTTTAGACATGATGACATTCTCATTGAAAAAAAAGAAGCAGTTTGTTTATTGTTTAAGAGATTATTTTAATCGTCGGGAAAAGTCTTTTGTATTTTTACTATCAAATCTGTAATATAAATTCCAAGCAAATCGCCAAGAATCATCAAACAGGCTTTAAGGGTTTTTTCTTTTTCCCTCAAATGTTTCAAGAGTACATCCCTGTTATAACTTTTAGTACATCATAACTATGAGACCCTTAAATGACAAAAGTGTAAATAAAAACCAAACTTTCATAAGCTTTTGCCTTTATAGTTTTATCGCCTTATTCCCCAAAATGAAAAAAGTTTTTCTTAACCCCGAACAAACCAGGACAGAAAAAAAATAAATAACCAGCAGATGTTGTTCCCTAGTTTTATCATATTAGTTTTCTTTTATTTATTTTTATCAGAGTGAGACAATACCAAAGTTTTTACTTTTTTGGCCGTGCAGTGCGTATTACAATAATGCAATTTTTTTTTTTTTTTGAAAAGATCGCTAAAATCGGCCAAAATCGGTAGAACAGCAGTCTCAATTCTCTTATATTTTTATCCATCTTTATATGTATAAAAACAAATTTACTAATATATAAAACCAAATAATTTATTTGATTTAACATAATTTGGTTAATGATATTTAGATAATATAGATAATTATTTAAATCTTTTGACTCATGCACAAAAAAACTTGCGAAAATCGATTTTAAAAAAGCCCATGCTTGGGCTGAGAATTGAACCCGAGACCTTACGTACTCTACAAGTAAAGGCTCGTCCGCGCACCGCTATTATTGAGCAAATTGGCGGAAGTATTTATATCTAAAATACGAATTCGAGTTTAAGAAAAAACTTTTTCGGTTAATGGGAAACGATTGGGAGTCGAGTTACAGGACATCTATTTTTCTGAGTTTAAGTACACATTGGTTATTTAATTCTCAAAAAAAAACACCTTTGAGAATTCGAATACTCAAATAAAAATTGTTAGATTTTTTTCATTGCAAAGAAGAGACATATTTATATCGCAGTGTACTTGTGCCATTCTTTTTCAATCCGGCAAAAGAACAGTAATTTGTTTGGCTGACGCTTGCAGTTATTATCTAATTCATACTGACGATTTTAATTATTGGCACAGCAAGCATGTTGAACTTAAAAAATATTTTTTTAGATAGAGTGACTTATTTAGTTTTAAATACTAGTGAAATCATTAATTTACAAATATAACTTAAAAATAATTTATTAAAAATTAAAAAAAAAAAAAATTGGAAAATATTTGCCTGAAAAAAATTGTTGGGACGCTTGAGTTTTATTGCACTAGTTTGCTAAAACTTTATCAATTTGATCACTTTTTTCTGCTTAATGCCAATAACCTCTGTACTATAAATGATATAACGATAAATTTAAGACCAAAAATCGTTTCAGAACCTTAAATTAATGAAAATATTATTTGACTTTACAAAATAACAAGAAAGTAAGCAAACTTCGGCTTGCCGAATACACATATGTACATACATACAAACGTACCCTTACAGTTATTACAAATCGAAATTTCGATTTCTTTGCCTGCATTACTAATACAATGAAGCTATGTCGATGCGCTGCTACATACGTAATTATTATATTGTCGTCAGATTTTAATTTAATAAAAACCGTAATTCCGTAATAATTAAATATTACCAAATCCAAAGCACAACAAAAAAATTCAAGACAACAAAGTTATAATTTTTTGGAATTGTTTTTTTCCGGTTGTTCTTATAGGAGCTATGTATGTATATGATATAGTAGCCCGATCCGGCTCGCTAGCTTTAAAACTAAGGTTCTAGTTTGCATAGAAACGGACGGACGGACGGAGGGACGGAGGGACGGAGGGACATGGCTAGATCGACTCTCCTGATGATGCTGATCAATAACATATACTTTATTACCTCTACAAGGATATAAAAAGGAAATCAACCGTATGTGTGCCAAAAAGTAATATTTTATCAAAGCAAATTGTATGTTAAGATTGGCGAAGGGAATGTCAAAAACCGTTTTAACCGTTCGGCATTTTAAAAGACCCTCACCGTTGCAAAATGCAAGGCACACTGGCTTTGAGTGGGCAACGTAAATCAAAGTTTAGGATAAGAAGGACTTTTGTAAGGATATTAACCCAACAGCCTTTTTGCAGGGCCTACATTATGGTTTCTACCAATGACTTGCTCGTAGAAAAAATCATCCGTGCTGTGTGTGTAAGTCTGTAAGGTATTTTTATAAAAGTTTTGTTAAGATGAATTAATCGAATTTCTAACCACCCGGTAGTAACTGGTAGTATTGTCTCTGTACTTTACCAATGTCAACAAAATAATTGAATTTAATAAATGGCCTCATTATGTGGGCAGTACTGAGAAATTATGCGTCCACGTCCCCGTTCAGCTCGTAATTGTTGGCGTGACTGTCGGTGTGTGTTGTTTTGTTTCAGTTGCAAGCTGAATTTGCTGTTGCTCCTGCATTGTGCGGTCATTTGGCGGAAAAACGTGTTTGTTCATCCCAGAGCGGGTCTTCTTGTTCTCAGTTTGCATCAGGCAACGGCAGCGGTAATACCGACAACAGCAGGCAGCCATCCCTGTCGCATTTAAATGCATTTTTGTGCATGGCCTATAAATTCTGGCACATTTAATGTTTGTTTTATGCATACTCAAGCCACAAATTCATTGTACCCGACCTGATGTCTGCGAATTTTATTCCTCACATTGCATTTGAGTCAGCAAATTTAATTTTTAAATGTTGCACTCCCAAAAATATAAAAATAATTCAGCTTTGTTGTATGTATGTACGTATGTATGAGCCAAATGCAATTTTAATTTTATAAATAAAGTTGCGAATTTTTGATTGGGTTATTCATCGGGATTTTAGTCTTGACTCTTATTAGTCGGGGAGGTCTTTGATTTTTATATACATAGACCAGTGGGAAACATTTGGCTTTCAGCAGTTACAAGAATTTGTTTAGTAAAACACGTTTTAAGACACTTGTTTAGTCAAATTTATGTCATATTTTTGAACGGAAAATTTCATGATTTCATTTATTCATGATTTCCAATGAAATAATACCGTATTTAATCAGTAATTGGAATACGTTGTATACCTCTTGCATGATATCGAATAACATATATCAGTAACGTTAAAGTTTGAACGTTCAACTATTCTTAACTCCTGTTTTCCTAAAACTATTTTATTTAATATCAGTTTCTGAATTTTATTACAATTTTAAAGCATTGAATGACTGCACGTAATAAACTTTAGAGACCTAAATTGTCCAAAAAATTCTAATTTGGAAGGTACACCTGCCAGAAAAAGTATGCGTACAAACATGTCCCGCAACTTTGGAGTTAAAAAAAAAACACGTTAAAAAAATCTTAAACATTTCATTTTTATTTTAGCACATAACACATTTATTCACCTCTCGTTTGATCTAACTCTTAAATTTCTAACAGTTATACTTTTCATGCTATTAAGAAAAATTTACTAAATGGCCCGATTTCGCATCAGAAAAAGTATGCGTACAAAAAAATGAAATCCAAAAGGGCGGTATTAAAAGCTTTTAAATTGCAGTTTAGGCATTAATAACTTTACAAATCTGGCGTATTCAGCAAACGTTATTTTTATGATGGGGAAAAAGATAAAAGAAATTGACCATGATTTGAGGAAAGTCATAGTAAAACTACGTAATGAAGGGAAAACTATTCGGGAAATTGGTGGGATAGTTGGCAGAGCACACTTCTTTGAACAAAGAGTCCTTGAAAATTTCAACTTATCGGGTTCCTGTGGGTCAAAACCCCGCTATGGTAGACCACCAAACTTTCTGAGCGTGAGAAGAGAAGCGTTTTTAAGACAATAAAAATAAATACAAGCAGAAAAGCCACCCAAATGGCAAAGGATATTAAGGAAAAGTGTAACAAGGATCATCATAATGACACTGTTCGCAAAATTTTGAAGAATGGAGACAATCACAAGACAATCAAAATCAAACCAATGGTATTCTCCGGAAAATTCAATAATACGCCCCAGGAGGCGTACAGCAGGAGTTCTGTTTTTCCATATTCGGGACTAAGGGCCGTAATCATGTGTGGCGGAAAAATGGTACAACCCGCGACATCCAAAACCGAGCCCCAACTGTTAAGCACGGCGGTGGCGTTATGATTTGGGGATGTATGGCGACCAGTGGACTTGGAAATCTTGTCTTCATTGAATACACAATGGATCACAAGATGTAGAGGTGGAGGACACAACGAAATTGGCTGAATTCCTAAAACGAAAGGTACCTGACTTCGTATAAAATTCAAGTTCTTTTCCAAAAATATGGAGTTCCCTATTGATTTTTGTTTTTTTTTTATACCCTTGCAGAGGGTATTATAATTTTGGTCAAAAGTGTGCAACGCAGTGAAGGAGACATCTCCGACCCTATAAAGTATATATATTCTTGATCAGGATCACCTCCTGAGTTGTTATAAGCATGTCCGTCTGTCCGTCTGTCTGTTTCTACGCAAACTAGTCTCTCAGTTTTAAAGATATTGAATTGAAACTTTGAATACACCCTTCTTTCCTTTGCACGCAGTATATAAGTCGGAACGGCCGGGATCGGCCGACTATATCCTGATTGATCGGAAATGCTGTAACTTTGCTGTTTGTTATGTTAGGAAGTTGGGATTTTTTACGGGTTATGTATCTGCCCAACTTATTCGACCTACCAAAGATAGGATGAGTGTTAAGAATGCATCATATAAATAATTTTGGAAAATATTATTTACAGAATATTCTGCAAGGGTATTTCAACTTCGGCTCCGCCCGAAGTTAGCTTTCCTTTCTTGTTACGCATACTTTTTCTGATGCGAAATCAGGCCATTTTGTAAATTTTTGTTAATATTAGTGTTAGATGGGTTAAGTCACTTGAAGGGAAAGGTGAATAAATGTTAAAATAAAAAAAAAATTGGTAAGATTTTATTCAACTCTTTATTTTATAACCTTGCAGAGGGTATTATAATTTTGGTCAAAAGTGTGCAACGCAGTGAAGGAGACATCTCCGACCCTATATAGTATATATATTCTTGATCAGGATCACCTCCTGAGTTGATATAAGCATGTCCGTCTGTCCGTCTGTCTGTTTCTACGCGAACTAGTCTCTCAGTTTTAAAGATATCGAATTGAAACTTTGTACACACCCTTGTTTTCCTTGCACGGAGTATATAATTCGGAACGGCCGACTATATCCTAAAGCTGCCATATAACTGAACGATAGGAAATGCCATAATTTTGGTGTTTGTAAAGTTAGGAAGTTGGGATTTCCTATGGCTTTTTTATTTGGCAAATCAATCCGACCTATCAAATTTTATAGGGAACGGCCGACTATATCCTATAGCTGCCATATAACTGAACGATTGAAAATGCCATAACTTTGGTGTTTTTAAAGTTAGGAAGTTGGGATTTTTATGGATATTTAGAATGGAGAATATTTTGGAGAATATTATTCAAAGAATATTCTGCAAGGGTATATCAACTTCGGCTTCGGCCGAAGTTAGTTTTCCTTTCTTGTTTAACTCTAAATTTGCGGGACATGTTTGTAAGCATACTTTTTCTGGCTTGTGTATATGCAAGTTTTGAGAATTTTTATAAGTTTATAATTAGATATCATCTATGTAAATGTTGCGGTTTTTCTTTTAATTGTTATTTCAACCACTTTTGACGACTTTTAACCACTTTAACATTTAACAATATCACTTTAAGGTCAGATTTGTTGGATATTTTCCAATTGCGTACGTTTGTATCCGAGATCGCCCACAAATTTTCTACAACGTTCATGTTAGGGGACTAGGCTGACAGTGCACAGTGGATCAGACAGAGGCCAAAATCACGTAGATGATAAACAAAATGTATGATGTAAAAATCCAAAAGTACTTTCTTTAATTAGCAATGCAATCATTGCCACGTGTTCATTTTCGCACATCACATCTACATTCATCATGTTGTAATTTTTATACCCGTTACTCGTAGAGTAAAAGGGTATATTGTATTCGTGCAAAAGTATGTAACAGCTAGAAGGAAGCGTTTCCGACCCTATAAAGTATATATATTCTTGTTCAGGATCACTAGCCGAGTCGATCTAGCCATGTCCGTCTGTCCGTCTGTCCGTCCGTATGAACGCTGAGATCTCGGAAACTATAAAAGCTAGAAGATTGGTATTTTGCATGCAGATTCTAGGAGTTCCTACGCAGCGCAAGTTTGTTTCAAAAAGGTGCCACGCCCCCTTTAACGCCCACAATCGCTTATATACGATTTTAAAAATTTAAATATTTCGGAAAAGTAAAAATGCAGTTTTATTGTGTTTATCAATACCTATCGAAATGTAGAAGAAATGTAGAAGAAATTATGCGTGATCAAAGTTTCTATCTCCATCTCCCTCGCACTCCTTTTACCTGAGTAACGGGTATCTGATAGTCGGGGCACCCGACTATAGCTTTCTCTCTTGTTCTTTCTGGATTTATGGAGTTATGTATATTTATGTATGTGTTGTATTAGTATTGAACTAATGAATTGCCAAGTTCGATTTCAACTAGAATCCTGTGGATATTGTGTCAGACGGAAATGGCTAGATCAACACTCCTGCTGATCTGATCAAGAATATATATTTTTAAAAGTTGGAAAAGATCTCCTTCACTACGTTACTGAAATTATAACACCCTCTACAAGGGTATAACAACAAAGTTATACTTTTTTGAATTGTTCCTATGGGAGCTACATATGTATATGATATAAGCAGTTGCCGATCCGATTCGTTCCAACAAATATATAGTACTACCTGCAATAGAAAGACAACTTTTCGGAAAGTTCAAAGCAGACAGATTTATGAAAATTTATGAAAATTAAAATCAGAAGACAATAACGCAGATTTTTATTGTAGGTGCAAACTCATAAGAAATATCCCACTATGTGAAGAGATGTGATTACACTGATAAACAAGAAAGGTAAGCTAACTTCGGGCGGAGCCGAATTTGATATATAAATAAATAATATAAATATTCTGTCAATTATATTCTCTAAAATTATTCATATGATGCATTAATACTCATGAAAATTCCCAACTTCCTAACTTTAATAACACCAAAGTTATGGCATTTCCAATCGTTCAGTTTGATGGTAGCTATATGATATAGACGGCCGATCCCGGCCGTACCGACTTATATACTGCGTGCAAAGGATCGAAGGCTGTGTGCAAAGTCGAATTCGATATCTTTTAAACTGAGAGACTAGTTCGCGTAGAAATAGACAGACGGACAGACGGACAAGAATATATATACTTTATAGGGTCGGAGATATCTCCTTCACTGCGTCGCACACTTTTGACCAAAATTAGAATACCCTCTGCAAGGGTATAGAAATATAAGTGGCTGCCTGGGATTCGAAAACTAAGTTCCTATGGCAGTTTTGGCCAATGAAATCAATTATGTAAGGGGCAGGCCTGGACCAAAGCTCAGCTTTTCAAAGTCAGTTGAAGACTTACCAACAACTTTGACAAACCCATACTGGGTCTTGGCGGTAACCGTATTGATCTGGCACATGTATCGACCCCTGTCCTCCTCCTGGACATTGTTGATATGCAGAAACCAGGTCCGGTGTTTGTCGTGCTTATCGTGGGTGACACTTATTCTTGGATTACGAGTTATCACATGGTTGTGTACAGTGAGAATCGCCGACTGCTCAAAGTGCATCCACGCAACCTGAAAAACAAAGATTGTTTTATTAAACGATTTGATGTTATTAAGAGACACACAGACTATTTCAGATTCTTGCAAGAGCACATATACTTCCTTAGTTAATAAGAAGCTTACAACACCTTTACTGGCCAAACTTGGACCTATCATCTTCAATTATTATGTTTAATTACGAGCGCATTTTGTGAAAAACTTTTTTAAAATATGACAGGGGATGCTTTCGCACGGTCTATCGTGGACTTTGAGCTAAGCGTATGCCTGCCTAGCTCATGCAACACGAGTAGTTTTTCTTTTGGGCTTACAAATGAGGGTGGAAAACAAAACCAATTTATGCAAATTTAAGCACCCAACTCGTTAACAAAAAAGAGCCAAAGTGGAGGACGCATTGTGTCGATGCCATTTCAATGATAAATGTTCGATGAGTGTCGGGGAATCCATGGCTAATGGGTGCGCTGCGTTCAGTCGCGTCTTCCAGGGGAGCCAATTCGTTGCTAAAATAATATCCCGAAAAGCTGCACAATCCACAACCCTGAAAGGGCTCCGCGACAGCCAAGAAGGATTGTGCCACGCAAACGTTTACAAATATCAGTTTATTTTTCAATGTCTGAAAAAAAAACGGGCACCCGAATAGACGTGAGTCGGTGAAAAGCTAGGAGGAAGTCGATATCAAGTTTTCCCTTTTTGCATTTCGGCGCAATGAGCTTTGCCATACTAAAAGTCAGGCTTCCAGCTGCTGGGTTTGGAAGGGAGGAAGGAATTGGAGAACTAATGAAGTCAAGTTTATCAGTCAGCCGGTAAGATAGTAGATTTGAAAATCCATAAAAATAAATTTCTGAGAGGAAATACTCAGCAAACATTTTTAATTTCTCATTAAATTTGGGATTATTTAGAAAGATAGAAAGAGTTTTACTAGGGGCGTTGAGAAATTTATCAACGCGCTATTCATTTCAATTGCCTTTTTAGTACCGAAAAGACTCGGAATATTTTCAAAGCTACGACAGTATCGAAAGCAGTAAACTTTAAAAAATATAGGAACTTATGGAAAAAGTTTAGGACTGCGAAATAAAATAGTAAAAAAACAACAAAATAGGTAAAAATGTATTTACCCAAATAATGTTTGAAAACGAAATTTAGCATTAAAAAAAGTGAAAGTGCATCTCTTCGTACGAAAAAAATCGGGTTTTAGGTGGCGGAATCCGCCAAACTGCAGATAAACTCCGTTTTTTAAATATGCAGAGACAAAAACTAAACTTCCTAATAACTTCTGAAATAATGTTTCGATTTGAAATATTTTGGTTTTCAATTGGCAGAACAAATATAATTTGCCCAGTAACTGCCTTGTACCGTATCTCAGAGTGACGTGATATATATGCTCGTGATTTGTTTAAATCTTGAAATAAACTAGCGCTGCATAAACATAAATAGAAATTGCAGTTAAGTTCCAATACCAACTCGTATAGTTGTTGTGATCTGGACAGACAATATGCTTTCTTCTACCTATCATGTACATACGTTAGAAGTTCGTGTGGGAGACAACATTTTCCGGATCAAATTTATTATACTGAAATGGCTATTTTTTATTACACTCTTATTGCTATCCGGTCTATAATAAAACCTATTCTAAGAGTCTAAAGTGTCAAAACACCAATAAATATTAACCTTATTATATCTTAAAAGAAAACCAGAAAGGAAGCAAGCTTCGGCAAGCCAAAGTTATATTGTTAAGTGTTTGTATTTTTGTTGAGTCGAACTAATGTCCCGTTAGTTGACTAAGGACAACTCCAAGTTGAATTAAAAACCGAAGAATTAGTTTCACGTCTTTATTCGATAGACCTCAGCTTAAGACTAAATTCTTGTGACAAAAATATTACTTGTGCTGCCCTTTGTTTACATAAGTTGGCGAGCGATATCGCCGGCTTGGGATATTGATTGTACATAATAATTTGAGAATAAGAGTGCCAGTCAGAGAGCGTGACATAGTCATTGAAAGAATTGTTTATGTTATTGGGATGCAGCATCGCCTGCTCCGGATGTGGTTGTTTACATTGGTTCAGCGTAAGATCGTCTACGCTGCAGATTCTTATTCCTTAGTACATAAGTGGATATGTGAATATGTCACTATATACAATTGCAGCTGTTACCAAAATTAAATATTCTATATTTCGATATCGAAGCTTAAAACAATCGATTGTTCCTATGGCACCTATGTGATATAATAGTCCGATTTAAATAAAAGTAAAATCGTAATTCTGAAATCGTTAAAAATTAATTTTTCTTGGAGTATAAAAAGCAACGAAGTTATAAAAAACAACGAAGTTATAATTTTTTTTCCCTTTTGCCCGATTGTTTTTATGTCAGTTATATATCATAATACAATCTTTTGATATTTATAAAACAAAAATCGTGTTTCTGAAATTGCTAAAAATTAATTTAAAGCAACAACGAAGTTTGAATTTTATTTCCCTTTTCTTCCCGATTATTCCTATGGGACTTATAAATTATAGTAGGCGATCTGTCTCGTTCCGACTTACATATATCCCAGCAAAAGAAAAATCACTTTTTGCTAAGTTTCATTCAAATAGCTTTACAAATGAGGGACTAGTGTAAGTAGAAACGGACAGCTTGACAGACATGTATAAACTTTATTGGGTCGAAAATATGCCCTTCACTGCGTGGAAAAATTCTTAAACCATAATAGCAATGTATATTATAAAGGCCCACTGTTCTTGACACAGAGGAAGAACCAAGTAAAATTGTTTAGTGTAAATTTGTTTTCTAAAAAAAAAAAATTTGAATTGCTGATATAGAAAGTGTTGTTGACTTTTATTAGATCAAACACAATTAACATACAAAAATGTCTGACATCAAAATTTTGTGACAAAAAAAAAGATTTTGCATTTAAACAGAAAAAATTCTTACTTTCCCTCTTTTATACCCTTGCAGAGGGTATTATAATTTTGGTCAAAAGTGTGCAACGCACACACACAGACATCTCCGTCCCTATAAAATGTATATATTCATGATCAGGATCGCGTCCCTGAGTTGATATTAACATGTCCGTCAGTCTGTTCGTCTGATCCTACGCGAACTAGTCTCTCAGTTTTAAATAGCCGCCATATAATTGATTGATCGGAAATGCCATAACTTTGGTGTTTGTAAAGTTAGGAAGATGGGATTCTCTATGGGTTTTGGCCAATCAATCCGACCGACCAAATTTCATAAGGATCGCCCGACTATATCATATAGCTACCATATAACTGAACGATTTAAAAAGTCATAACTTTGGTGTTTTTAAAGTTAGGAAGTTGGGATTTTTTATGAGTATTAATGGATCTTATGAATAATTTTGGAGAATATAATTAACAGAATATTCTGCAAGGGTATATCAACTTCGGCTCAGCCCGAAGTTAGCTTTCTTTTCTTGTTAAATATAATTGCAGTTGGAGCCCTTTTAAATTTCTACACACTCAAGCAAAATTAACCCTAAATTTTATAAATTCGCCTTAAAACGTTATTTATTCTAAATCCAAGAAAAGATTTCTATTTTCAAGGAATTTTTTTCTCAAAACAAGAAAACTTTTCTTGAATCCAGAAAGTGTTTCTTAAATGTAGAAACTGTCGCCATAAACTAAACTCGCCTTAAATCCAAGAAAGAATTTCTATATTTTAGTAAAAATGGTACTTGCTTTTAGAATTTTTTTCTTAAAATTAGAAATTCAGCCCTAAAAAATTATTTACCTTAAAAAATAGAAAAAATATTCTCAAATTAACCCTAAAAATTCGATAACCCTAAAAAATAGAAACGCTTTCTTAAATATAGAAATATTTTCTTAAATATAGAAATATTTTCTAAAAAATAAAAATTAATCCCAAAATATAGCAATATTTTCTATAACATAGGAATTATTTTCTAAAATTACCATAAAATTGTTCTAACGTTGTCCGAGTAGCCTAGGGGTTAGAATTTCTGACCAGAAATCTAAGCACCGCAAGTTCAATTTCAGCGGCCGACATCTTTCTTTTTTTCTTTTTTTTTACTTGTGTATAAACACAGATGGGAAGTAATGCTTAGAACGACTAAAGGTTTTACCTTTTATTGAAAAGTAATTTAAATATTTTTTGAAATATGAAATATCATCTTAGAAAATTTATTTTAAATATTTCGACTTTCACAGTTGCGACTTAACGAGTTCTAAAAACTTTTTAAAACTAATATTCTTCGCAAACGCCCCATCATATAGTCTTTGGTTTGCCGTGCGTTCTTCGTGCGCGACCGTGGCTCCATTTAATGTCTTTGGAGTCACGCGCGGGGGACCTGGGTTCGAATCCCACCGACGGACGAATAAAATTATAAGTTTTTTCGGATAAGAAACTTATCGGATTTGACTTGTAAGAACTGGAATAAATCATAATTGTACTAAATCGCTCTCTCTTGCCCACAGAATTACAGTTGAAATCGATATTGGCAATTCATTAGTGCGCAATACTAATACAAACTTTGTGACTTTTCTAAATAAAAAGCGAAGTGCTTAAATCATATACGTACATATGTATACAAGTTAAAACACGGTCACCCGGCAACAGAGAAGTTGCCAAACTGATCACGCGTAGCCAGCATGAGAATAATGCAAAGCCAGAGACACCTGCGGATATTGCACAACGACGGTAGCAGAAGCCCAAGCTTCGGTCAGCGCTATCAGCGGGCAATGCACTACGACGCAACCGACGGCTATCCAACACCACACACGGGGCGCCGGGTCAGCACTTTCAGGGCATAGGGCTAGCTTTCATTATAAGAATTTATGTACTTAGTATTTAGTTGAATTTTGGAAATAAATCGTGACGGTCATCGCCTCCCGAAACCTAAGTCTTCTCATTCGCGCAGTACCGCGCGTCTTAAGTAAAAACCTGAATAAGGAAATAATTAATTGGCACCCAACGCGTTCGTAAGACCCTCGATCCGTTAAAATAAAAAATAAAATAAAAAAACGCGTTCGTAAGACCCTCGATCGGTTTAAATAAAAAAAATAAAAAAACACGTTCGTAAGACCCTCGAACAGTTAAAAAAAGACATTTTAAAAACCAATTCGCCAACTCCGTCGAACCGGCAGCAGCAATTAAAAGAAGGAAGATAACACGAGCATCAGCAGCAATTTAATTTTTCTACAATTAAAAAAAAACCATGTAAGTGGAGTGTTCATTGATATTTTTCCCCGAATTTTTTAAAATCAGAATATTTTCCAAAAAGTAATTTTGACAATTATAAAATAACAAAATAAATAAAAATATTTCAAGAGTCTAAAAAATAAAAAAGGCACAAGCTCGGGAAATAATTTTTCAAAATTTTTATTTTTCCGACAAAGAAATTAAATACAGTGGGAACAAAATTCTTTGTTCTTTGTGTTAAAACATATGAGTGATAGTGAGATAGAAGAATTGTTAAAAGAATTCCGAAAGCTAAAAAGCGCGGATAATTTTCAAGTAGACCAAAACAACTTAAATATGGCAATGACCAACGACCAATTAAAGGCCATTATAGAGGGCGCGGTTGCGAGCGCACTCGCCGCACAGGAAAAAAATTTCGAACAAAAATTGCAGGACGTTCAGAAGCGCCTAGGTGGTGTTAATATCGGTACACCAGAAGTTGAAACATACAGAGATGCACATATCAGAATAAGTATTACATGTAATGAGACCTTAGATATTATGAAGTCCCTGCCGGACTTCGAGGGTAAAAATGAGACGTACGTCTCATGGAGAAAAGCGGCGCACACCGCATATAAAGTGTACGAAAAATACGATGGTAGTTCCAAACATTACCAAGCTTTAGGGATACTAAGAAATAAAATAAAAAATTCAGCCGATATGGTTCTTTCGTCGTTCGACACACCTCTGAACTTTAGGGCCATAATAAACCGACTAGACTTCACATACGCGGACAAGCGGCCGGTATATTTAATAGAACAGGAGATGTCAACGCTCCGCCAAGGAAACATGACACTCTTACAATACTATGACGAAGTAGAGAAAAAACTGACTCTGCTTATAAATAAGACAATTATGACCTACGACAACACCGTAGCTGCTCCACTGAACGAAAAATACAGAGCGGATGCGCTACGCGTTTTTATTTCTGGAACAAGAAAATCGCTAAGCGATGTTCTTTTTTCAGCAAGACCATCTGATCTTCCTTCCGCTCTAGCGCTAGCACAGGAAGTAGAGGCTAACCATGAGCGATATATGTTCGCAAGTAATTTTGCCCGTAGCACGAAGGAAAAACTCCAAAGGTCCGAACAGAGACAACTGGACAGAGAAAGAAATACGGTAACAGAATCTAGATTCCACCCGGAGGGTAAAAACCCCCATTTTAATAAAAGGCCAAGACAGCCACTTAGACAAGATCCGGTACAGCCAATGGACGTCGATAGCTCATCTCGCTTTAGACAGCCAACTCAAAATCAACAAAGTGGTCCGTTTCAAAGACAGCCCCAAAACACTCAATGGCAGACAAGTCCACAAAATTTCCAAGCGAACGCTTACAATAACCAGGGACTGGCCAGTAAAAGACCTAATAATAGTAGCGCTAGGTACACAGGACCGAAACATCAAAGAATAAACCATTTAGCGTTAGACAACGATTTATCGAACGAAAACAATGACGAATACCCCACAGTAGCAGAGGAAGAAGTAGAAGATGTAGACGATGACCTTGTAGAATATGGCGAAATAAATTTTTTAGGCATAACTCCCTGCTCCCATTCATAGAAAGGGATATCGCAGGGAGGAAAATCAAACTTTTAATAGACACAGGGGCTTCCAAAAATTATATCAAGCCTATGAAAGAATTAAAAAACATTATTTACGTAAGTAAACCTTTTTCTGTAAAATCAATCCATGGTCACAACACCATAAATAAAAAATGTATGATGCACCTTTTTAACACAACTACAACATTTTTCTTACTACCGAACTTAACGACCTTTGACGGAATAATCGGACTAGACTTACTAAAAAAAACTGATGTCGTACTCGACCTAAAAGACAAGCAATTAATAACTAATAGCAGTGCAGAAGAAATTAAATTTTTAAAATGTGCAAATGTTAATTTTAGAAAGGTTGAGGATATTGAGGTACCCCAGGAAATTTTAGAAAAATTCCAGGACATGTTGGGAAATCGCACAGGTGTATTCGCAGAGCCGAACGAGGCGCTGCCTTACAATACTAATATCATTGGTACTATCCGGACAGAGAACGAAGACCCAATATATTCAAAATTGTACCCATACCCGATGGGTGTGTCCGACTTTGTAAATAAAGAAACAAAAGCCATGTTACGAGACGGCATAATCCGACCATCTCGGTCTCCGTATAACAATCCTGTTTGGGTTGTAGATAAAAAAGGGACCGATGAGCAGGGAAACACAAAAAAACGCCTAGTAATAGACTTCCGAAAACTTAACTTAAAGACAATAGACGACAAATACCCTATCCCGAATGTTGTTTTTATCCTGACAAATTTAGGGAGGGCGAAACACTTTACCACATTGGATTTGAAGTCTGGTTTCCACCAGATACTTCTCGCCGAAAACGACAGAGAGAAAACAGCCTTCTCAGTAGGAAATGGGAAATATGAATTTTGCAGACTGCCCTTTGGATTGAAGAACGCGCCCAGCATTTTTCAGAGAGCCATCGATGATGTGCTCAGAGAACAAATAAGGAAATCATGCTATGTCTATGTCGATGACGTAATTATTTTTTCAGAAAATATGCACGATCATGTGAAACACATTGCATGGGTCTTGGACAAATTATATGAGGCCAACATGAGGGTTTCGCGTGAAAAATCTAATTTCTTTAAAGAAAGCGTAGAGTATTTAGGTTTCGTAGTTTCACGAGGAGGCATAAGAACATGCCCTAGCAAAGTAGATGCAATTCGTAACTACGAACAACCAACCACTCTATTTAATGTCAGATCATTCCTTGGATTAGCAAGTTACTATAGGTGTTTTATTAAGGACTTTGCATCTATTGCAAAACCTATAAGTGACATCCTAAAAGGCGAGAATGGCAAAGTAAGCGCAGGTCAATCTAAAAAAATACCCGTTAACTTTGATGAACATCAGCGCCAGGCATTTGAGAAGCTTAAGAGTGTTCTCGCGTCAGAAAACGTAATGTTATTATATCCAAATTATAAAAAAACCTTTGACTTAACGACGGACGCTTCGTCTTTCGGTTTGGGAGCAGTCTTATCACAAGACGGAAAACCCATAACCATGATATCACGAACTTTAAAAGACAGGGAACTAAATTTTGCAACAAACGAAAGAGAGTTGTTGGCAATTGTGTGGGCCTTAAAGAGCCTCAGAAATTACCTATACGGCGTAAAAAATTTAAACATTTTTACTGACCACCAACCACTAACTTTCGCCGTCTCAGATCGCAATCCAAACGCAAAAATTAAGCGCTGGAAAGCTTTCATTGACGAGCACAATGCACAAATTTTTTACAAGCCAGGAAAAAAGAACTACGTTGCCTACGCGCTGTCCCGACAGCACATTCATTCGCTAGAAGAAGATGCGCAGTCAGATATTGCCACAATACATAGCGTATTATCACTAACCTACACCATCGAAAAAACGGACAAGCCGGTCAACTGCTTTCGGAACCAAATAATAATAGAAGAAAGCGGAATTGCTTTAGTTAGAACGGTCATTATGTTTGGTGAAAAGACTCGACATCTCTTACATTTCTCGGATAGAGAAACACTTATGCAGAAAATATGTGATGTGGTCAAGAAAGACGTAGTCAATGCAATTTTTTGCGAACTACCAGTACTGGCATTTATCCAACATAAATTAATAGAAACATTTCCGACAACCACTTTTCGTTACACAAACCGCATGGTGACCGACATCTTAGACAAAAACGAACAAAAAGAAATTACTGTGTCAGAACATAATAGGGCTCATAGAGCTGGACAGGAAAACGTGAAGCAGATCATGCAGGACTATTTTTTTCCCAAAATGACTCATATGGCAAATGAGGTCGTCGCAAATTGTAAAATTTGCCAGAAGGCAAAATATGATCGACACCCTCAGAAACAGATTCTCGGGGAAACACCTATTCCCTCATACACGGGCGAAATATTACATATTGACATATTTTCGACCGACAAAAAATACTTTCTTACTTGTGTAGATAAATTTTCAAAATTTTCAATTGTCCAACCAATTGCTTCCAGAACCATTGCAGACGTACAAACCGCGATATTACAACTTATAAATTTCTATCGACGACCAAAAAAATTTATTGCGATAATGAGCCTTCTATAAAATCCGAAACAATTAAGTCCCTTTTAAGTAACCGGTTTAACGTACAAATCGTTAATGCACCGCCTCTTCATAGTACATCGAACGGACAAGTGGAAAGATTCCACAGTACACTGACAGAAATTGCACGGTGCTTAAAAATTGAAAGAAGTATTGAAGACACTGTTGAACTAATACTTCTCGCGGCTATAGAATACAATAGAACTATTCACACAGTAACAAATAAAAGACCCATTGACATAATACACTCATCGACCATTGAGCTCAACACAGAAATTAGGGATAAAGTCTTAAATGCCCAGAACATTCAACTACAAAGATTGAACAAAACAAGACAAGACAGAAATTTTCAGGTAGGAGACAAGGTTCTTGTGAAATCAAATAAGAGGTTGGGAAACAAACTTTCAGATTTGTACTCCGACGAAACCTTTGAAGCAGACTTAGGGACCACAGTCTTAATAAAAGGGAGGGTGGTCCATAAGAACAATTTGAGGTAATTACAATAAATCTTATTTTTCTTTTTATTTTTATCTTCGACACACTAGGATTTGGATGATTCTACTCCTCGCCGTACCAATAGCAGCTAAAATGACCGACTACACGACCTCAAATTACATACCAATCATAGACGGGCATGTGACTATTTGGAGAGACTTCCAATACCTCAAACACTCAACCAACTTAACCATGTACTCGGAAATAGTTAAAGAAACAGAAGAAATGAGAAACCATTTCCCCCAGTCACATATGAGGCAGATATTAGACTCAGATTTACGACACATTAAGACTCTCATAGATACAGTAAATGTTCATCATAGACACGCTAGAAGCATACATTTTTTAGGCACCGCATTAAAAATCGTAGCCGGTACTCTAGATTTTGATGACTTTGAGAACATTAAATTTAGGCAGAAAGAACTCATAGAATCAGAAAGTAGACAAATAAAAATTAACACAAAGACCCAGGAACAAATAAACATCCTAACGAACACGGTAAACATTTTAGTAAAAAATGCAAAAGCAAAACAGATAAATACAGAAAATTTATATGAGAACTTGCTATCAAGAAATATAATTATTATTTCCGAACTCGAGGCCTTAATGTTGTCGGTTACTCTTGCAAAAATTGCAATAATCAATCCCGCGATTTTAGACTCAAATGACTTACAAAATTTAATCAATGAACATTCCACAAATGTTACTATAACCGATCTAATGGAAGTAGCTCAAATTAAAGTTTTATTAAATAATAACTTTTTACACTTTATATTAAAATATCCTAAGCCCTACATAGCTTGTAAGAAAATAATCTTGCACCCCGTTGAACACAACGGCACTATTCTTAATTTTGCTGAAGGCGATAGTATAGCTGACTGCGGTAACAAAATCATGCCGATTGGAAACTGCAGCGCTGCCCTTACGACAACATTCTGCAGAGAACTGCCCTATGCAACATGCGCACAACAACTCCACTCCGGAGGCAACGCACACTGTTCGACTCGCACCAGCCACCTCGAGCCACTAACAATTATCGATGACGGCGTTATTATTCTGAATGACGGAACAGCTACGGTCAATGGACAACTGGTAACTGGAACGTTCCTCGTTACATTCGACGAGGAGGTAAAAGTAAACAACACCTTATACCGAAAATTGAAGAGCTACGTAAAAAAATTCCCAGCACCCGCTGCATCAACGGTCCTTAACATTACAGACCATCAGGAAATACTGAGTTTACCATACTTACAGAAATTAAACATAGAAAACCTACGATACATTGGCGAAATGGAAAAGAGACTGGAAAACCGGCCTATAATATCTGGAGTGGCCGCGATCGCTTTCTTCGCCATCTGCTTTATCATTTTCAAGCTCTACCAAAGACGCCAGCGAGTTCGTCGCCAGCATGACCTTCAAGTTATTATTGACGGTTTCAAGAAGTCCGAGGACGTCCTTCATCTAAGCGGGGGAGGAGTTAACACGGTCACCCGGCAACAGAGAAGTTGCCAAACTGATCACGCGTAGCCGGCATGAGAATAATGCAAAGCCAGCGACACCTGCGGATATTGCACAACGACGGTAGCAGAAGCCCAAGCTTCGGTCAGCGCTATCAGCGGGCAATGCACTGCGACGCAACCGACGGCTACCCAACACCACACACGGGGCGCCGGGTCAGCACTTTCAGGGCATAGGGCTAGCTTTCATTATAAGAATTTATGTACTTAGTATTTAGTTGAATTTTGGAAATAAATCGTGACGGTCATCGCCTCCCGAAACCTAAGTCTTCTCATTCGCGCAGTACCGCGCGTCTTAAGTAAAAACCTGAATAAGGAAATAATTAATTTACACATACATACATCAAATCCTGAATGAAAAATTACATCATGATGAATGTAGGCGCATTTTTTCTAATTTTTAGAAAAAATACCCTAAAATTTATGGTTAGATGCCCTAATTTTAAGAAATATTTTTCTATTTTTTAGAAAACTTTTTCTTGTTTTTAGGGCCCTTTGCCTTAGATTTTAGAAAGGAACGCACTTAATTTTAGAAAATTTTACCCTAAAATTTAAGGTGCGATGCCTTTGAAGACAAAAATAAGGTGAATTTCTTGTTTTTAGGGTTAATTTTGCTATGAGTGTAAGCGATAATCAAAATACCATTTCTAATATAATATTCATATTAATTTTCTCAAATTGACAGACAACTTTAAACCGTTTTCAAAGGGCCACATTTTTGATTACAGAATTAGCTTTGATTAAATCTTGAGCAATGTTTAAGAAATTTTTTTCGTATTCCGCTGTTTGACTTTGGGAGTTGTTAGTTGTTGGAAATAAACAGGCAGCTTTCTAAAAATGTATCGTTTAGATCAGTGTTGTCACATCTAACACGCCTAATCTTAAATGAGCTTAAGTCAGCACAAAACATTGATCTGATTGCAACTGCAATAAGTATAAAGTATATATGTATATTCTTGATCAGGATCACCTCCTGAGTTGATATAAGCATGTCTGTCCGTCTGTCTGTTTCTACGCGAACTAGTCTCTCAGTTTGAAAGATATCGAATTGAAACTTTGCACACACCCTTCTTTTCTTTGCACGCAGTATAGAGGCACCGCCCGAAGCTAGCTTTCCTTTCTTGTTGTATTATTTAACTGTGTATATTTCCTATGCCTCAATGCTCAACAGAATAATTGTGAAGGTAATTCAATTACTTTGCGAGCTACGATTATTATACTCTAATACATTTTATTAAATATTTATACCCTTGGAGAGGGTATTATAATTTCAGTTAACAGTTCGCAACGTAGTGAAGAAGATATTTTGACCGAATAAGCATCTTGATAAGCATCACCAGGAGAGTCGATCTATTCATTTCCGTCTGGCCGTCTGTCCATTTGTCGTCCGTCCGTTTCTACGCAAACTAGTCCCACAGTTTTAAAGACATATTTAAACTTTTCCAAAGGTTGTATTTCTATTGCTGGTAGTTTATAAGTCGGAACGAGCCGGATCGGGCTACTATATCATATAGCTCCCATAAAAACAATCGAAAAGAAAAGGTTTAAGAAAGTATAACTTTGTTGTTTTTATACCCTTGCAGAGGGTATTATAATTTTGGTCAAAAGTGTGCAACGCAGTGAAGGAGACATCTCCGACCCTATAAAGTATATATATTCTTGATCAGGATCACCTCCTGAGTTGATATAAGCATGTCCGTCTGTCCGTCTGTCTGTCCGTCTGTCTGTTTCTACGCGAACTAGTCTCTCAGTTTTAAAGATATCGAATTGAAACTTTGCACACACCCTTCTTTCCTTTGCACGCAGTATATAAGTCGGAACGGCCGGGATCGGCCGACTATATCCTATAGCTGCCATTTAACTGAACGATAGGAAATGCCATAACTCTGGTGTTTTTAAAGTTAGGAAGTTGGAATTTTTATGAGTATTAAGAATGCATCATATGAATAATTTTGGAGAATATTATTTACAGAATATTCTGCAAAGGTATATCAACTTCGGCTCCGCCCGAAGTTAGCTTTCCTTTCTTGTTATACCCTTGTAGAGGGTATTATAATTTTGGTCAAAAGTGTGCAACGCAGTGAAGGAGACATCTCCGACCCTATAAAGTATATATATTCTTGATCAGGATCACCTCCTGAGTTGATATAGCCATGTCCGTCTGTCCGTCTGTCCGTCTGTCCGTCTGTCTGTCCGTCTGTCTGTTTCTACGCGAACTAGTCTCTCAGTTTTAAAGATATCGAATTGAAACTTTGCACACACCCTTCTTTCCTTTGCACGCAGTATATAAGTCGGAACGGCCGGGATCGGCCGACTATATCCTATAGCTGCCATATAACTGAACGATAGGAAATGCCATAACTCTGCTGTTTGTAAAGTTAGGAAGTTGGAATTTTCTATGGCTTCTTTATTTGGCCAATCAATTCGACCTACCAAATTTCATAAGGATCGGCCGACTATATCCTATAGCTCCCATATAACGATAGGAAATATCATAACTTTGGTGTTTTTAGAGTTAGGAAGTTGGGATTTTCTATGGGTTTTATATTTGGCCAATCAATCCGACCTAGCTAACTTCGGGCGGAGCCGAAGTTGATATACCCTTGCAGAATATTCTGTAAATAATATTCTCCAAAATTATTCATATTATGCATTCTAAATACTCATAAAATTCCCAACTTCCTAACTTTAAAAACACCAAAGTTATGGCATTTTCAATCGTTCAGTTATATGGCAGCTATAGGATATAGTCGGCCGATCCCTATAAAATTTGGTAGGTCGGATTGATTGGCCAAATATAAAACTCATAGAAAATCCCAACTTCCTAACTTTAAAAACACCAAAGTTATGGTATCTCCTATAGTTATATGGGAGCTATAGGATATAGTCGGCCGATCCTTATGAAATTTGGTAGGTCGAATTGATTGGCCAAATAAAGAAGCCATAGAAAATTCCAACTTCCTAACTTTACAAACAGCAGAGTTATGGCATTTCCTATCGTTCAGTTATATGGCAGCTATAGGATATAGTCGGCCGATCCCGGCCGTTCCGACTTATATACTGCGTGCAAAGGAAAGAAGGGTGTGTGCAAAGTTTCAATTCGATATCTTTAAAACTGAGAGACTAGTTCGCGTAGAAACAGACAGACGGACAGACAGACGGACAGACGGACAGACGGACAGACGGACATGCTTATATCAACTCAGGAGGTGATCCTGATCAAGAATATATATACTTTATAAGGTCGGAGATGTCTCCTTCACTGCGTTGCACACTTTTGACCAAAATTATAATACCCTCTGCAAGGGTATAAAAATTCAATTATTAAAAGTATGAAAATATTTGGTGGGTCAAATAAGCTGTGGGCCACTGTATACACTTTATAGGGCCACTGCGTGGCAAACTTCTAACCGAAATTCTAATACTCTCTGCAAGGGTATACAAATTTATTGTCGAACTGCTGCACTCGTGGGGAGTGAGGGGCCCAAGCAGAGCAAACCACTATATAAACAAACTTAACTTCTGCTCAAGTTAATGGAATTGTTGTTAAGTTTTCCTCTACAGGCAGGATTTTTAAGAGTTTGTGCATGCGTTGAAAACTGAAGTAAAAACAAGGCCACTACAGAGCCTTGTAAAATATTGACTGCATTAGAGCTTTAGCAATTAAAAGAGGAACTTGCATAACACAAACTATTTAGGCAAGTTTATTCAAACGCAGCTCAAATATTTGTAAAGAAAAGCAAAACGGAAAAAAGAAAGATTACACAGTTTATATGTATGTACCTTTTTGATAACAGGCTCTGCCTGTTTTTACAAACAAATAAAATTGGTTCGCCTAATCAAATAGACCAATTCTACAAATCAAACTAGGTTTGTAAAATTCTCAAATATGTACATACATATGTATGTATGTATGTACATATGATAAAAAGCTTTATTGCTTCTTCCTCAAATCAAATTAAAATTATTTTTCCTTTTTTATACCCTTGCAGAGGGTGTCATAATTTCAGTCAAACATTTGCAACGCAGTAAAAGAGACATTTCCGAACCTATAATTAATTTTTTTTAAGTAGGTCAATGCCATTTTTCTTAAAAACTAAAACCTCCTGTTTTCTGTTTATACATTATTAATTAGTGGTCGGTTTGTGTGGACTTTAAAATCAATTCAAAGTAAGCTGTCTGTTTGTGTTGAAGCAAATGTGGGGTGGTGCCGAAAGGGAAATCCACTACGCAACTATTTTGCATGCAAAGTCACGTTTTACTGCAGCTACGAGCGGTTCTAGTTAACTTTTGACTTACCTGAGGCCAGTGAGGAGGACCGCTGGAGATGAATGAGTGGGCGAATGGTGGAGCATGGCACATGCCGAACTCATAAAAACTATTACGAGCACCACATAACATGTGACGAAAGGGGAGAATGCGAAAAGCGACCCCGAACGTCGAGTCAAATGAAATTTATGCACGTTTTGATTGCACGCACATTATGGAAATTGTATTGGATGCAAATTTAACCTGCCGGCTGAGCGAAAGGAGAGGGAAACCGATGGAGCCTTTTAAGCTGGCCACGCGCAGCCTAAAGGTACATACTTATGACCGAATTACTTTTAGTTTGCGAACTCAATTCCACACTCCGTATTTAAAAATTAACCTTGAGAGGAGGATCAATTGACAAATTTATTATCCGCATTCGTTTTACACAAAAAACAAGAAAGCAAGCAAACTTTGGCAAGCCTAAGTTTATATACCTCTGCAGTAATTAAAAACGACTATGTCGATTTTTCGTTGCATTTTGCCATCCGTTTCTACACAACTTAGTCCCTCAGTTTTAAAGCTATCTGCTTGAAACTTTCCCAAGAGTTGTCTTTCTAATGCAGTATATATGTACATATGTCGAAACAAGCCGGATCGGGGCGACTATATCATATAGCTCCCATAGGTATGTACAATCGGAAAACACAAATTGAAAAAATAAAAATATTAATAGAAAGAATTGTACTTAGATGTTTTTTTATTTATTAAAAAATTCCTTTGAGATAAAGTGTTTATTTACTATATCAGAATTACGCTTTTAGTTTTCTCAAAATCGGACAAGAATATCAAATATCTGTCATAGAAACGATGGCTAAATGCAGCGCAAAATCGGCATAGCTTCATTGTTTTTAGTAATATAGGCATACAAAATCAAAATGTAGTCGTGTTGTAATAACGGCAAGGGCCGAATTTTACGCCCTTTTTGATTGAAATATAACTATTGCTGGTCGCTGAACGAAATCGTTATCATTTGTATCTACTCACCTTGTAAGAGCCAAGGTTCTTCACCGAACAAGCCAATTTTACGTTGCGCCCCGCGGGCACCGTAATATTCTCGATGACATCTGTGAATTCCGGATCTTCACTAATGACTGTAAATACAAAATAAAATGAAGCGGATTGTTAACTAAATAAAGAAAGTGACTCAACAAACGTATCTGTGTAATATCCTACGGTAGTGCAAATCTCAAAATTTAAAATAAAATATTTTGTCGATTTTTTATTTTGTTTATTTTTTATGTTTTTGATCGTAAAGTTGGCAATAAAAATCAAGTTAACAACACATAGTACTGCACCATGAAGTTTTAGCTTGATCTTCGCCTTCAGCTTTAGCTTAACGTTTACTGTAAACGCAGTCCTAGGGGCAATTAGAAGTACGCTTTTTACTTTAAACTTAGAACCGCTTTATCGTTCCTATGCTGGTCTAAAAGTAGGTTAAGCTTTAAAAATTCCTCGGTAAACGAGTACTAATATAAATAACTTTAATTTAATTTGATACTTATGTGTATCAGTTTTTAATTTTCTTGGTTTTACCGACACTCATAGCTTATTTTTGACACTATTTAGTATACATTTTCGTATACTACTGTGGAAAACAAGTAATGTGAACTTGTTTGTAAAATGAAAAATCTTCATTTTTCTCTCCTAAATCAATTTCATCCCCTTCAAAGTAATTACACTAATGCCAACGTTTTTTCAACGTTTCCTAGAATAGTCCCCTTCCAGTATAGCCATGAGCGCCCTCTTCGAATAAGCTTTTACCTTCTCAATCGACTCGAAACGCGTTCCCCGGAGTGGTCTCCTGAGTTTTGGGAATAGCCAGAAGTAGAGGTTTACGCCGATGGCTTGGTCGTCAGCGGCGGCGTGGGGGTCAAGAAAAGCCGGCGGCGGCGGCGTAGAGTTAAAATGGAAACGGCGGCGGCGGCGGCAGCTAAGCCGTCGAATTTGTCGGCGGCCGGCGGCGTACGCAGTAAAAAAAATTTTTTTAAATAAAAGTTTTCTTAATTTCTTAAATTTTTTATTTTTTTTTAACTTTGCATGTTTCGTAATTATCATGTATAAATATAATTTTATTTACATTATGAGGACTGAGCTGAGATCGTTTTTGAGAAACGGTAAGACCAGCAATCCAAAAAAAAACTCGCTCACTAGGTGTGCTCGTTGCCGGAATACACAACACCTTCTGTGCCAGCTTCGATAACAATGGCATTGCAGGTGCCTTTTCATTCCAAAATATTAAAACGTCTTGGGATGAGGACAAACTTAAAAGTAGGTGGCATTCAGCTTCCAAATTGCTGTTTTTTGTATTTTTGGAGTGTCGTTGAGCTAGCTTTAAAATTTTGCATGCTGATGAACCATCTCTGGAACTATCCTGCTGATCAATATCTTGTTGTGGATCGCCAAGTAGCTCCTTATACATTTTTAACAAAAACTCCGTTTTTTTTAAATTTTGTTCACCACAATAGTCAAGCACACAATCCAGAGAGCTGAATCGCGGATCTAATAATGATGCGCAGACTAGTATATCCGATAAAGGGAATCTATTATTCAATTTAGTTTTTATATTGTTTTTCATCGAAGTCAAAGCAAGTGCTATTGCGCCGAACCATAGAGTAAGGACATAGAGTAAGAAGCCATAGAGTAAGAACCTATATAGAGGTTTCATTTGCTCTGCCCGCGCTCTCGAGTGACTTTGCCAGTGATGCCACGTAGGGGAAAAACGGAAAAAAAGAGAGTTTTTCATTTGTTCGAATCGAGCTTCATTCCATGCCCATGGTGAGATTCTGCAGCTGGACTGGTCGCTCTTATTCCTAAGGATAGGTGCGAGAATTCCCCATACTATTGCTTGTGCTTCGCACATGTTAGAAGTGGTGAGAAACCGAAGTTAGAAGAAGTTAGCTTCGAACATGGCTCTCAGCAGAGCTTTGGCAGAGGCCTGGGCAGAGCAAATGAAACCTCTATATAGCTTCTTACTCTATGGTAAGGAACTATATGAATATGTGGTGTTCAATTACTACTACTGAGTATAGGTTTCATATCCCTGCAGTACCGTTCATCACCTTTTAATCGCTTTTTCATCACCAAAAATTCATCACTGCTGATTAATCGGCGATGAAACTTCATACAAATTAGTGATGAATTTAACATTGGCATGTCCTAGGAGTTAATCAACACTCTTTTTTCAGTTTTTCATCACTCATTAATCAGTAATTCATCACTCTCTCAGCTCATTTTATGGGGAGAGAGACGGAGTAAGAGAGGGAGATAGAAATTTTTCTGCGTTGCCTATGATCGGGGACTGAGAGTTTCGGCTCTGCCTGCGTCGCACTCTGCTCTGCCGACTTTGCCTTTGGCTCTGCCGGCGTCGCAGTCCGCTGCTGATTAAACAGTGATGAATTTTTGTAGTGATGAATTTTGGAACTGCAGGGATCATAGAGTAAGAAGCTATATAGAGGTTTCATTTGCTCTGCCCAGGCCTCTGCCAAAGCTCTGCTGAGAGCCATGTTCGAAGCTAACTTCTTCTAACTTCGGTTTCTCACCACTTCTAACATGTGCGAAGCACAAGCAATAGTATGGGGAGTTTTCGCACCTATCCTTAGGAATAAGACCGAGCAGTGCAGCAATAAGAATTCACCATGGGCATGGAATGAAGCTCGATTCGAACAAATGAAAAACTCTCTTTTTTTCCGTTTTTCCCCTACGTGGCATCACTGGCAAAGTCACTCGAGAGCGCGGGCAGAGCAAATGAAACCTCTATATAGTTTCTTACTCTATGATCAGGATCACCTCCTGAGTTGATATAAGCATGTCCGTCTGTCCGTCTGTCTGTTTCTACGCGAACTAGTCTCTCAGTTTTAAAGATATCGAATTGAAACTTTGCACACACCCTTCTTTCCTTTGCACTCAGTATATAAGTCGGAACGGCCGGGATCGGCCGACTATATCCTATAGCTGCCATATAACTGATTGATAGGAAATGCCATAACTCTGGTGTTTGTAAAGTTAGGAAGTTGGGATTTTCTATGGCTTTTTTATTTGGCCATTCAATACGGCCTACCATCGGCCGACTATATCTTATAGCTTCCATATAACGATAGGAAATACCATAACTTTGGTGTTCTTAAAGTTAGGAATTTGGGTTTTATATTTGGCCAATCAATCCGACCTACCAAATTTTATAGGGATCGGCCGACTATATCCTATAGCTGCCATATAACTGAACGATTGAAAATGCCATAATTTTGGTGTTTTTATACCCTTGCAGAGGGTATTATAATTTTGGTCAGAAGTTTGTAACGCAGTGAAGGATACGTTTCCGACCCCATAAAGTATATATATTCTTGATCAGGATCAATAGGGGAGTCGATATAGCCATGTCCGTCTGTCCGTCTGTTTCAATACCGTTTGCGAGCTCAGTTTAAAAGCTAGCGATCTGAAACTTTCACAATCGTCCTAAAACATGTGTACGCAGATCAAGTTTGAAAATCGGCCCGATCGGACGTCTATATCCTATAGCTCCCATAGGAACAATTGGATATATCTTGCAAGAATTTATGATATTTCGCGCAGTGTAAAAGCTATTGACATTAATCTTTCCAAATCGTATTTTTTTATGCATACCTTGATCAGGGTAAAAGCGCGTGGCGATCGGACGTCTATATCCTATAGCTCCCATAGGAAGAATAGGGTAAAATCGGTTAAAATTTAATGATTTTTAGGATATTTCGCGCAGTGTAAAAGCTATTGACAAAAATCTTTCCAAATCTTATTTTTTATGCGTACCTTGATCAGGGTAAAAGCGCGTGACGATCGGACGTCTATATCCTATAGCTTCCATAGGAACAATATGGTAAAATCGGTCCAAATTTGATGTTTTTCAGAATATTTCGCGATGTGTAAAAGCTATTGCTATACATTTTTTCAAATCGTATTTTTTATGCATTCCTTCATCAAGGTAAAAGCGCGTGACGATCGGACGTCTATATCCTATAGCTCCCATAGGAACAATCGGATATATGTATCTTGCAAGAATTGATGATATTCCGCGCAGTGTAAAAGCTATTGACATGAATATTTCCAAATCGTATTTTTTTATGCATACCTTCATCAAGGTAAAAGCGCGTGCCGATCTGACGTCTATATCCTGTAGCTCCCATAGGAACAATATGGTAAAATCGGTCCAAATTTGATGTTTTTCAGAGTATTTCGCGATGTGTAAAAGCTATTGCTATACATTTTTTCAAATCGTATTTTTTATGCATTCCTTCATCAAGGTAAAAGCGCGTGACGATCGGACGTCTATATCCTATAGCTTCCATAGGAACAATATGGTAAAATCGGTCCAAATTTGATGTTTTTCAGAATATTTCGCGATGTGTAAAAGCTATTGCTATACATTTTTTAAAAATAACTTTAAAATAGTTTAATATACGTACACTGCCTTTAATATCATTAGAATGTAAGTAAGCTAACAAGCCAGCTGTAAATATTTAATAAAAGTTCTTGGAACTTGGCGTACAATGTAACGAAAAACCCACGGAAAGTTCATATGGTATATAAAATTTTTTTTTTTTTTTTTTAAATATATGCTTTATTTATTGAATCTTCTCTATATGAGACTAACAATAAGTATATCAAATCTTAAGAATATAACTTAACTTACAGTCATGTAGACTGAATTTAGACTAACGGGCCCTAATATTTATTGCTGGGCTGGTAGATCGTTACGATGCAGACGAGTTCTGTTCGAAACCCGTCTTAGGTTCCTTGCGAGATTATTTGGGTGCAGTGTAAGCTTGTTATGGTAGGCCGCTTTCTGCTTTGCTATTTCATCTTTGACCGGTGGTATGCCCAGATCCCTGTGGATGTTTTCGTTCCGAACATACCATGGTGCCCCAGTGATTGTTCGCAGGATTTTTGATTGTGAGCGCTGTATGATGTCAACGTTGCTGTTGCTCGCGTTCCCCCAGAGCTGGGAGCCGTAGGTCCAAATGGGCTTGAGGGTGGAGTTGTAGAGAAGAACTTTAAAGTCCAGACACAGGGGTGATCGAGAATTTATAATCCAGTGTAGGCTGCTAGCTTTAAGTCTGAGATGTGCTTTCTTGCATTCAATGTGCCTCCGCCAGGTTAGGCGTCTGTCGAGGTGGACGCCGAGATATGTTACATCGCTGGCTTGGGAATCTGCGTACCATTCAAAGTTAGCGGCGGGCACGATTGTCTGTTGAGGGTAAACGTTATATGTTTACACTTTGATTCATTAATTTTGATTCGCCAGTCTGATAGCCACTTTTCAACTACCACCAAATGATCAGCCAGTTGAGCTGTTGCTCTAGTTGGGCATCTTGAGCGGCTCAGGATTGCGGTGTCGTCAGCAAATGTGGACGTAGTCAGTCTCTCGTTCGTAGGGATGTCTGATGTGTATAGGATAAACAGGGTAGGGCCCAGGGCGCTACCTTGTGGGACTCCGGCTTCAATGTTATACTCGTTGGATGTCGTTGTATTGCATCTAACCACAAAGACTCTGTGGTAGAGGTACGACTTAAGTAACTTATGAGTGTTTTCTGGCAGTAATGTTATGATTTTATGCATAAGGCCTTCAAGCCACACTCGATCGAATGCCTGAGAGACGTCGAGGAATATCGCACTACAATATTCCCGATGTTCGAAGGCTGTACGAATTTCTGAAGTTATCCGGTTGACTTGCTCGATGGTTCCGTGGCTTTCACGAAACCCGAATTGATGCGCCGGGATTAAGTTTTGTTCTCTTAAATATGGTGTAATGCGCGTGAGCAGGCATTTTTCCAGTAATTTGGACAGGCACGATAGTAAGCTTATTGGCCTGTACGATGAGGGAATTGTGTGGTCTTTGCCAGGCTTCGGTATCATTATAACCACGGACTTTTTCCATTTTTTGGGGTAGTAGCCAAGTTTTGCGATCCCGTTAAATAGCTTGCATATAACATCCACTGCACAGTTTGGAAGTTCAATTATCATTTTTGGGGTTATTAGGTCGGCCCCTGGAGCCTTTTTCGGTTTTATTTGCTTCCTAATGACGTTAGCAATTTCAGGTGTTTGAAACAAAATCGGGTTAATTGCAATTTCAGAGCTAAACGGCTTTAGTTGAAGAGAGTTTGTGGCGGCGTTCGGCTGAAATACATTTCGTAGGTGTAAAGCAAATGTTTCGGCTCTGTCTTCGTCACTGCGGGCCCAAGTACCCGAGGAGTTTCTAATCGGAGTGACTGATTCTATCGGAGAGCTTAAATTTGGGTGAGCTCTCCACAAAGGATGCTTGGTACTGGTCGGCGACAGTTTCTCGATGTACCGGCGCTGCGCAAGCTCCTCTTCTTGCTTGAGGGTTTTGGTGAGTCTGCGGGTGGCATTATTATAGAGTTGCTTCGAATGGGGCGATCTGCAGGATTGCCAAACGCGTCTTAGACGTCGTTTTTCCCGAACCAGTTGTTCGATTTGCAGATTAGTTTTGTATTGGTTGCTACGCACGATTGTCTCTTCTGGAGTTGAGATTTTGGCTGCTGCCACGAGTACTGACTCCAGGGCATCAGCACAGAAGTCGATGTCGTTCTCTATGTTTAACTGTGGTGTTAGTTCAATGTGGGAACTTACGTACTTTTTGTACTTTAGCCAGTTAGTTCTAGTCGAGGTCAGCCTGAAGGGGTACTCGATTACTTTCGGGCTTTGAAGGAGAGTTATTAAAACAGGCGAGTGGTCCGATGATAAGTCCGAAAGCGATTTGGCGCTGACTAAATTTCTTGGGATGTTCTTGGTCACAGCGAAGTCAATTAAGTCCGGGAGTTTTCTGGGGTCAGCTGGCCAGTATGTGGGGCTGCCAGGGGAGACATAGTCGATTTTGTTGCTCAAATTTATGATTGCTTTATACAGTTGTCTTCCTTTGGGCGTCACTAGTCTTGATCCCCAGTGCGTGTGCTTGGCGTTGTAGTCTCCTCCTGCTATAAAGCGATCTCCGAGTGAATTGTAGAAGTCCAAGAATTGCTCTTCAGTTATTGTAAAACGCGGTGGGCAATAGACAGCGGCTATAGTGATACTGCCGTTGCCTGCTTGTAGTTTTATAGATGTAGCCTGCAAATAATTTGTTGCAAACCTCTGGTGAAAGTGGTGCTTAATGCGTTCCCTGATTAGGATTCCAGTTCCTCCTTGAGCCTTACCGTCCGGATGATCTGTGCAGTATGAAGTATAACCTCTTATTTGGAAGTTGTATTTACTTGTGAGATGCGTTTCTGCCAGCAGCATTACATCTATTTGGTTTTCATTGAGGAATTGAGTTATTTCAAGTTTGTGCCGTGAAACGCCATTGGCATTCCACATGGATATTCGAAGACAAGACATCGATTATTTAGATTGTTGGGATGTGAGCAAATTTATTAAAATGTTTTGATTTTGCATAAGGTTTGTCATTGTTGTTTTCATGAAGGACATAAATTCCATCATACCCTGTTGTAAAGTCAGCATCATGGTTTCCATGCTGTTTGGTATTTGTCCTATTGCTTGCTGAGGTGTTGTTATAATTTGCTCAGAGCATTGAGCTTGTGGGAACCCCGTCTGATTGGCAAGTCCTGATTTTAGGGCACTGGCGTATGAAACTCCCCATTTGTGTTGAGGGGCCCAAATGAAGATCTGGCTGCTTTCGCAAAGAAAACATTAGGGTGTGGTTTGGGATTGCACGTACGCATTTCGTGCATTCTGGGAGCGTGCTTGTTTTGCTTGTTGAAATTGACTCTTCAGCTCTTTATAGACCGGGCAGCCTCTGTAGTTTGCGGTATGGTTATCTCCACAGTTAGCGCATTTCTTTGTCTTTGGGTCTTCTTTGCTTGCAGGGCAAGGTTCGGTTTGTGGAAGCCACCACAAGCTACGCAGACTGAACGAAGCCCGCAGTTGTTTCTGGTGTGTCCATACTCTTGGCAGTTTGTGCATTGCAGCGGGCCATTCCGCTTATGCGGTTCTTCAACAGTAATCCTTCTGTGCAACAGGTATTGCAGTTTATAGATCGGGTGCACTTCATTTTTCTTCAAGGCTCTGCTTTCAGGCTCCAGTTCGACCTTAAAGAGTGGTTGCGGCTTTTTATTTTTGTTGATAATATTAATAATATTTTTGGAGAAGAATCCTTTTTCTTTCAGTGCCTCTTTTACCTCATTGGTGGATACGTCGGGCTCTATGCCCTTTAGCACTACTTGCAAGCCCTTGCTACTCTTGAGCTGGTACGTGTAGTAGGGTTTCCTAGCCTCGTCTAGGTAATTTGTTACAGCTCTGAATTGATCTTCAGTTTTAGCTTGAAGCTTTGTTTCATGAATATTCCCTTTAACAAGGGGAGTAACATAAAAGTTGTCATTCCCGACCAGCGCAACAATTCTCTTTACTAGGGTATTTGAGTTCTGTTCCCTTATGTAAATTGGTGGGGGCTTTGGTTTCTTTTGAACAGCCTGTCCAGATTCGGATTGATTATTATCAATTTCCGACAATAGGGCGAATCTGTTTTTACTAGATGCCCCTGGTTGTTCGTTGCCTTTATTAGGACAATTTTGTTTTGGTTTATTTCCAACCATTTTATTTTGCGGGCTTAGCTTCCGTTTGATTTGGATGTAACGGTCCATGCCAGTCTGTATAGCCGGACCCACTTGTTGTTGCTTGATATTGCCGATATTGGCACTCGTACTTACACTTGGCTTTGTAGTTTTATTCGGCGCTGCAGAAGTTGCAAACGCATTCGAAATCGCGTTGTTGTTAACGGCGACCGTTGATGTTGTTGTTGCAGTGGCTGCGGTTGCAGAAATTAACGAGGTCGCAGTGCTCGTGGCTGGTGAGCTGTTAGTCGAAGCTGGGGGTGGGGTTCTACACTGCAAGCTCCATGAAGTGGGAGTTGGTGTGAGTAGGGCGGGAGAACAAGACCGTGCTCTCGCACTGTCAATGGTCAGTAGGGCTGAGTTGCTCTTTGAAGAAGTTCTTTCTACTTCTGTATCACGGGTTGAGAAATAAGAAATATAACTGTTTCTCTTGTCTACGGAGCTTCTACGCTCATTTTTTGAATCGCCGCTCATTGAGCTATCACTCGTGGCACTTCTTAGTTTTTATAATAACTTTGCACTAGTTTTTTACATAGCACTAATTATTATATACTGTTTTTAGCAATAAGATTGCCTTTATTACACCACTCTAGTGTTTTTAGTTATTGTTTTTCACTTTTGAGCGGTTTTTTTCCGGAGCTCGCGCAAAACACGTCTGCACTCTCCGGCACTTCACCTTTGTCTATAAAATATATATAAAATAAAGAGGATTAATACTCTTGACAGGTAAAAAACTGTCCGATCTACCATTTGTCTTTTCGCTACTTTTTCAATTTTAGCAATTTCGGCTAAGTCTGAAAGGGTATTAAAACTTCGGCTTGCCGAAGTTAGCTTCCGTCCTCGTTAAAGTTAGGAAGTTGGGATAGAAACAGACAGTAGAAACAGACAGACGGACAGACAGACGGACAGACGGACATGCTTACATCAACTCAGGAGGTGATCCTGATCAAGAATATATATACTTCATAGGGTCGGAGATATCTCCTTCACTGCGTTGCACACTTTTGACCAAAATTATAATACTCTCTGAAAGGGTATAAAAAGAAGACTCGATAGCACAGCAGGAGTTTCTAGAAAATTAAAAAATACAGGTTAAGGACCTTTAATTTCAAAAGTATTAAGAAATTACAGATTTTTGTAACAAGACGCAGAAGGATTTCAGGTATCCCGTAACCCGCCTGGATATTATATATTATGCACTGGTTAAAAATAAGGGGAAAATTTAAATAAATAAATAGCATAATATAAATATTAAGGAACGATTTTGTAAAACAATTGTATATTTTACCAAAAAGGATTTTTGACTCCAGTTTTTTCTATTGTGTTACTATAGACCTAAGGAAATTATCATAAAGAAGTGGGCGTGGCTTGACCACCCACCACTTAACCCTTAAAGTACAGATAATTTGTTGATCAAACCCAGTAATATCGAAAATTACTATACATATTTTATAATTCGAAAATGCGGGACGTCCTGTGTATTTGAATTTCTAAAGCCTCCCTGTTTAGACTTGTCCACTTTTAAAGAGAGCTTCTCCTAAAAGATTTGCTGTGTATTTGTCCAATATCACTTTCTTTTCGCATGGACCAGCCATTCTCCATTTTTTATGCCCATCTTTATCCAGCATGTAAGACAAACTCAAAAAACCGTAACCAGAAATGGGGGCTCACGCAATATTTTAAATTATTTATGATTGGCAAAAATTTTAAGCACTAAAAATTTAAGTTTTCTAGGAAATCTTTTTGGTTTGACTGGCATATTGGGCATTGTTGAAATGATTTCATATCTGTCAAAGCATTTAGTACTTTACCATCAACGGCAGTAAGATATGGACTGAATTTGACATATACACATTGACTTTCATTAAGTTGTATCTTGCATGACAGTAGCTCTTAAATTTCACTTTCTATAATATTTCCCTTCTTTCTGTTAAAAACACCGTTGTTTATTTATGAAAATCCAACTTAAGTGGGCGACAGAACCGTATAGACTGTAAAGTGCGATTGTTCCATAATAAATTTCCGGATGAGTCAATCAGTCGAAGAGGCATTACAGACATAAACCTGCATCAGACGATCTTTTATCTGCGTAAGCCTGTTTATAATTCCCCTGTCCAGTACTTCCATCGAATCCATAGCTTACGACGAGCTCAGCAGATAAGAAGTCGGTGTGTTGGTTGGCCAAAACCTTCTGGATTACATACTCTTGCGAAAGGGGCTTGCAGAGAGCCTTTAGGTGCAGTCTCCGAAACATCAATGTTGTCTGGTCTGCACTTTTGCTTTTGCTCTGCTTCATCTTTGTATAGGGGGTAAATATCCACTTTTCTTTTTCGGCATAATACTGCTCCTTGGTAAACCCTTGATCCAAAATCAAAGCCAATGCTTCATCTTTGGACGCACAGGGCCTTGTTAAGCCCTTCCTGACTTGCTTGGCTTTTTCCGGGTCACTTGCAAGTATTCTAAGAACTCCAGCGAGATCATGTAGTCCTTGCTGCTTGGACTAGCAGCAAGACTTCATTACTATGCGAGTTTGCTAGTTCAGCTGCTCGCAGTCTTTGAGCCCTTTCCCCTTTGGACGCAAATGATATTGGAGGTCGTCCAATAGATTTTTTATACCCTTGCAGTGGGTATTATAATTTCAGTCAAAAGCTTGCAACGCAGTGAGGGGAGTCGATATAGCTATGTCCGTCTGTTTTAATACCCATAGGAACAATCGGACATATCTTGCAAGAATTGATGATATTTCGGGCAGTGTAAAAGCTATTGACATGAATTTTTTCATCGTATTTTTTTATGCATACCTTTATCAGGGTAAAAACGCGTGCCGATCGGACGTCTATATCCTATAGCTCCCATAGGAACAATATGGTAAAATCGGTCCAAATTTGATGTTTTTCAGAATATTTCGCGCAGTGTATAAGCTATTGCCATAAATTTTTTCAAATCGTATTTTTTATGCATTCCTTCATCAAGGTAAAAGCGCGTGCTGATCGGACGTCTATATCCTATAGCTCCCATAGGAACAATCGGATATATGTATCTTGCAAGAATTGATGATATTCCGCGCAGTGTAAAAGCTATTGACATGAATATTTCCAAATCGTATTTTTTTATGCATACCTTCATCAAGGTAAAAGCGCGTGCCGATCTGACGTCTATATCCTATAGCTCCCATAGGAACAATATGGTAAAATCGGTCCAAATTTGATGTTTTTCAGAATATTTCGCGCAGTGTATAAGCTATTGCCATAAATTTTTTCAAATCGTATTTTTTATGCATTCCTTCATCAAGGTAAAAGCGCGTGCTGATCGGACGTCTATATCCTATAGCTCCCATAGGAACAAAAGGGTGAAATCGGTCCAAATTAGATGTTTTTTAGAATATTTCGCGCAGTGTATGAGCTATTTGTATATGACATTTTTGAAGTATAAAAGCTAATGACATGAAACTATGCAATTTATCTAATTATTTATGTATACCTTGCTCAGGGTATAGGTTGTTGCCAGTCAGACAACGACATACTACAACCGCTATTTAAAAATGAAATTATAATCAAAAAACCCGCAAAAGTCGATTGCAGGAGTTTACATGTGAGGACAAAATAACATTAATACTTCTGGGGTGCCTCTTGTCAGAGAAAAATGTTTCATATGTCAAAAATGTACGAAAAAAACACAATAAAAGGGCAGCTATAAACTTTAAATTAGCAAATAATTATCAGTTAATTAAAAAAAAAACACTGTTAAATTTAAATTGTATTGTTTATTAATTTCTTTTTTACAGCGGCAGACTTGTCTTGCCAAGGAATTTGATAATATCTTTTGAAGGCTCTTTCCCGCAAATACGATATTTGAATTTTAACTGCTTGTCAACAAACCCAGCTGATTGACAGTACGACCGTAGCACGCTTAAATCTGATGAACTCTCAAACTTTTGGTCACACTGCAAAGATTAAAGTTTTTACGCTAGCGTAATCGTTTTTTTTCGATCTGGATACTAGGATTTACTTCTTTATACAGTTTTAACAATAAAATTGTCGACTTAGCATATTTTTTTTGGGTGTGCCATCAAACATTAAAAGTATTGGTTGCAGCGCACAAAATCAGAGATGAGCGAGACTTAGCGTGTGGACTGAAGATGCTCGACTATTCGTAATGCCTAATTAGCGTTAAAAAGTTTATATTGCAATGGCTAACCGCGGGCTAACCAAATAAACAGACGAGCCGCAAGCAAACAGAAACAAGGTCATCTCAATGGGGCAACTTCAAGATAAAATTTGTTTTGGCTTTTGGTTTTTCCCCCAACTCAGCGGCCGGTGGAAAGGTCCAGGGTGCATACAAGAAGAGGAAGCGGGGCCCAAAGGATGGGTGATGAATGACAACTGTTCGTAGCATGCATAGCGCGATAATTGACCCGCAAGCGAGCGAGGGGATCTCTCTTTCAGGGTTTATTCCTATGTACATATGTATGTTAGTCATGCCACTGCACAAAAACTTTCGCTTTGATAAAGGACCTTGGCGTCAAGTCAAGTAGAGTCCTTTATCCACCAGCCAGGCGTGCTCTCTGTTACATGGCATTCAAACCCAAAAAAACGCAGAGTGTGCGGGACGGTGCAGCCGCATGTCGCATGCCAACCCGTTTTTTATACCCTTGCAGAGGGCATTATAATTTCAGTTAAAAATTTGCCACGCAGTGAAGGAGACATTTATATATATTCTTAATCAGCATCACCAGGAGAGTCGATTTAGCCATTTGCGTCTGTCCGTCCGTCACTCTGCCCGTCCATTTCTACGCAAACTAGTGCCTCAGGTTTAAAGCTATCTGCTTGAAACTTTCCCATAGAAAGAATCGGAAAAAAAATGTTAAAAAGTATAATTTTGTTGATTTTACCAAATCCCAAAGACCAAAAAAAATTTTAATGCAACACAGTTAAAAATTTTTTAATTTTTTCCGATTGTTGCTATCGGAGTTATATGATATAGTCTCCATTTTGCCATCGTTTCTATGGCAGCTTTATGATATTGTTGTCCGAATTTACTTCACTGCGTTCCACACTTTTGACTAAAATTATAATACCCTATGCAAGGGTATAAAATATATTTTTAGAACAACATGGAAATTTTGATCGGAACTAGTTAAAGAATTTTGACATTGGCCAAAACGAGATTCCGATATCAAGATCCTTCATGAACCCTTCTCTATGAGCATCAGCTACCAAAAAACTGAAATATAGGGACTCCATTATTTACATCAACATGGGATTGACATTATTAGTTTTGGAACTTAAGTTCAAAACAAGAAAGAAAAGCTAACTTCGGGCGGTGCCGAAGTTGATATACCCTTGCAGAATATTCTGTAAATTATATTCTCCAAAATTATTCATATGATGCATTCTTAATACTCATAAAAATCCCAACTTCCTAACTTAAAAAACACCAAAGTTATGGCATTTTCAATCGTTCAGTTATATGGCAGCTATAAGATATAGTCGGCCGATCCTTATGATTTTGAATTTGGTATGTCGGATTGATTGGAAAAAAATAAAACCCATAGAAAATCCCAACTTCTTAACTTTACAAACACCAAAGTTATGGCACTTCCGATCAATCAGTTATATGGCAGCTATAAGTAATAGTCGGCCGATCCTTATGAAATTCGGTATGTCGGATTGATTGGCCAAAAATAAAACTCATAGAAAATCCCAACTTCTTATCTTTAAAAACACCAAAGTAATGGCTTTTCCGATCGTTCAGTTATATGGCAGCTATATGATATAGTCGCCCGATCCGGCTCGTTCCGACTTATATACTACCTGCAATAGAAAGACAAGTTTTGCGAAAGTTTCAAGCAGATAGCTTTAAAACTGAGGGACTAGTTTGCGTAGAAACGGACGGACAGACGGACAGACGGACATGGCTAGATCGACTCTCCTGGTGATGCTGATAAAGAATATATATACTTTATAGGGTCGGAAATGTCTCCTTCTCTGCGTTGCAAACTTTTGACTGAAATTATAATACCCTCTGCAAGGGTATAAAAAGGGATTGGCAGGTACAAAATTATTGAGTTTATGATGGTTATAAACTGCCTTACCGGCAGGATATTAAATATTACGCATGACGAGATTAATCTTCAGTACCTGTAGATAAGTTAAGGTTTTTTTTTTCCAAGATTCTGGCATTTTTCAATTGCAAGAAGTAAAAAAGGATATTATGAGCAACAAAAGATTCTACAAGTTAATTTCAAAATTATTATTGTTATTATTATTGGACGGTATATGTTTATATTTACATTTTATGTTATATTTTCCAAATCGCAGCATTATTTTACATGTTACTATCCATTTAAATTGGTAGTTGTCAAGTTGTCGAAATGACCCATTAGCTGAGACATATTTATTTTGAAATTTGTTAGCTATGTGTAGGGTATTTTATAGTCGAGGCTCTTGACTATAGCGTTTCTCCATATTTTTACCCTTGCAAAATATATTAAATTTTGGTAAAAGGTGTACAACGCAGTGAAGGAGGCATCTCCAACCTTATCTCTATATATAAAGCTATCAGTAAGAAAACTGGGAACGCACGCAGAGCCAAAACCACTGGTTAACAATATTAATATGCATTTTTATTACATTCTAATAACTTTAAACTGATTTGCTAAGATTTACTGGGGCTCCCAAAGTGACCCCAATCGCTTCCAATAGGAAAAAAGGTCAATTTTCCTTTAAAAAATTCTGGACGCTAAACCGTTTAACCAATCAAAACCGTGTTTTCACCCAAAAATAGTTTAAGACAATATAAATGTTTAAAAATTTGACCGCTTAGATTTAAGGCTTTTTACTATTTTTAAAACACATTCTAAAATAACAATTTTGGCAAAAATCTCTTCAAACGTCGAAAAATGGCACTTCTAAACTGAGTATCAAAAATTCTTTAAATAAAGTTTTTCCTTAAGCTTTAACGTTTCACCAAAGCACTAGCTATCTTCTAAACAAAACAAGAGAGAACGCTATAGTCGAGTGCCTCGACTATACCCGTTACTCAGCTAAACAACTTAATACAAATATGCCTTCTTGTATGTTTTTCGCCGCTCGAATTACCTCCGATTTTTATGTTAAAATCGGTACCCAGGGAACACCTCCAATTTGGCTAACTTAATTTGATTTGCATAGTTCTTGGGATATAGTTCGGTATTGACAAATGAAAGCCATCGCATTTTCCTTTAATAGAAATCCTTATCGAGAATTAACGTTGACTTTGTTGAGCACCTTGGCCAGCTGTTCCAAAGTCATCCGTTAGAAGGCGCTATTGTCCCATGAAAGGCGGAAATGTAGGCGCTAGCCAGGCTTAAGCGTTTAATGGATTTTTGGGCGTTAGAGTGGGCGTGGCAAACTTTTATTTGGCCAATCGTTAGGTATTGACGAAACAAATACATATAAAATTTCATAATAGCATCAAAACTGTGGCCACAGCTTGTGACTTGTGGGCGTCAGAGGGGGCGTGGCACCTTTTTGAAACAAACTTGCGCTGCGTAGGAACTCCTAGAATCTGCATGCAAAATGCCAATCTTCTAGCTTTTATAGTTTCCGAGATCTCAGCGTTCATACGGACAGACAGACAGACGGACAGACAGACGGACAGACGGACATGGCTAGATCGACTCGGGTAGTGATCCTGAACAAGAATATATATACTTTATAGAGTCGGAAACGCTTCCTTCTACCTGTTACATACTTTTGCACGTATAAAAACTAAGCAACAAGAAAGGAAAGCTGACTTCGGGCAGAGCCGTAGTTGAAATACACTTGCAGAATATTCTGTAAATTATATTCTCCAAAATTATTAATATTATGCATTTTTAACACTCATAAAAATCCCAACTTCCAAACTTTAAAAACACCAAAGTTATGGCAATTCCAATCGTTCAGTTATATGGCAGCTATAGAATATAGTCGGCCGATCCTTATGAAATTTGGTATGTCGGATTGATTCCTAACTTAACAAACACCAAAGATATGGCATTTCCGATCAATCAGTTATATGGCGGCTATAGGATATAATGAAATTTTGTAGGTCGGATTCATTGGCCAAATATAAAACCCATTGAAAATCCCAACTTCCTAACTTAACAAACATCAAAGTTATGGCATTTCCGATCAATCAGTTATATGGCAGCTATAGGATATAGTCGGCCGATCCCGGCCGTTCCGACTTATATACTGTGTGCAAAGGAAAGAAGGGTGTGTGCAAAGTTTCAATTCGATATCTTTAAAACTGAGAGACTAGTTCGCGTAGAAACAGACAGACGGACATGCTTATATCAACTCAGGATGCGATCCTGAATAGGAATATATATACTTTACTAGCAGGGTGCCCGCAGCTTCGCTTGCGGTGGATAATCTGAATATCCTACTTTTCTTCTGTAATAGGTTTGCAGTAGAACTATGTAATTTTACATTTTAGATGTCACTTTAAATATATTTGTAGTTTTGGCTGAAACTTTAATTAACCATCATTTCCACACCACCCGGAGGCACAATCAATAGATAAACTCTGAGATAGGCAAACTAAAATAATAATATTATTGCTCACATACGGTTATACGAGGTGTGTTCAAAAAGTAAGGTGACTTTTCAAATTTCGCGGGCAACATATTTTCGATTATCGATTTTTTTGTTTTGTTATATTGGTACACTCTTCCCTAACATCTGTACCAAGTTTCAATGGAACATCCTCTTTTGTTTGGTTGTGAGAGGCGTAAAGTTACAAGTTATTTTGCGAGCTCGGCGATTTTTTGCTATCGAAAAATATGGATCAAAGGATTTGCATCAAATTTTGTGTAAAAAATAAAATTAAGTGCTCTGAAACACTTGAAATGTTGACAGTGGCATACGGTGAAACTGTTCTGAGTAAAAAAAATGTGTACAAGTGGTACAAACTCTTCCAAGATGGCCGGGAAGATGCCAATGACCAGCCTCGCTCTGGACGCCCAAGCACGTCAACAACTGATGAAAACGTTCAAGCAGTGACGAAAATTGTTTTGGAAAATCGTCGAATCACTATCAGAGAAGTTGCTGAAGATGTCGGTATATCGCTTGGCTCGTGCCATGAAATTTTTTCAAACGTTTTGGGTATGAGTCGTGTGTCAGCGAAGTTTGTTCCGAAATTGCTGAATTTTGACCAAAAGAACCGTCGCATGAGCATCGCTCAAGAGCTGTTGAATGACGTCAACGACGACCCAGATTTACTCAAAGGGTCATAACTGGTGACGAATCATGGGTATATGGTTATGATATCGAAACCAAAGCCCAATCGTCCCAATGGAAGAGCCCAGGCGAGCCAAGACCGAAAAAAGCACGCCAAGTTCGATCAAATGTCAAAGTTTTGATCACTGTTTTCTTCGATTACCATGGCGTGGTGCATCAGGAGTTCTTACTATATGGTCGTACGGTCAATAAACAGTATTATCTGGAAGTTATGCGCCGTTTGCGAGAAGCAATACGAAAGAAACGTCCAGAATTGTGGAAAAACAATTCATGGCTTTTCCATCACGATAATGCCCCTGCTCACTCATCTTTGCTTGTGAGAGATTTTTTGGCCAAAAACAACACCACAATAATGCCTCAGCCACCATATTCACCGGTTTTTGCCCCATGTGACTTTTTCTTGTTCCCAAAACTGAAGAGACCTATGAAAGGACGGAGATTTGCAACGATTGAAGAGATAAAGACTGCATCGCTGCAAGAGCTCAAGGCTATACCGAAAAGTGCTTATGGGAAGTGCTTTGAGGATTGGAAAAACCGTTGGCATAAGTGTATTGTATCTGAGGGGGATTACTTTGAAGGGGACAACATAAATATTGATAAATAAATTAATAGTTTTTCTTGAAAATACAAAGTCACCTTACTTTTTGAACACACCTCGTACACCAAAATACACGGTTATGCTAAGAAATGTTCCTATTAATTAATAGGTAAATGATCACATAAAACACAACTTTCGCCAAATTTTCTTGATACGACTCTGATCAAATTCAAAGTTTCCCCGTTAACTTCTGTTTTGCGCACTTGCTACACTCTTTCCTCTCTCTCTATCTACTGCGATCTCCCGCTCTTATGTTTCCTAACAGCGCGTGGAAAAACACTGTAAAAAAACAATTTGAATGGTATATTTTTACTACACTACCAAAATCCAGACCAAATAGATTTTCTAGCAGCAATTACTGTAAAGAGCACTTAAATTCAATAATAGATCGACTTTTTATACCCTTGAAGAGGGTATTATAATTTTGGTCAAAAGTGTGCAACGCAGTGAAGGAGACATCTCCGACCCTATGAAGTATATATATTCTTGATCAGGATAACCTCCTGAGTTGATATAGACATGGCCGTCTGTCTGTCCGTCTGTCTGTCCGTCTGTCTGTCCGTCTGTCTGTCCGTCTGTCTGTCCGTCTGTCTGTCCGTCTGTCTGTTTCTACGCGAACTAGTCTCTCAGTTTTAAAGATATCGAATTGAAACTTTGCACACACCCTTCTTTCCTTTGCACACAGTATATAAGTCGGAACGGCAGGGATCGGCCTACTATATCCTATAGCTGCCATATAACTGAACGATAGGAAATGCCATAACTTTGGTGTTTGTAAAGTTGGGAAGTTGGGACTATGGGTTTTATATTTGGCCAATTTATCCGACCTACCAAATTTCATAAGGATCGGCCGACTATATCCTATAGCCGCCATATAACTGATTGATCGGAAATGTCATAACTTTGGTGTTTGTTAAGTTAGGAAGTTGGGATTTTTATGAGTGTTAGGAATGCATCATATGAATAATATTCGAGAATATAATTTGAAGAATATTCTGCAAGGGTATTTCAACTTCGGCTCCGCCCGAAGTAAGCTTTCCTTTCTTGTTTTTAATTGAAAAACATGCGGTTTTTTTTGTATTAAGTAAGCTCTTACATAAAATCTTGTAAAGAAACAAAGAAAAGCAATAAGGGAATCCGAAGTGTTTACAGTTGTTACAAAAACAAAATATTTTATATTTCGATTTCGATGCTTGAAAACAATGAACTATCGTTTCTGTGACAGCTATATTATATAGTCGTTTGATTTTTATTAAAATAAAACCATAATTCGGAAATTGCTAAAAAAAATTATAATTTTAATTCCCCATTTCCTAATTGTTCTGATGGGATCTACATATATCATATATCAGGCTTATCCGGCCCCTTCCGACTTATTTAGTACCGCGACAAAAAGAAGAATAGCTTTAGAACTTTGCTGATCATGTATACATATATGTATGTATATACCTCTTAGGGTCGGAAATGGGCCATTAACTTGATTGGAAGCTTTTGACTGAAAGGGTATAAAAATGCGCCAACATATATAAATATATCAAATACAAAGGTTAATACTTAAAACTACAAAATGTCAAAAAACGCTCAAATTAAAAATAATCTGTATTCTTGACTTTTATATTACACGCAAGTATTAACAGTTAAGTTTAAATTAAAAAAATGTATAAGATCGTTATTCATAGAAAAATTATTTTTGTCTAATTTCCATTTGGCTGCAAATAAATATTGTTTATTAATTTTGTATAATCACAAAAACCAGCTCCATTAGGAAAATCTATTCATCTATTCTACTATATTTTATTTATATGAAAATCTGGGAAACACGTTCAATATTTAAAGAACATTTAGCTATCATTTTAGGTCGATTTGCATTTTTTAATTAGTTGGTCTATGTAGAGCAAAAATTTGAAGTGCCTTTTTCTCAAAACCATGATTAAAAAGTCCCTCTTAGTTGGCATTTAAAAACTTCTAAACGCCGTCTTTCTGAACTGGCCAAAATTGATAGGTAATTTTGGCTAATGCTCATTTGACGGTCCCGATTTCAAAAGTGCTGCCATGAACAGGGGCGGTCTTGTTAAGGACGCCCGCTACCACAATCGCCGGCTTTAATTAAATTAACAACACGAATTGTCAAACGCAGCCAGCGCAGTCAGTCTCCGCAGCAGCAAGCAACGAAATGCGAAGTTGGGTAAAACAAACCTTATTAAAAACGTGTCAAAAACATTTTCATAAATATTTTAGGTGCTACTTTTTACGACGTGGCTTGTCAAAGTGCCAAAACCAAAGTGTCAAACTGTTTGCGGAGAGGCTACGAAATCAATAAGGTACTGAAGCTTGTTTCGTGCATTTGGATTCGAGACTCGTGTGCAAAAGCCTTTTCCAAAGTTAACAGCAAGTTAAACGGAAGGGAAGTAAACTTCGACAAGCCAAAGTTTATATACAATTGCAGCTGTTACAATAATTAAATATTATATTTTTTGATTTCGATGCCATGGCATAGTCATCTGTTCTTAAAAAAGTAAAACCGTTGTTCTGAAATCATTATAATTAATTATATTTCAGAGTATTTGATTACGTTCTGACTTATATTAATTTTGCAAAGTTATCAGTTCTAGCGTTTTGTGCCTATTCAGAACTGTTTGTCTCATAGGAACACATTCATGTAAGAAAAACTTAAAAGAAGCTTTTGAATTATTAGCTCGAAGTTGTTTAAAGTTACTAATTATTTTTCTATAAACGCTATATTATTGGACCTATTGGGTGCTATTTGTCATACTGGAACAAATTTATGCCAGAAAAATTTATGGAATCTTAGGAGGAAAAACTTTTAGAGTAGTAGTTGGCTAAATCAAAGTCTTTACTGAAATAAGTAGAGATTCCATATATAGTATTTGCTTTGACGATTGAAAGCCCTAACAAATGATGGAAGTGGAGCTAATAAATACCACTAAGCTCAGCAATGCCACGAAAGTTGCTTATATCAGAATAGCTGCCCTTCGGCAAGCCCAAGTTTATATACCCTTGCAGTTATTACAAATCGGCTACATTTCGATTTCTATAATTAACAAGTAAGAACGCTATAGTCGGGTGCCTCGACTATTAGATACCCGTTACTCAGTTCAAATTATCAATTTGAATTCGGCGATCTCTTAGAGCTGGCAGCTTTACAGCACGAGCATCAGCACCAGCGCTTCTTTAGCGCAGGCAGCTTTTGTCCTGCACCAACAGCTGTGTTTATGTTTATGTTTTTGCATAGAGCATAGAGTAAGAAACTATATAGAGGTTTCATTTGCTCTGCCCGGGCCTCTGCCAAAGCTCTGCTGAGAGCCATGTTCGAAGCTAACTTCTTCTAACTTCGGTTTCTCACCACTTCTAACAGGTGCGAAGCACAAGCAATAGTATGGGGAATTCTCGCACCTATCCTTAGGAATAAGAGCGACCAGTCCAGCTGCAGAATCTCACCATGGGCATGGAATGAAGCTCGATTCGAACAAATGAAAAACTCTCTTTTTTTCCGTTTTTCCCCTACGTGGCATCACTGGCAAAGTCACTCGAGAGCGCGGGCAGAGCAAATGAAACCTCTATATAGGTTCTTACTCTATGCATAGAGTAAGAAACTATATAGAGGTTTCAATTGCTCTGCCCGGGCCTCTGCCAAAGCTCTGCTGAGAGCCATGTTCGAAGCTAACTTCTTCTAACTTCGGTTTCTCACCACTTCTAACATGTGCGAAGCACAAGCAATAGTATGGGGAGTTTTCGCACCTATCCTTAGGAATAAGACCGAGCAGTGCAGCAATAAGAATTCACCATGGGCATGGAATGAAGCTCGATTCGAACAAATGAAAAACTCTCTTTTTTTCCGTTTTTCCCCTACGTGGCATCACTGGCAAAGTCACTCGAGAGCGCGGGCAGAGCAAATGAAACCTCTATATAGTTTCTTACTCTATGCTCTATGACGCAGGCAGAGCCGAAACTCTCAGTCCACGATCATAGGCAACGCAGAAAAATTTCTATCTCCCTCTCTTACTCCGTCTCTCTCCCCATAACATGAGCTGAGAGAGTGATGAATTACTGATTAATGAGTGATGAAAAACTGAAAAAAGAGTGATGAATTACTGATTAAAGAGTGATGAATTTTTCACTGATTAACTCCTAGGACATGCCAATGTTAAATTCATCACTAATTTGTATGAAGTTTCATCGCCGATTAATCAGCAGTGATGAATTTTTGGTGATGAAAAAGCGATTAAAAGGTGATGAACGGTACTGCAGGGTTGATTCAGACCTCCAATTTGGCTAACTTGATTTGATTTGCATAGTTCTTGGGATATAGTTCGGTATTGACAAATGAAAACCATCGCAATTTCCTCTAATAAAAATCCTTATCGAAAATTAACGTTGACTCTGTTGAGCACTTTGGCCAGCTGTTCCAAAGTCATCTGTTAGATGGCGCTATTGTATACGCCATGAAAGGCGGAAATGTAGGCCAATCGATAGGTATTGACGAAACAAATACATAACAATAAAAATTTTCATAATAGCATCAAAACTGTGGCCACAGCTTGTGGCTTGTGGGCGTCAGAGGGGGCGTGGCCCCATTTTGAAACAAACTTGCGCTGCGTAGGAACTCCTAAAATCTACATGCAAAATGCCAATCTTCTAGCTTTTATAGTTTCCGAGATCTCAGCGTTCATACGGACAGACAGACAGACAGACGGACAGACGGACATGGCTAGATCGACTCGGCTAGTAATCCTGAACAAGAATATATATACTTTATAGGGTCGGAAACGCTTCGTTCTACCTGTTACATACTTTTGGACGAATATAATATACCCTTTTACTCTACAAGTAACGGGTATAAAAATAAATATTCATAACAAGTCACGCCAACATCTTGTTATATAGTGGCGAAGTTATCCCCTGATGAAGTGCGCTTGGACTGATTCTGAAACTTCGAAAACTTTGAAACCTATTGGGGAGCAGCACTGTTTTTTTTTCTCCTTGCCATTTGGGATAAACAAAGTTATAAATCAAGCAACGTTTTGCCGCCAGCAGCCTCACTTGACTTGCGTAAACAAATTGTGCTCAAGTGTACTGGAATGTACTGCCTTTCCGGCCACGCTCGTCAAGCCCGGCGTAAACATGATAGATTTATAGTTGCCTGTGCTTCTGGGGTCAAAAGCTAGTTGGCGACACTTCTGCCGGGGGTTCAAGCCCATCTCAGCTTGAAAACACATTAATACGGGCAAGTTCTCATATGCAGCAACGGATCAGTGTTTGCGATCTCATCCGTGCTAAGCTTAAGGGTTTTGGTTGCTCAGAAGTTACATTTTGTCTTCGTCAATATATTCTAGAAATGCTCTTTTCTTACAATTTTCTTGAATTTGTCCGCTTTGCTGCCCAGAAAGCAGCCGAAAAATCCTAACTTTACTTTCCTTGCTTTTCACTTGATTGGCCAAATTATTAATTTACAATCATTAGTTGCAAATTTGGTCTGAACCTTAGCCTATTGAAATGACATCTTATATTAAAAATCTTAACCTTAAACCTTACAGTATTACAAGTGCATAAAAAGAGAACGAATCAAAATGGCTTGTAAAGTTAATATTATAAGAGACAATAAAGTGCTGGTAAGGTGGGGAAAACTTTTCCCTCTCTCAGGAAGCTGCCGTTCAAGTTTGCGGAAAGAGAACTGAAAAGTATGCTTACATCGGAAAGTAGAAGCTTATACATACCTTGCAGTTGTAATCTTATTAATCTCTTACTGAAAACGGACTTGCTTTGATTCTCAAAATTGTAATTTTCTTTGTTTATGTTTTTCTTTGTTACAAAAACAAACAATTTTAATTTTGTAAAAATATATGACCAATTTTTTGTGAGAAATCTGGTTGTACATGTGTTAAAGTAGTGTATTTTAGATCACGAAACATTAATAACAAGAGAGAACGCTATAGTCGGGTGCCCCGACTATCAGATACCCGTTACTCAGGTAAAGGGAGTGCGAGGGAGATGGAGATAGAAACTTTGATCACGCATAACTTTTTAACGAATGGTCCGATTTGAAAAATTTCTTCTACATTTCGATAGGTATTGATAAACACAATAAAACTGCATTTTTACTTATCCGAAATATTTAAATTTTTAAAATCGAATATGAGCGATTGTGGGCGTTAAAGGGGGTGTGGCACCTTTTTGAAACAAAATTGCGCTGCGTAGGAACTCCTAGAATCTGCATGCAAAATGCCAATCTTCTAGCTTTTATAGTTTCCGAGATCTCAGCGTTCATACGGACAGACATACGGACAGACAGACGGACAGACGGACATGGCTAGATCGACTCGGCTAGTGACCCTGATCAAGAATATATATACTTTATAGGGTCGGAAACGCTTCCTTCTACCTGTTACATACTTTTGCACAAATACAATATACCCTTTTACTCTACGAGTAACGGGTATAAAAATAAAAATGTTGTTGCGGTCATAAAAGTTGCAAGAAAAAAGATTTAATACTACAGAATGTAACTAACAATTATTTAAAATAACCTCTAATCTCTCCTCACTAACTTTGGATCTCTATATTTATTTTATTCTTTTTACGTTTGGTACAGTGTCGGTCTTTGGGTATTAGCCCATTACCAATCTGAAAAATTTTAATTCTTCACAAGCTATCGATGCAAGTGGATTATATGACTCGGAAAGTAAACAAAAGGAACACAGACACGATATAACGTCCAAAATCGAAACAGTTTCATTACTAACGATAGTGTTTTCAATTTGTGCATAATATTTGACGACCCTAATATGGTGAAATATTGCGATGTTTTAAAGCATTCACCTCTAGTTTAGAATATTTATTTTACATTTGTTTTCAAAAACTATTGACTTAAAAAAATTGTTTCTTAATTTTTTTCTGACTGCACAACATTTTAAGAATGTTGTGTTAATTTTAGATTGATCTGAGTATAACAATCGAAGTTATGGGCAGTTGAACGTAGGTAAGTTAACACGTTTTATATTCGATTTTTGGGTCTCCAAGACTTTGAAACGCTCTCCTGAAAAGCTGCCGTTTTCAAAGTCACGATGCTGCAAAATCAACTGTACGAATCGTTCTGAAGTTTCACAAAGTACTTTACAAAATTCCTCAGGTAAGGCTGCCGATTTTTTTTGTTTTTGAAAAAATGTATTATTTTTATACCCTTTCAGAGGGTATTATAATTTCAGTCAAAAGTCTTCAACGCAGTGAAGGAGACATTTCCGACCCTATAAAGTATATATATTCTTGTTCAGGATCACTAGCCGAGTCGATCTAGCCATGTCCGTCTGTCCGTCTGTCCGTCTGGCTGTCCGTCTGTCTGTCTGTCTGTCCGTATGAACGCTGAGATCTCGGAAACTATAAAAGCTAGAAGATTGGCATTTTGCATGTAGATTTTAGGAGTTCCTACGCAGCGCAAGTTTGTTTCAAAATGGTGCCACGCCCCCTCTGACGCCCACAAGCCACAAGCTCTGGCCACAGTTTTGATGCTATTATGAAAATTTTAATTGATAGGTATTTGTTTCGTCATTACCTATCGATTGGCCTAATAAAAGTTTGCCACGCCCACTCTAACGCCCAAAAACCCATTAAACGCTCGTGCTGTAAAGCTGCCAGCTCTAAGAGATCGCCGAATTCAAATATATAATTTGAACTGAGTAAAGGGTATCTAATAGTCGAGGCACTCGACTATAGCGTTCTCACTTGTTTTCTCTATATAGGACCTAATTCTATTTATTTAAGACTCACACATCTGCTCTGTTTGTAAAATGAAATCAAAACCTTCAGGATATGCTCCTACTACTTCCTCTAATTTAATTGATTTTAACAACGATTTTCCTTCAATCTCAAAGAAATAATTTAATGAATGGAAAAACAGCAAAATATGTATAAAGTTTTTTAATTTTTATTATTTTTCTCTGCGAGCTTTATGATAAAGATGTTCGATTTTAATTTAATAAAATACAACAAAGTTATACTCTTATACAGTTTTTTTCGATTGTTCCTATGGGAGCTATATCTGGATCTTTCCGACTTTTATACTACCTGCAGTAAAAAACAACTTTTGGGAATGTTTCAAGCAGATAGCTTTAAAACTGAGGGAATAGTTTGCTGTTATGCTGTTCTCCTTCACTGCGTTGCAAACTTTTGACTGAAATTACCCTCTGCTAGGGTATACAAAAATTTATTTGAGTAAACATTTTAATTATACGAAAGGACCAATTTATTGTTGACATAGACGTTTATAGTCTGTCGAAAAAGTTGCAGAGGTAATTGATGATCTTAAAAAAAAATATTAACGGTGATATAAGGGGACCGCCCATTTCCGAGTTCAAAAAATCGATTTTTTCTTTATTTAATTTGAACCTTTAACTATTCAAGAATGTTCCTTTTAAATTTCAAGTGGAAATTTCAAAAACTTTTGAAGATATAGCCCATTTACTGGGGAAGCCTTTGGCGATGGCAAGAGCTTCTCAAAACTTTAAACGCGTTTATCTCGAAACAGTAATTTTACGACTGGCGCATGAAGTTACTTAAAAACAAGAGAGAACGCTATAGTCGGGTGCCCCGACTATCAGATACCCGTTACTCAGGTAAAAGGAGTGCGAGGGAGATGGAGATAGAAACTTTGATCACGCATAACTTTTTAACGAATGGTCCGATTTGAAAAATTTCTTCTACATTTCGATAGGTATTGATAAACACAATAAAACTGCATTTTTACTTTTCCGAAATATTTAAATTTTTAAAATCGTATACAAGCGATTGTGGGCGTTAAAGGGGGCGTGGCACCTTTTTGAAACAAACTTGCGCTGCGTAGGAACTCCTAAAATCTGCATGCAAAATGCCAATCTTCTAGCTTTTATAGTTTCCGAGATCTCAGCGTTCATACGGACAGACAGACAGACGGACAGACAGACGGACAGACGGACAGACGGACAGACGGACAGACGGACATGGCTAGATCGATTCGGCTAGTGATCCTGAACAAGAATATATATACTTTATAGGGTCGGAAACGCTTCCTTCTACCTGTTACATACTTTTGCACGAATACAATATACCCTTTTACTCTACGAGTAACGGGTATAACAAGAGAGAACGCTATAGTCGGGTGCCCCGACTATCAGATACCCGTTACTCAGGTAAAAGGAGTGCGAGGGAGATGGAGATAGAAACTTTGATCACGCATAACTTTTTAACGAATGGTCCGATTTGAAAAATTTTCGATAGGTATTGATAAACACAATAAAACTGCATTTTTACTTTTCCGAAATATTTAAATTTTTAAAATCGTATATAAGCGACAGACGGACAGACGGACAGACGGACATGGCTAGATCGACTCGGCTAGTGATCCTGAACAAGAATATATATACTTTATAGGGTCGGAAACGCTTCCTTCTACCTGTTACATACTTTTGCACGAATACAATATACCCTTTTACTCTACGAGTAACGGGTATAACTATTGAGCCAATCGTTTCCAAATTAATACGTTATTCTATACATATATAGCTAAAGCATGAACCAGGATAAATAAAATCGGTGAAGATCATCTTTACTTTTCCACTTGATTTTCGGCTGAAAAGAAGGCGATTAAAAAAAATGTTCAAAGGTCCGCCATTTTGTAAATTTTTGTGCGAATTGTTGGTTTCAAATGTTCCAGTGAGCTGAAATCCCATGCGCCGCCAAAAAGAACGGCTTTTGTTCAATGACAAAAAACAACAACAAAAAAAAATAAAAAATAATGTTAATTTTTGTTCTTATTTTTAAAGACTTCAACTAAATGGATGCAAAGTTACAAGCCTAATATAAGTACATTTACCAGCCCATTGAAATTGTGAATGGGAAGGGGGTCCCCTTAAGGCATCACCTATAACAATGGTGAAAAAGAAGACAAGTAGTTGCATGAATCTCATTTAACCTTTATAAATTAGAAATAAAATTGGTTTTACAATTGGTTTACTCAACAAATGTGGACGTCTAACACTGGTTATTTTTTTTATACCCTTGCAGAGGGTATTATAATTTCACTCAAAAGTTTGAAAGGCATTAAACGAGACATTTCCGACCCTATAAGGTATGTAAATTCTTAACCAGTCTCACCAGGAGAGTCGATGTAGCCATGTCCATCTGTCCGTCCGTCTGTCTGTCTGCCCGTTTGTACGCAATCTAGTCCCTCAGCTTTAAAGCTATCTGCTTGAAACATACCCAAAAGTTGTCTTTCTTTTGCAGGTTGTATATAAGTCGTAACGAGCTGGATCGGACTATTTCATAAAGCTCCAATAGAAAAAATCGGAAACAAATTTTAGAAAGTATTACTTTGTTGTTTTTAATTTTGGTTTTTTTGTGATTGGTAATATTTGAATACTATAGAATAACGGTTTTAATTAACTTTATATTTATTTTTTATTTACATTTATATCATATATGTATCTCCCATAGTAGCAATACAAAATATTTGAAATGAAAAAATATCTATTCATCAAAATATTCCTTTGAGATATTGTAATTATTTACTAAATTAGAATATATGTATATACTTTATAGAGTCGGAAATGTTTCGTTCAATGCGTTGCAAACTTTTGAGTGAAATTATAATAACAAGGGTATACAAATTAGATACCCCTAAACAATAGAAACGTAGCTCAAAGAAGTTGGATCGACTAAAATCGAATTTTCGAAAAATGAATAGTTAAATCATTTGCCCACCTTTACTTTTGAAAATATTGAAAGTTTTAAAATTTTCAAAAACATAAAAAGTTGACTTTTTCAAAAATTTTTTTTTATCGCAAGAGAATCGTTACACATCTTTTAAATTTTGAAAAAATTAATACTTTTGGAAATATTTGACTTTTAAGTTTTGATCATATTTACCTGCAGAAAAAATGGTTTGCCCACCCCTTAAAAATCGTTTTTTCGTAAAAATAAAAGATGCCAATGTTTGCCCATCTCGTAAAATTTAAGAATTTAAAAAAAATCGTTTGCCCACCTCTTAAAATAGTTAATTTTGACAAAAACGTTTGCCGACGGCTTAAAAATACATTTTTTAACAAAAAACGTTTGCCCACAGCTTAAAACCAATTTTTCGAAAAAATATAATATTAAGTATTTTTATCCTGATAGCTGGAGGTTCTTACCATTTTTACCTGCCGCAAGGGGTTGGAAATTGGTAAAGGTTTTTTTTTAACTCGTACTTTCGAAAACCACAAATTTATGATTGCGCAATTGTAAACCTCGAACACTTTTTGCCTTTTAAAAAATTGTTTTTCTCCTCGATTCTCATATTAGGTCTATTTGTCATTTGGGAGTTCTTACATTTTTTACCTGAAGCACAGGGTTGGAATTTTTAGGGTTATATTTAACTTGTACTTTCCAAAACCATAAATTTATGATTGCAGAATTGTAAACCTGGAACCTGTCGCCCTTTGTCCACTTATAAACTTCGCTTTAGGAGGCGGGCATCTTATTTTTTTTCGAAAAAAATATTTTTAAAATGTGGGCAAACTTTTTTGTCAAAATTAACTATTTTTATGAGGTGGGCAAACGATTTTTTTTTATTTCTTAAATTTTACGAGATGGGCAAACATGGGCATCTTTTATTTTTTCGAAAGAACGATTTTTAAGGGGTGGGCAAACAATTTTTTCTGCAGGTATATATGATCAAAACTTAAAAGTCGAATATTTTCCAAAGTATTAATTTTTTCAAAATTCTAAAAGATGGGCAAACGTGGTTTAACGATTCTCTTGCGTTTAAAAAAATTCGAAAAAGTCAACTTTTATGTTTTTGAAAATGTTCGAAAATTTTCGAACATTCAATATTTTCAAAACTAAAGGTGGGCAAAAAAAATTAAAAAATGGGCAAACATGGGCAAAACATGGGCAACGATTCAGCTATTCATTTTTCGAAAATTCGATTTTATTCGACCCAACTTCTTTGAGCTTAGAAACGTTTTCTAAAATATATAAACATAGAAACATTTTTCTAAATTAATACACCCTAACCATAAAATAGTTCTAGCCCTAAAAATAGAAATATTTGGGTTATCGGCTGTCCGCGTATCCCTCAGGTTCGAACGTTTACATGTGTGTTTATGTTTAAAATTATGTTTGAAAAATACATTTTAAAATGTTAGTCCAAGCTCTAGAGTCAAGAGCTTCTGAGGATATTTAAAATAAACTAAGGTAAGTGGTTATTGCTTTCGCTTTGCCAAAGGGGATCGTAGTGGATAACAAACGCGCTTTACGTTCAGCAGCAACTAGAGGGTAGGATCAACTTAAAATATCAGTGCACACTACTGTACCGTATGCATAAACAAATAACGGAGTCCTGAAAAGATACGAGAGGATTGAAACAAAAAGTACAAATTAAACAACTATCCGACCTAGAACACTATAACCAGGTTAAAATGCATTAGAAACATTTCAAACTATTCGACAGAGTTCATGTAAAGATCGACAAAACACTACTTCAATAAAACCGAGTTTCTTCTTAACCCTTGCACGGATCGGACCCGATTTTCGACTAGAATTTTAATTTGCGTGAAGCCATAAATAAATATTAATGGTACTATTAAAAAACAAACACGAAAAATAATACATAAAAAACATTATTAATATATTTAAGAATATTTTAAGCAACCTGCCTTTGGATAACCACGGTCCTGGATTAATCCAATTCACAACTCATTTCACTAGGAACTGCATTTGCGGTAACACAAGAGGGTGCGTTCAAAATAATCTACATTTTCAATTTAAGCAGCTACGAAGAAATATTTTAAGGCCTTGCAACCTAACACCCATTCCTCTTGTACAATTTTCCAAAGAGAGAAATAGAGACAATTGGTACAGCAAGGAAATGGGTAGCCAGATCACTAGTATACGAAGTTTTGAAAAGTAAAATTTATGAACAACTACAATATAACAACAAGCACGTTGTAGTTAACCGACTGATGAACGGAAAAATAAATCAATGAAATGTTAAAAGTTACACCTAGATCGGAAGGAATTTTTAACCGAAGGGCAATATCGTGAAGATGAAAATCTAAATGAGAGAGTTTTTGTCTTGATCAACTGATTTTCCCTCTTAGTTATGGCGTGCTTATCATTATTATTTTGGAGAAAAGTAAATAAATAAAAATAACTCTTATCGGAAAATTAGACAAAATATTTCTAACACTGTATTTATCTTAGATTTGCCGAAGAATAAATAATAAGAAAATCAGAGAGAAAATGTGGCCGGACTTACCAGAAATTGCGGTTCAATGCAAAATCCTTGTCAACAAATTAAAATAATTGAATAATTCGCTCAGATTGGGCGCTGTTCTTGCATTCCAAATGCCTTACAATAAAGACAGGAGTTTATACTGTCCGGATGGTATCGAAATAACGTTGAGAAGCAATGAACAAGCATATCTGTCCGTCTGTCTGTTTCTACGAAAACTAGTCTCTCTGTTTTAAAGATATCGAAATGATGCTTTGGACACATCCTTCTTTCCTTTGCACGCAGTATATAAGTCGGAACGGATGGGATTTGCAGACTATATCCTATAGCTGCCATACAACAGATGTCATAACTTTGGTGTTTTTAAAGTTAGGAAGATGGAATTTTCCATGGGTTTTACTTTTGACCAAATTTCAATAAGGATCGGCCAAATTTTTCCTATAGCCGCCATATAACTGATTGATCGGAATTGTCATAACTTTGGTGTTTGTTAAGTTAGGAAGTTGGGATTTTCTATGGGTTTAATTTTTTGGGCAATCAATCCGACCTACCAAATTTCATAAGGATCGGCCGACTATACCTTATAGCTGCTATATAACTTATTGATCGGAAATGCCATAACTTTGGTGTTTGTAAAGTTGGGAAGTTGGGACTATGGGTTTTATATTTGGCCAATTTATCCGACCTACCAAATTTCATAAGGATCGGCCGACGATATCATATAGCTGCCATATAACTGATTGATCGGAAATGTCATAACTTTAGTGTTTGTAAAGTTGGGAACTTGGGATTTTCTATGGGTTTTATTTTTGTTCAATCAATACGACCTATCAAATTTCATAAGAATCAGCCTACTATATCCTACAGCTGCCGTATAACAGAACGATTGGAAATGCCATAACTTTGGTGTTTTTAAATTTAGAACGTTTGGATTTTTTATGAGTATTAAGATTTCAGAATATTTCGCGCATAATCATCATATTGACATCAATTTTTCCAAGTCTTATTTATTTATGCATATTTTGATCAGCATAAAAGCGCTTGCCGGTCGGACGTATATATTTTATAGCTTCCTTTTTTTCTATTTTTATATGTCTGCAAGGGCATTAAAACTTCGGCTTGACGACGTTAGCTTCCGTCCTCGTTTAAATACACATTCAAAGTATTTTTACGATTTCCTCACAAAAAATTTAATATAATGCCACTTATTGCTTACTTATTAAAATCAAACAAAACCACAGCTTTTTATGCGTTTTTTGGCTTTAGTGTTAAAAAGTGTTCTTTCTTAGTACAGAGATAGCTCGTTGCATCAAAATAGTTTGGGAACTTGACGGTACCATTGACATTGTGGTATTAGCGCATTTATTCATTCAACACCCAACGAGTTTAAATAGAAATTAAAGAAAAACAAGAGAGAACGCTATAGTCGGGTGCCCCGACTATCAGATACCCGTTACTCAGGTAAAAGGAGTGCGAGGGAGATGGAGATAGAAACTTTGATCACGCATAACTTTTTAACGAAAGGTCCGATTTGAAAAATTTCTTCTACATTTCGATAGGTATTGATAAACACAATAAAACTGCATTTTTACTTTTCCGAAATATTTAAATTTTTAAAATCGTATATAAGCGATTGTGGGCGTTAAAGGGGGCGTGGCACCTTTTTGAAACAAACTTGCGCTGCGTAGGAACTCCTAGAATCTGCATGCAAAATGCCAATCTTCTAGCTTTTATAGTTTCCGAGATCTCAGCGTTCATACGGACAGACAGACGGACAGACGGACATGGCTAGATCGACTCGGCTAGTGATCCTCAACAAGAATATATATACTTTATAGGGTCGGAAACGCTTCCTTCTAGCTGTTACATACTTTTGCACGAATACAATATACCCTTTTACTCTACGAGTAACGGGTATAAATACAAAAGGCATGGGAAAAGACCCTAGACCACGTAAACAAAGACAGGGACTAGAAGTTTTCAGGTAGGGGACAGAGTTTGTTTAAAAACAAATAAACGGATCGGAATCATATTATCAACACTTTGTTGCGAGGAAACCTGAGGACAACGGTTTTAATAAAAGGGAGAGTGGTCCATAAGGACAACCTAAGATAGATTAAGAACAATTAGTATTGACCATTTCTCTTTTATTCCTTTTAGTCTAATCCACGTCGCTATATTCCTCCTTTCCGACTTAATGACTAATTACATACCGGTGACCACGGGGTATGTAACTATCTGGGACAAGTACGGATACCTTGGACACACAGTTATCATAACATTCTGCGAGACTTGTGCGGACGAAACATCATCATTAACGACAAAGTTTACAAGAAAACATATTTTAGCTGGTAATACTCTCCGCCGTCGAAAAAATTCGCACACTAAAAAATAAATCATAGACAGGGTCGTAGTACTAACATGTAAGGGTCCGCATTAAAAGTAATAGCAGGAAATCCAGATTTCGAAGACTGCGAACAAATAAAGTTAAGACCATTGAAGGCTAAAAACAAGAGAGAACGCTATAGTCGAGTGCCTCGACTATTAGATACCCGTTACTCAGCTAAACAACTTAATATAAATATGCCTTCTTGTATGTTTTTCGCCCCTCGAATTAGCTCCCGATTTTTATGTTAAAATCGGTACCCAGGGAACACCTCCAATTTGGCTAACTTGATTTGATTTGCATAGTTCTTGGGATATAGTTCGGTATTGACAAATGAAAGCCATCGCAATTTCCTCTAATAGAAATCCTTATCGAGAATAAACGTTGAATCTGTTCAGCACCTTGGCCAGCTGTTCCAAAGTCATCCGTTAGATGGCGCTTTTGTGCCATGAAAGGCGGAAATGTAGGCGCTAGCCAGGCTTAAGCGTTTAGTGGGTTTTTGGGCGTTAGAGTGGGCGTGGCAAACTTTTATTTGGCCAATCGATAGATATTGACGAAACAAAAACATATCAAAAAAAAATTTCATAATAGCATCAAAACTGTGGCCACAGCTTGTGACTTGTGGGCGTCAGAGGGGGCGTGGCACCATTTTGAAACAAACTTGCGCTGCGTAGGAACTCCTAAAATCTACATGCAAAATGCCAATCTTCTAGCTTTTATAGTTTCCGAGATCTCAGCGTTCATACGGACAGACAGACAACGGACAGACAGACGGACAGACAGACGGACAGACAGACGGACAGACGGACATGGCTAGATCGACTCGGCTAGTGATCCTGAACAAGAATATATATACTTTATAGGGTCGGAAACGCTTCCTTCTATCTGTTACATACTTTTGCACGAATACAATATACCCTTTTACTCTACGAGTAACGGGTATAATAATAAGATAGACATCAATAGCAATATTCAAACTCAATTTAATCTTCTGCCCAGCAAGTAAACTCCCGTAGCAAAATACATAAGATAGACTGCGACCACCTGTACAAGGTGCCTTCCAAAGTAAAGAGGACTTTTTGTCCCCTGGTGGTGCCATCTATATATTGACTAGTGCGTTAGAATCTATATTTCTATATCTATATTCTATATTTAATCTATATTTATCGATTGTCCAGAGAGAATTTCATGCCATTTCATTGATTGGAAGTGAAGGCTTGCGTTTTAAGTATCAGTATGCTTGTCTTATCGGTGCGAAAATGAGCTTCGAAAAAAGAGCCAACATTAAATTGTGTTTTAAAATTGGTTAAACTTTTACCGAAACGCTTTAATTGATAAAACAAGTTTATGGCGATGCACTAGTTGTTTCAAAGTTTTTAAAGTGGTCGTGAAGATATAAATGACGATTTGTGATCACCGAAAATTTAATCGGAACTGTGCGTGAATTTATAAGAAATCAACCGAAATCATCATTGAAATTCATGGAAATGGAATTTAACATTTCCAAAACATCGATTTATCGTATTTTGACAGAACATTTGGACTAGTTCGCGTAGAAACCGACAGACGGACAGACGGACATGCTTATATCAACTCAGGAGGCGATCCTGATCAAGAATATATATACTTTCTAGGGTTGGAGATGTCTCCTTCACTGCGTTGCACACTTTTGACCAAAATTATAATACCCTCTGCAAGGGTATAAACATTGCCAGCACGTTGCTTGTAACCTTTGACGACCAAACAAGATTGAATGGTAGCCCAATCACCATGGGGTTCTGAGGAAGGCACTGACTGTACCAGCCATGACTAAAATCAACACTTCTGAGCACCAGAAACTCCTCAGTCTACCGTTTCTGCACGAATTAAGCCAACGCGGTCTGCAGCGAATCGGCGATCTTCAGCTGTAAGGCTACCACCATCCTTTGCCCTCTTCTTCCTGATCCGTCGCCGAAATAACAAGTACAACCGGAGCAAGCAGCTGGCAGAAATACTGGGAAAGACTGAGGGCGGCCTTACTTAAAATTGGGAGGGGGTAGCCCGACTACGGTCATCGATCTAGATGCGTAATCCGGCTGGTGAAATCCGATCCTGCCCATGTAAGCGCTGATTGGTCACGAGACCCAGTGTCAACCAAGTTCGGCCAGCAACAAATTTTGATCAACTTATTTTGAATTAAATTTTATTTTACTTTTAGTTTCTAAACAGAGCTCAAGCTGCCCAAACGGGCTATTGACAAATGAAATAAACATATGTATATTAAATTAACATTTGTTATAATTTATACACAGTCGGAACACGCAGAATCGACCGAATATTGGAATAGCGAAAAATGAAAAATGTATCAAAAAATGAAAAATGTATCAAAAATTTAATTATTTTAAAGCATCAAAATATAGAACAATTAATTTTTTAAATTATTTTATTGGTTTTACTGACATAATAGTGTTTTTATTGGTGGAATTTGGTAGATCTGCCTTAAACTATTTGGAGGCTGCGCCGGTCCCCACCATATTTGTCCCATTGTGTTTCTTCTCTTTTTTAAATTTTTAAGAAAAATGTACGAAATCTACGAAAATGTGTAAGTACAATCTAAGATAATGAAAAAGTTTTAACAAGTTTTTATTCAACAGTACTTACCATTGTTAAGGGTTGAAGCGCCAGCGTTGACGGCATTGCCATCACTTCCCGTATCGGTGCTTAAAGCCACAGTTGTTGCAAGTAAACATCCAAGGCCCACATACAGAATATTAAATATTGCTTCGAAACGGTTTAGCATTTTGCGCGAAGATTTTTTGTTATTTGATTACCCGTTATTTGGTTTTTTAATTATGAAATATTAAGTCAATTAAGGCCAGATAATTTTTATCATCACTTAATTGTATTAGCTGCACGTTTATTTCTGGTTGGATTTTATGTAATCTTCCTGAAATATAAGAGCATATTATTTATTTAAAACCATTATTTATTTTGAACATAATCATACAATTAAAGAGTTCAAAATTAAACCTAGCTTTTCGAACTGCATTTAAATTTCAGGGTGATATAAATTTATTTAATTTATTCTTAAGTACCACTCTCTTCCGATAATATTATACGCACTGTGTGAGTAACTTTTTTTGGAAATTAAATATTTTTTTAGTCAACACAACATTTAGCTCGCCAATATGTGGTTTTTTACAACTACAAGTTTTAAATTCTTTAGCAGATAGAATTAAATCAATTAGTAAAATTAAATTCTTTTTGTCCAAAATTTTAATAAGTCTACTAACTCTTTTAAGCCCCTTGTATTAATTAAATACAATAAATGTTGCTAAAATTTAACCATATACAAAATTATTTTACTGTTGCCCTCCTAGTTGTTACTTTACACTAAATAATCAGTTTAGTAAGGGTTATTGAAAACCATGTCTGCACATAATTAAGTATGGTAATGCTGATCAAGAATATATATACTTTATAATTTTGACTGAAATTATAATACCATCTGCAAGGATATAAAAGTTGAGTCGAAATCTAAAAAAAACAAGAAAGGAAGGAAACTTTGGGAAGCCAGTGTTTATATACCCTTGCAGCTGTTACAAACGTTAAATATCCCATATTATAATTTTATACCCGTTACTCGTAGAGTAAAAGGGTATATTGTATTCGTGCAAAAGTATGTAACAGGTAGAAGGAAGCGTTTCCGACCCTATAAAGTATATATATTCTTGTTCAGGATCACTAGCCGAGTCGTCTGTCTGTCTTTCCGTATGAACGCTGAGATCTCGGAAACTATAAAAGCTAGAAGATTGGCATTTTGCATGTAGATTTTAGGAGTTGCTACGCAGCGTAAGTTTGTTTCAAAATGGTGCCACGCCCCCTCTGACGCCCACAAGCCACAAGCTGTGGCCACAGTTTTTATGCTATTATGAAAATTTTAATTGATATGTATTTGTTTCGTCAATACCTATCGATTGGCCTAATAAAAGTTTGCCACGCCCACTCTAACGCCCAAAAACCCATTAAAGGCATAAGCCTGGCTAACGCCTACATTTCCGCCTTTCATGGCCCGTGGTACCATCTAACGGATGTCTTTGGAACAGCTGGCCAAGGTGCTCAACAGAGTCAACGTTAATTCTCGATAAGGATTTCTATTAAAGGAAATTGCGATGGTTTTCATTTGTCAATACCGAACTATATCCCAAGAACTATGCAAATCAGGTCAAGTTAGCCAAATTGGAGGTCTGAGTCAAACAATGGCGTATGTGTGTATGTATGTAAGCATATACATATGTTCGCAAAGAAGGCATATTTATTAAGTTGTTTAGCTGAGTAACGGGTATCTAATAGTCGAGGCACTCGACTATAGCGTTCTCTCTTGTTAATGCTTAAAAATATTGAAACTTAGTTGATTTTTGTAGTATATGATATAGTCGGCCTATTTTTATAAAAGTAAATCCATAATTCTGAAATCGTTAAATATTAAATATATCTCGGAAAATATGTTAAGAAACAACAAAGTTTAAAACATATATTTTTCTATTTTCCCGATTGTTTTTATGGGAGCAATCCGTCCCGCTCCGACTTATATACTACCTGCTTCTTTGCAAAGTTACATCCAATTAGCTGTAAAACTTGTTAATCAAAATATATGTATACATATACTTGTTGTAAGATGGAAATGTGCCGTTGTTGCAGACTTTTGACAAAATTAGCAGTGGGAATAAACTTCATGAATATAAAAATTAATAGTGTTTCAAAAAAGGGTTAAAAGGTTAAAAAGGGTTTCTAAAATTATTTTATTATTTATTTTTACAAGTTTTAATTTTCTTAAAAGATTGGTTATTTATACACTGCCGCAGAGATTAAATAAGTTTATTCCTCAATACGGACCGGATTTTGTCACATCGATTTGGCCACCAAGTTCTCAAGCTGATTTCGTGTAGATGCAGTAGACTTTTTGGTGGTGCTCGGTTACATTTCTTTCTTTAAGACACAGCATGGTGGTTAGTGTACGGGTTATAATTAAACCTTATTTAGTCGTCAAAGGTTACTAGGAACGTCCCGGTGACGCATTGAAGAGCGATGCCTCCTATACTTGTAACAACGTCCTTGCGAATCAGAATGCCTTCGTCTACCATAACTACGGGATACTGATGGCTGGATTTCGTGTCGCACTCAGCAACACCGGTCACCAATTATTGAGCGGAAGGTTGTTCCCACGGCGATGTCTACATCATTTATTTCTTAAAATTTCTTTTGGTTTAGGGAATCTTAACTAGATAAAACAAATAATATTTTTACGTTATCCCCCGCTAACACTTCAGTCACACTAACATTTGTTTTTTATTCGTGTCACTCTTACGTCGACGTTGTCTAAAACAACAGGTCTCAATAATTTACTTTTCCAAGGTTATAGGAGTAAATAAGTTAATTCAGTTATTACTGCTTTATTTCTTGCAAGTGGGGTGAGTCTATCCTGTCTGTTTTTCCAATTTGTGAAAGAGTTCGTTGCCTATTCTTTTTTTTAATTTAACCAAACTCTATCTCCTGTCAGAAAATTATTGTTGACCTGTCGTTGCTCATGTGCTTTAATGTTTTTTTCACCTTTCCAAATTTTCTTTAAATAAATAATAATTTAAATAAATTGATAAGTTCTTTTTCTTCTCACAGAAAAATATATTTTTAAACTATATTGTTGCTAATAGTACTATTTTTAAGATACGCTTTATTTCATATTTTTTAGCCTGATTTAAATTGATATTGATTGATCTAGGCCACCCAATTTTGACGCGCAATGGTAACAAACTTTGATAAACCATCTGTACTAGCTGGCAAACCCCAATAACGATTTAAGGTTAAGAACTTTTTTGGCGAAGTTCTTATCCTTTTTTTCTGGGCTTTACGCCGATACAAAACCGGTTTAAAACCTCATCAACATGTTCGATGGGATCCTCCTTTGATCTCCTACCCGAATAGGATTAATTTAAGGTGATTATGAACGTCGAAAAATGTCATTAGCTGGAACTTATTTGATATCCGTGTAGACAAAATGGCTCACTCCTCTGCTAAAGGTACATTTTTAAATAAACGTCTTCCTCATCCGTTAGGATTTTGGCAATCTTGTTTTTATTGTAAGGCAAAGATTCTTAAGGGTCAGCAAATATCTGTAACGTAGTCTCAAATGAGAACAGAACCACTTGAAACGCCATCTAGGGCAATTATTTAAAGCTACCCAAATCGGAGATTAACAATTCGGGCTTATATTTTTATAGCCTTGCAGAGGGTATTATAATTTTGGTCAAAAGTGTGCAACGCAGTGAGGGAGACATGTCCGACCCTATAAAGTATATATATTATTGATCAGGATCACCTCATGAGTTGTTATAAGCATGTCCGTCTGTCCGTCTGTCCGTCTGAACTAGTCTCTCAGTTTTAAAGATATCGAATTGAAACTTTGCACACACCCTTCTTTCCTTTGCTCGCAGTATATAAGTCGGAACGGCAGGGATCGGCCGACGATATCATATAGCTGCCATATAACTGATTGATCGGAAATGTCATAACTTTGGTGTTTGTAAAGTTGGGAACTTGGGATTTTCTATCGGTTTTATTTTTGGCCAATCAATCCGACATACCGAATTTCATAAGGATCTGCCGACTATATTCTATAGCTGCCATATAACTGAACGATTGGAATTGCCATAACTTTGGTGTTTTTAAAGTTAGGAAGTTGGGATTTTTATGAGTGTTAAGAATGCATCATATGAAGAATTTTAGAGAATATAATTTACAGAATATTCTGCAAGGGTATATCAACTTCGGCTCCGCCCGAAGCTAGCTTTCATTTCTTGTTATTATTAAATTTGTATATCAATATTTAAACGCACACCGAAGAACACACATGGTAGAGGGGACGAGTCTCAAATCCCCATTTGACGTCTGAGATAATGAACAAACTTTTATAACGTTTTATATCTCGTATTTGACCGCGGCGGGTGATACCTCCGTTCGAAAATGAATGAAAATGAAAATGAAAGGAATATGATATGTTAATTAAGGAGGACAAGATCATCACCCCTAATAGCCGACAAGTCAAAGCCGAAGAAACTTTGCGTGCGCTTTATAAACAAGCCCAACATCATTTACTTTATTACTATAACGTTCTGCACAAAATTTATTTTATATCCTGCTATGACTGGTCCGAATTTTATTCATGCACTGACGTGGCTAAGGCCGTTAATATCTTTTATAATGCATTGAATTCCTTCTTTTATCTGTGTGTTCCGTTATACTATCCGTCAATTTCAAATAAACCTCCGTGGTTTAATAAAGAGTTGTCACACCTAAAAAATATAAAGTCCAGACTTTTCAATAAATTTAAAATGTGCGGTTCACAATCTGCCTTCTCTCGGTACCTAAGGGCTCGGTCAAATTTTATCGTGCTTAACGCCCGGTGTTATAAAAGCTATTTGACTCGTTGTAGGGTCCAATTTTCACAAGATCCAAAACAGTTTTATAATTTTGTTAACACTAAGCGTAAATCAGCCTGTTACCCTTCATCACTATCATTTGAAAACTCTACGGCAAACTCTGATCAGGAAATTGCCGATCTATTTGCCCAGTTCTTCCAGACAACATGTTCTGTTTCATCCCGTCCAAATCCGTCTTATTCAAATGCCATACCCAAGTCAAACTTGATTTTTTGTCCGAGATTAAGCGAAAGCTCCCTTCTTTTGGATCTCCATAAAGTTAAGCCAGTCTATTCACCGGGTCCGGACGGAGTTCCAGGCTGCGTGCTTAAATACTGTGCTGAAACTCTGTGTAGACCTCTGTACAAATTGTTTACTTTGTCTTTAAAAACATCTCATTTCCCACTTATTTGGAAGGAGTCATTTGTCATTCCCCTTCATAAGAAAGGAAATAAATGCAATACAAGTAATTACAGAGGCATATCCAAATTATCCGCCATCCCAAAGCTTTTCGAAAATACTATTACACCCCATTTGCAGCATCTTTGTAGATCGATTATATCTCCATGTCAACATGGATTTATAAGGCGAAGATCTACGACGGCAAACCTCTTGGAGCTAACGTCTTTTGTAATAAATGGCTTTAGAAAGAACATGCAGACTGATGTAGTTTACACTGATTTTAGTAAAGCGTTTGATTCAGTAAATCACTCGCTTCTTGTATTAAAGCTAGACTTATTAGGGTTTCCATGTGATCTTCTAACATGGATCTCAAGTTATCTGAGTGGTAGGACTCAACGAGTGCTTTTTAAAAACTCGATCTCGGATTTGATCCGAGTTACTTCAGGGGTCCCACAAGGAAGCCACCTTGGCCCACTTCTTTTTACTTTATTTATAAACGATCTCCCTCTAGTCTTGACAAAGTCGCGTGTCCTTATGTACGCAGATGACGTTAAGTTATGCCTGCAATATAACGAAATTTCTAGCAGTTCCGACTTACAATCTGACCTACAGTGGCTCACAGCTTATTTGACCCACCTTGTATATTCAAATTTAAGTGAGAATAACTTTTTAACTAAAGCAGATATTAAAAAAATAAAAACGCAGGTTTTTAAGTGGGTATTATAGGAATAACAACGAATTTAAATTTTATTAATATAACAAAAGGTTTTATAATTATTCAACTAAAAAGAAAAATACTGCAGTTTTCTATGTCACAGCTTATTTGACCCATTGCATTTAATGCTTAGCTTCTCTTCCAAGACAGGTAACTTAACGGTTCTTTCTTTTGGTTACTCTTTGCTCAATGTATTCGCAAATAGAATTTGCACTTTTGATTCGATTTCGTCAAGAAAGCACGTGAATTAACCATGGGAAAACGCACAACCATCGAACAACGTGAATTTGTCCTTAAACACCATAAAAACGGTGTTTCCCGGCGTGAAATCGCTAAAATTGTGAACATACCAGATGGTACTGTTAAAGCCATCATTCACAGATTCGTTTTTGAAAACCGCGTGGAAGACAAGGGCAGAAAAGCGCCAAATAAGATTTTCACCGAAAAGGATGAACGCGAAATTATCAAGAAAATCAAAAAAGATCCAAGGATATCGGCGCCAAAATTAGCAACTGAAATGCAGGACATAACCGGCAAAAAGTTTAGCACGGAAACAGTCCGACGTGTTTTAAGAGAACATGACTTTAATGGCCGAGTTGCTCGCAAGAAGCCGTTCATAAATAAAAAAAATAGAGAAAGCCGCTTAAAGTTCGCAAAGGAACACATTGGAAAGGATATAGGATTCTGGAACGACGTAATTTTTGCAGATGAGTCCAAATTCAACATTTTTGGCTCCGATGGACGAACTTATGTGTGGAGAAAGCCCAATACAGAGCTTGAAGACAAACACCTGAAGGCGACGGTAAAGCATGGCGGTGGCCATGTAATGGTGTGGGCCTGTATGTCGGCTGCAGGTGTTGGAAGGCTACAGTTTATTGAGTCAACAATGGACAAAATGGTTTACCTCAAAATACTGAAGGATAATTTGATCCAAAGCGCCGAGGATTTGGGTATAAAGGAATCATTTCGCTTTTACCAAGACAACGATCCCAAGCATACCTCGGGGATCGTTCAAACTTGGCTCATATATAAGTGCCCCCACGTGATGAAACCACCGGCACAATCACCAGACTTAAACGTCATAGAAAACCTGTGGTCTATTTTAGATACAAATATCCGCAAAAGGCAGATATCGAACAAAAACCATCTGAAAGTTGCCTTGATGGAGGAGTGGGCCAAAATACCTCCAGAAACCACCAAAAAGCTAGTGGAGTCTATGCAAAAACGCCTCAAAATGGTCATAGACCAGAAGGGGGGCAATACAAAATATTAAAATATGTATAATCTTTCGTTATTTTTTTAATTTTAATTATTTTAAGAAATGGGTCAAATAAGCTGTGACATAGAAAACTGCAGTATTTTTCTTTTTAGTTGAATAATTATAAAACCTTTTGTTATATTAATAAAATTTAAATTCGTTGTTATTCCTATAATACCCACTTAAAAACCTGCGTTTTTATTTTTTAATATCTGCTTTAGTTAAAAAGTTATTCTCACTTAAATTTGAATATACAAGGTGGGTCAAATAAGCTGTGAGCCACCGTAAATGCTTTTCAAACATGGTGTTGTGAAAATCTTTTGGATTTAAATAGCGCTAAGTGCAAAGTAATGACATTTTTTCGGGTGAACCCACAATACGCAACGTATACGCTGGGTGGTTCCGCGTTGTCTAGAATTACGCAAGTTGATGACCTTGGCGTCCTCCTTGACCCAAAACTTAAGTTTTGTGACCATATTACTTCTATGGTAAATAAAGCCAGGGGAGTACTTGGATTTATAAAAGGTGGTCAAAGGAATTCGATGATCCCTATGTTACAAAGACTCTGTTCATTTCTCTAGTCCGTCCAATCCTTGAGTACTGTTCAGCAGTTTAGAGTCCTCAGTATGGTGTACATACAGACCGGATAGAGTCTGTGCAAAAGAACTTTTATTATTTGCTCTACGGGGCCTTAACTGGAATGCAAGCCTTATTTTACCATCCTACTCTAGTAGACTTCTCCTAATTAATCTACCATCCTTAGTAAACCGTAGAACGATGCTTGGCACAACTTTTATCTATAAACTTATTCACGGGGATGTGGAGAGTCCCGAGTTACTGGGTCGCATAAGCTTCTCCGTGCCTAATAGAATTACCAGGAACTATGTTCCTCTTATATTAAATATACGTAGATATAACTTTGATATGCATGAACCGTTTAGAGTACTGTGTAACGACTATAATAGACTATACCACATTATTTCTACTACCGACTCTTTGCCAAGCTTAAAAGCATTAATTTTATCTTACTAAGCACAAAATTAGTATTAGTATTTAGTCTCGTACGTAGTCTGTCCGCTTCTACATTGTTATTTTTATCTTCTCGCGATCTCGTTTTTACGCCTATAAGGCTCCGCGCGTAACAAGCACTGCTTGGTGTCGTAAGGGCCACTTGTTTGCGCTGATCTTAGTGCATCAACGTCCGAATATGTCGCTCTGTCTTTCGCACGATGCAAATTGTAAACAAATATCATTTTTTCTTTTTCGCTCTCCCTTAGAGATATTATCATCCGAAAACCTTGACGTATAACTTTTTTAGAAACAAAAAATTTTATTCAATATTTGCACTTGAAAAAAATAATAAAAACGGTAAGCTTAAATATTAAAATCATAACATTTTTTGTGGTTCAGCAATAAGTTTTTAAGGTCATAAACAGGGCTTAAAAACCTTCAGATTGTAACTAAATCTTGAAATCCTGACACATCCATTTCTATTACATTTTTCTAGTTTTCGTTTAGAGCGAAGCGTTATTTGTACAGTTGGACTCACCATTTTACGCATTGGGGTCTAAATTCAAAGTCAACTTTCGTGTGAATGGAATATGGAAATGGTGTTTATGCCCATTTTATGAAAACACAGTAATAGTTTCCGAGACCTCGACGTTCGTACGGACCGACAGTCAGACATAGCTAGATCGACTCCGTGGTGATCCTGATTAACGATTATCTAAAAAATTCATATATATCTAAAAAATTGCTTTTTAAAACTATTTCTGAAAGAAAAAATATTTTCTGCGCAGATGCTGCAAGGATTTCATTTTTGTTTGATGTTCCTTGGGATTTGGTAATTAGGGTTTTAATTAAATTAAAATAGGCCATCTTATTCATATTGCCCATAGAAAAATCTAATAATTAAAAAAAAATATTAAAAACAAGAAAGGAAAGCTAACTTCGGGCGGAGCCGAAGTTGATATACCCTTGCAGAATATTCTGTAAATAATATTCTCCAAAATTATTCATATGATGCATTCTTAATACTCATAAAAATCCCAACTTCCTAACTTTAAAAACACCAAAGTTATGGCAATTTCAATCGTTCAGTTATATGGCAGCTATAGGATATAGTCGGCCGATCCCTATAAAATTTGGTAGGTCGGATTGATTGGCCAAATATAAAACCCATAGAAAATCCCAACTTCCCAACTTTAAAAACACCAAAGTTATGGTATTTCCTATCGTTATATGAGAGCTATAGGATATAGTCGGCCGATCCTTATAAAAGTTGGTAGGTCGAATTGATTGGCCAAATAAAGAAGCCACAGAAAATCCCAACTTCCTAACTTTACAAACACCAGAGTTATGGCATTTCCTATCGTTCAGTTATATGGCAGCTATAGGATATAGTCGACCGATCCCGGCCGTTCCGACTTATATACTGCGTGCAAAGGAAAGAAGGGTGTGTGCAAAGTTTCAATTCGATATCTTTAAAACTGAGAGACTAGTTCGCGTAGAAACAGACAGACGGACAGACGGACAGATGGACAGACGGACATGGCTATATCAACTCAGGAGGTGATCCTGATCAAGAATATATATACTTTATAGGGTCGGAGATGTCTCCTTCACTGCGTTGCACACTTTTGACCAAAATTATAATACCCTCTGCAAGGGTATAAAAATTGTATTCTTTTGAGATATAGTAATTAATTACCTTATCAAAATTACGCTCAGTTTTATAAAAATATGTCAACAATATCATATGACTGCCATAGAAACAATGGCAAAATGCAGCGCAAAATTGAGATAGCTTTATTGTTTTTAGTAACATAGGCATCGAAATCGAAATGTAGTCGTTTTGTAATAACTGTAAGGGTATATAAAGAAGATTGCTCCCTTTCTTATTGTTATTTATTTTTCTGATACCATACCGAACAGTCCCGAAATTCATTATCATTTCATCAGTATGCCGAGTACGACCCCGGTAAAGCCGACAAGTGCAGAAATTTAATCCCCTCCTTTCTCTGTCTCTCTCGATATAAGTAAGCGGGGTGAGCAGAGAGGATAAGGACAATCTATTAAAATCACAAAATCACCATTTGTACAACCTTGAAATTGAATTAATATAATTTGTTTTTCTTTTCTAATCGATACTTTTTAATTATATTATTTTATGGGTATAAAAGTATATATAATGATCGTTTTTAAATAAATGGATGCATTTAAGTAATATAAATATTATAAATATTATTGACGCGCAACGAAACATGTATAGACAAATTGGCAAACGGGATCGCGTCAAAAAAAAAATCACAATACAATAAAATATTATTATGGGATTTTCATTTGAACCAAAGAGATCAGATTAGCGACTCAGCTTTATTTTAGTGAAGTAAAAAAACATTTAAAAAGTTATTAAAACTTAAAACACTTACCGTGTTATTTACTTATTTCTTTAAATGCGGTAGGCATGTTATAAAGTTTGAAGTACTTAAACAGTTTAATTTGCAAGGCAATTGTTGCAAATTAAACTGTTTTGCAAGGCAATTGTTGCAAATTAAACTGTTTAAGTGCTTCAAACTTTATAACATGCCTACCGCATTTAAAGAAATAAAAAACAAATTTATTTTATTCCAAAAAAATGTACATTAAATCAAATATCTCTAAGGATTAACAAGAAAGGAAAGCTAACTTCGGGCGGAGCCGAAGTTGATATACCCTTGCAGAATATTCTGTAAATTATATTCTCCAAAATTATTAATATGATGCATTCTTAATACTCACAAAAATTCCAACTTCCTAACTTTAAAAACACCAAAGTTATGGCATTTTCAATCGTTCAGTTATATGGCAGCTATAGGATATAGTCGGCCGATCCATATAAAATTTGGTAGGTCGGATTGATTGGCCAAATATAAAACCCATAGAAAATCCCAACTTCCTAACTTTAAAAATACCAAGTGGCGGAGCCGAAGTTGATATACCCTTGCAGAATATTCTGTAAATAATATTCTCCAAAATTATTCATATAATGCATTCTAAATACTCATAAAAATCCCAACTTCCCAACTTTAAAAACACCAAAGTTATGGTATTTCCTATCGTTATATGAGAGCTATAGGATATAGTCGGCCGATCCTTATAAAAGTTGGTAGGTCGAATTGATTGGCCAAATAAAAAAGCCATAGAAAATCCCAACTTCCTAACTTTACAAACACCAGAGTTATGGCATTTCCTATCGTTCAGTTATATGGCAGCTATAGGATATAGTCGGCCGATCCCGGCCGTTCCGACTTATATACTGCGTGCAAAGGAAAGAAGGGTGTGTGCAAAGTTTCAATTCGATATCTTTAAAACTGAGAGACTAGTTCGCGTAGAAACAGACAGACGGACAGACGGACATGCTTATATCAACTCAGGAGGCCGACTATATCTTAGCCTCCATATAATTGATTGTTCGGAAATGCCATAACTTTGGTGTTTGTTAAGTTAGGAAGTTGGGATATCCTATGGGTTTTATATTTGGCCAACCAATCCGAACTACCAAATTTCATCAGCCAACTATATCTTATAGCTGTCATATAACTGATTGATCGGAAATGCAATAACTTTGGTGTTTGTGAAGTTAGAAAGTTGAGATTTTCTATCGGTTTTATTTTTGGCCAATCAATCCGACATACCAAATTTCATAAGGATTGGCCGACTATATTCTATAGCTGCAATTAACTAAACGATTGGAATTGCCATAACTTTGATGTTTATACCCGTTACTCGTAGAGTAAAAGGGTATATTGTATTCGTGCAAAAGTATGTAACAGCTAGAAGGAAGCGTTTCCGACCCTATAAAGTATATCTATTCTTGTTCAGGATCACTAGCCGAGTCGATCTAGCCATGTCCGTCTGTCCGTCTGTCTGTCTGTCCGTCTGTCCGTCTGTCCGTCCGTATGAACGCTGAGATCTCGGAAACTATAAAAGCTAGAAGATTGGCATTTTGCATGCAGATTCTAGAAGTTCCTACGCAGCGCAAGTTTGTTTCAAAAAGGTGCCACGCCCCCTTTAACGCCCACAATCGCTTATATACGATTTTAAAAATTTAAATATTTCGGAAAAGTAAAAATGCAGTTTTATTGTGTTTATTAATACCTATCGAAATGTAGAAGAAATTTTTCAAATCGGACCATTCGTTAAAAAGTTATGCGTGATCAAAGTTTCTATCTCCATCTCCCTCGCACTCCTTTTACCTGAGTAACGAGTATCTGATAGTCGGGGCACCCGACTATAGCGTTCTCTCTTGTTTTAAAGTTAGGAAGTTGAAATTTTTATGAGTGTTAAGAATGCATCATATGAATAATTTTGGAGAATATAATTTACAGAATATTCTGCAAGGGTATTTAAAATTCGGCTCCGCCCGAAGGTAACTTTCCTTTCTTGTTTAATTTAATTCACACTTCAAATAAAGCAAAATGTTTAAGTAAACTAAAATTTGATCCCAACTGGGGCAAAGATAATGTCGAAATAAAATGTATGTTCTATTCAAGTGAAAACTTGGAATATACCTACAAGAGCGAAAAATGCTTGCACAAAGATAATAATTAAAAACTTATCATTATAATTATTTGGTAATTTAGAAATCATAGCTGCTCTAAGTTCTTGCAGGCGAGTTTTCTGGGTTTTTGGTTGGTGTTTTCCGTCCATTTTTGATCCTCACTGACAACAGACACCGAAAAAATCACATGTTTTAATCTTTTCGCTAGGGCCTTGAGAACGTTTACCCACAGTTAATTTCAGCACACTGGCAATTTTCTGGTCCTTTTTTCGTCGATCTGAATACCGGAGTGAAAGAAGAGTCTGACGAAAAGCGTTGGCCAGCTGTTTGCCTGTCGCGCTCTCTTATAGCTGACGAACAGTTGTTCAGAGCCAAGTTTTTATTGGACCAAAAATGAAAGGAAAAACACAACAAACAAACCTAAAAAAATTAATGCAAGAACCAAGTGCAGCTATGAACTTTAAATTACCAAATAATTATCAGTAAATTAAAAAAACAATCAACTGATTAAATTACATTTTATTGCTTTAAATTGTTTTTACCGGCAAATTCGCCTTGCCAAGGTACTTAAGAATATAACTTAAGGGCTCTTTCAGTTTTTTTGAATTTTAACTGTTTGTCAAGAAACTCAGCTAATCAACAGTACGACTATACCACACTGAAATCTGATGAACTCTCGCAGTTACGCTGAAAAAATTCAATTTTTTACGCTGGTAAACTTGTTTTTCAATTTGAGTACTAGGCTTGACCATACTTAAAGCAATCCGATTTTTTATGAAGTTTCCAAAGTTTACCGAAAGCGCATGTAAACAAAGAATATTTTTCGATGGCATCTGTTATACACTTTTTTTGACAAAATTAATCCCATAAATCTGGAAACTAGAAAAGAAAAATTTCTTGAATGTTATTGTCATGGACGACGGAAAAATCGTCAACGAAATCGTCAATGTCAACATTGTCATGTCTGATTTGCAATAAAGACGCAAAAGAACTTTAGAAACTTGAACAATTCTACAGATGAGGATAATTATATATACATATATAATTTTACCTTTGCATGCAAACAAATGGTGTATGGAGTTCTTAATAAAACAGAATAGGAATAAGGAAAGAATTAGAAAGAAGCGAATACAGGATCCATCATGTAGGTAGTATATAAGTGGGATCGAGCCGAACCAGAAGCTGCCATACAGCCTTAAACCATAACAAGAAAGAAAAGCTAACTTCGGGCGGAGCCGAAGTTGATATACCCTTGCAGAATATTCTGTAAATTATATTCTCCAAAATTATAATGCAATCTTAATCTTAATACAATCTTAAAAAATCCCAACTTCCTAACTTAAAAACACCAATCGTTCAGTTATTTAGCAGCTATAGGATATGGTCGGCAGATCCATATGAAATTTGGTAGCTCGGATTGATTGGCCAAAAATAAAATCCATAGAAAACCCCAACTTCCTAACTTTAAAAACAAAGTTATGTGATTTCCAATCGTTCAGTTCTATGGCAACTATGTGTGCAAAGTTTCAATTCGATATCTTTAAAACTGAAAGACTAGTTCGCGTAGAAACAGACAGACGGACAGACAGACGGACAGACGGACATGCTTATATCAACTCAGGAGGCGATCCTAATCAATAATATATATTCTTTATTTATGCGTTGCACACTTTTGACCAAAATTATAATATGCTCTGCAAGGGTATAACAAGACTCTCCATGCTTGACCCTAGCTTTTAGGTGTTCTTTTTTCAAGCTCCGTATTAGGGACAAGGAACAAATCTTCTTTTGATTTTGTTTTGGAATAAGTTGTTATTTGCAGACGAGTCAAAGTTTAACCTTTTTAGCTCAATATGTTTGGCGGCGGCCTTATACGGAGCTGGAAAACAAACACCTAAAAGCTATAGTCAAGCATAGCGGGGGTCATGTTATGGTTTAGGCCTGTATGACAGCTTCTGGTGAGGCAACCTCGTTTTTATTGATGGGATCAAGGATGACCAAAATGTACTAACAGATTTAAAGGAACAACCTGCTGCAAACTGCTGAGAAACTGGGCATAAGCGATCGATTTCGACATTTCTAGGATAACGATCCCAAACACTGTCTGGAACTGCCCTCACGTAGTGAATCAACCTGCCCAATTATCAGACCTTAACGTCATTGAAAATTTGTAGACAATTTTTGATCTAACCATCCGATAGAGTTCAATATGTAATTAAAATGATCTTAAAAAGGCCCTCTTGGAAGAATGGGCCAGGATTTCAAAGGAGACCACAGAAAAGTTGGTTTCTTTGATGCAAACTCGATTAAAGGATGCCATTAAACAGGAGGGAGGCCACACAAAGTATTAAGTTAATTAAAAGTCAATATACTTAACATGAAGTTCCTTGCACGAAATAAACTGTGTCATAAAAAAGTTATAATTTTTAGTTTTTCTCAGTGTTATTTGATAGAGTTTAAAAGTATTGAAGTCTTAATAAATGCCAAACTGCATTTAAATCTTTTTTATATTCCCTGAAGTTGCCAGCTATATGAGTTTGAATTTTGAGTTTAAGTCTGCACGAAATAAGCTGTGAGCCACTGTAGCTTCATTGTTTTTAGTAATATAATCGAAATGTAGTCGTTTTGTAATAACTGCAAGGGTATATAAATTTCGGCTTGCCGATTTTTGCTTCTTTCTTGTTAATTATAGGATATTTTTGATTATCGATGCCTTATGAATGCATTTGGTAATCTCAGCGCAATATATGTAATCCATGCAATTAATGTTTTGACAGACTTGCGTTCCTGCCTTCGTGTTTTCCCCTATAAATTCGGTAAAGTGCTTAATATTTCAAAAAGATCTGAACAGTAACCTGATGGTATCTTGGCAAGATGTACCATGTCTAAAGAAATTAACAGACAATAACATATAAAACTGATTTAGGTATTTGGACATGATAGCGCGTTTCTCTTTTCATATAAGCTTGGTAAATTCTGATCCACATCCGTTGCATCGTCTTACGGAATATTTTGCTGCCGTAGGAAGTTAATATATACATTTTTCTTCCCTGTTTCCATTATCGGAATTTTCCCCCTACGAAAATATAGTTATATTATAATAGAGTTATATAATCATAACGCAATTCATAAACTTACATAGAAATATAACATCTCGGGTACCTCAGTCAGCCCCGCCTTTAGCTTCTTTTCAAATCAGTGCGGGTCATTCTATTGAAAAGAATATAATATTATTATTACGTAACCGAATACTTGGCAAAACCTACTGTCTATGTTTGGAAAATCCCGGCAAAAATGTTATATACCGTGCTTGGTGCAACTCAGCATTCTGCTTATCCTTTGCCTTCTCCAACGAAAATCCACCATCACTTGCACTCTTTAGCTCCTTCAAATTAAATTATTAATATAATTACTTATAACTACTCATTGCGGCTTGTAAGCACGATTATAAGTATTTGCTAGACATTATATATATATATTTAATAATGCACTATTATGACATACAATATTTTTCCATACATTACATTATACAAAGCTTTCTTTCGATAAAATTGGCATTTAAATGCTTCTTGTCGATGAACCCCAAAATACTGGCCTGCACAGATAATAATACAAATTACAACTTTTTCTCTGCTCTTTTTGTTACCCCGGTAGTTAGATCGGCGAAAATATACCAGAAAATTACATCGCGATGCCAACCACCTGAAATGAACTCTTAGCGAATGTTCTTTATGCCTAGCCAAAAAGATAACAAAATGTAATCTTTTGAAATGTTTGTTGTCAGAGCAGAGGGTTTCTTAGATCAAAACAAGAGAGAACGCTATAGTCGAGTGCTTCGACTATTAGATACCCGTTACTCAGCTAAACAACTTAATAAAAATATGCCTTCTTGTATGTTTTTCGCCGCCAGCTGTTCCAAAGTCATCCGTTAGATAGCGCTATTGTATTGCGGAAATGTAGGCGCTAGCCAGGCTTAAGCGTTTAATGGGTTTTTGGGCGTTAGAGTGGGCGTGGCAAACTCTTATTAGGCCAATCGATAGGTATTGACGAAACAAATACATATCAATTAAAATTTTCATAATAGCATCAAAACTGTGGCCACAGCTTATGGCTTGTGGGCGTCAGAGGGGGCGTGGCACCATTTTAAAACAAACTTGCGCTGCGTAGGAACTCCTAAAATCTACATGCAAAATGCCAATCTTCTAGCTCTTATAGTTTCCGAGATCTCATCGTTCATACGGACAGACAGACAGACGGACAAGACGGACATGGCTAGATCGACTCGGCTAGTGATCCTGAACAAGAATATATATACTTTATATGGTCGGAAACGCTTCCTTCTATTTGTTACATACTTTTGCACGAATACAATATACCCTATTACTCTACGAGTAAGGGGTATAAATATCGGTCTGAGTACCGGATCAAAAAGGCCCGTCTCAGGGCAATTCTTGCAATCAAGAGTCACCTACGACTTCATCAGCTGCTTTTAGTGATGCTTTGCTAAATGTCATTTGTCCTATTTATAGGACTATGTAACATTGGTGATATTATTCATTAAAAATGTTATAGGAACATTAACGAAAATTCGCGGTCTGAAACAAAATGGCTCAAATAATTAAATGTAGCAATGTAGTGCAATAATGTAGTGCAACAATGTAGAGAAATATTGCCATTATGACTACAAGGCTATTCTAAGCTTTGCATCTTTGTATCTGTGTGGAAAGCAAACAAAAATTTATATTATAAATATGGTTTTATTTTGACTAACCCTGAAGTGGGGACTCAGGTCCAGTAAAATATATTCGATGTTAGGATTTATTTCTACTAACTCCTGCTAATTACATTTGTTACACATTTGTTTGCTAGTTTAGCATCCAATTCACAGTCCTGCTGTCCTTCTTTGCCTTATTCTCCTGCATACTTACACGTTTTGTGAGGTTGACCTCTACTGTGCTAAAAAGGCGTGATTTGCTTTTTGGTTCTTTATATCATGGCTGGGCAAACTTTTCGTCGATCAGTTAAAACAATTCCACACCGAGGATCTTCCACTAAATTGAGAATTTGAATGTAACTGAGAATTTGAATTTGAATGAAGGAACTGGGCGTCACTTCCATTCTCGCTTCACAAGCGCAGAACAGACAAATTAGGGTGTGACAAAGAAATCTGTTCGGTTGAATTTCGGTTGGAAGTAAGTACCATATAATGTTGTTGGTGGTTTTAAGTATTTTTTAAGGATTTGCATTTTTAGATTGATATGTGTAATTATTTGCAGATAATGCATTGTCTTGAATTGTTTTCGAGAGTTTTCATGATTACATTTAATTAAAGGTTGAAATTATTGTTTTCTTAGTACGAATGCACTTGATTTACAAATTTTCTTCTTGTTTGGAACTTGGAATCAAGTTTTTAAAAAATGTTCTCAATTTTATAAAAGATTAGAGCAAACTTTCTTAAAAATAGGTTTTTTTCTGAGTGCACTATTTTTATTTGAATGTGCTACTGGCGGCAACAAAAGCGAAAGGTGATTTTGATTACGGTTGCCATTTAAAACGAACAGCAACATTGACAAGCATCAATGCGTTTGGTACCACATTTGTACATAGAATTATTCCGTTAATGTCGACCGTGGGTTTTTTTTTACGAATAGTATTACAGCCGGTAAAACTCTTCCAAAAGAGGTTAATATGACGGATTCGGTATGCGCCAAAAAGGGAGACTTAAACAAAGCACTGTTCAGTGTCTGATGCAGTTGCATCGAAAAAACCACCCATAAGCAGTGAAATTAACTCTTAATAATAATCGTTTCAAACAGCAAAAGTGGTAAGTATTGCATTGATTGGGAAATGCCTGAAGTGTGGATTCCTCACTGTGGATGCATTAATATCATACATGAATACATAGTAAGACATCAAAAGCGATGTTCGCCTTCAGTATTTCATCAGACGTTGTTGAGAATTGATACTTTATGAAAGGTAATGTAGTCTATAAGCCCAATCAAAATAATGTAAGGTCCCTGCCTGACATTTCGTCCCCTACCTTCATCCCTTATCTAATGTCCCGTTCCTTCTTTAAACTTACCGAGATAATATCTGGGTATTACATGAGATGCTGCACTTGCAAAGCAGATGGGACGTCAGTTGTCAGCCGGAATCAGCAAATCAATTTATAAATAGAGGAAGGAGAAAGCACAACAACTGATATATACATTATTTTTTCTGCCGTTTTTACAACATTACTAAATTAGGGGACCTCGCGGCAGACACTTAGACGCCGTTACAAAAGCACCAACTCCGGTGGGCAGTCGACGTACATAGATAAGAACCACTCACATAAGTTGATTATAAACAACAAGACGCAACTAAGGGCCCAGCAATGGCAACCGGAAATATTAGTATTAACTATTTGGCCACCGTTAACAGCACCAGGTCTCGAAACCAAGTACGACACTCTTAGCGGAGGATAGGAATGCGAACACGGAGGCGGAAGCGTAAGCGAATCTCTCGACAACCGAACCTTATGACAGCCGATTTGACACTGGCACGAACGCGGAGAACGAGCAGCCGAGCGCACAGCATCCCATCTACGAGTCGTTGAAGTCGTCAGTTCGGCTGCGGCATGTTAAAAAGATAAACAAATGTTGCGGTTGGCCGTGATTTATGTTAGCTTACATCTGTTTATTGCTCCCGTTGCAGACCTAACATAACTTGCCGTGCCCAAAAACTGCATAGAAATCTGAGACCGTTAATGTACTTCCCGAAATGCGTCAAACTAAATTTCATGTTTATCATGAGAGAGGCATTTGTAAAAAAATATAAAAGGGTGCATACAACATATCATATATAGAAATAACAGAAAACTTTGATCATCGCTTTATAAATTGGGCTTACAATCATTTATATAATTGTATAACCATTTTTAATGGTTCCACAAAGAGAAGACAAATAAGGCTTCTTCGCAGGATATTTGATAACGTACTCAAGATGTTGTCCCAATTAACACAAAAAATGTATATAATTTGAAGTTGAGAATTTAATGATTGTGTTTTAGATTTAAAACAAAATTGGCAACAAATTACAGTTTTGCCTCAGAACTTTAAGCTAGCAGTTAAAATCCGCTTGATTTAAGTACTGTTCTGAACAGTTCTCAACATTTTCTGTTCACTGTTCTGCACAGTTCACAAAATAACTGTTTACAGAACAATTTCTCAATAACATTTTCCCCTGGAGATTTAAGGTAAATTTACCTAAGTCATTTAAACCATTCTCCCCTCATTTAAGTCCCCGTTAAGCCATGTTAACCAAGTAGGTAAGCTATCCCTTTACATTTACCGTTATTACCCCTGAAAAAGTTTCTACCGGAAGCCTAAAAGCAATTTTCAAGCCTGCCAAAGCTTTACGGCGCTTACAAAGCTCACGTCGCATAAAGCTTCCCTTCAACTCCACTTGACAGCGTAGACAGCGAAAGCCAAAACACAGGAAAAACAGCTGACTTTAAAAAGTCACCGCACTATCCCCACAGTCAGCTGTTGCAGGGCCAAACAGAAACTCCGTCGTTAGGCTCCCCGTGCGTTACGCCAACATAGCGGGGGCGTCACCCAGGGACGTCGACCCAGGGCGCATGCAAAACAGTTGCGCGCTGGTGCTACTTGAAAAGGTTTTCCGGAATCTTAAAAACAACAGGAAAGCCCATGGAAAGGGGTTGCTGGCCTGAGCAGCAAAGTCTTGACCCAAGAATGTGACGCCATGTAGGCGCAAACATAATGTGAATCGCTAGGCACAACCACACCGAAACCAAAAAAGATCTTGTAACAGCAGCAGGAGTTGCACGTTTCCATGGGTTCATGCCTTGGCAGCAGTGCTGCCACCGCCCCCGCCCAAACTGCAAACACATCGACGTCCAACTCTAGTACTCACTCAACGACCTCGGGATCGTCTTTCTTGACAACCCCATCAACCTTTTGGATAGCAAACCGCTGTCTAGGGTAAGTTATGTTATCTAAGCTTCGCAAATCCAATAACCAGTTTGCTAACTTGACAATCAATACGATCTTAGCTAGGGGTAGTCATTTGGTTTACGACTGGCCCACAGGTAGACTAAACCGCTCAGTGAATACAACTGGTCGAATTCCAGTCGCTGCTATCCAACGGGTCAACAGCCTGAAAGTGTGCAACGGCCGCTGGGCCTCCCTCCCGAATGGGTGGTAACTGCAAGTTATCCACGCAGCCACAACTAGATCCATAGGCAGTAAATTCTAGTTCTATTACACACTGCCCACAATTTTTAAGTTTTCTTTGCCTTTAGACCCTTTCTGCAAATGTCTTTAACGTAGCTCTTTCGGTCCTATGTAAACTTTCTTTGCTTTCTTTCCATTTACCACTCTCTCTTATTTTCCAATATGCAGGCGTCACCACAAAACCGGAGGTGGAGTTGATGAACGAGAAAGACACGGTCAACAGTTAGAGCTCATATCAAGTGCAAAAAGGCAATGCTGCCAACGGAACGGATTCATTTACCGCGTGCTAAGGTTCAAGCGGCGGCAGCAGAGCCGAAATTTGTTTGGCCAGTACTGCGAGCAGCAGTCCAGCTATGCCAAGTTGCAGTGTGAGTGTGGCAGGTATGTGAGGTCCGCAGTAACGTTAGAGTACTGACAGAATCCTTTCAGAGCCATGCCTGGAATTCAGATGCAAAACCTGGACGCCTGCAAGCTGCTTAACGCCCAGGCAACGCCAAGCAGAGAGACAGAGATGGGACGAGGAAACGTTCTACGCGTTTTTAACTCACGGGCCAGCTCCTCTTTGGACCTTGAGTGGGAGCACGAGTACTCGCAGCTGCGGCAGTACCAACTCCAATGCCAACAAACTTGTAAGGAGCCACATTCTATGCCGCCCAAGCCACGTTATACATCCCTAGACCAGCTGACGGCAGCCGCAGCGATGGCTACCGTTCAAGGACGACATGTGACACGGCAAGCAAGGCTGAACTTCCAGCTCCACGGGGGCCCAATCACGAGGACCTCCTGCTGCTCATCCACGCAGAACTCCTGGTCGCATACATCCACGCCGGAGTCGCTTGAATGGGACGTGGACGAGGAACGGGAGCAGCAGCGCCAGTTGCGCTTAGAGGACGACAATTTAGATGACGGCACCCTAAAACTACTGCATCAGATCGAGCAGCTAAAACATCATGTCTTGCGGGAGACAGGGGACGGACTCAGCGTGGAGGTGGAGGCCGCCGAGGAGCTGACCGAGGGTCTTCCGCTGGAGACCCATGTAAGTTAATTTAGTATTTTAAGAAGTGTTTAAATCACATTTTAGTTGCAGCTAAATAACCTTCTGAGAAGCCGAAACTCATTCCCATTATTTTGCTGTTTCTTAATTATAATAAAAATGATTTATCATTCGCAACGCAAGATTAATGGCAAAGGTAGTATGTTCTTTGCCTTTGTCCTTTGTCAATTTAAAATTTATGCTCAAGTTGTCAGCACCCATGAGCACGAAACTCAGAATTTTTCCTACAAGACGACTCGAACCAGTAAGAAGTAAATAGTACTTATTTATTTTTATTTTAGTGTATCATGTATTAATGCTTACAATAAGTTAACTGTTTCTTTAAGTATTTGATAAATAGTTGTTCTGTTAAGAGCGAAAATTCTGAAATATATATGTATATAATGAAGCTTTAAATCTTTCTTGAGTTGCTCCCTTTTCTTTCACAGAATTGTGTATATTATTTAAAGTCAATACTGCTAAAGGTGATTGTATTTTAAAATAACCATATTGGAGTTAATTGAAGCAAATTTTAAGAGACGTGAATTACATAATGAAAAAAGATTATTCCTCGTAATAAATTTTCTGCTTGAAAATAGTATATAAATGTAGCTTTTTGCAGGCGAGGTCTTCTGGATCGCTTACTGGGAGTATTACTAGCATGTCAGATTTCAGCTTAAAACCTAGTACTCAGATCGTCAAAATTCTTTCGTCACCTATGAGAAAGAGCGTGCGTACGATTGCGCAGACTTTATTAATTTTCCTCGGCGATTAATAGGAGCTGTAAATAAGAAAATGTGCAATAATTTTACTATTATTAAAAAATAAAAGAGGAAAACGGTTCCGATAATGCATAAATTCCTAACACGAGAACCAAGATATATGTATATTTCAGTATCATTTTTAATAATAATCCTTGGGAGCACAGTAAGTTCTTTTAATATTCGACTTCGTCCTCGACTGCCTCCGCGACGTTACCACTAAAACAAATAACAAAGAACAGAAGGATTAGATTAAATGCGGGAGGATATGGATTTGTAAATTTTGTCATTTTTATTCGAGATCTTTTTAAAGTTGCTTTCTTTCTTATTATACAAATCCAATTATTCCTTGTTTACATAAAACTTATGTAAAAGTTGGCGACAAGAAAAAACAAGAGAGAACGCTATAGTCGGGTGCCCCGACTATCAGATACCCGTTACTCAGGTAAAAGAAGTGCGAGGGAGATGGAGATAGAAACTTTGATCACGCATAACTTTTTAACGAATGGTCCGATTTGAAAAATTTCTTCTACATTTCGATAGGTATTGATAAACACAATAAAACTGCATTTTTACTTTTCCGAAATATTTAAATTTTTAAAATCGTATATAAGCGATTGTGGGCGTTAAAGGGGGCGTGGCACCATTTTGAAACAAACTTGCGCTGCGTAGGAACTCCTAAAATCTACATGCAAAATGCCAATCTTCTAGCTTTTATAGTTTCCGAGATCTCAGCGTTCATACGGACAGACAGACAGACAGACAGACGGACAGACAGACGGACAGACGGAGAGACGGACAGACGGACAGACGGACAGACGGACATGGCTAGATCGACTCGGCTAGTGATCCTGAACAAGAATATATATACTTTATAGGGTCGGAAACGCTTCCTTCTAGCTGTTACATACTTTTGCACGAATACAATATACCCTTTTACTCTACGAGTAACGGGTATAACTAGAATATCAGTTGAATAAATTAGGAAACGTTTTTTTAGACCAAAAATGGTCGGAAAAACACAGCCAAAAATTTCAGACCTACAAAGCGAAAGACTCATCTTGCCAAAATTGCTCATTTCCTTTAAGAACTCTGTCCCGCATATTAATTTTCAAATTCTAACTGCTTGTCAACAATCCCAGACTATGAGATGCAGAAACACCTTTTAAGCATCGGTGACACTTGGGCAGCGTTATTGCGTTAATGCCTTTAGTAGCCTAGTACTCAAATCAAGCAAATCCGTTTGTCAGCAATGAGAGAGAGCCATACAGCTGAAGGAACTTTTCGTCAAGACATTTTCCCACCCCGGTACTCAGATCGACAAAAATACTCCAAAACAAGAAAGGAAAGCTAACTTCGGGCGGAGCCGAAGTTGATATACCCTTGCAGAATATTCTGTAAATAATATTCTCCAAAATTATTCATATAATGCATTCTAAATACTCATAAAAATCCCAACTTCCTAACTTTAAAAACACCAAAGTTATGGCATTTTCAATCGTTCAGTTATATGGCAGCTATAGGATATAGTCGGCCGATCCCTGTAAAATTTGGTAGGTCGGATTGATTGGCCAAATATAAAATTCAAAGAAAATCCCAACTTCCTAACTTTAACAAGAGAGAACGCTATAGTCGGGTGCCCCGACTATCAGATAGAAACTTTGATCACGCATAACTTTTAAACGAATGGTCCGATTTGAAAAATTTCTTCTACATTTCGATAGGTATTGATAAACACAATAAAACTGCATTTTTACTTTTCCGAAATATTTAAATTTATATTTAAATAAAATCGTATATAAGCGATTGTGGGCGTTAAAGGGGGCGTGGCACCTTTTTGAAACAAACTTGCGCTGCGTAGGAACTCCTAAAATCTGCATGCAAAATGCCAATCTTCTAGCTTTTATAGTTTCCGAGATCTCAGCGTTCATACGGACGGACAGACGGACAGACGGACAGACGGACAGACGGACATGGCTAGATCGACTCGGCTAGTGATCCTGAACAAGAATATATATACTTTATAGGGTCGGAAACGCTTCCTTCTACCTGTTACATACTTTTGCACGAATACAATATACCCTTTTACTCTACGAGTAACGGGTATAAAAACACCAAAGTTATGGTATTTCCTATCGTTATATGGGAGCTATAGGATATAGTCGGCCGATCCTTATGAAATTTGGTAGGTCGTATTGATTGGCCAAATAAAAAAGCCATAGAAAATCCCAACTTCCTAACTTTAACACCAGAGTTATGGCATTTCCTATCGTTCAGTTATATGGCAGCTATAGGATATAGTCGGCCGATCCCGGCCGTTCCGACTTATATACTGCGTGCAAAGGAAAGAAGGGTGTGTGCAAAGTTTCAATTCGATATCTTTAAAACTGAGAGACTAGTTCGCGTAGAAACAGACAGACGGACAGACAGGCGGACAGACAGACGGACAGACGGACAGACGGACATGCTTATATCAACTCAGGAGGTGATCCTGATCAAGAATATATATACTTTATAGGGTCGGAGATGTCTCCTTCACTGCGTTGCACACTTTTGACCAAAATTATAATACCCTCTGCAAGGGTATAACAAGAAAGTTGATATACCCTTGCAGAATATTCTGTAAATAAAAGTTATGGCATTTTCAATCGTTCAGTTATATGGCAGCTATAGGATATAGTCGGCCGATCCCTATAAAATTTGGTAGGTCGGATTGATTGCCCAAATATAAAACTCATAGAAAATCCCAACTTCCTAACTTTAACCAAAGTTATGGTATTTCCTATTGTTATTTGGGAGCTATAGGATATAGTCGGCCGATCCTTATGAAATTTGGTAGGTCGAATTGATTGGCCAAATAAAAAAGCCATAGAAAATCCCATTTTAGTGTATCATGTATTAATGCTTACAATAAGTTAACTGTTTCTTTAAGTATTTGATAAATAGTTGTTCTGTTAAGAGCGAAAATTCTGAAATATATATGTATATAATGAAGCTTTAAATCTTTCTTGAGTTGCTCCCTTTTCTTTCACAGAATTGTGTATATTATTTAAAGTCAATACTGCTAAAGGTGATTGTATTTTAAAATAACCATATTGGAGTTAATTGAAGCAAATTTTAAGAGACGTGAATTACATAATGAAAAAAGATTATTCCTCGTAATAAATTTTCTGCTTGAAAATAGTATATAAATGTAGCTTTTTGCAGGCGAGGTCTTCTGGATCGCTTACTGGGAGTATTACTAGCATGTCAGATTTCAGCTTAAAACCTAGTACTCAGATCGTCAAAATTCTTTCGTCACCTATGAGAAAGAGCGTGCGTACGATTGCGCAGACTTTATTAATTTTCCTCGGCGATTAATAGGAGCTGTAAATAAGAAAATGTGCAATAATTTTACTATTATTAAAAATAAAAGAGGAAAACGGTTCCGATAATGCATAAATTCCTAACACGAGAACCAAGATATATGTATATTTCAGTATCATTTTTTAATAATAATCCTTGGGAGCACAGTAAGTTCTTTTAATATTCGACTTCGTCCTCGACTGCCTCCGCGACGTTACCACTAAAACAAATAACAAAGAACAGAAGGATTAGATTAAATGCGGGAGGATATGGATTTGTAAATTTTGTCATTTTTATTCGAGATCTTTTTAAAGTTGCTTTCTTTCTTATTATACAAATCCAATTATTCCTTGTTTACATAAAACTTATGTAAAAGTTGGCGACAAGAAAAAACAAGAGAGAACGCTATAGTCGGGTGCCCCGACTATCAGATACCCGTTACTCAGGTAAAAGAAGTGCGAGGGAAACTGCATTTTTACTTTTCCGAAATATTTAAATTTTTAAAATCGTATATAAGCGATTGTGGGCGTTAAAGGGGGCGTGGCACCATTTTGAAACAAACTTGCGCTGCGTAGGAACTCCTAAAATCTACATGCAAAATGCCAATCTTCTAGCTTTTATAGTTTCCGAGATCTCAGCGTTCATACGGACAGACAGACAGACAGACAGACGGACAGACAGACGGACAGACGGAGAGACGGACAGACGGACAGACGGACAGACGGACATGGCTAGATCGACTCGGCTAGTGATCCTGAACAAGAATATATATACTTTATAGGGTCGGAAACGCTTCCTTCTAGCTGTTACATACTTTTGCACGAATACAATATACCCTTTTACTCTACGAGTAACGGGTATAACTAGAATATCAGTTGAATAAATTAGGAAACGTTTTTTTAGACCAAAAATGGTCGGAAAAACACAGCCAAAAATTTCAGACCTACAAAGCGAAAGACTCATCTTGCCAAAATTGCTCATTTCCTTTAAGAACTCTGTCCCGCATATTAATTTTCAAATTCTAACTGCTTGTCAACAATCCCAGACTATGAGATGCAGAAACACCTTTTAAGCATCGGTGACACTTGGGCAGCGTTATTGCGTTAATGCCTTTAGTAGCCTAGTACTCAAATCAAGCAAATCCGTTTGTCAGCAATGAGAGAGAGCCATACAGCTGAAGGAACTTTTCGTCAAGACATTTTCCCACCCCGGTACTCAGATCGACAAAAATACTCCAAAACAAGAAAGGAAAGCTAACTTCGGGCGGAGCCGAAGTTGATATACCCTTGCAGAATATTCTGTAAATAATATTCTCCAAAATTATTCATATAATGCATTCTAAATACTCATAAAAATCCCAACTTCCTAACTTTAAAAACACCAAAGTTATGGCATTTTCAATCGTTCAGTTATATGGCAGCTATAGGATATAGTCGGCCGATCCCTGTAAAATTTGGTAGGTCGGATTGATTGGCCAAATATAAAATTCAAAGAAAATCCCAACTTCCTAACTTTAACAAGAGAGAACGCTATAGTCGGGTGCCCCGACTATCAGATAGAAACTTTGATCACGCATAACTTTTAAACGAATGGTCCGATTTGAAAAATTTCTTCTACATTTCGATAGGTATTGATAAACACAATAAAACTGCATTTTTACTTTTCCGAAATATTTAAATTTATATTTAAATAAAATCGTATATAAGCGATTGTGGGCGTTAAAGGGGGCGTGGCACCTTTTTGAAACAAACTTGCGCTGCGTAGGAACTCCTAAAATCTGCATGCAAAATGCCAATCTTCTAGCTTTTATAGTTTCCGAGATCTCAGCGTTCATACGGACGGACAGACGGACAGACGGACAGACGGACAGACGGACATGGCTAGATCGACTCGGCTAGTGATCCTGAACAAGAATCTATATACTTTATAGGGTCGGAAACGCTTCCTTCTACCTGTTACATACTTTTGCACGAATACAATATACCCTTTTACTCTACGAGTAACGGGTATAAAAACACCAAAGTTATGGTATTTCCTATCGTTATATGGGAGCTATAGGATATAGTCGGCCGATCCTTATGAAATTTGGTAGGTCGTATTGATTGGCCAAATAAAAAAGCCATAGAAAATCCCAACTTCCTAACTTTAACACCAGAGTTATGGCATTTCCTATCGTTCAGTTATATGGCAGCTATAGGATATAGTCGGCCGATCCCGGCCGTTCCGACTTATATACTGCGTGCAAAGGAAAGAAGGGTGTGTGCAAAGTTTCAATTCGATATCTTTAAAACTGAGAGACTAGTTCGCGTAGAAACAGACAGACGGACAGACAGGCGGACAGACAGACGGACAGACGGACATGCTTATATCAACTCAGGAGGTGATCCTGATCAAGAATATATATACTTTATAGGGTCGGAGATGTCTCCTTCACTGCGTTGCACACTTTTGACCAAAATTATAATACCCTCTGCAAGGGTATAAAAACGGCATAGCATTGTCACTCTGCTGAAAAGGAACTTTTGGTAAAGTGTATGTTGTTAGAGCCGAGTGTTCTTTGGTTCAAAAAATGGACAGAAAACCCGAAAAAGATATATTGAACCCAGAAATAAAAAAAACAACTGTTAAATATATTTTGTATTGTTATTAAATTTCTTTGCCACTGGCAGGCTTAACTTGCAAGACAATATCCTTTAAGCGTCATGTCCCGCAGATAAGTTTTTTATTTTTCTTACTGATTGTCAACAAACCCATCTGGTGGACAGTAAGAACGTACCTCAGCTTTCGTTTGAAAGAGAGAATATGAATAATAATTTGGACCTTTGTAATGGCTAAACAATGAACAAAGATTTAAATCATTAACCAATATGTAAAATAAAATTTTTAGTGCCCATACTTTTCAGCTAAATAACCGTTTTAAATATATTTTATATTTATTTATTAACTTTTTATACCCGTTACTCGTAGAGTAAAAGGGTATATTATATTCGTGCAAAAGTATGTAACAGGTAGAAGGAAGCGTTTCCGACCCTATAAAGTATATATATTCTTGTTCAGGATCACTAGCCGAGTCGATCTAGCCGTCTGTCCGTCTGTCTGTCCGTATGAACGCAGAGATCTCGGAAACTATTAAAGCTAGAAGATTGGCATTTTGCATGTAGATTTTTGGAGTTCCTACGCAGCGCAAGTTTGTTTCAAAATGGTGCCACGCCCCCTCTGACGCCCACAATTCACAAGCTGTGGCCACAGTTTTGATGCTATTTTGAAAATTTTAATTGATATGTATTTGTTTCGTGAATACCTATTGATTGGCCTAATAAAAGTTTGCCACGCCCACTCTAACGCCCAAAAACCCATTAAACGCTTAAGCCTGGCTAGCGCCTACAGTTCCGCCTTTCATGGCCCGTGGTACCAATAGCGCCATCTAACGGATGACTTTGGAACAGCTGGCCAAGGTGCTCAACATAGTCAACGTTAATTCTCGATAAGGCAGTGGCGGATCCAGAGACGATTCTTGGGGGGGGAATTGAATTTATCCTTCGATTTGGGGTTCAAACTTATTATAACGGGAGAAATATATTATATTCGGGTTATATTCGAAAAGTTAACCATATGCATGCATTACAGAGTGGTTCATATTAATAGAAATTCAAACAGAACAATGCTTTTACATTGCGAGTTTCATAACGCAAAACGATGGCTGCCAAGTTTTGCGAATCTTTCGATGACTTCTTCGGCGGTGATTTCGATGTCATGATGCGTATGAAGCAACGCTAATCCAACTAGTCTTTCTTGAAGCATGGTCGTCCTAAGCCATGTTTTGATGCGGCGAAGATAAGAGAAAGAACGTTCAGAGCTCGCGTTTGTTACGGGAAGTGTACAGAATACTCGGAGATAGGTGTGGACTGTTGGGAATATGTCGACATCACATTTTCCTAATGTTTCCAGTGCAGAAGTTGGAATTTCGCTGCCTTCAAGTTTTTGTTGCTGCTGCCAGTGACATTGCCAGTAGCTCAATTCACCTTTGAATTTCAATTTTTGTACGCTTTTGTCATCATCCACAAGATTCCCGAATCTTTCTATCAAGCATCCGATTAGATCATCGATTTCGTTTTCTTTTAAAAGACTTGCTTTTTCTGGGAGCAACACACTCAATTGGTAACCATCCAAAACTTCTCGTGAAAAACGAGCTTCCAAATCTTCTTTGATGGTATCCAGCAGAGGTATGTGGACAGAGACCCTGTAGTAATCTTCGCAAGTTTTCACGTCGTAATTTTCGCGTTTCGTTTGTCGACCACATGTTCTCGGTTTCGCTTCGTCAACATGGAGTTTTTCCGCCATTTTCTTGGCATCTGAATAAATCAGTCGGAATATTTCATCAACTTTTTCCCTTTTTTTTCCAACGTGGCAAGCAAAGTCTCAATCATTTTTGATGCCTTCGCCAAATTTTCAGGTTCTGCGGTTCCAAGGGGGGGGAAATTTCCCGAATATCCCCCCCCGTGGATCCGCCACTGGATAAACATTTACATTAAAGGAAATTGCGATGGTTTCCATTTGTCAATACCGAACTATATCCCAAGAACTATGCAAATCAAATCAAGTTAGCCAAATTGGCGTATGTGTGTATGTATGTAAGCATATTCATCTGTACATATGTATGTATTTACATTGTACACAGTTGCAATTGCCCGGCAAAGATAATAAAAGAAGACATATTTATATTATGTTGTTTAGCTGAGTAACGGGTATCTAATAGTCCAGGCACTCGACTATAGCGTTCTCTCTTGTTTTAATTAGGATTAGCCTGGAATAAAATTTCAATTGGCGTTGGCTTTATTTTGAATGTAACATATAAGATTTAATTTTTTGTTAGGGGAGTAAAAAAGTACTACCATAGCGTTCATTTTTTTCTTGTAATATATAAACTGTACGTAACAAAGTCACAACAAATAAAATACAATATTTTTCAAGAAATAGTGCTTGTTAGATTTATTTTCGTAATCCTGAAAATTAAAACGAGATCGGAGGTCGGAGCTTTCCGAAAGTTTAGACGAATAAATATAATATAAAGAATAAAGCTAACGATAACGATTTTAAGATTAAGAAATACACAACCGTTTTCTCTTGTAGAACACGTATACTTAAACAGAGATTAAAAATTAAAGAAAACGAAAATACAGAGAAATAAAAATATCTATAAGAACCAAAACAATAAAATGAACCGAAAAACTAAGCAAAAAATTAAAAAGGAACACAAACTAAAAATAAACTACTTTAAAAGCACAACAACTTTAAGCCTAAAAACTTATTGCCTAACAAAAATAAATCAAATATAATTGTTTAAATTAGAAACTTGTTTTACCAGGAAAACAAGCCAACTTCGGCAAGCCGAAGTTTAAATACCCTTGCAGTTATTACAAATCGACTCCATTTCGATTTCAATTTGGAAAATGTTTAGAGTGCCGATACTGACCAAATAAGCCTCTACCAGGATTCTAAACAGTTTTATGATTCGAGGACCTGGCAACATTTTGAAATATACTTGCGCTGTGTAAGAAACCTGGAGAAGTTTAATTTGAAATTGGGTCTGCAAGCTCTGGCGGTCTTAACGATTATACATTTAAAAACAAAAAAGGAATGATAACTTCGGGCGGAGCCAAAGTTGATATACCCTTGCAGAATATTATGTAAATTATATTCTCCAGAATTATTCTTATGATGCACTCTTAATACGCATAGAGGAGGTGATTCTGATTCCGCCCGAAGTAAGCTTTCCTTTCTTGTTTTTTTTTTATTAACGTGTGGTTTAGTATTAAAAACTGTCCTTTGTGGACAATCAATAAATGTAGTGGTGAGGTACTTGGCTTATGGTTGTTACAGGTGTAGTGGGAGTTGTGAAATCAGATCGAATTTCGAGTCAGACATCATTCAATGAGTGTTGCGGGTGAAACATCAGCCCCAGAGTGTATTTCGGGTCGGACCTCAGTCCCAGTGTAGATCTAAGGAGTGGGTCCTTTGTAACCTCAGGTTGATTGCCAGATTGTTGCGATGTTCATGAAGCCTATTTACGTTTCTCTTGCTGCTTCTCTGAATTTCTTCCTCCACCCACGGGAAATTGAGGAGCTGATGAATTGTGGCGTTGTCATGAAACAGATGGGCGTTCGTGGCAATGCACAGGATTTTGTTCTCCAGCACCTGGATGCAGTTGATGTTTGATTTGCTGGCTGTGCCCCACAATTGCATGCCATATGTCCAGATAGGTCTGATGATCGTCTTGTAAATCAATAGCTTCGATGATGTCGGTAGCTTCGATCTCCTACCATTCAGCCAGTATAGTGATTTGGCTCTCGACTCAGCCTGGTGACGCTTCTTGAGTAAGTGCGCTCTCCATGTCAGCCGTCTGTCCAGGGTGTTGTCGTTAAGGGTTGCCCCTTCTGCTGGAGAAGGTGGTAGCAGTGGACTTGTCCCCATTTACTACAATGTTCCACTTCCTCTGCCAATCATTAAGGAGATGGAGTTGTTCCTGCATGATGCGAAAGGCTTCTACCTGGGAGTCTGCAGCAGCCAGGAATGCGGTGTCGTCGGCATAGGTGGCAGCCATTAGGTCCGGTCTTCGCAGCACCGGGAGATCAGCCTTGTACACGTTGTACATCATCGGACCAAGGACGCTTTCTTGGGGAACGCCAGCTCGGACAACTTTAATGTGAGAGCAGGTTTCTCAGCATCTGACCTTAAACCTTCGGTCCTCCAGAAATGACTTTAGGAATCTGAAGTACGGCTGAGGCAGGCGGGTTTTCAGTTTTAGGAGGAGGCCGGGGAGCCAGACCCGGTCGAAGGCTTGCTTGACATCCAGCATCACGGCTAAACTTTTTGGTTTCACAAGTGTCCAGGATGCACTGTACTAGCCTGTGGCATTGCTCCGGAGTCCCATGGCCGCTCCTGAATCCGAACTGGTGATCGGGGATCAGACCAGCCTCGTCCATTACCGGCAGTACTCTGCTCAAGAATACTCTTTCGAGTATATTGGAATGCACTGACAGTAGACTGATTGGCCGATAAGAAGCGAGATTTGCTTCAGGCTTGCCAGGCTTAGGTATCATAACCACTTCCGCACGCTTCCATGGTGTCGGGAAGTGTCCCAAAAGTAAGCACTTATTAAAAATAAGCGGGACGAGCATCTTGCTGTTGGGACTATTTTTTCATTTTCAAGGTACAGGTACTTTCGATATTCCTTTTTTCTCCACCACTTTCCCAAAAATCTTAACCATTCTAGCGAGCCATTTTCATTTCTTTTTATTTATTGGCCCGAAATTTGCCTTTTACCTTTATGGATTTTCGGGACGGGGTATGTCAGGGTAGAATTTTACCAAAAACAAGAAAGGAAAGCTAACGAAGTTGAAATACCCTTGCAGAATATTCTGTAAACTATATTCTTCAAAATTATTCATATGATGCATTTTAACACTCAGTAAAATACCAACTTCCGAACTTTAAAAACACCAAAATAAAACCCAAAGAAAATCCCTTCTTAACTTTACAAACAGCAAAGTTATGTCTGTAATTCAACTTCGGCTCCGCCCGAAGTTAGCTTTCCTTTCTTGTTATTTACATATACTTAACTGTAGTAAAGCATTTGACATTGTAGGCAATAGTGTACTGTGTGCTAAGCTACGTAATATATTTAACTTCTCAAGAACTTTTGTTAGTCTCATCTTCTAATACATTAAAAATTGACATTAGTTATATACGAATGATACGAATCCCCACTTATATACGAATGATAATAGCTAAAACATGCCTAGTTCAAACCCCCTTATATGGCGTAGAAATCTTTGCTTATTGTAACTTGATCTGTAAATATTTTCCACCTACCCCAGCAGGACACGTATCTAAATTTGCTTAACAAATTTTCGATCTGAAATTGCCCGACTGGATAAAGATCTTCTTCAAAAATTAATTTTCCAAATAGTTTTGGAGAACAGTTTTAAGAACTTCGATTTCACCGTGGTACCTACCAGTTCCGGTGATTCCCTTGGAATTTAAACATTAATTTTTCCAATGGACATAACATCAGATACAATTGGCAAGGGAAATCACTGTGGGCTGGCATCAGCGCTTCTGATAAATTTTCGGTGACCTTCAAGTTTCCTCTTCCTTGTGTAATCTGAGCAATTTTGTTTGGGCTTACTCTTGCGATTCCGGTTGATGTGGTGCGTTTCTCTTCTGCCAGTGTATCCAGGATAGTGTCGTTAATAGCGTGGCAAAACACAGTAAAAAACAATTTGAATGGTATATTTTTACTACACTATCAAAAACCAAGCCAAATTGATTTTCGCCAAAAAAAAAACGTCTTTTGAGTATTCTGGCAGCAATAAATGTAAAGAGCACTTAAATTCGATAATATATTGAATTTTTGCTTAGTTTCTTTGTTTAGAAGATAGCTAGAGCTTTAGTGAAACCATCAAATGAATCGTTAAAGCTTAAGGAAAAACTTTACCGAAGGAATTTTTGATACTCAGTTTAGAAGTGCCATTTTTCGATTTTTGGGTAAATTGTAATTTCCAAACGGGTGTTAAACATAGTAAAAAGCCTTAAATCTAAGCGGTTACATTTTTTGAACATTTATAATGTCTTAAACTATTTTTGGGCGAAAATACTGATTCGATTGGTTAAACGATTTAGAGTCCAGTATTTTTGAAAAGAAAATTGACCTTTTTCCAATTGGAAGCGATTGGGGCCACTTGGGGAGCCCCAATCAGTTTAAAGTTATTGGAATGTAAAAAAAATGCATATTAATATTGTTAACCGCTAGTTTTGGCTTTGCGTGCGTTCCCAGTTTTCTTACTGATAGCTTTATATATAGAGATAACTTGATTTTGACGCTTAAAAATAATAAAGCGAAATAAGTTATGTGATTGATAGCTACTATTAATATGTATAATTACTATATCATATATAGTAGTATAAAAGATATCGAATTGAAACTTTGCATACACCCTTCTTTCCTTTGCACGCAGTATATAAGTCGGAACGGCCGGGATCGGCCGACTATATCCTATAGCTGCCATATAACTGAACGATCGGGAATGCCATAACTTTAGTGTTTTTAAAGTTAGAAAGTTGGAATTATCTATGGGTTTTATTTTTGGCCAAACAATCGGACCTAGCAACATTTCATTTCAACGGCCGACTATATCCTATGGCTGCCATACAACTGAACGATTGGAAATGCCATAACTTTGGTGATTGCAAAGTTAGGATGTTGGGATTTTCTATCAGTTTTATATTTGGCCAACTAATCCGACCTACCAAATTTCATAAGGATCGGCCGACTATATCCTTAAGCCGCCATATAACTGAACGATTGGATATGCCATAACTTTGGTGTTTTTAAAGTTAGGAAGTTGGGATTTTTATGAGTATTAAGAATGCATCATATGAATAATTTTGGAGAATATAATTTACAGAATATTCTGCAAGGGTATATCAACTTCGGCACCGCCCGAAGTTAGCTTTCCTTTCTTGTTATACCCGTTACTCGTAGAGTAAAAGGGTATATTATATTCGTGCAAAAGTATGTAACAGGTAGAAGGAAGCGTTTCCGACCCTATAAAGTATATATATTCTTGTTCAGGATCACTAGCCGAGTCGATCTAGCCGTCTGTCCGTCTGTCTGTCCGTATGAACGCTGAGATCTCGGAAACTATAAAAGCTAGAAGATTGGCATTTTGCATGTAGATTTTTGGAGTTCCTACGCAGCGCAAGTTTGTTTCAAAATGGTGCCACGCCCCCCTCTGACGCCCACAATTCACAAGCTGTGGCCACAGTTTTGATGCTATTTTGAAAATTTTAATTGATATGTATTTGTTTCGTGAATACCTATTGATTGGCCTAATAAAAGTTTGCCACGCCCACTCTAACGCCCAAAAACCCATTAAACGCTTAAGCCTGGCTAGCGCCTACAGTTCCGCCTTTCATGGCCCGTGGTACCAATAGCGCCATCTAACGGATGACTTTGGAACAGCTGACCAAGGTGCTCAACAGAGTCAACGTTAATTCTCGATAAGGATTTCTATTAAAGGAAATGGCGATGGCTTTCATTTGTCAATACCGAACTACATATATCCCAAGAACTATGCAAATCAAATCAAGTTAGCCAAATTGGAGGTCTGAGTCAAACAATGGCGTATGTGTGTATGTATGTAAGCATTGCACTCAAAAACATAAACATAAACACAGCTGTTGGTGCAGGACAAAAGCTGCCTGCGCTAAAGAGGCGCTCGTGCTGATGCTCGTGCTGTAAATCTGCCAGCTCTAAGAGATCGCCGAATTCAAATTGATAATTTGAACTTTCTTAGCTGAGTAACGGGTATCTAATAGTCGAGGCACTCGACTATAGCGTTCTCACTTGTTTTTCTTATGACGTCTTGAATTGTTAAATGATTTGAATTCGACTTGAACAGCTAGACCATCTGATAAAAACAACGATGCCTAATATATATATACATATATATATTAAAATTCAAAAATCCAAAAACACCTAAGGACGAACTTAATAAAATATTACAAGGAATTCGTTGAAATAGATCAAATTTTCAGTTTATGGAATGGTGGCATAGTAAGCAATAAATACCCTTTGTTGGCAAAACTAGCAGATACATTAAATGCTAGCTATCTTTTCTTTAGCTGGCATATATTATTATATTAGCAGAAAAAACGAAACCGATTGAAGCCAGGATCAGTCATTTTATAAAAATAAAAATGTTTAGATTAAATTGATGCCTCCATATGTAAACATGCATATAACATATTTTTGTTAATAGTTAATTTCCTATTTCTTCGATCTTATTAACTAATTTTAAATTTGTACTTTATAAATAAAAACTTGTTAATTTAAGGCTCAGAATATTTTTCCCTTACATTTTAGTTGTTGATCGTTTAGCAATGAGAAACTTTTAGAAAGGAATCTCACGAAGAAAAAAACGAATAGAAATTCAACCAGTAATCTATAAGGCGATACCGGCTAAGATAATTGCATGGAAAACGGTGTTAGTTTGACAAATTCTAAAATATCGTTTGCGTCACGGTCCAAGCGGCCTTACCTTCACCAACCCAGGTCCTTGAGCAATAGTTCGAAGAAAAAAATTGTTTTTTGTTATAGTACAAAAGTCCCTATACCTATGAGGCCATTATAAAAGGTGCTGTAAAATGCGAAGAGCCCTTAAAATTCACACTTTTTGTCTTCGAAGCTTAAACCAGGCAGAGAAAGTGTGACCAGCCGAGTCTTTTCAATTAAGGATTTAGTTTTAGTACTGCTTCCGTCCGCTGTGCGGGTACTTAATCTGGACTGCCACAGTACTCCCTCCCTACTGACGACTTCACGATATTATGAATTTGACTCTTTGCGTCTCGTAGATCCGTGGTTTTCCATAGCTTTCTGGTTGGAAGTCCAGATGAGCATCGCTTCCACTGACACTGCTACTTCTTTCATAGAGTAAGAAACTAATAGAGGTTTCATTTTCTCTGCCCGCGCTCTCGAGTGACTTTGCCAGTGATGTCACGTAGGGGAAAAACGGAAAAAAAGAGAGTTTTTCATTTGTTCGAATCGAGCTTGAATCCATGCCCATGGTGAATTCTTATTGCTGCACTGCTCGCTCTTATTCCCAAGGATAGGTGCGAGAACTCCCCATACTATTGCTTGTGCCTCGCACATGTTAGAAGTGGGAGAAACCGAAGTTAGAAGAAGTTAGCTTCGGACATGGCTCTCAGCAGAGCTTTGGCAGAGCAAATGAAACCTATATATAGTTTCTTACTCTATGCTAGAAGGTTGAGCCTAGTACTCAGATCGATGAAAACTGTACGCCAGTCATGAGAGAGAGCGAGAGGCAAACAGCTGGCGTTCACTTTTCGTCGGGCTTTTTTTTCACGTCGGTCTCCTGATCGACGAAAAAAATACCAGAAAATTCCATAGCGTTGCCAGTCTGCGGAAATTAACTTTGGGTGAACCCTAGCGCAAAGATTAAAAAATTTAATTTTTCGGCGCGCGCTTCTCACTGAACATATTAAAAAACGGAGGGCATAAATAAAAAACCCGCAAAAGTCGATTGCAGGAGTTTACATGTGAGGACAAAATAACATAAATACTTCTGTGGTGCCTCTTTTCAGAGCAAAATGTTTCAAATGTCAAAAATTTACGAAAAACAATAAAAGTGCAGCTATGAACTTTTAATTAGCAAATAATTATCAGTAAATTAAAAACGAAAAGTAAACGCTAGCTGTTTGCCTCTCGCTCTCTCCCATGACTGTCGTACAGTTTTCGTCGATCTGGATACTAGCTCTGATTTTGCGCTCAACTTATTAACCGATTTTCGCTACGACGAGCCCTAGCAATTACCATTGTTGTCGACGTCATCACTTACGGTATCATCTATTTCGCATTATTTTGGACTTCGGAGAAGACGACGCTAGTCAAAAAAAAAATATTCTGAGAGGAAAAGCTTCCGCCTAGGAATACGGGAGTCGTAAAATCTATCATTGTGTATTACTTTCTTTTCACGATCCAGAAGGATTTGTTAATCTTAAGTAAGTTCTAATTATACCCGTTACTCGTAGAGTAAAAGGGTATATTGTATTCGTGCAAAAGTATGTAACAGCTAGAAGGAAGCGTTTCCGACCCTATAAAGTATATATATTCTTGTTCAGGATCACTAGCCGAGTCGATCTAGCCATGTCCGTCTGTCCGTCTGTCTGTCCGTCTGTCTGTCTGTCCGTATGAACGCTGAGATCTCGGAAACTATAAAAGCTAGAAGATTGGCATTTTGCATGCAGATTCTAGGAGTTCCTACGCAGCGCAAGTTTGTTTCAAAAAGGTGCCACGCCCCCTTTAACGCCCACAATCGCTTATATACAATTTTAAAAATTTAAATATTTCGGAAAAGAAAAAATGCAGTTTTATTGTGTTTATCAACACCTATCGAAAATTTTTCAAATCGGACCATTCGTTAAAAAGTTATGCGTGATCAAAGTTTCTATCTCCATCTCCTTCGCACTCCTTTTACCTGAGTAACGGGTATCTGATAGTCGGGGCACCCGACTATAGCGTTCTCTCTTGTTTTATTTTACATTTAAGTTAAGAAAAAAAAATTAGGCCTAAAAATGAATCCCGAAATCGTGCAGGGACATGCACGCTCTGGAAAAAGTTGCGTACGAAAAATGTGTATACGCGGCGGAGTTGCCGAACGCGTGCATGTCAGAGCACGATCGCATAAGGTTCTGTAAAAACGTTTTTTCAATTTGCTACACTAAAAAATGTAATATACAAAACGAAAAAAAAAATAGAGAAAAATATATAATAAATCATTTTCAGTCCCGCTCGCATATGTAAATAATATGTGAGTCCAGTTGTTTATTTATAAATACATACGTATGTATACATACATACATTTAGGGGTTAGAATGGAGTTCCGGGAAAAGCTTTTTATGTGGAAGAAATCTCAGGTAATATGCAAATACATACATATGTATGTATGTATGTATGAATCAAAAAGAAAATGGGATCCATTTGTGTTTCTGACGCTCCTAATAATATGTACACTTTTGGTATTAGTAATCCAACTCAATTTTATCTATGTACATAACTTTTATTATCCATTCAGGCCGATTTTTAATAAGAGTTTTTAATTGTTGTCGCGCTTTGTGTACCTATTAATATGAACATGTGTGTACATATGTATGTAAATAACCTATTTTTTCTTTATAAAATCCTTGTTTAATACATGTACATACATACATAGTACGGTATTGATGATGACACAATGTCTGCGGCGGATTTGGCTACCACATCTTCGTCGAGCAATGTCAGAGATTAGCTCAATCATCACAACTTTCGCGGAAAACACGTATTGAACCAAGTAATATATAATATTTTTTCTACGAATTTTGTTTAGTTATTAATTTATTATTTTCTAAGACCTTGTGTAGCATTTTTTCAGAAACTGCAACTGGGAGGGTGCTGTTAAAATCAGCTCGGGAGAAAACTTGTTTGACTCCACAGAAAAGAGATTGGGTGATAAAGACAATAGTAGATGAAGCTATTTCAACTGATGTACAACTTAAAATGCAACTTTTGTTAAATAAAATACTGTATTTATTCCCATCAGAAGAGCCCATGAAGGTACAGTAGTCTATTTTTTATAGATGCTTTACTTATTTATAATATTAGATAAAACTATAGAATTTTGTTTTATATTCTTATTTATTATATGTTTTTTTTATTTATATAGGATTATTATTTTATTCCACGACAAAAGAAAGGCAATGCGACTGGTAAATTATACATTAAGTATAAGAATTTTCGCTCTAAGCGTTCAAAGACCAAAAACGTTATAGAAACTGATTCACCAAGTTCTGAGCAAACAGGGGAAATAGATACAGTGACAAACTTAATTATTGGCACAGCAAGCATGTTAAACTTTAAGGCTATTTTTCTTCTTCTAATATGCTGATATTAAAATAAAACAAAATATTTTTAGATACAATCATTAATTTTTTGTTAAATACAAGTGACTTCATTAATTTATCTCTTATAAATAATTTATTAAAAATAAAAAACCAATGAATGTAGAAACCATCATGCAGGGCCTGAAAAAAGGCTGTTTGGTGAATATCCTTACCAAAGTCCTTCTTATCATTAACTTTGATACGTGTTGAGGAGATCTGGGGCATTGTCTGACATTGTCCTTTTATACGATCCTTACGCTTTCCTGGCCACTCAAAGCCATGGATTTGCCAGTGTGCCCTGCATTTTGCAACTGCGTGGGTCCTTTAAAATGTCGCAAAGGACTTCGAATGGGAAAAATGGCTTCTGGGCATCCTTTCCCCAATGTTGACATTCGATTTGCATTGATCTTGCTTATTCAATTTTATTTTTTTGGCACATGCGGTTGATTTTATTTTTTTATATTGTAAAGTCAAACAACTTTTCCTTTATTTTAAGGCATTAAAACAATTTAAGTTATAAAATTAATCATTATACCATTAAGATTATAAGGCAATCGTGATAATTAAAAAAAAAGTGGCCAAATCGATAAAGTTTTAACAAAATAGTTAATTAAAACCCAAGTTTGCCAATAATTTTGTTCAGGGAAAGTTGGTCCATTCATTGGTTTTTTATTTTTAATAAATTATTTATAAGAGATAAATTAATGAAGTCACTTGTATTTAACAAAAAATTAATGATTGTATCTAAAAATATTTTGTTTTATTTTAATATCAGCATATTAGAAGAAGAAAAATAGTCTTAAAGTTAAACATGCTTGCTGTGCCAATAATTAAGTTTGTCACTGTAAATCAGTTGCTGCTTCGCTCAAAGCTTGTCTGAACAGGGACAGTTCAGATTGGTCCGACGTATGCGATAAGTGGAAAAAAACATTTGGTTTGCGACACATGAACCTGACGAAGCTGGCCAGCGCTGAGTTGTTTGCATCCTGGACAAAACTATCTCATAGCAAAGCAGCTCAATTGGTAAGATTACTACATATGTACATACGTACTAAGTACAACAAAATTATCTTATCTAAAAAGTCCTTATTTTGTAAATTTGCCATACAGTTATTACTTTAATTTATTTAGGTTTCAATAAGTTTCTCAAATTGGTTTTTATTTTCAGATTGAAATTGACTTTCAAATGCTCTATCCTGGCAAAGGTCATTTGCTTTTGTCGAAGTGGGAAGAATTCAAAGTCAAAATTTTTACTCATTACTCAACCCACCTTCGTAACGACTTTTGTAAACAACAACTGGCAGTAGCAAAGTCGTCTACAAATAAAGGTAATTATTATTATTATTAATAAATATATTTCTTAAAACAAGTTATTTCTGCATTACAGATCTCCAAGACTTCCTTGTATCGATATTATTAAATGGTGTTTTGCCTTGTGGTTCGCGCTTTAAAAATAGCGAAAGCTGCAAAACTACAAAAAAACTGACGATTGCGGATTCCCAGGAGTCTTTCGTACTTCAAATAGAGACCCTGAACAATATACGCCCTAAGATAGACGAACTAGTGAATAAGTTCTTTTTAAAAAAAGAATCCTTGCAGCCATTTCTTATAATAGAAGGCAATAGTTATGATGTAAAGGCATTTTTTGTTTTTTATGAGAAAAATTTCCTTATGTTTGATTCGTTTATACAAAGCCTTGATGTGTGCTTTAAAATTTTTCAGGTACTTAACTTAGAATACCCAAAAGCTTGTGAACAAATATGGTTGTTTATTTAAAAACATTTATTTAATATTGACACTAAATTTGATCGTAAAGATGCAAATGTTACTGCTCTTCTTAATTACTTAAATCCAATTTGATCAATATGTATATTTGTTTTCGATGCAAGAAAAGCAGTAAGACGGCAAGCCTTATGATATTACACTTAAAAAATTTTCATTTGCTAAACGGGAAGTTTTTAAAAGTAACTTGTGAGCATAATAATTGCAAACAAACTTTTACTAATTTTGCTCAATTTAAGAAACATTTAGAAAAAGTTCACACATTTGTTAATGATATTTTTGATAACAAATAATTTGTAAACAATTTTTCATAATTTGTAAACAAATTAATATAAAAACCTTTGACAGTCATTTTAGGGATTATGAAGTTGGATCCTTAGTTAACGAAATGCTCATTAATGATATTGAGGTTTTCAATACACCACCTTTGCATTTATATCCACTAAACAATGAAAAAACATATGTAAGAGTTAAAAGTCTTTAAAAATATTTAATATTCTTATTCACGTAATACTTTAAGTAATAAATAATTATATATAAGCCTATAACTAAACAAAAAAATAAAACCATTTCAAAATAAAATGTATATACCAAAAATTAACAATTTTAAGACTTTTTGGGATAAAATCAAGAATTTGGGGATTAAACATTTTAAGAATAGTTGGGATTAAATCAAGAATCTTCGGGATTAAACATTTTAAGAGTAGTCGGGACTAAATCAAGAATTTTCGGGATTAAATATTTTAAGAGTAGTCGGGATTAAAAGAAGAATTTTCGGGATTAAATATTTTAAGAATAGTCGTGATAGTATCAAGAATTTTCGGGATTACAAATTTTGAGATAGTTGGGGTTGAAACAAGAATTTTCAGGATTGAAAAATTTAAGTACGTTCGTACCATAAATAAGAAAATCCGTGATTAACCTGAGATTGATACCGTTTCAGATTGTTTTTGCCAACTTTATCCCGTTTTTTTTATCTGTGTAGTAATTCTAGAATGTCCTATAACACTATCCAGCCTCAACAGGTAGCTAGCCGTAACACTCAAAATAATAATTCGGTAGGTCAAATGGACGTAGGTCATATTAATGCAAATTTTCAACTAGGGGACCAGCAAGACTACCCTATATAAAACTTCGATCAACTCAAAGAGACCTCCTATTCATTGTCGAGACTGGAGCGGAATTCAGTATCATTAATGAAAACATATGCCACCCAAAATGGAAAACAAACATCGAAGTTCAAGTAAAAGCAATGGGAAACATTATTCAGATACATAAACTATGTAGATTTTCTTAATTTAAAGAATTTGTAACAAATAATTATTCGTGTGAGTTCTTGGAATACAACTTCCACGATATATTCGATGGCATAATAGGAGGAAACATCTTAAATGATTTAAACGTAATAATAAACTATTCAGAACAGACAATTACTTTGAATAATGTTAAACTAAACTTCTACACAAGGCACCCAAATACGTTAAATAATCCGGAAGTTAAGACTAGCCATAGCGTGTATTTAGAATATATAAATCCTATTTATCAGAAACTACTCACTCCAGTTTTAAAACGATTTCAAGGTATATTTTATAAGGAAGGAGATAATTTAATCTTTACGAGTGAAGTTAAACACAAAATTCATACAAAAAATGATATTCCTATCTATTTGAAAGCCTATAGGTTTCCCGAGGCCCATAATGACGAAGTAAACAAACAAATATCCGATATGCTAAAACAAGGAATAATAAGACATTCGAATAGTCCGTACAACAGTCCCTTATTGGTTGTCCAAAAGAAATTGGATAAATCAAATCAACCGAAATGGCGACTCGTTGTCAAATCCTAAGAATAAGCTATTTCAAAACTATCGTCAAGATGGAAACTACCTAATATCAAATGAAGACGCAAACGCTAAAATATACAAAGACCAAGTCAAAAGAAAATACACATTCCAAAATTAAAATAAGTTTATAAGAGTTATACATGTAATTACAATTTATAAATTTCTACAATTAAGATTGCAGAAACTTGTCGTGGGGGAGTCACATATCCAAGTATAACTATTTGTATACCCTTAATTGTAACCTACATGTATAAGCTTAGCCTAAGAATAAAGATAAGAAAGAAAGACATTACAATAAAAGCTCGGATCAGGTAGTCGTGTACAGACCGCACAAGCAACAGCTCGCTTTAAATAAAACATCTCTTTAAATGAGATATCATAATTGGAACTTAATCTTTGCGGGACCTAACTAGCAATAAGACTTGTAACAACGACTCGATCGAAACCGGCAACTAAAATTGGCTAAGAACGCCTTTTTACCCAAATCGATACCCTCGAGAAAGTCAACGACCGCGATCTAACTACACTCATAGCAAAATTAACCCTAAATTTTAGAAATTCGCCTTAAAACTTTATTTTTCTAAATCCAAGAAAAGATTTCTATTTTCAAGGAATTTTTTTTTCAAAACAAGAAAACTTTTCTTGAATCAAGAAAGTGTTTCTCAAATGTAGAAATTGTCGCCATAAACTAAACTCGCCTTAAATCCAAGAAAGAATTTCTATATTTTAGTAAAAATGGCACTTGTTTTTCGAAATGTTTTTCTTAAAATTAGAAATTCAGCCCTAAAAATGATTTACCTTAAAAGATAGAAAAATCTTCTCAAATTAACCCTAAAAATTCGATAACCCTAAAAAATAGAAACGCTCTCTTAAATATAGAAATATTTTCTTAAATATAGAAATATTTTCTTAAATATAGAATATTTTCTTAAATATAGAAATATTTTCTAAAAAATAAAAATTAATCCCAAAATATAGAAATATTTTCTATAACATAGGAATTTTTTCTAAAATGACCATAAAATTGTTCTAACCCTGTCCGAGTAGCCTAGGGGTTAGAATGTCTGACCAGAAATCTAAGCACCGCAAGTTCAATTTCAGCTGCCGACATCTTTCTTTTTTTCTTTTTTTTACTTGTGTATAAACACAGATGAGAAGTAATGCTTAGAACGCCCAAGGTTTTACCCTTTATTGAAAAGTAATTTAAATATTTTTTGAAATATGAAATATCATCTTAGAAAATTTATTTTAAATATTTCGACTTTCACAGTTGCGACTTAACGAGTTCCATCATATAGTCTTTGGTTTGCCGTGCGTTCTTCGTGCGCGACCGTGGCTCCATTTAATGTCTTTGGACTCACGCGCGGGAGACCTGGGTTCGAATCTCACCCGACGGACGAATAAAATTATAAGTTTTTTCGGATACGAAACTTATCGGATTTTACTTGTAAGAACTGAAATAAATCATAATTGTACTAATTCTCTCTCTCTCTTTCCCCACAGAATTACAGTTGAAATCGATATTGGCAATTCATTAGTGCGCAATACTAATACAAACTTTGTGACTTTTCAAAATGGAAAGCGAAGTGCTTATACGTACATATGTATACACATACATACATAAATCCTGAATGAAAAATTACATCATGATGAATGTAGGCGCATTTTTTCTAATTTTTAGAAAAAATACCCTAAAATTTATGGTTAGATGCCCTAATTTTAAGAAATATTTTTCTATTTTTTAGAAAACTTTTTCTTGTATTTAGGGCCCTTTGCCTTAGATTTTAGAAAGGAACGCCCTTAATTTTAGAAAATTTTACCCTATAAATAAGGCGAATTTCTTGTTTTTAGGGTTAATTTTGCTATGAGTGTATACATACATTTAATCTAAATATTTTCATTTTTATGAAATGACTGATCCTGGCTTAAATCGGTTTCGTTTTTCTGCAAATATAATAATATATGCCAGCCAAAGAGAAGATAGCTAGCATTTAATGTATCTGGATTGCTAGTTTTGCCAACAAAGAGTATTTATTGCTTACTATGCCACCATTCCATAAACTAAAATGTTGATCTATTTCAACGAATTCCTTGTAATATTTTATTAAGTTCGTCCTTAGGGATTTTTGGATTTTTGAATTTGATTGAAGACCAACTTTCTGAAGTAGTGCGATTTATAATTTATCTATCATTCGCAGAACTTAAAAGGTTCGTCATTGTCATTTGGTTGCATGTGTGTTGCTGGGAAAACGTACACTCATAGCAAAATTAACCCTAAAAACAAGAAATTCGCCTTATTTTTGTCTTCAAAGGCATCGCACCTTAAATTTTAGGGTAAAATTTTCTAAAATTAAGGGCGTTCCTTTCTAAAATCTAAGGCAAAGGGCCCTAAAAACAAGAAAAAGTTTTCTAAAAAATAGAAAAATATTTCTTAAAATTAGGGCATCTAACCATAAATTTTAGGGTATTTTTTCTAAAAATTAGAAAAAATGCGCCTACATTCATCATGATGTAATTTTTCATTCAGGATTTATGTATGTATGTGTATACATATGTACGTATATGATTTAAGCACTTCGCTTTTCATTTAGAAAAGTCACAAAGTTTGTATTAGTATTGAGCACTAATGAATTGCCAATATCGATTTCAACTGTAATTCTGTGGGGGAAAGAGAGAGAGAGAATTAGTACAATTATGATTTATTTCAGTTCTTACAAGTAAAATCCGATAAGTTTCTTATCCGAAAAAACTTATAATTTTATTTGTCCGTCGGGTGAGATTCGAACCCAGGTCTCCCGCGCGTGAGTCCAAAGACATTAAATGGAGCCACGGTCGCGCACGAAGAACGCACGGCAAACCAAAGACTATATGATGGGGCGTTTGCGAAGAATATTAGTTTTAAAAAGTTTTTAGAACTCGTTAAGTCGCAACTGTGAAAGTCATAATATTTTAAATAAATTTTCTAAGATGATATTTCATATTTCAAAAATATTTAAATTACTTTTCAATAAAGGGTAAAACCTTTAGTCTTTCTAAGCATTACTTCTCATCTGTGTTTATACACAAGTAAAAAAAAAGAAAAAAGAAAGATGTCGGCAGCTGAAATTGAACTTGCGGCGCTTAGATTTCTGGTCAGACATTCTAACCCCTAGGCTACTCGGACAGGGTTAGAACAATTTTATGGTCATTTTAGAAAATAATTCCTATGTTATAGAAAATATTTCTATATTTTGGGATTAATTTTTATTTTTTAGAAAATATTTCTATATTTAAGAAAATATTTCTATATTTAAGAAAATATTTCTATATTTAAGAAAATATTTCTATATTTAAGAAAGCGTTTCTATTTTTTAGGGTTATCGAATTTTTAGGGTTAATTTGAGAAAATTTTTCTATATATTAAGGTAAATCATTTTTAGGGCAGAATTTCTAATTTTAAGAAAAAAATTTCGAAAAACAAGTGCCATTTTTACTAAAATATAGAAATTCTTTCTTGGATTTAAGGCGAGTTTAGTTTATGGCGACAATTTCTACATTTGAGAAACACTTTCTTTATTCAAGAAAAGTTTTCTTGTTTTGAGAAAAAAATTCCTTGAAAATAGAAATCTTTTCTTGGATTTAGAAAAAATAAAGTTTTAAGGCGAATTTCTAAAATTTAGGGTTAATTTTGCTATGAGTGTAGCACAACGATGGGAAACTACAATATTGGAGTTTCTTGAAGATAATTTCCAAATTTTCACACATTTCTAAAATAACTGCTACTACAGTCTCCTTCACTGCGTTACAAACTTCTGACCAAAATTATAATACCCTCTGCAAGGGTATAAAAAGATTAGCTATACGTAATTAATTTCATTTTTAAATAGCGGATGTAGTATGTACTTGTCTGATTGTCAGCAACTTTTACCCTGAGCAAGGTATACATAAATAAATTAAATAAATTGAATAGTTTCATGCCAATAGCTTTTATACTGCAAAATTGTCATATACAAATAGGGAGAAAAGGGATATTTTCGCAGCCTTTAACAATTTTTCCTACGGAAGCTATACGATATAGACGCCCAATCGGCAAGCGCTTTTACCCTGATCAAGGTATGCGTAAATAAATAAGACTTGGAAAAATGTATGTCAATAGCTTATACACTGCGCGAAATATTCTAAAAAACATGAAATTTTGACCGATTTCACCGTATTGTTCCTATGGGTGCTATAGGATATAGACGTCCGATCAGCACGCGCTTTTACCTTGATGAAGGAATGCATAAAAAAATACGATTTGAAAAAATGTATAGCAATAGCTTTTACACATCGCGAAATATTCTGAAAAACATCAAATTTGGACCGATTTTACCCTATTGTTCCTATGGGAGCTATAGGATATAGACGTCCGATCGCCACGCGCTTTTACCCTGATCAAGGTATGCATAAAAAAATACGATTTGGAAAGATTAATGTCAATAGCTTTTACACTGCGCGAAATATCATAAATTCTTGCAAGATATATCCAATTGTTCCTATGGGAGCTATAGGATATAGACGTCCGATCGGGGCGATTTTCAAACTTGATCTGCGTACACATGTTTTAGGACGATTGTGAAAGTTTCAGATCGCGTTTTTCGATCTGAGTTCTAGGCTTATTATCATAAATTCATATATTATGTATTATTTGTCTAGCAACAATCCAGGCACCAAGTATTGTGCGGCAAACCGACGAGCACGGCGACGGCTCAATTATGGCCTAAGGGTGCATCCATGAAAATTTTGTTATTTCCTTGGTATTAATCGGTGGAATAATGCGTTCGTCAGTATCGAACATAATCCTTAACCTTTTATTACAGACGATTTTAAGTATTCTGTTATAATATTTTTGATCTCCAAACTTGTTAAGCTTTACCAAGCTTTACCAATGGCAACGTTATTAAACTTACGGGAACAAATATGTGTTTTATCTGTCTAAAAAGTTTGCAAATTTAATGTCTTAATGACTTATTAGTATCGCTTTTTGAGTATTTTTATTAAACTAGGGTTTCTCATATGAACAAATAATTTTGCTATGCATAGGTACGCAATTGTTAAATAAACAAGAAAGGAAAGCTAACTTCGGGCGGAGCCGAAGTTGATATACCCTTGCAGAATATTCTGTAAATAATATTCTCCAAAATTATTCATATGATGCATTCTTAATACTAATAAAGATCCCAACTTCCTAACTTTAACAAGAGAGAACGCTATAGTCGAGTGCCTTGACTATTAGATACCCGTTACTCAGCTAAACAACTTAATATAAATATGCCTTCTTGTATGTTTTTCGCCGCTCGAATCAGCTCCCGATTTTTATGTTAAAATCTGTACCCAGGGAACCCCTCCAATTTGGCTAACTTGATTTGATTTGCATAGTTCTTGGGATATAGTTCGGTATTGACAAATAAAAGCCATCGCAATTTCCTTTAATAGAAATCCTTATCGAGAATTAACGTTGACTCTGTTGAGCACCTTGGCCAGCTGTTCCAAAATCATCCCTTAGATGGCGCTATTGTATACGCCATGAAAGGCGGAAATGTAGGCGCTGGCCAGGCTTAAGTGTTTAATGGGTTTTTGGGCGTTAGAGTGGGCGTGGCAAACTTTTATTTGGCCAATCGATAGGTATTGACGAAATAAATACATATCAAAAAAAATTTTTATAATAGCATCAAAACTGTGGCCACAGCTTGTGGCTTGTGGGCGTCAGAGGGGGCGTGGCACTATTTTGAAACAAACTTGCGCTGCGTAGGAACTCCTAAAATCTACATGCAAAATGCCAATCTTCTAGCTTTTATAGTTTCCGAGATCTCAGCGTCATACGGACGGACAGACGGACAGACAGACGGACAGACGAACATGGCTAGATCGACTCGGCTAGTGATTCTGAACAAGAATATGTATACTTTATAGGGTCGGAAACGCTTCCTGTTACATACTTTTGTACGAATACAATATACCCTTTTACTCTACGAGTAACGGGTTTAATGATTGTTCTTATTTGGCTTAATTTTACTTCTTCATCATCGGATGAATTGACTTTACGGATTTTTTCATTTATTGTCTTATGTAGTCCTTGCACGTCTGCTACACGGTTTTTTTTCAATTCCTTCTGCTTCAAGCCATCGCTTTAGAGCCAAGCTGGAGAAAGCTCCATCTCTGTCTGCTTTTAGTAATTTGGGTTTCCTTAACTGATTAAAAATGCGCATTAGTGCGTTCCTGCATTCTATCCAGTCCTTAGTTTTAATTTTCTCAAGTGTAGCGAATTTAGAATAAATGTCAATGCAACTGATGTTATGTTTTCCTTCAGATGAATAAATATCTACCACAAATTTGTTCCGACAATGAGATTTTAACAGGCGTTTTGGTGTTTCTGTATTCTGTTTTAACTAAAATGCATATGATGCATTAATTTATTATATTCTGAATTAATTGTTGGCATTTTCCTATTTTACCAAGAATTTCGTCCATGTTTTGTATTGAAATCTCTGTCGGGGATAGTTACCAAGTACAAGCAATAGTATGGGAGTTTTCGCACCAATCTTTAGAAATAAGAGCGACTAGTGCAGCAATAAGTATTCATCAAAATAATACATCTATGGCATCACCTGCTCCGGATGTTTATTTTTTACATTGCATCATAGAGTAAGAATCTGTGTAGACTCCCTCTACACTGTAGAGGCGTCATTTTCTCTGCCCGCGCTCTCGAGTGACTTTTCCAGTAACGCCGCATTGGGGAAAAACCAAGAATTTCGTCCATGTTTTGTATTGAATATCTGTCGGGGATAGTTATTTTATTGAGCTTCCTATAATCAATTACTACTCTATACTTAATTTTACCCGAAGCATCCGTACTGCCCAGATAGGACTATTGTATGGTGAATAACTTTTCCTAATTAATCCCTGATTAAGCATTTCCTTCACTTAGTTGTCGATTTCAATTTCGTGCGCTTGAGCAAGTAGTTACTGTTTTCAATAAATTGGGGAGTTATGTGTTGTTTTTAGTACGTGTTTAACGGTATTTGTAAAAGTTAGAATGTCTCCTTCTTCATATTGAAGATGTTTGAATTTATTCAATAAAACTGTCAACTTTAAAATTTTCTAAATTCCTGATTCAGGTGATCTAATCAAAAAAATTAAAAATCTATTTTTTTATTGATTCCTGAACTGATTTTTTAATTGGTTCTGCTCCCTTCTGGACATAAAAATAATGTTTTTTTTAATGATTTTTATACCCTTGCAGAGGGTATTATAATTTTGGTCAAAAGTGTGCAACGCAGTGAAGGAGACATCTCCGACCCTATAAAGTATATATATTCTTGATCAGGATCACCTCCTGAGTTGATATAGCCATGTCCGTCTGTCCGTCTGTCCGTCTGTCCGTCTGTCTGTTTCTCCGCGAACTAGTTTCTCAGTTTTAAAGCTATCGAATTGAAACTTTGCACACACCCTTCTTTCCTTTGCACGCAGTATATAAGTCGGAACGGCCGGGATCGGCCGACTATATCCTATAGCTGCCATATAACTGAACGATAGGAAATGCCATAACTCTGCTGTTTGTAAAGTTAGGGATTTTCTATGGCTTCTTTATTTGGCCAATCAATTCGACCTACCAAATTTCATAAGGATCGGCCGACTATATCCTATAGCTCCCATATAACGATAGGAAATAGCATAACTTTGGTGTTTTTAGAGTTAGGAAGTTGGGATTTTCTATGGGTTTTATATTTGGCCAATCAATCCGACCTACCAAATTTTATAGGGATCGGCCGACTATATCCTATAGCTGCCATATAACTGAACGATTGAAATTGCCATAACTTTGGTGTTTTTAAAGTTAGGAAGTTGGGATTTTTATTTGTATTAAGAATGCATCATATGAATAATTTTGGAGAATATTATTTACAGAATATTCTGCAAGGGTATATCAACTTCGGCTCCGCCCGAAGTTAGCTTTCCTTTCTTGTTAAGGTAATTAATTTGTATGTTTTATCAAAAAGGGTAACTGTGCTATTTTTGAAATTTATAATTGATTGTGCATTTTTTCAACAGTTTTCTGCTAATTAGTATCTCTTAATTATTAGAAAAACGGTGTAGATTAAATGGTTTATTTGTTTTAAAAATACATAATCCATTTGTTCAATGTAATAGGACCATTTCATGTCAAAACTTCACATGTCTGTTTCTACGCAAACTAGTCTCTCAGTTTTAAAGATATCGAATTCAAACTTTGCACACACCCTTCTTTCCTTTGCACGCAGTATATAAGTCGGAACGGCCGAGATCGGCCGACTATATCCTATAGCTCCCATATAACTGAACGATTGGAAATGCCATAACATTGGAGAGTGGAGACGTTTCCGACCACATAAAGTATATATAAGGGGAGTCGATATAGCCATATCCGTCTGTTGGAATACCTTTGCGAGCTCAGTTTAAAAGCTAGCGATCTGAAACTTTCACAGTCGTCCTAAAACATGGATACACAGATTAAGTTTCAAAATCGCGCAGATCGGACGTCTATATCGTATAGCTCCAATGGGATATACCTTGCAAGAATCGATGATATTTCGCGCAGTGTAAAAGCTATTGACATGAATCTTTCCAAATCGTATTTTTTACGCATAAATTGATCAGGGTAAAAGCCCGTGCTGATCGGACTTCTATTTCCTATAGCTCCAATAGGAATAACAGGGTGAAATCGGTCCAAATTTGATGTTTTGACACACATTTTTCCAAGTCTTATTTATTTACGTATATCTTGATCAGGGTAAAAGCGCTTGCCGATCGGACGTCTATATCTTATAGCTTCCGTAGGAAAAATTGTTAAAGGCTGTGAAAGTATCCCTTTTTTATATGACATTTTTGAAGTATTATATAAAAGCTACTCCCATGAAACTATGCAAATCTAGTTTATTTATGTATACCTTATTCCTTTCGCTACTTTTTCAATTTTAGAAATTACGGGAAAGTCTGCAAGGTTTTTGAAATTTCGTCTTGCCGAAGTTAGCTTCCGTCCTCGTTGGGATTTTATATGAGTAAGTGTGGGCAGAGCAAATGACATCTCTATACAGATAATTACTCTATGGCATCACCTGCTCCGGATGTTTATTTTTTACATTGCATCATAGAGTAAGAATCTGTGTAGACGCATCATTTGCTCTGCCCGCGCTCTCGAGTGACTTTTCCAGTAACGCCGCATTGGGGAAAAATGGAAAAAAGAGGGTATTTCATTTGTTCAATCGAACTGGAATCGAGTCCTTTGGTGAATACTTATTCCTGCACTAGTCGCCTTTATTCCTAAGGATTGGTGCACACTATTGCATGTGCTTCGCACATGTTAGGGGTGGTGGGAAACCGAGATTTGGCAGAGGTGTGGGCAGAGAAAATGAATCCTCTATATACATAGACTATAAGTCTATGCGGCCACTTTAGCAATTTAGTTGCTATTTCTGGCAACTTAAAAAGAAATTGTTTTTTTTAATGCTTGCTAAAAACTTTCGGTTCAAAATAAGCTAAAGGCTTAAAACAATAAGAACATTATTAATATATTGGAATATAAAAACATTAAGGATATTATAAATCAAATTGATAAAATAATATGATAATATATAAAATTATAAAGTGGGAGTTTGTGGATGACACCAGTAAATTGTGGCGGAAGTCCTGAAATACTAAAACTCTCAACAATCCTTGTTAGTGGTTCCTCTAAAAATTCAATTTTCTTCACTGCCATGGTATGGTCGAATGCTAAAGTTGATCTATTTTCTCTCATATGAAAAGAGAAAATTACGCAACACCATGAACTTAAAAGTCGTATTAAAGCTAATAATTATAATAGAAATAGAAATTGAACATATAAAATTTTAAATATTTTAGCAGATATGGACTACACAATCCCTTGAAATTGACATAACATCATTTGTATTTTTATAATAAATACTCTAGTCTATACTTATTAATTATTTTAGTTTATAAATATACTTTTTAAAACTAACATGCATTGATATTCGAAACTGTGTTCGTAAAATTTTTTTTTTCAACAGCGAACTATTTTTTTAAATTATTTGACTTCTACAAAATAAAGTTGAAAAAGAAAAAATAAAATACTTGTGGATTTGTTACGAGTTAAGAAAAAAATGGTAGAAAAAGGCCGAAAAGTTATGAAAAACATAATAACGTGTTTAAAGTAGCTGCAAGACGATGCGCAATTAACTTCAAAGAAATCAGAACAAAAGATTTGTGGATTTGTACTGGAGATACATATGTGCAATTTTAAACAACAAAAGGAAACAAAATGAGAAATTACATTTTTTTTAAAACAATTTTGTTTTGCGTTCTTTTTGTCTTTTTAATACCTCCAATTTTTCCTATGCTAAAACTCTTTTCCGCTATATCCTCTTTAAAATACGAACAAGATTTCGAAATTGCGCACAAACTTCTACTATAAAGTCAACATAGGGGCAACTTATAAAAGAAATGATGCAGAATTTCTAGTTTCGATAACCAATTTCAGCGACAAATCGCAAAACGTTGTCCTTTTGCTGTGACCTGATAAAGGTTTCATTGTGTAATTTATTAAAATAATCTCAAGAACTTAAATAGAGATTAACCCTTTGAGTCATGTAAAGAGAACGCCGTTCTCCGTTCTCCGTTCTCAGTTCATGAGAAATGCATTAGATTACTATTTTGGTCTAATGCAATCGAGTGCAAGCGAACTCAAAGCGCTCAGAGAGCAGGTTACCGGCTTATGAATCAATTGTATGGGGTCATTGTCTGATTCGTTCACCAGATTGACTGCCCGCCCTTGTGACATGACGTAGCAATTGATTCCTCTGATATTTCTAATGTTAGGTTATTTCTCTCTGCCGCAGAAAATCTGGCTCTGTATACTACAGCCTCTTGTGCTAAGCGATCTTCTCATAAAAGCTTTGTGCTTGCTGCTGGGCTGTCAGTTGGTGTTTCACAGCGCGAGAAGGCGAAACGGTTTCCCCTCGAATAAACGAATATTTGGGAAATAGCTGTGAGTGAATCTCGAGTAAATTATATCGAATCAAATCCATTCAATAGTTATCTGAGAAAAATACATTACCGGGCAGACTAAATTCCATTTGATTTGTTAATAGCGGTGTAAGTCAGAAGATCTGTATGTTTTCGATGCTTTGTCAAGAAGAGATCAATATACATATATAGAATTTAAGAACATTTTTAAAAATAACAAGAGGCAAGCTGCAGTGGCCCCAAATATATGTTCCAGAAATAAATACTACTAAATTTGGAAAACGCATATGTGACCCATTTGAGGGGCCTAAAAAGTTCCACGTCGTCAAGTTCAGTAGACTTATCAATATAAACCGGATGAAAATGGAATTCAGAGCACAGACATTAAAATGTGGTCAAAAAAGAAACAAATAATACAGAACTGAGCAGTGAGTTTTTAAAAAGTGAACGTTTTCATGGGCTGATACCGAGTAGTGCACGCATTATCGTCTGATTAACCTTTGCCGACCCACAGTCCAAAGCTGGTGCGATAATCTGAGTCGCGGACTGAACTAGATTTGACATCCTCTCGTTATCAGCGCCCAATATAATCCAACTTTGGCTAAAAAAAACGAATTTAAAATTTCTGCGGAGCCCTCATCTAGCTCTTTGAGTACTTACTATTTGTTATTTATACGTTTTGTTGTTGCTTGGTATTATTGCTTCGCAGCTAGTCGCGGCATGAGGGCTCTGGAAGTGCTCACCTTGCTCTTGGCGGCTGCCATGGGCCAGGGCTACGGGAACTTTCAGCGGTCCAGTTTTATATCCTACGGCAGTGGAAGGTCCTCGCAGTTGGTACCGCAGCTTAATCCTTGGGCCTCTGCGCACTTCAACGAAGTGCGAGAGCTTGCTAACCATCTGAAGCAGAAATTCAACGTTCTTTCCCAGGGATCAACTAGTATTGGCTTCGCATCATCGTGGAGTGGTAAGTTTTACTGACTTAAAGAATATATAAATATATATACCAGACCAGATACAAAATGGCTTACGTCATATCAATGAGTAAGAGTCTGTATAGATTCTGAATAGATTCTCACTCTGAGGTCATATTGAGGAGCAAAGTATGTAAGCTAGCGCACTAAGGTAAATTAATAGTTAAAACCAGAAAGTTCAATGGTGATAGTTTTTAGATTTGCAACATTTCAAGTTTAAGATAATTCATTTATTTAACACTTAACGGAAAAAAAGTTATAAGTAGTACCAAAATTAGGTCTCCTAAAAAAAGGCAGTACCTTAATTCATCAATTAAAAATTAGTTTTATTATTTTTTGCGATATCGCTTTTAAAAGTGTTTTTGTCTTTTATTTACTACTGTAAACTAGCCCTATATATTTAAATGTTTTTGTGACCCTTATAAAGCAATTTTTGATTAGACTATATACATACTTTAGAGAATAATGCTGTGCAGTTGGACTCCGAGATCAAGAAAATGACACATAATAATTGTAACATTATTTCGATGTCATAACATCACTAAAAAGACTGCCTTTATTATTTTAGTTTTTTATCAAAAATGTTGGTATAACGCACGATATTTTGCAAGACTGGCAACTGAAAAATCTCATTTGTGTTTTTATTTTATTTTTCCTGCGCTGCAAGAACGGAGCGCGCATTGTTACCACCCTAACCCTCATGTAGTTTATCCACCTGCCCAGTTACCAGACCTTAACCTAGTAAATAATTACTAAATCTCAAAGGAATATTTTGATACATAGAAAAACAGCAGAATAATTTTTTCTTCATTTTCTATTTTTATACCCTTGCAGAGAGTATTATAATTTTGGTCAAAAGTGTGCAACGCAGTGAAGGAGACATCTCCGACCATATAAAGTATACATATATATATTCTTGATCAGGATCACCTCCTGAGTTGATATAAGCATGTCCGTCTGTCCGTCTGTCTGTACGTCAGTCTGTTTCTACGCAAACTAGTCTCTCAGTTTTAAAGATATCGAATTGAAACTTTGCACACACCCTTCTTTCCAATATAGGCCACCAATTATCAATAACATTATTATCTGGAGACCAGGCTGGTGATTTCATGATATGCGGGCAATTTTAAATGAGCCTTTTCGGCAGAGTTCCCGATATGGGCTTGGGATAATTGTCCCGATAAAATCGGAATTTATCACGAATCACCAGATTTTCTGCACTTTGCAGTAAAATGGACTCCAATATGTTTCAATTAAGAGTTTTGTTTACTGTTGTGTCCACCAAATCCAAAATCCCGGCTCCAGCTGCCTACTTACAGGCCCAAACCATGACGCTCCCACCACCATGCTTGCCGTTCAAATGCACATAATATCAAAAGTGTCGCTTTAAGTTTGCTTTGGAGCATTTGAATAAGGATTCCAGCTTCTGGAACATTGTAATACTTTCCGACGAGTCAAAATTTAATATTTTTGGATCTGATGGGGCTTCTTATGTTTGGAGAAAAACAAAGATAGAGCTGGTGGTGGGTTTGGGCCTGTAAGTAGGCAGCTGGAGTCGACTCCTGGTGATGCTGTTCAAGACTATATATACTTTATAGGGTCTGAAATTTCTCCATCTAATTTAAATCGATTAATTTTTGTTTCGTCGACCATATAACCTTGAAAACCATAAACTGTTGAATTAGTTTGCATTTTTATACATATGTGGAATCTTTACAACAGTCCAGTCACCAAGTAATGAGCGGCAAACCACGGTGACGGCTAAATTATGGTCTGTGGGTGCATCCATAAAAATGGAGTTGGTCCCTTGGTATTAATCGATGGAGTAATGCGAAAAGAACAATATTTGAGCATTTTACAAATAAATCGTACAGAAGTTATCCGGAATACGAGTCTTTCTGCTGAAAAATGCAGTTTTCAGAAAGACAATGACTCAAAGCATACACTCATAGCAAAATTAACCCTAAAAACAAGAAATTCGCCTTATATTTGTCTTCAAAGGCATCGCACCTTAAATTTTAGGGTAAAATTTTCTAAAATTAAGGGCGTTCCTTTCTAAAATCTAAGGCAAAGGGCCCTAAAAACAAGAAAAAGTTTTCTAAAAAATAGAAAAATATTTCTTAAAATTAGGGCATCTAACCATAAATTTTAGGGTATTTTTTCTAAAAATTAGAAAAAATGCGCCTACATTCCATCATGATGTAATTTTTCATTCAGGATTTATGTATGTATGGTGTATACATATGTACGTATATGATTTAAGCACTTCGCTTTTCATTTTGAAAAGTCACAAAGTTTGTATTAGTATTGCGCACTAATGAATTGCCAATATCGATTTCAACTGTAATTCTGTGGGCAAAGAGAGAGAAGGAAGAGAATTAGTACAATTATGATTTATTTCAGTTCTTACAAGTAAAATCCGATAAGTTTCTTATCCGAAAAAACTTATAATTTTATTCGTCCGTCGGGTGAGATTCGAACCCAGGTCTCCTGCGCGTGAGTCCAAAGACATTAAATGGAGCCACGGTCGCGCACGAAGAACGCACGGCAAACCAAAGACTATATGATGGGGCGTTTGCGAAGAATATTAGTTTAAAAAAGTTTTTAGAACTCGTTAAGTCGCAACTGTGAAAGTCGAAATATTTAAAATAAATTTTCTAAGATGATATTTCATATTTCAAAAAATATTTAAATTACTTTTCAATAAAAGGTAAAACCTTTAGTCGTTCTAAGCATTACTTCTCATCTGTGTTTATACACAAGTAAAAAGAAGAAAAGTAAAGTAAAAAGAAAAAAAGAAATGTGTCGGCAGCTGAAATTGAACTTGCGGTGCTTAGATTTCTGGTCAGACATTCTAACCCCTAGGCTACTCGGACAGGGTTAGAACAATTTTATGGTCATTTTAGAAAATAATTCCTATATTAATCCCTATATTTCTATATTGTGGGATTAATTTTTATTTTTTAGAAAATATTTCTATATTTAAGAAAATATTTCTATATTTAAGAAAGCGTTTCTATTTTTTAGGGTTATCGAATTTTTAGGGTTAATTTGAGAAAATTTTTCTATATTTTAAGGTAAATCATTTTTAGGGCAGAATTTCTAATTTTAAGAAAAAATTTCGAAAAACAAGTGCAATTTTTACTAAAATATAGAAATTCTTTCTTGGATTTAAGGCGAGTTAAATTTATGGCGACAATTTCTACATTTGAGAAAGACTTTCTTGATTCAAGAAAAGTTTTCTTGTTTTGAGAAAAAATTCCTTGAAAATAGAAATCTTTTCTTGGATTTAGAAAAAATAAAGTTTTAAGGCGAATTTCTAAAATTTAGGGTTAATTTTGCTATGAGTGTAGGTCAAAAATTGGATGTGAATCCAATTGAAAATTTATGGAGTCATGTGAAATCGCAATCAAAATATGCAGTTCCTCCATATGGAATGAAGGAGCTGTGGGTGATGACAAAGGACATATGGTATGCTATTCTCCCCGAATTGGTGCAACGCCAAAGTATGCCAAAGAACAAAAGTTAAAAAGGCCTTGGACACATTATTAAACAATGTTTAATTAAAATATTTGGTTAAAAAATGACCGCAGTGCAAAACTGTAACATTTGACTTATTTTACAGTTTGCTCCAGCATGTTTTACTCTTATTATTTAATGGCTTTAAATATTCTACAAACGTAGTGTATAGAATGAACATACATACCTACAAAACAACATTAAGCGTGCATAAATTAGAACAGAAGATACAGACCTTTGAAGTTAGAGTATCGAACTCGTGTTACAGATATGTTTGAATGGTCGTCAGTTTAGCTCCCATTCAAAAATCAAAAAATTAAAAAAGTAAAAATGAAAGAAATATCTATTATTGCTGATTTTCTGATTATCAAAAAATTCATTGGAGATATAGTAATTATTTATTGCATTTTTTTTATAATTTGCATTTTTATTTATTTTATTTTATTTTGTTGCATTCTTTTTCATTTTCTTGCGAACATTTTTGAAATGGCGTCTTAGTGACTTCTTAAGATTTTTAAAATGAGTGCGTTACCCTTTGAGGTGGTCCAGTCTGCTGCAAACAGTTTTCTGTTTTACGAAAAACTATACAGTGGCTTACAGCCTAAATGAGCCAGTGCAGAACTATTAAGCTTGATGTAGATCTCAGCAAATCTGAGAATAATATTTAAAGTCTATTCTTTTTAGAAACGCGCCATCCACTGAAAATTAAAAAAAAAAATTAAAAAAATTAAAATATGATATGTAAGTTTTTTCACCGCGGCCAGAAACAAGCCTTTCATCAAAAAGAAGAATCCGACTATGCTAGTCAAGTTTTAAAAAGAGCAGGTTTAGAAAGATTCAACCGTTTGGTACTCGGTCATTTTTAAGATGATGTCATATTCTGTGACGTAATTAAAATAATACTCTTCTATAACGATGGTCCAACCAGATTATTGCACTAAAGGCACTAGCAGCATTAGAAAGTCGAAACATAATTCCGACTGTTAAGTTTGTAAAGAAGTTGGAGACCTGGCTGTTATAGAAACTACAATAAATGCTGAGCAGTATTTCAGAATTCCGAAGACCCATTTTTTTTAAAATTTATGTTTCTTTATTGAATCTTATCTTTCAATTCAAGACTACCACTTATTGTGGTGTAACTTAACTAACAGACTGAAGTGTTCTATTAATTATTGCTGGGCTGGCAGATCGTTTCGCAGTAGACGTGCTCTGTTCGATACCAGTGTTAGGTTCTTTGCGATATTATTTGAATTCAGTGTAAGTTTTTCGCTTTCTGCTTCCATGTTTCATCCGTACCCGGCGGTTTAAACCGATTTTTATACCCGTTACTCGTAGAGTAAAAGGGTATATTGTATTCGTACAAAAGTATGTAACAGGTAGAAGGAAGCGTTTCCGACCCTATAAAGTATATATATTCTTGTTCAGGATCACTAGCCGAGTCGATCTAGCCATGTCCGTCTGCCCGTCTGTCCGTCTGTCTGTCTGTCCGTATGAACGCTGAGATCTCGGAAACTATAAGAGCTAGAAGATTGGCATTTTGCATGTAGATTTTAGGAGTTCCTACGCAGCGCAAGTTTGTTTCAAAATGGTGCCACGCCTCCTCTGACGCCAACAAGTTACAAGCTGTGGCCACAGTTTTGATGCTATTATGAAAATTTTAATTGCTATGTATTTGTTTCGTCAATACCTATCGATTGGCCTAATAAAAGTTTGCCACGCCCACTCTAACGCCCAAAAAACCCATTAACCGCTTAAGCCTGGCTAGCGCCTACATTTCCGCCTTTTATGGCCCGTGGTACCAATAGCGCCATCTAACGGATGACTTTGGAACAGCTGGCCAAGGTGCTCAACAGAGTCAACGTTAATTTTCTATAAAGATTTCTATTAAAGGAAATTGCGATGGTTTTCATTTGTTAATACCGAACTATATCCCAGGAACTATGCAAATCAAATCAAGTTAGCCAAATTGGAGGTCTGAGTCAAACAATGAGTCAAAACATAAACATAAACACAGCTGTTGGTGCAGCACAAAAGTTGCCTGCGCTAAAGCAGCGCTGGTGCTGATGCTCGTGCTGTAGAGCTGCCAGCTCTAAGAGATCGCCGAATTCAAATTGATAATTTTAACTGAGTAACGGGTATCTAATAGTCGAGGCACTCGACTATAGCTAAAGCAGCGCTAGTGCTGATGCTCGTGCTGTAAAGCTGCCAGTAACGGGTATCTAATAATCGAGGCACTCGACTATAGCGTTCTCTCTTGTTAATTGTGAGCCCTGTATAATGTTGCCGATGCTCGCGTTCCCCCAAAACCGTAAGTGCAAATGAGCTTAAGGGTGGAATTTAATAGCACTCTAGGCTGCTAACTTGAAGTTTGAGATATACTTTAGGCGTCTGTCGAGGTGGGCCCCGAGATATGTTACATCGCTGGCTGGAGGGATCTGAGTACTATGAGTATTTAAATTTAAAGGGGGCACGATTGCCTGTTAAGACAATGTTTACACGTCGGCCATTAATTTGGATTCGCCAGTTGATATCAACAACCAACAAACATCTGCAAGTTGAGCTGTTGCTCTAGTTGTAAGCAAATGGGGACGTGGTCGGCCTCTAATTTGTAGGAATGTTTGCTGTGTATAGGACAAATAGAGTTGCAGCTTCAATGTTATACTCGTTGGATGTTGTTGCATTGCATCTCACCATGAAGATTCTATGGTAAAGGTACGAATCAAGTAATTATAAGTGTTTTCTGGCAATAATGTTATGATTTTATGCACAAGGCCTTTAAGCTATAATGCTTGAGAGACATCGAGGAATATCGGAATACAATATTCCCGATGTTCAAAGGCTGTACAAATTTCTGATGTTACCCGGTTGACTTGACCGATGGTCCCATGGCGTTCTCGAAACCCGAACTGATGTGCCGAAATTACATTTTGAGATCTTATATAAGGTGTTGCAGGAATGGTCTGTCATGGCAACTAAAATTCAACTTTATCAAGATAATGTGCCTTAGCATAAGACGAATACAATTGAGGAAAAGTGCTGGACACACCAAATAAGAACACTTAAAATTTTTGCCAAAACACTTTCTTGACAGTATGAAAACTGAATGTTATTTGTTTTTATTTATTTTTAAGAAAGTTATTTCGCGCAGTGTGAAAGCTGTTGACATAAATTTTTCCAAGTCTTACTTATTTACGCATACCATGATCAGGGTAAAACATTTTTGCAGTATAAAAGCTATTGGCATGAAACTATCCATATGTATACCTTGCTTAGGGTAAAAGTTATTGTCTATCAGACAACTATATACTACAGCTGCCATTTAAAAATTAAATAGGTAATCTTTTTTTTATATAATTACATAACATTTAATTTGACATTGGCATCAATTTTTCAGAGTCTGCAAGGGTATTAAAAATTCCGCTTGCCGAAGTTAGCTTCCGTCCCCGTTGAATCTGTTTTTAGTTTGTTATCTTGTTACTTGTCGAGTAAAAGAGTGATAGAGTTCAAACAGAAAGTATAATGAATTAAAATGGATTTGGGCCACAGGAACTACATGAGCTTTCTTGAGCTCTCTTTTCGCTAATGTATGGCAATTCATTTAATTCGTGTACATTATCCTTGTGAGCGCAACGCTTATCTGGTCAAAAAGGAATTCAGTTCCAAATATAGTATGGCCATTGCGATAAAAAATACTACAAAATTCCACTTTCTCAACAAAAATAAAAATAAATACAAGTATCCTAAATCTTATGCTTATTAGTTTAGTTGTGAGTATGCAACCGGATTCTTACTTGTTGTTCATAGATATCTATGAGCAGATAATATAGGTCACTTCGGGTAAGCTGTCTTGTTGACAATCGTTAACAATTTAGTTTTAAATATTATATATTGACTCCTTATTAAATTGTATGCAATTAAAAAAATAATATTTTCTAAGATCAATTACACAAAACCTAGAATTTTTCAGTAAAAATAACAAATTTTCAAACTACATACCAAATCTTTGAGAGTGGCATTCCTTTTTAATGGCAATAGGAAAACGGATACACAATTTCAACACAATCTTTAACCGATCCTTTTTTTTTAGCTTCTATTTTAGAATTGACCGGAAGGAGCTCCGCCCAACTGGACATCCTGAGTTCAGAAATCAGTCAGCAGCTGGTGGCGGACATGCGTAAAGGCATTACTAACTATAGTACCATAGCGCAACCTAACTTCTTTGAAGCGAAGGCCGCAGAGCTGCTTGAACGTTACGCTGGAGGCGAGAGCGCCAGCCTGCAACAGACAGTGGGCCTTGGTCCTTTTCAACCCGTGGACTTGAGTGGATTCGACGAGGTGAAGAACGTCGCATATCCCGCAGAGGTGAAGGTTATCGGTGGCAAGACCTACGTGGTGCACCGTAACTGTACAGAGGCCACGAGGCTGACGGGATACGGAAGCTCGGCCCAACTGAACCAGGAGATCCTCCGACCTGACCAGACATCGCTTCCGCTTAGCAGCACTACAACCACGATTACGCGAAAGAAGACCATCCAAAACTGGGTAAGGGAGAACATGGAGCCAAGCGTGGTCGGATATAATTCGGTGGTTAATGTGGACGGTAAGTTGGAGAACAACGCCTTTAGCCAGATGGCTGCTACGTCGCCCGGGGCAAGCTCGACCGTGGTAATACACAACTTTAACAAAACAATTACAAGGAAATCGGACGGAACTAGTTCCATAGGTGGTTCCGAGTCGCAGCAGCGCTGGCAGGACGGCAAATTAGTGTTTGATAAGCAACAGCCATTTGGTCATTTACAAATTCCGCGGGACGAGGAGTGGAAGCGTGAGGAGCGTGAGAGGCTTTTTGGTATCTGACCACGCCGCAAGGACTTGACGACTGGCAACAGCAACAAGAGGAACGCCTTCTGGGCGTTGCTCAGCGCTACCAGATAAGTTTGTCCATGCTAAAGGATTTCCATCGGCATGAACTGGAACGCTACCAAGCTCTTCAGGTGCAATACCAGCCGCAGGTTCAAGACAAAAGCGGCTGGCAGAGGCAGGAGCGCACTCGTTTAGACTGGTTGATTCACCAGAACGGCTTTACGACACAGGACCTAAACCGCTGGCAGAATGAGAACGAACGCAAGCTTGCCCAGACGGCGCAACAGCACGGCATCAGTCAAAACCAATTACTGAATTGGCAGCGCGAAGAGCAGCAACGCCTTTACGTCTACCTGAACCAGGTGAATGAATCGCTATTGCCGCAGGTGCCATCAGTGACGCAGACCACCTACACCTTCCCCTCCTCCAGTTCTTTATCCGAAGATAGCACTATAGAGCAACAGCGCCTGGTGGAACTAATAAGACAGCACAACGCCACGATCGCCGCTCTCCAAAACTCCATCAAAACCGACCAAGAGCGACTGAAGAACCTTTCAATCAAGTATCAGGGTGATATGCAAAGCCAGACGCAGTGGCTCCGCGGTGAGGTGGCCCGAATCGGTGGACTTATTAAGGATCAAAATGAACAGGTTACCAAGATCACTGCTTGGCAGAGCTCAGAACGAAACCGCCTGGAAAATATACTTCAACAACACCGCGGCTCTGTGGGGGAAATGCAGCAACGGATAAACCAAGATCGAAACTATTTGCAAACACTGGCAACAAAGTATCAAGTGACAGTTGAAGAGCTGGAGAAGTGGCAGTCCCAAGAACTGCAGCGCCTCCAAGTACGAGGACAGCAGCAACTTGAAGATCACATCAAGGACTGGCAGGCCAGCGTAAGCACCAACCTGCGCGATATCGTGAGTCAAAACCAGCTGACCATTGAGGAGTTCCAGAACTCCATCATCAACGATCGCAGTCATCTAGAGGAAATGGGGCGCATCTATAAGGTCAGGGTGGAGGAGATCGAACAGTGGATCAAAAGCGAGCTGAAAAAGTTCCAGTCAGAAGGTTTGCTAAAGGAGGTGGAGCAAGAATTAAAGAGTTGGCAGCAAAAAGAACGGGAGCGTCTTCAGACCATTGTGCAACACAATTCGTTGACCGTGAATGAGTTGGAGGCTAAAATCAAGAGCGATCAGGACCACTTCTTTAAGCTGGCCGACCAGTACAAGATCAACGTCGAGGACATTCAGGACTGGCTAAAGAAAGAGCTCTTGCGTTTGCAGAGTGAGGGACTGGTCAAAGCAGAAACTCTGAAAGACTGGCAGCAGAATGAGCGCGCCCAGATCGCGTTGCTGGTGCAGCAGAATAAATACTCGCTTGACGAGTTCGAGCGCAAGATGTTAACTGATCGAACCCGGTTGCAAGATCTCTCCAACACCTATAATGTAAAGGTGTCTGAGATAGAGCAGTGGATCAAGTCGGAGGGCGATCGACTCCAACACGAGGGACAGCTAAGGATGGAGTCACAGCTCAACAACTGGCAGAAGATAGAGCGCCAGCGTCTTCTAGACCTTATCAATAAGAATAATCTGTCCATCGAAGAGATCGAGTTAAAGATTGGAAAGGACCAGACTCACCTCTATAGCTTGGCCCAACAGCACCAGGTGCACGTGGAGGAGATCGAGCGGTGGATTAAGCAGCAGATCCAAAAGTTGCAGGACCAAGGACTGATCGAGATGCAGAAGCTAAAGAACTGGCAGCTGGAGTGGCGCGGCAATCTTACCAACATGGTGCAGGACCGTGACTTTACCGTCGAAGAGTTCCACAAGTGGCTGCTTAAGGATCGCTCCCAGTTACAGAGCCTGGCCATGCAGCACAACGTGCAGATCGAGGAAATTGAACAATTTGTTAAGAAGGAGGAGCAGCGCTTCATCGGAATGGGTCTGTTGAAGCCAAGTGAGAAGCTGACCAACTGGCAGGAGGTAGAGCGGTTGCACCTAAAGAACCTGGCTCAGCAGCAGTACAAGTCTACTGAGCAACTGGAGGCCCGCCTAAAGCAGGATCGCGAACTCCTTGAGGGCCTGGCCCGCCAGTACAGCGTTCAGGTAGAGGAGATCGAGAGCTGGATGAAGCAGGAGCTGGCACGAATGCGTGATGAGGGTCAACTTCAGATAGACAACCTTACTGCTTGGCAGCTAGCGGAGCGCGAGCGTCTAGAGTCCCTCATTAAGCAGAACAAGCAGTGGAGCGCCGAGGAGCTCAGAACCGAGCTGGAGAAGGATCGTGAGCACATGCAGACAATGGCGTTCCAGTACCACACCTCAGTCGAGGAGATCGAGAAATGGCTTCATACCGAAATCGAGCGACTAAAGCAGCAGGGAAAACTCAACCTAGAGCAACTGACTGCCTGGCAGCGAACTGAGCAGCAGCGAATACTCTCGCTACTCCAGCAACACTCGAACATAACATTGGAGCAGTTCCAAGCCAAGGTGAGTTTCTGCTGATTACCATTCTTGTTTTAAATGGATATAATGGTTATATAAAAAGATTGTACGATTTTAGAACAAAGATACTCTAAATTGTTTGCGTAAAAATAATAACCGAAGATCGAAAAAAAAGTATATTTTTGGCAGAATATGATAAGAGGAATATATGGTTCTAATGCTGAATTTCAATTTATATACTTAATTTTTGTATTTTTAAAAAGGGAAAGCTATGTAATTCATCAATATGTATCTACAAATTGAAATTATGGTATTATTTTAAAAATTTTCAAATGATTTCTACGCAGCGCAAGTTCATTCCAAAAAAGGTCACGCCTACTTTTTTCATGGTGGAGTAATGCTTATCGATTAACTAGTCGAATTGTCATATATCGAATTTTCGATATATACTACTCAAAACAAACTAAGTGCCATTAGTCTTTGAAGGCTTTATTTCATATGCGGTTTTCATGTATTTAAACCATTGATTAACAAGAAGTGAAGATGAAGTTATTAAAATAGTAAAGGAAGTAATTCAATAAAATACGTAAACTACCATATTACTATAAATAAATAAATTTGCTCTTACATTATGTATTCATATAAAGTCTGCAAGGGTATACCAACATGCCTAAGTTAGCTGTCTTTCTTTTTTTGGCTTGCAATTTAACCGAAACTTGCTTTTCTACACTTTTTATATATTGGTGAGATATGCGATTGTAAATTTTGTACTAGGTTGATTTTAGAGCAGGATCGCAAAATGTAAAAATAAATTGGGAAAAAATAAACTTGATTGTTAAAGGGCGGATTTAACGCATTTCTGGTAAGTCCATTGTATAAAAGAGAATAATCCATTATTAGCTATCCTGAACTTGGAACTCGACTATGATGTCCATTCTTGTTTTTATATGGTATTTTAAACAAATTACAAATTATTCCTACTTTCTTATTTCAGGTAAACAACGATCGCCGTTTTCTAATAAGGCTCGCAGACCAACACCACGTGCATATTGTAGAAGTAGAGAATTATGTGAAGGAGGTGATAGAGAACCTACGCAAAAACGGTCAGTTTGAAATGGAGCAACTGAAAACATGGCAGATAGTGGAGCGCGACTACATTAAGGGCTTAATTGCTGAATACAAAAACGGGTTGACTACAGCAGAGTACGAGGAAAAACTCCTGGCAGATCGCGCTCATCTAAAGCACCTAGCTGATCAGTACCGCCTGAACGTGGAGCAGATCGAGGAGTGGATGATTGCCGAATTAAAACGACTGCGGGGCACTACGGAAGAATCCCTGAAGAGCCTTAGCGCCTGGCAGGTGTCCGAGCTGGAGCGCCTGCAGAATCTGGTTAAAGAACAGAACCACCTGACATTTGTGGAGTTTGAGATAGAGCTAAACCAGGAGCGGGAGCGGCTGCAAAACTGGCTAACCAGTACTCCGTCAACGTTGCTGATATCGAGCAGTGGCTCCGTCATCAGCTGATCAACCTCCGCACCACGGGTCAGGCAAAGGTGGAGAATTTAAGCAAGTGGCAGGTGGATGAGCAGCAGCGTCTAATAGAGCTGTTGCTAAAAAAGCAGAAAGAAATGCCATACGAGCAGGTGGAGCGGGAGCTGACCCAGGATCACGCCCGGCTGGAGAGCCTATCTCAAACGCACCACAATGGCATCAACGAGGTCGAGCAATGGCTGCGGGAGGAACTGCGGCGCTTACAGAGCTCAGGCCTCGTTCAGTTCCAAGAGCAGACCCAGTGGCAGCAGAAGATCAGCAATGGATTGAACCACTGGTTGCAACAGCAGCGCAACGGCGCCAGCTACCAGGAGTTTGTTGACTTCCTTAAGCGAGACAAGCAACGCCTGGACCGCATCGCCTCCGACTACCATGTGACTATCGAGCAGGTGGAGACGTGGGTAAGATTCGACGACACTAAGGAATCGTCATTTTTACCTTTCTACAATTAATGTGTTCTTCTTAGTTAAGGGGTTCTCGCCTTTATCGGTATGGAATAGGTATTGCCGTCCCTCTAGACGGGGAGGTGGTGTCTTTATTGGAGTTGATTCAAACTTCTCGTCAAAAGAGTTATTTTTTGAGGAATTCAATAACTTTGATGATGATTATACCCGTTAAACGTAGAGTAAAAGGGTATATTGTATTCGTGCAAAAATATGTAACAGGTAAAAGGAAGCGTTTCCGACCCTATAAAGTATATATATTCTTGTTCAGGATCACTAGACGAGTCGATCTAGCCATGTCCGTATGTCCGTCTGTCTGTCCGTCTGTCTGTCCGTATGAACGCTGAGATCTCGGAAACTATAAAAGCTAGAAAATTGGCATTTTGCATGTAGATTTTAGGAGTTCCTACGCAGAGAAAGTTTGTTTCAAAATAGTGCCACGCCCCCTCTGACGCCCACAAGCTGTGGCCACAGTTTTTATGCTATTATGAAAATTTTAATTGATATGTATTTGTTTCGTCAATACCTATCGATTGGCCTAATAAAAGTTTGCCACGCCCACTCTAACGCCCAAAAACCCATTAAACGTTTAAGCCTGGCTAGCGCCTACAGTTCCGCCTTTCATGGCCAATAGCGCCATCTAACGGAAGACTTTGGAACAGCTGGCCAAGGTGCTCAACAGAGTCAACGTTAATTCTCGATAAGGATTTCTATTAAAGGAAATTGCGATGGTTTTCATTTGTCAATACCGAACTATATCCCAAGAACTATGCAAATCAAATCAAGTTAGCCAAATTGGAGGTCTGAGTCAAACAATGGCGTATATGTGTATGTATGTAAGCATATACATATGTATGTATTTACATTGTACACAGTTGCAATTGCCCGGCAAAGAAGGCATATTTATATTAAGTTGTTTAGCTGAGTAACGGGTATCTAATAGTCGAGGCACTCGACTATAGCGTTCTCTCTTGTTTTTATATACCTTGAGTTACTTTGTCCACTGAGGATGGATCGCATGTCTTTCTACCCTATAGCTCAATATGATTTTATTGACGGCTTGACATATTGTTATCTCAAGTAAACCATGTTCGAAATTCACTAGGTCACCTACATGATTTGTGTTTTGTATAAATCCTAAATGTATGTTTCTGTCCAGAGTAACACCACTCACGCAACCTAAAGATCCATATCATCCTAAAAACAAGAAAGGAAAGCTAACTTCGGGCGGAGCCGAAGTTAAAATACCCTTGCAGAATATTCCGATTTATATTCTCCAAACTTATTCATTTGATGCATTCTTAACACTGATAAAAAATCCCAACTTTCTAACTTTAAAAACACCAAAGTTATGGCATTTCCAATCGTTCAGTTAAGTGGCGGCTATAGGATATAGTCGGCCGATCCTTATGAAATTTGATAGATCAGATTGATTGGCCAAATATAAAAGCCATAGAAAATCCCAACTTCCTAACTTTACAAATCCCAAAGTTATGGCATTACCGATCAATCAGTTATATAGAAGCTATAGGATATAGTCGGCCGATCCTAATGAAATTTGGTAGGTCGGATTGACTGGCCAAATAAAATACCCATATCCCAACTTCCTAACTTAACAAACACTAAAGTTATGGCATTTCCGATCAATCAGTTATATGGCAGCTATAGGATATAGTTGTCCGATCCTGGCCCTTCCGACTTATATACTGCGTGCAAAGGATCGAAGGCTGTGTGCAAAGTTTCAATTCGATATCTTTAAAACTGAGAGACTAGTTCGCGTAGAAACAGACAGACGGACAGACAGACGGACAGACGGCCAACGGACATGGCTATATCAACTCAGGAGGTGATCCTGATCTAGAATATATATACTTTATAGGGTCGGAGATGTCTCCTTCACTGCGTTGCACACTTTTGACCAAAATTATAATACCCTCTGCAAGGGTATAACAAGGGAGGAAATCTAAAATAGAATAAAGCTAAATACCCTTGCAGAATATTCTATAAATTATATTCTCCAAAATTATTCATTATTCCCAACTTCCTAACTTTAAAAACACCAAAGTTATGGCAATTCCAATCGTTCAGTTATATGTAGTCAGTCGATCCTTATGAAATTTGGTATGTCGGATTGATTGGCCAAATATAAAAAACATAGAAAATCCCAACTTCCTAACTTAACAAACACCAAAGTTATGGCATTTCCGATCAATCAGTTATATTGCAGCTATAAGATATAGTCGGCCGATCCGGCTCGTTCCGATTTATATACTACCTGAAAGACAAGTTTTGGGAAAGTTTCAAACAGATAGCTTTAAAACTGAGGGACTAGATTGCGTAGAAACGGACGGACGGACGGACAGACGGACGGACAGACGGACGGACAGACGGACGGACAGACGGACGGACAGACGGACGGACAGACGGACGGACAGACGGACTGACAGACAGACGGACAGTCGGACGGACAGACGGGCTTGGCTAGTTCGACTCTCCTGGTGATGCTGATAAAGAATATATATACTTTATAGGGTCGGAAATGTCTCCTTCTCTGCGTTGCAAACTTTTGACTGAAATTATAATAGGTCGATCTAGCCATGTCCGTCTGTCCGTCCGTATGAACGCTGAGATCTCGGAAATGCAGATTCTAGGAGTTCCTACGCAGCGCAAGTTTGTTTCAAAAAGGTGCCACGCCCCCTTTAACGCCCACAATCGCTTATATACGATTTTAAAAATTTAAATATTTCGGAAAAGTAAAAATGCAGTTTTATTGTGTTTATCAATACCTATCGAAATGTAGAAGAAATTTTTCAAATCGGACCAAATCGTTAAAAAGTTATGCGTGATCAAAGTTTCTATCTCCATCTCCCTCGCACTCCTTTTACCTGAGTAACGGGTATCTGATAGTCGGGGCACCCGACTATAGCGTTCTCGCTTGTTCTCATTTTTATATAACATTTTTGCAGTATAAAAGCTATTGACATGAAACTAGGCAAATCTAATTTGTTTATATATAACTTATTCTTTAGGTTCCGTCCTCGTTATATTTGAAAACATGACGGCAACCATAAATCAGGCATTAGCCGAACCAAATCGGCTTACTCTACTTTAGATCATTTATCACAGCCTTATTTTTACCCCATATCCAAGTCGAACCTCATATTCTGTTTCACTTTAACAGAAAGCTTTCTTTTTTTGGATCTTCTTCGTATTAAGTCTGTTTATTCGCCAGGGTGTGTGCTTAGGTAGTGCGCTAAGGCTCTGTGCAAAACCTCTCCACAAGTTGTTTACCCTACCTATAGAAACTTCCCAATTTCCACATATTTGGAAGAAATTTACAAAAAAGGTTAATAAGTTAGAAGCCTAATGAAAGTTTAGTGAAATAATACCCCCTGCAAGGGTATAAAAATCGTTGTGTTATAAAAGAAATTAAAATATAACCAACGTATCACCTCAGGTATCCAATAGCTACAATTATATATATTTATATATTTTCTTATCTCGCCTTATGTTGCTTTCACCCAGCATCGCTGGAAAATTCGACGGCAAACACTGATCAGGTAATTGCTGATTTATTTGCGCAGTTATTCTAGACTACAGATTCATCTCCAGCAAATCTGTCTTATTCATATGACATGAATATACTTCATTTTTTGTTGGAGTCTAAGGAAGGAGTCATTTGTTATCCCCCTTCATAGGAACGGAAATAAAAATAAAAGCTTACATTCAGATTTGAATGCTTTTCAAACATGGTGTTGTGAACATTTTTTTATACACTTGCAGAGGGTATTATAATTTTGGTCAAAAGTGTGCAACGCAGTAAATGAGACATCTCCGACCTTATAAAGTATATATATTCTTGATCAGGATCACCTCCTGAGTTGATATAAGCATGTCCGTCTGTCTGTACGTCAGTCTGTTTCTACGCAAACTAGTCTCTCAGTTTTAAAGATATCGAATTGAAACTTTGCACACACCCTTCTTTCCTTTGCACGCAGTATATAAGAGGGAACGGCCGGGATCGGCCGACTATATCCTATAGCTGCCATATAACTGAACGATAGGATATGCCATAACTTTGGTGTTTGTAAAGCTAGGAAGTTGGGATTTTCTATGGGTTTTTATTTGGCCAATCAACTCGACCTATAAAATTTCATAAGGATCGGCCGACTATATCCTACAGCTCCCATATAACAATAGGAAATACCATAACTTTGGTGTTTTTAAAGTTAGGAAGTTGGGATCTTCTATAGGTCTTATATTTGGCCAATCAATCCGACCTACTAAATTTTATAGGGATCGGCCGACTATATCCTATAGCAGCCATATAACTGAACGATTGAAATGGTAAGTTGGGATTTTATGAGTATTAAGAATGCATCATATGAATAATTTTGGAGAATATTATTTACAGATTATTCTGCAAGGGTATATCAACTTCGGCTCCGCCCGAAGTTAGCTTTCCTTTCTTGTTTGAATTGAAATAGCCCCAAGTGTATGGTAATGACATTTTTCGGGTAAACCTACAATAAGCCACGAAACGCTGGTTGGTTGTGCTTTGTATAAAATCATGCATGAACTTGAGTGTTCTGACTATATTACTTTAATTGTGAATAAAGCCAAGGGCGAGCTCGAATTTATCAAAAGATTGCTGATCCCAGTATCACAAAGACTATTCATTTTACTAATCCGTCTAATGCTGGAGTATTGTTCACCAGTTTAGAGTCTCCAGCATGGTGTACATTTACCTGTAAGGGCCTTTACTGGAATGCAAGTTTTATATTATCACCCTTACTCTAGTAGTAATTCATTTCTCTAATAGAAATGCCTAACTATATTCCGCTTACTTTAAATCAGTGTCGATCTAACTGTGAATGTTTTTGAGTATTGTGTAATGACAATAATTGACTATACCATATTATTTATACTACCGACTATGCCAATTTTAAAAGCATTAATTAAATCTGATCTTAGCACGAAATTATTATTAGTATTTTGTTTCATACGTGTTTTAGCTTAGTATGTTCGATCTATAGTATCCTTTTTTCATATAAATAAAACAAGAAAGGAAGCTATCTTCGTCAAGTAAGAGTTTGAATATTCTTCCACCTATTAAAAAAGAAATAAAACCAGCTTTTCCAAGCCGAAGTTTATTTACCTGATAAAAATAATAATTCTTTATGGGGTAGAAAATGTCTCCTTCATTGTTAACTTCTGACTGAAATTTAAATACCTTCTCCTATAAAAATGTCTAGCCAGGTGTTCAAATAATTGTTGGACATCAAAGCACCCTTTAAACCAAATAAAACACTAAAATCAGCTATAAAAAAGCTATAAGTTTAAATAATGTAATACAAAAGAAATTTAATTTTTTGAAATCGAAAATTGGGTGTAATGCGCTAAGAATATTTCAAATCGAATATTTATAGGCCAAATACTTTAAATGATGGGCTTTGTAAATTTTTCAACGCAGTGAAGGACATATTTCCGAACCTACATAATCTATTCATTTTCTTGATAAGTAATATCAAGCGAGTCTAAATAATAATAAACTAGTCTTCAAATTTAAACCCATTGTAATAAATCTTTGCGAAATGTGTTCTTTTTGATGCAGGTAGTCTATATGTCGGTAGTATATATTTTATAGTGGATGCAAACTTTTAACCGAAATTATATTACCCTCTGTATAACTTAAACATTAAAAACACAAAAAAGCTAACATCGGCTGGAGGGTACATCAACTAGCTCAGTAATAAAATTAATAATAATATTTCCAACTCTATTGATGGTAACCAGAAAAATACTTTTTAAAAAAGCCAAAAAAGTTTTAACTTTGTACTATTTCCATTATTGAATATTTTACTTAAATAGAAATATTTAAAAGAAAATACCCTTAATTTAAAAAAATCCATTATTTATGCTAAATCAGAAAACAACATTTTTATTTTTATTTAATTTTATATAATATATAACTTAGTACAAAATTTTTTAACCTAATTGGAGTTTCGCCGATTCCAAAATTTATGTGCTTTTTCGGCTAACTTCCAGGGACTATCAGTTTAAATTTCGGCGCTTGAATTCTTCTAATTAAATATAAAATATCTTACCAGTTGACTTTTCACTTAACCACGATAAGTAAACAAACGTTAAGAGAAAAAGAAATTAACGTAAAAACTGAGATTTTCTGTCAATGAAATTGACACCCATTAAAAAAGAGATTACGTATCAAACATTTAAATTACTCTGAACAACTACAAATAATATACCCGTCGACCCATGCCATTTGCATGTCCATCGCACCCCTATTGTCTGCCAAATGGACAAATGGTTCTGCTGCTGGACAGCAGCAATCGTAATTTTGTTTCTAGGACTACTTAATGGCTAATAGTCACAAAGAACTTTGAGAGTTAGCATTTAAAATTTTTTCCGAGATCTTTTAACGAAACCTTTACCAGTAAAACTCATGTCTTTCATCTGCAGCCTGTAAAGTTCAAAATTTCTTAGGGACATGGTATAGACAATAACATTTATATGATCATCGATGTTATGTATGCTGGATTCAGTTTTTTATTAGGCTGTATAAACTAAATAAAAGTTGTTGTTCTAACACTTTATAAAAAACCAGTTATTTTTGGTGGTATTCTTTAAAATGCCCCAGCTTTATTGGCCTTAAGACTTTTTGTGATATCAATCAATAAAAACTTTAACTTTTTCCATTTGAAAAATCTAAAGTTAGCTGAACACACAAATGTGCCGAAACGTATACATAACAAATTTGATGGGTGTAGGGCTTTGACAAAATTTTTCAAAGTACGCACTTCAAGGATAAATTCATTAAAATATTATTTTAAAATTAATAAAATAAAGGAATATTCTTAAACAAATTTAAAATGAATAAATTTTAAATTGTTGGAGATTAAGAAGCTTAGTTGTATTTAAAGCAATTTAGCAAAATACAAAGGAAGGTATTTTTAGTCTGATTTGGCAGGTATTAGGCTTAATTGTACATTTAAAATTTAAATCAACTCAAAATGTTTTTATAAAACAGGTTCAAAGGGAAGCCGCTCGACTTGCGATCATCGGAGTAATCGACCGTCCGCAGGACAACGTCAAATACGAGGATATCAGCAATATATGGGTTGGCGACCGGTCTGCTCCCTGGAAAAACGATCTACTAGTTCGTCTTCGAAGCGTTACCCTCCAGCGACCCTTCTCTAGGCAAGAGTTTGAGAGCTACTTGATCCGAAACAAACCAATATTTGAGCAGATCGCACGTCAGTACCACGTAACTATCGAAGATATCCACTTTTGGCTCCAAAATAGCGCCAATGACGAGGGCCTTGTCACTTCCCCGTGGCAAGAGAAGGAGCGGTTGCACATCGAAGATTTGATCAACCAGCAACAACGCAAGCAGCAGAGGTGGACTATCGAGGAGCTGGAGCTCCTTCTGGAAAACGATCAGAAGCACGTGCAGGACGCCGTTGCCCAGTATCATGTGACTGTGGAGGAGCTGAAGGTGTGGTACAAAAACGAGCTTAATCGCCAGTTACAGCAGCGCAGAATCGACCGCGGCTCAGGCCTCTCGTGGCAGACCCTTGAATTAAAACGGATCTACTCGGCCGTGAACAATTCGGGCAAGAGTCGTCAGTTTCTAGAAAATCTACTACTGCGTGATGTCCACCTCTTAGCCCCTCAGTACCAAGTCAATATCGAAGAGCTTCAACTATTCATCCGGGAAAAGCTGCGTCGTTTCTCGAACTTGGGCTTAATTGTGGACAACGAACAGCAGGCCACCAACTGGCAAGATCAGGAGCGAAACCGACTGCGGAAAGTGGCAGCTGGCGTTGTAATAACAGAGCAGGAGCTCCTCGAGTTTATCTCACATGACACGAGCTTTCAGAACCAATTGGCCCAGCTCTACCAAGTGGGTCTGGATCAGTTGGCGCCAGTGCAACGAATCTTCATTAGGAAAATGTCTCTCGAGCAGCTGCTGGAGCAGCGCCGCCTAAAGCACCTAAGCTCTTGGCAGCAGCGGGAGCGAGACCGCCTTTACGAATTCATCGGCAACCAAAACATGACGCAGGCAGAGCTAATAAGCTGGCAGACCCAGGACTCCCGCTTACTGCAAGACTTCTCTCAGAGATACAAGATCTCGGAGCAGCGGCTCAAGGACTGGCAAAAGCAGGAGCTAGGGCGCATCAACCAGTTGGCTCGATACTACGGCATGTCTAACAGTGATCTGCAACAATTTCGCGAGGGCGAACTGCTCCATCTGGCCTTCGAAAACCATCGCATTCTAATGTCTACCGTCGAGGTGCAAAATTGGGAGAAACGGCACGAATGGTCCCTAGGCCGTTTACAGAAACGATACGGTAAATTCGGAGAAGAGTTGGTCGTCTGGCGCAGAACCCTTTTCCTGCTTAGTCAGGGACTCATTGACCTTCCGTCGGACAACGGCGCCAACGGTGGATACGTCATAGATTTAGGAAGCACCAACGCCACCGCTGTCTACAAACCAATATTCTCCAAAGACCGCGGTGACCAGCCGCCGCACACTTACGAGGAGACCTTTGTTGAGGGTGACGAACCGGGTCTGGAGGGCGAGACGACCCGTTCTCGACCTTCACATCCCTCCCCCCAGATGAGCACGCCTGTTCCCTACAACATGGGTAGGCCAGTTGGCGGGTACGAGTACCAGCGTCAGGACTACACCTTCAATGTGCCAGTGGGCACAGCCTCGGCCTCCGCTAGCGGGGGAGCCACCGGGTCCTCAGCTAGTGCCTCCGCAACCATAGGAAAGTGGAATCGAGCTGCTGGGGATGAGCCGTTGCAACAGGAAGAGGATCTCGGCCAACAGCAGCAGGTGAAGGAAGTGGAATGGGTGGATAAACTGGACGATCTTGGGCAGCAGAGGCAGGTTGAGGAATCTGACTGGAACCAGCAGTTGGAGGATCTGGGGCAGCAGAAGCAGGTTGTGGAGCCTCACTGGAACCAGCAGTTGGATGATCTGGGGCAGCAGCAAGCTGCGATCGAAGATAAAAATGGACCCCTGCAACAACAGTCAAAAGTGAGCGGTTAATTAGTAATAGTATGCCAAAATACTAATCTAAGAATCTCTTTTAGCAGGTTCAGGCAGAAGCGACAGCAGAGCCCTCCTTTTGGGAAAAGCTAAAAGGAAAACTTGGCTAAAAATAAAACTAAATTAGAGCCATTTAAGGATGGCTCTTGCACAGTTCAACTTATAGTTACTAAACAAAAATTTATACAAAATGTTTCCATAATAAATAAAAAATAATTAAATGATAAAAGGATTAAATGGTCACATATACCGCGACTAATACAATACTGAAAAAAATCAAATGTTATCAAACATACTTTTGCTAAATTTTAAATTTTATTGGTTTAATAAAATTAAAGTTCTTAAAGTTCTGGATCTTTCAGATTTGTATTTCGCAGAGTGTTCCTTGCCGTTTAATGATAATGGCAGAATCAATACTGGCCTTTGGCTTATTGGCTTATTGATTCGCAGACGGTAGTCAGTCCATTGCTACCGTGTTACACACTCCTTGGGATCCGCCACTCACACCACAGCAGCCAATCGCAGTCGCCGCTAAAATAGGTGTTGTTGGCGAAGTGGTTCTCCAGGGGCGCCGATACACCTGATCTGCCTGATCAAAATGAAATAGTGACTCCTTATGAGCACTAAAGGTCCAGATTACCGGTCATTACAGGTAGTGCAGATTTAATTAATTAATTTATTTGGTATTCCTCTATTAGTAAAAAAATGTGCCTGCTGCTCGTCGTCCTTGGTGTCCACGATGTCGTAGCTCTGCTCACGGATGCGAGTTCCTTGCGCATACAGGACCAGAAGAGGCGTAGTTTTCGGCTCTCGGGATTCGGTCAGCTGTTTTTTTAGGATTCTGGCGGTGATCTATGCTTCTTCTTGGCTAGTCGTACCAGGACATCCAAAATAATTATCTGACGATTCACGCATATACCGGAATTCGCAAAGACAATCCTTCTCGCAAGTAGATCCTGGGAGAAGCTACCGCGCTTCTTATTATTTGATTGCGCTTTTTTCGTGTTGATTAATTATTTTAAAGCTTAGTGTAGCACGAGAGCGGCAGCGCACTAAAGCTCTTTTCCGACTATTAACATTTCTCCCCCAAGTGGATTAATAAGAGTGCTACTAATGAAGAACACTCTACTCAAGAAAATAACCTTAGGAAAAGAAAAACTCTTGATGATATAATATAATTATTTACCACTGCCTCTAATGATCTTATCACCAAGCCTAAGCTTGTCTGGTTTGTCAGAGCAATTAGAAGAGCACTAGTCCGGTGTGCCCACGCAATGTCTTTTCTCAAGCAAAAACCAAAAAACTCGATCTCGGTCACCTACCCACTTCACTTAAAAATCAGAATATGGACCGCTCGTGTATTAATAAGAGGCTCTGAAGAGCTTCGAATATTGCTCAGCGCACATAATATGGATATAACGCTTGCCCCAGAAACACACATGCGCATCTACCAACCAGTTTACACTACCCTTCACCCCAGTGCACAGTGGTCGCTCCCATAGGCCAAACATCAAAAAATTGATTTTGAGCTATTCCAGTAAAAATCAGTTATACGATCAGCTGATTGTCCAATCTTTCTAACGGGACTTTCCAACACTGGAATGAAAAGAGCGAGGACGGGCTTACTTACTGGCAATTTTTCCGCAGTGCAGTGCAACGCATTTAGTTAAGGGGAAAACATCCTTAATTAAGAAGCTTAAAAATTCACGATATGGGCCGCATATGGAAGAAATCAAAAAATAAATATCCTACATTTGTAAAAAGCTCGAATTATTTTGGTAAAACGTCAAAAGGAAACAATGAACATTTATGAAAAAATATTCTGATTGGCTTGAGTGTAAGCATTTAACCTCTGCTATTCGTCGCCGTTTCGTCCTACTTGAAATCTATTTTAGAGAAATTCTTTTTGAGACGTCCACGAGGTACATTTGGAACTTTTTCTGGTGAACAGCATTTTAGAACAATTATTTGTGCTAAATTATTATTTTTATAAAATGCTGTTCACCAGAAAAAGAACAATTATTTGTTCTAAAATGCTGTTCACCAGAAAATATTTTATTAAGAAAATGTATCCAAAATGAGTTTAGGGCCAAAATGGGTCTAATAGTAGATAAACCAAAAACTGGAGGAAGTGGAACTTCGAATGATGACAACACATCCAAAAAATTCTTCAATAATCATGATATTTCTTCCGACACCACGGGAATGGAAAAAGACTTAATAACCATAGTCTCAACTTTGTTGCAAGCGTTATCATCGGGCTACAAGATAAATCCAGTACAAATTTGGTGACTATGCCGCTGGTTTTATCTCCCCCCATCGGTTCAAAAAATTTTACTTCATGCTCCTTATATTATAAAACATTCCTTACTTTCGATTGGAGAGCTTTCCGAAGAACATTCATTTTGTTTGCTCGTTTTGTTTGTTATTACTTTTTTGGAAAGGTAAGCGTGGTGGTGGAGTGAGTAATAGTAATTGAACCTGTCACAAGCGATCCTACTTTTGTACATATATCAATCGGCCGAAAAACGAAAAACTAAAAACTAGTTTTAATACACAGTAATAATAAGTAAGACTCAACTACAAATAATTTGACAAGCATAACTGTGAACACTCCGAAATTGAACCATAGCATAGAGTAAGAAACTACGTATATAGAGGTTTCATTTGCTCTGCCCGGGCCTCTGCCAAAGCTCTGCTGAGAGCCATGTTCGAAGATAACTTCTTCAAACTACGGTTTCTCACCACTTCTAACATGTGCGAAGCACAAGCAATAGTATGGGGAGTTTTCGCACCTATCCTTAGGAATAAGAGCGAGCAGTGCAGCAATAAGAATGCACCATGGGCATGGAATGAAGCTCGATTCGAACAAATGAAAAACTCCTTTTTTTATCCCTTTTAAATTAAATTTTTATTAGCGGTACTATCCCTGATAGTTGGCGCAAAATAAAAATGGTTCCAGTACCGAAAAAAAATTTAGAAGCCTCTTCTGTGTCAAACAATAGACCGATTTGCCTTTTTAGTATTTTATTTAAGTGCTAAGAAGGTATTATTAAAGTGCGGTTTGAATCTTTTATTCATTTTAACCACCTGTTACCTAATAGATCTTACGCTTTTAGAAAAAATCATTCGACTTCCCAGTGTATTAATGACGTAATAAATAATATAGCAAATCTTAAAGCAAAAGGAATGGAAGTTATATCCGCTGTATATGGATATAAGTAAAGCTTTTGGCGCAGTAAGTATTCCTTTGCTCTTTCAAAAGCTAACAAGTTATAATTTTTATTGTGAATATATAGGGTTCATAATAAAAAGAGTTTTAGTAAGTAATAACCAAGAAATAGTAAGCAAAGGTGTATGTCGAGGTTGTTGTCTGAGTCCCATTCTTTTTAATATTTATACTATAGATTTTCATTCCATCAATGACGAAAACTGTATACTCTTTCAGTATGCAGACGATTTCTTTTCAGTGTGTTATGATAGACAGTTTACAAAAGCTAGAATTATTTAAGAACTTAAGATAAATGCTTTCAATAACTTGTGCAATATCAACAATCTTACTTTTAATTCCAATAAATCATCAATCATACATTTCAATAAAAGAAGACTGTGATAATATTACAATATCAGAAGTAGAACGAGGACGGAAGCTAACTTCGGCAAGCCGAAGTTTTAATACCCTTGCAGACTTAGCCGAAATTGCTAAAATTGTTTAGTGTAAACTGACGGACAGACGGACATGGCTATATCGACTCCCCTATTGATCCTGATCAAGAATATATATACTTATAGGGTCGGAAACGTCTCCTTCACTGCGTTACAAACTTCTGACCAAAATTATAATACCCTCTGCAAGGGTATAAAAAGATTAGCTATACGTAATTAATTTCATTTTTAAATAGCGGCTGTAGTATGTACTTGTCTGATTGGCAGCAACTTTTACCCTGAGCAAGGTATACATAAATAAATTAAATAAATTGCATAGTTTCATGCCAATAGCTTTTATACTGCAAAATTGTCATATACAAATAGGGAAAAAAGGGATATTTTCGCAGCCTTTAACAATTTTTCCTACGGAAGCTATACGATATAGACGTCCAATCGGCAAGCGCTTTTACCCTGATCAAGGTATACGTAAATAAATAAGACTTGGAAAAATGTATGTCAATAGCTTATACACTGCGCGAAATATTCTAAAAAACATGAAATTTTTACCGATTTCACCGTATTGTTCCTATGGGAGCTATAGGATATAGACGTCCGATCAGCACGCGCTTTTACCTTGATGAAGGAATGCATAAAAAAATACGATTTGAAAAAATGTATAGCAATAGCTTTTACACATCGCGAAATATTCTGAAAAACATCAAATTTGGACCGATTTTAGCCTATTGTTTCTATGGGAGCTATAGGATATAGACGTCCGATCGTTACGCGCTTTTACCCTGATCAAGGTATGCATAAAAAAATACGATTTGGAAAGATTTATGTCAATAGCTTTTACACTGCGCGAAATATCCTAAAAATCATTAAATTTTAACCGATTTTACCCTATTGTTCCTATGGGAGCTATAGGATATAGACGTCCGATCGCCACGCGCTTTTACCCTGATCAAGGTATGCATAAAAATACGATTTGGAAAGATTTATGTCAATAGCTTTTACACTGCGCGAAATATCCTAAAAATCATTAAATTTTAACCGATTTTACCCTATTGTTCCTATGGGAGCTATAGGATATAGACGTCCGATCGCCACGCGCTTTTACCCTGATCAAGGTATGCATAAAAATACGATTTGGAAAGATTAATGTCAATAGCTTTTACACTGCGCGAAATATCATAAATTCTTGCAAGATATATCCAATTGTTCCTATGGGAGCTATAGGATATAGACGTCCGATCGGGGCGATTTTCAAACTTGATCTGCGTACACATGTTTTAGGAAGATTGTGAAAGTTTCAGATCGCTAGCTTTTAAACTGAGCTCGCAAACGGTATTGAAACAGACGGACAGACGGACAGACGGACATGGCTATATCGACTCCCCTATTGATCCTGATCAAGAATATATATACTTTATGGGGTCGGAAACTTCTCCTTCACTGCGTTACAAACTTCTGACCAAAATTATAATACCCTCTGCAAGGGTATAAAAAGTCAACTATTTAGGAAGAATTATTAATGCTAATAATTCCTCAGTCAATCATATTGACCAGATTATTTCTAAAGCCAATAAAACTAATATGTTTCTGCAAATGCTCATTGGTTGTCATTTTGGTGTTCACCCTAATAAATCGCTTTTATTTTATAAAGTTTTTGTACGCTCTAAATTAGAGAATTCATGTTCATCATTTGCTAATTTTTCTACTGTTGTTTCTAAAAAGATAAAAGTGCATATATATTTTTATTTGCGACGGGCTCTTGGTTTAATAAAATCAACTCATATAAATATAATTTATAATTTAGCGTCTAAACTCCCTCCGGAGTTCAGACAAACATGTATAACTGCTAAAGAGTTAGCCAAAACTTTTGCATACGGTTTACCTGTAGCATCTCTTTTGTCTAACTCTTCTACTGCTAAAAACACAAGCTATGCTAGAATATATTCCGAATTTAAATACATCTTTGACGCCATCGTGCCTTTGGACAATGTTTTAATTTCAACGCTCAAGATTACAACTGACACATACTTTTTAAAAGGCTCTTGTTTAAATAAAAAATCAGCAAATCCTACCCTAATAAATACCCTCATCCAGGAAAAAATTAATTATCTATTATACAGAAATTTTGAATTATTTTATACTGAGGGCTTTGTAAATGAAAATTTTACAGGCTGCGCTTTGGTTCATAAAAGCTCAGAAGCCAGCAAAAGTTTTTTTACCAACAAAAAATTATCATCACTCACAGCTGAATTAATCGCCATAGATAAAGCCATCGATTTTGCCATAGATAACCAATACTTTAAAATTGCTATTTTAACTGATAGTCTCGTTTAAAAAAATCTCATCCAGATAACTACATCGCTAAACAAATCATAAAAAAAATCGAAAACGCTAGATTTTTATTTTCAATAGAAATGCATTCTATGACAAGCCACGTTAATATAGAAGATAACGAATTAGCTGACATTGCCGCTAAAAATGCCAAGGACAATGGTGTTTTCTTCTGTGCTCGCTGGCCTTTGAAGGACGCTTTTACTTATATATACAATCAAATTCACATGGAATGGGAAAATGAATATAATTTATACTGCAGCGGAAGGGATAAAGGTTTCACTCGCCTTTTTCCATATGTTACTTCAAAGCCTTGGTTTAAGGATAAAAAATGTAACCTTAATCGGTTAGAAATTAAGCAAATCAACCGTCTATTGAGCGGTCATGGCTTTGACAAATGCTCACTAGCTAAAATGAAAGTCATTAAAATTAAGTCATGCGACACATGCAACGTACCAGAAGATGCATCTCACCTTATTTTTAATTGTCCCGCTTTTTCAAATACACGCACTCATTTTCCAACACTAAGAAATTACAAAGATATTTATTGTTTCTTTGATAAAGAACCCATCGAATCTTACAAGCAAATCACAAATTTCATACGCACCGCTAATATTAAATTATAATGAAATCACATGAAATCACAATTAATTAATTAATTAAACATCATCAAATTCATGTTTAACACAAACAATCATTCGATACTATTACTCATTAAACATCATCACTAAAATTCATCAACATATTTAAGCCTAGTATCCTGATCGACGAAAACCGTACGCCAGTCATGAGAGAGAGCGAGAGGCAAACAGCTGGCGTTCACTTTTCGTCGGGCCTTTTTTCACGTCGGTCTCCTGTTCGACGAAAAAAATACCAGAAAATTCCATAGCGTTGCCAGTCTGCGGAAATGAACTTTGGGTGAACCCTAGCGCAAAGATTAAAAAATTTAATCTTTCAGCGTGCGCTTCCCACTGAACATATTAAAAAATGTAGGGAAAAAATCAAAAAAACCCGCAAAAGTCGATTGCAGGAGTTAACATGTGAGGACAAAATAACATTAATACTTCTGGGGTGCCTCTTGTCAGAGCAAAATGTTTCATATGTCAAAAATTTAAGAAAAACACAATTAAAGTGCAGCTATGAACTTTAAATTAGCAAATAATTATCAGTAAATTAAAATAAGCAACTGTTAAATTTAAATTGAATTGTTTTTTAATTCCTTTGTACAGCGGCAGACTTGTCTTGCCAAGGTATTTGGTAATATCTTTTAAAGGCTCTTTCCCGCAAATACGATATTTGAATTTTAACTGCTTGTCAACAAACCCAGCTGATTGACAGTACGACCGTAGCACGCTTAAATCTGATGAACTCTCAAACTTTTGGTCACACTGCAAAGATTAAGGTTTTTACGCTAGCGTAATCGTTTGCCGATCTGGATACTAGGCTTTAATACAAACAATCATTCGATATTCATCGCCTACAATTGTTTTCACCACACACATAGGAGATGGCGTTAACCCGTTTTTAGACGAGGAGGCCAAATAATTCTCCCAGCTGCTTGAGGTTAAGAGTAACTTAAATACCAAAAAAAAAAAAAAAAACTTTAGAACAGAGTAACTGGAATGCAATGCATTGTCTTTTCCTTCAAATAAACGCCAAAATTGATCGAACATCCAGTTCAAACCTTTCTAGGTTCGATGGGGCATTATCGTATATTTAATCGCTATTCTTCTCCTATTGTTTTTCCGTTATTTCTTATTCATTGCCATTTAAGTAATTTTTTTGTCTCTTTTTTTTTTAATTTAAAGACATGGAAATTTGACTCACCGCATGCTTTAAAAGCCAACGATGAAAGCGCTTTGTTCTTGGAGTTGCTGCTGCTAAATTTGGGGGGAAAGGCAAATGGAAATAGGATAGGAATCACACATGCTAACACCGGAAAAAAGTTTTCTGATTACACCCGCTCAATTCACACGCATTAGCATATGTATTTTTTAAAGCATTTTGTTTTCTTGGGAACTCGTGCTTGCAATTCGTCCGTGAGTTTAATCAAGCAGTCCCTGCATCGTTTTTTTATGTATATCAAGTGGTCCGGCAAGCAAGTCAAAGACAACTCATTAAAAAGGTAAAACTATGGATAGATTATACATTCCACTGGCATCAGGAAGTTTTTAAACTGAAATTCGCATAAATCTTCTGCGATTGCCTTTGCCGATTGTTGTGGCACAACAATTTTTTGCATGTACGAAAACAATAAGTCATTTAGATTCTTCAATAGCGTCAAAGGTTTCACTGAGTCGGATTGGAATAATTTGTTTACTGATATTATCCCTTTTAATGAGTATTGAAGAAAAATCAAGTACAACTTGTTCTCGACGTTGTACATTTGGAACAATGTATTAGTTTTATAGCCAGAGTCACCTCGTTCGAACGTACGATCCATTTCAAAATGCAGCTTTAGAGAGTCCCACTCATCTAATATTGTTTGAATGGCATTCAGTCTGGCCAGCCAACGAGTTCCAGAAAGCTTTGCAATTTTTTTTGGGTCACATCCAGCAACGATTTTATGCAAGCGTTGAAACTCGATGTTTCTGCTCGTGCTGTTTGAGAACCATTTGTGTGACTCCTTGACCATAAAGTCAAACATTTAGGAAGAACATCACATGCACGTTCAGCACAGAGGTGCAATGAATGCGAAAGGCATTTAACTGTGACGAGGTGTGGAATTATCTCCGTCAATCGAGATGAAACTGAATTGTTTTTTCCAGCCATTGCATTTGCTCCGTCAATGCCAATGCCGATCAACTTTTCCAACTCTAACTTATCTGCTTTCAGTTGATCTTCTAGGCAGTTTGTCATATGCTCGGCGTTTCCATTTTCCAGTTGGATTAGACGATAGAATGATGTGCACACTTTACGTTGAGTCCTGCTAAAGTAACGCACCATGCTGCACATGATTTTCGTCGTGTCGATGGCTGTAGTTTCATCCACTATCAATGAGAAGTGAGAATCTCCGATATCTTTAATGAGGTCTTCCAAAAGGCATGACGACAAAACATTCACGATCAGACCTAAAAACAATTGACACAGTGAATGCTAAAAAAGGTAGCAACATTTGCATATAAATTATAAATGCGTTGAATATACCTGTACATTTTGTGCGGTGCAGTTTCATATTCTTCAATGCTTGAGAGTTTATATCCAAACCTGAGATCACCTCACACAAATGATCCACTGCAAGAATACTGCAGTGTTCCGAAATGAATGCTGCAATTTTTAACTCAGCCCTCTTCCTACTTTCTTCGATTTTGGGCTTTATAAATTTATCCAAAATAGCATTGCTTTCAAGTGTTTTCTTCTCGCCAACATTTCTAATGTGCTTTTTTGTTGCAGCATGTTCGTCTAAGCCTTTGCGGTGCGCACCTATTTCTGCTTTGCAATAAACGCACAAAGCTTTAGAGGTGCTACCTGGCGATGGTTTCAACCAATCTTAAATAAAACAAAAGTACATGTAAATAAATTGTACATTAAGCTTGTGCACTGTACATTTAACGCTTAAAACTGTTTTACCATGTAAAATGTAACTCACCTTTAAAACATGCTTCAGTCTCCCATTCCTTTTTATATTTTTGGACATATTTAGTTTTTGGAAGCACTAGAGCCATGTTAATCACAGTTAGAAAACTTAAAGGCGGGTTCCCAGAAACCGCCAACATCAGCAGGTAACACTTGTACTTGTGAACAGTTTTTTTTGATATTTTTTTCCATATTTAGGTGGTTTTTATGCGTGGCAATATATTCCGAAATCACATATTCTTGTGTTTTTTTTTCAAAACATTTGGGTAATGCAATTTCCAAAAAAAAACCCTTAACTTTCCCCCTAAAAATTTCTCCCCCCTAAAATTCCCCCTAGCATGTCAAAAAACCTCTAAATCTAGGGGGAAAACCCCTGATCAGGGAACACTACTTCGGAGGTGGATGTGCTCTGTGGGAATCGGAGTTTCACATTTGTCAAAAATCCCAACCGTTTCAAACGGATGGACTCTATGGAAAGAGGGCATTAGAGTTGCACAGAAAAAAAACATCGCCTGACTATCGTATAAAAAAGTCCGTCAAATTTGGATGGGGAACTAACTGGGAATTTCCGGAACGGCAAAACCTTATGGACCATCCGTTCATCGGATGGTGGATGTGCTCTGTGGGAATCGGAGTTTTACAATTGTCAAAAATCCCAACCGTTTCAAACAGATGAACTCTATGGGAAGATGGCATTAGCGAATTGTGTAAATAATAATTGAGTTTTTCAATCGATTGTTTTGTCGATAGGAAACTCGCGGCAGTGTAAAAAGTGTAAAAGCTAGTCTGTGGGAATAGGTTATAAGTGATTTTGGGGAGGACACTTCACATTTTTCGAAGAAAATAAGAATTTACGTGCTGGCAGCAGATTGCTATATTCTAGAAAACCGTTTTCATACAAGGTTCCAGTGTTCGGATTCATTCTAAGATGTACCTGGCGCACAACGTATTTAAAATTTCTGTGTTATATATACTAACAGAGCATTGACTATGGGGACGGCACATGAAGAGTCAGAGGCAGATCAAATAAAGCCACTCCAAAGGGCGCAGAGGCAAGCCCACCTGTATCGCTTAGTACTGTTTTTTATCACCGGCAGTCTTGCGGCCTGGTCCTTTTATGCACTGACTTCTTCGAATCTGAGCGGGAAACTACGGCAGCTGCACCACCTTCCCAATGCTTACTACCTGCAGACGCGAGACGATTTTGCACTGTACTCCGTGGAGGAGCTGAACGCCTTTAAGAAGTTCTACGATAACAGCATTACCGATAGCGTCGGGGATAGTTACACGGAAGCGGAGCAGACGAACGTCAAAGAGGCGCTGGGGGCTCTACGGCTAGCTCACGAAATGTACCTTGCGGGAAAGGATGAAAAGGCGGCGCGTTTGTTTAAGCATGCACTTGCTTTAGCGCCACGACACCCTGAAGTTCTGCTTCGCTATGGCGAGTTCCTGGAGCACAACCAGCGCAATATTGTTCTGGCGGATCAGTATTACTTTCAGGCCCTAACTATTAATCCGACCAACTCCGAAGCGCTTGCCAACCGACAACGTACTGCTGACGTGGTGCAGAATCTTGATGAGCGCCGTTTGCAGTCGCTGGACTCCAAACGAGATGCTCTCTCCGCCATTCACGAATCCAACGCCGCCCTGCGACGGGCTAAAAAGGAAGCCTATTTTCAGCACATTTATCATTCAGTAGGCATCGAGGGCAACACTATGACGCTGGCCCAAACGCGGTCTATCCTAGAGACACGCATGACTGCAGAGGGAAAATCCATCGACGAACACAATGAGATCTTGGGAATGGATCTAGCTATGAAGTACATCAATGCTAGCCTGGTACAAAAGTATGTTTCTTGTTTCATCGCAGGTGTTTTTTACATTTTGGAATCGCTGCATTCTCCCTGTTACGCATTTTGCGACTTCAATATGATCCTTATAATATATTTACGAGTTGCCTGATTAATATATTTAATTTTTCTTATACAGAATAGAAATCACTATAAAGGACATCCTTGAGCTGCATCGTCGAGTTCTGGGGCATGTGGACCCCCTTCAAGGAGGCGAGTTTCGGCGTAATCAGGTGTACGTTGGGGGACATATACCACCCGTTCCAGGGGAGCTTTCTCTGTTCATGCATCGCTTTCAACGTTGGTTAAACTCCGAGAAAAGCAGCTCACTGCATCCCGTTAAGTGAGTGTCTATTCTAATGACCAAATAATGTCCAAATATAAAACCATACCGATTTATATCCAGCTATGCGGCCATCGCGCACTACAAGCTGGTTCACATTCACCCCTTTATCGATGGGAACGGACGGACCTCGCGTCTGCTAATGAACACGCTTCTAATGCGAGCAGGCTACCCGCCCGTTATTATTCCTAAGCAGGTCCGTAGCAAGTACTACCACTTCCTAAAGTTGGCCAACGAGGGCGACATTCGGCCCTTTGTGCGGTTCATCGCTGACTGCACCGAAAAGACGCTAGACCTATACCTGTGGGCCACCAGCGAACTGCCTCAACAAATACCCATGCTCATTCAGACGGAGAGTGAAGTCGGAGAGCGTCTGGCTCAAATGCAGTCTCCTTACATGAAACAGTTATATGAATCCGGGTCTGGATCCCAGCCTTGACTCTGCTGGATTTCTTAACATTAGCTAATTCTTTTATCTAATATTTAAACGTTCGTGCTTATTTGTACAAATTAGTGAAAAGCTTTAATTTGACTATATTAGTAGATTATTTTACTGACAAAATATTGACTTTAAACTGTGATTAAAGACAACCAAGTGTTGTACACTGTGCCTTATGCACAAACCAATTTAATTCGGCTCCGCTTTCATTCGGGGGGCCCCAGACCTTGCTTTTCTGCTGTTTTGAAGTCGGAAATTATTAAACCAGCATATTTTCATAAAACTCAATAAAGATATTTGACCCTCATTTAAATATTTTGGCATTAATCGTGTTAAATGAATAAAGTAGGCATTTTTCATAAACGTCTTCGCCGTCAATTCATGTTGCTACCTAATTTGTTTTGTATTTTCCAAGTTAGTGCCAGATTAAATAAACAAAAAGAATGTTTAATTGTGTGCGTAATTTTTGTGTAATTAAAAAAAAAATTGTGCTATTCTGAATACTTCGAGGTGGCAAATGTGCTTTTATTTATGAACAAATAAAAAAATACATTAATTATTTAAGTAATAAAAGGGAAATAGCCCGAGATATCTACGTTTTAGATCGGTCATTAGTTTTCTGCCACCGAAATGATTAGATCCTATGGTCCGTTAAAAAGTTGTTAAAAAACAAGATATCTTGGTATTATTTTAATGAAACAAGAAATGTGTTGCATTTCTATTTGGAATTGGCTGAAAAGAAATATAAGAGTAGGGAATCGGTTATTAAAAGCGATTGGCTGGCAACTAGCAGCCACGCCTTAATCTTGCCTTATCCCTGCGTGGGATACTGGCCGTCGTCTACCTTGACAACTTAAAATTAGATTTTAAGAAACTTTTATAACTTACCTCCTTTTCTTTTGTTCGCTTCGTGATCGGCAGCCTTGTAACTAGCGAATTCCAAGCGCAAATGGCAGCGTATACGCTGAATGCTTACACGTCATCCTCAAGATTTAGCAGTTTTTGAAAGGGCTGAAAATCAATTGAGGGGAAGCTCTTTACGATGCTTAATCAGACCTTTTCCTCCGTATACTTAGTGCTATTGATCCTGATGCTGATCGAGGCTTTGAAGTGTGGAACTGCACTCGTGTGCTTAAGGGACAGCCACTTCGGAAAGCAATATTAAAATAGCCGACGAATTTGGTCCCAAACAAAAAAGGAAAGCTAGCTTCGGGCGGAGTCACCAAAATTATGGCATTTCCGATCAATCAGTTATATGACAGCTATAGGATATAGACAGCCGATCCCGGCCGTTCCGACTTATATACTGCGTGCAAAGGAAAGAAGGGTGTGTGCAAAGTTTCAATTCAATATCTTTTAAACTGAGAGACTAGTTCACCTAGAAACAGACAGACAAACATACTGACATGCCGTTATTTATTAGCTACCTACTTAAAAAACGATTAAAACGAATGGGACTTGATCATCACTTGTATTTCAAGTTCTTTAAGATCATCGTTGCTCCAATCGATATGATGTTTCCCATACCATGTTTTTTTGGATATGATCAAACCGGAGCAGATTACAAGATGCTAAAATTTTGCTTACAGTAAATTTGTCAGAATTACAACGCAAAATTAGGCCATCAATTTGTAAAAAGCAGAATTCGAATAAAACGTGGCCATTGCCATTACCAACTGGATAGCTTACAAAAAAGGAGGTAGGAACCTATCACGCGAAAGACATTCAGAGCTAATTCCCGGTAATATTGTATCTAACGAAGAGATATTATCGTTATTTGTAACCAAGTAACAAGTTTAAATACAAAAATTTCAGTCCCCATTTTTTCAGCCAGATATCTGACAGTAAAACCTAAACCAACTTCCACAGACTTATCTACTCCCTTATCAATGTATACTGTAAGGAGGCCATTAAAGTCGGTTAAGTCTCCCTGGAAATTTTCGGTATATAAACGCCCACCGGCTGCAATCACTCTCTTCCTTTTAACCAGGCAAAGTTTCATATATATCTCCCGTCTAAGTACTCTGCACAACGGCAGAGGTTAAGTTGAAAGCGCAGTAAATTAAATTTTACCCTAGCGCTGATCTTGTGAAAATCATTAAATCAAGAGAAAACGAAACCAAATTTGTGTCCCAAAGTGCATTACGTTAGGGGTTGGCAAAACCCCAGTTGCCACTTGCATGTGCTGGTTTTCGGAAACACTTCCGGCGGGAATCATTATGTTGACGACTTTTTTAATTCCAAGCCAAACGCCAGTCTACTAATAAACTTAAATTCTATAGGCCACTTTTTTACAAGTTCCACAAAAATTATGCACCTCCTCACAGGTAAACTTGTAAATGGAAATGCTAATTCAACGAAAAGCGGTAAAATCTTTGTATCTTTATATTCACTCCAAAGGACGGATATTGAGTGACGTATGGCAACCTAGAATTAACTGGGATGATAAACTTAAATGAGATCTGCTATGCAAATGAAAATTTTTGAACCTCTTTATAGTCAATTGAAAGCATAAAAATTTCACGATGTTACAGCTCTAGTCTCACCGAACTTTACATATTCAACGACGCGAGGAGCAAGCAAGTTCCTCAGCAGCATATTTAAGAAGTTGAATACTTTTTTATTCAATTAATTTCCTCTGACAAGTTAATACGAAGCACGGCCTGGACTCAAAGGTTTTGGAATAATGACTCCAAGTGTAATTCAGGAAATCGTAAGTTAGGAAATAAATACATCTATCAAGACGACTTATCTGTGTTAAAAACTTGTAAGCGTTCTCGAAAACCAAGTATGTATATAAAACATTCTCTATATTTAGATGCGGATGTGGATGGCAGAATCGGTTGGACAATGAAAATATTAGCGTGTACCAAACATTCAATAATTTTTGTATGGCAGACATGAATTTACCCAAATTATGATTGAAAATTTTATATTGATGCCAAAGTTATTGCATATTGCATGAGAAAACTATATCTGTTGCAAACGAAAAATTGCAAAGACAGAGACAATAAAAATAGGATGGCGTTTTCAGGAACGATTTTTAACTCATTAAAAACCATTCAAGACAACAGGAGTGGATTATTTGAACCGTTTTATGTAAAAGCAAGCAGGAACTCCGGCAACTATAAGTATCCACAAGCGATACTAATCAAGCATTTAATGTTGAAATAGCGCATATGTTAGATACTACAAATAGTCCGTAAAAATGATCTGGTCTGATAATAGAACAAACATTCGAAATGCAGCAAGAAAAGTACTAGCGCCGCTTAAAGAGCTTGACAGTGCTTACATCAAACCATATTTGGTAAATAACAAAATAACATGGAATTTCATTACATTTTGGTGAATGTTGTGAGAACCAAAACTAATTGAACCAGTCCTTTAAGCAAATGCAAATCCGAAAATTCTAAAAGAGCTTTGTCTAGGAATATCTTATCGGTTTAAATGGGTTCACGATGTAAACAACATACAAGTTGGGGACATTGTCATCATAAAGGATAATATGCCTCGCTGCCAATAGCCCTTTGGCCGTGTTTACCCTGGATAAGATTTAATGCTGCGTGCTGTCGATCGAAAGACAGCTAGGAAAAAAATGTCGAGGACAGCAAAGTGTCCGAAATCCGAGTAGATCCCAACGATCCCAATTTAAGGATTGTGCTGAGAATAGGAGGACCGCTTTAAGCCGCAACTTAGTATTAACAATTAAAATTTTCTAAAATTTGATTAAATGTTCTTTATGTTCCAAATTGTACTTTTGTTAGAAGAACTGATCTGGTCTCTAAGTCAAAAGTGAACCAAGGCCCTTTTTAACACAAGAAAGAAAGCAAGCTTCGACATGTCCAAATTTACATAGATAGCCTTGCAATTATTACAAAACGACTACATTTCGATTTCTATGCCTATATTACTAAAAACAATGAAACTATGTATGTCGATTTTGCGCTGCATTTTGCCATCGTTTCTATTGCAGCTATATGATATTGTTGTCCGATTTTGACAAAACTAAAATTGTAATACTGATATAGTAATGGAATATTTTGATAAATAGAGAAACAGCAATAAACAAATTTTTTTATTTTATTTATTTTTAATTTAATTTTTCGTCGCAATGACTTACCAGCGACCGACTTGAGGGACGCGCAACCAGAATGCAGTCTTTTTATACTGTTAGTTAAATTTTAAAGTTAAGATTCGTAAACTTATTGTTAGTCTCAAAATTAAGAGAAGATTCAATAAATAAAAAAAAAAGTTTATAATAAAAAACAAGAGAGAACGCTATAGTCGAGTGCCTGGACTATTAGATACCCGTTACTCAGCTAAACAACTTAATATAAATATGCCTTCTTTGCCGGGCAATTGCAACTGTGTACAATGTAAATACATATGTACAGATGTATATGCTTACATACATACACACATACGCCATTGTTTGACTCAGACCTCCAATTTGGCTAACTTGATTTGATTTGCATAGGTATTGGGATATACATAGTTCGGTATTCACAAATGAAAACCATCGCAATTTCCTTTAATAAAAATCCTTATCGAGAATTAACGTTCACTCTGTCAACGTGTCTGCACCTTGGCCAGCTGTTCCAAAGTCATCCGTTAGATGGCGCTATGAAAGGCGGAAATGTTGGCGCTAGCCAGGCTTAAGCGTTTAATGGGTTTTTGGGCGTTATAGTGGGCGTGGCAAACTTTTATTAGGCCAATCGATAGGTATTGACGAAACAAATATAACAAACTTGCGCTGCGTAGGAACTCCTAAAATCTACATGCAAAATGCCAATCTTCTAGCTTTTATAGTTTTCGAGATCTCAGCGTTCATACGGACAGCCAGCAAGGTTTAAGGCAAACATTTGTGCTAAAATCAACGCTATAACACCCGAGATGCTCGGAAAGGTAATGGCAAATGCAGAAAGATGAGTCAATTTGTAATTGCTAACAAGGGTGGGCACTTAATTGATGTTGTCTTGTAAAACTAGTCCAGATAAATTGGAAGGAACCAAACTGAATAAAAATACATCACTCATAGAAATCAGTTGTTTTTTTCCCAAAGTTATTCAATGCTTACATGCCGACATAAAAGATGGACTATGACAACTTTTCGGAAAGTTTCAAGCTTTCAAACTGAGGGACTAGTTTGCGTAGAAACTGGCGGACGGACATGGCTAGATCGACTGATCAAGAATATATACTTTATAGGGTAAATTTAGACTAAGGTATAAAGCGACTATGGCCTTCCGCTCGTGTAGGATGACAGTCGTAATTTAATTTAAGTGAATGAGAATAATTTTACATTTTATGTTTGAGAGCGGGTTTTCGAAAAAATGAAATGAATTTAGTTAGTTTTCGTTGGTAGGGTTCGCTATGATGTTGGCTGAGACGCTCGGAAAAATGTGCCAATTAAATATTTGTGAATTCGTTAGGTTATTGTTATGTTTATTTAAGTGCGCTTTTTTTTTCTTTCCTTCGCTGGTTTGTCAGCACACTCGTTGCATTTTATGCCGATGTGCATTGGGATCCAAATGAGTTTAATTGATGTGTGCGGTTCGGTCCTTTGAGGGGTTCAGGTCCAGAATTATGTGGAGGTGTAGTGTTGTGATGTGTTTGAGCTGTGGTTTCGGCGGTGGATGAGAAAGAATGGAGTGAGCTGTCCTAGTCTCGAGATGTTAGTTTTGGGAGGAAAATTTTGTTGTAGTAGTTTTTGTTGTTTTAATACCAATGAGTTCTTGTTGTGTTTTAAATACTAGGCATCTTCTTTTGGTAGAGTTGTGTGTGTCAATTATTTGATTTGTAATTAATACATTTTTGTGGTCTTGTGGATTTCTCTTGTGTGATTGAGTCTGTGTGGTGCTCTTCTCCACAGTTATATCAGATTTTTTGTTTTCGCAGTACTTGTGTAAGTTACCGAATTTAAAGCATTTGCTTCATCTTGGCGGTAGTGGTATGTAATCCGTTACTGTGGTTCTTTAATAGCCTATTTCAATACGATCGGGAAAGTCATGGCGACAAAATGTAATTATTATGAGACCAGTTTAGTGTATTGTCAAGACTTACTTCGATTTTAATGTTGGGCGCAAACGATGTCAATTGCAGCTATCCATAGGTCTGGAGGATTCTTTTTGTTTTAAAGAGTAGTGTTCCGTTTCTAAGTTTTTGGCAGTCGATTTGTTTTTAGGAATGGATTTATGTTACTAATATCTAAAGCTTCTGTGTAAATCAACTTTTAGAATTGAACATGGTTTAAATCGAATTGTAAGTGAATAAAATTGTAACAAAAAGGAGTGGCTTTTGATCATGCTATACAACCATCAATCTGCCTCGACATCGATAAAAATCCCCGACCTCGGTATAGCTAGAACAGCAATCGCAAGCCGCATTCTATCAATTTCAGTTGAGGGATTCGGAGTCGCCCAGCCAAACGACAAAAATAGCTATTTAAAAGTGATTTTCATTTTAAATTTGTAACTGTTACGTTTTCTAATGTGTATTAATGCTACTAAAATTAAAAAGTGGTTATTTACGACTCTGGTAAATATACATATGTCAGAATTAAATGTTTTCCGCTTGCGCACTATCGTTAAGTGTTCAAATAGTTGTCTTTAGTAATAAAACAATGCTCATGCCAAATTCTTCATCTTGTTCTGTAGCATTTTCAGAAAGCAATTATGTCACGCTACTATATTAATTTTAATGGGTTTATGCGTTGTGTTTAACATGATTACGGGTTTGTATCAAAATCTCTACATACATACACTCGTACATCAAACAAAAATAATCTTCAAAAGCTTAATATAAATATTGCACATGTGCGAATTTAAGTGCGGCCAGTTTCTACAATTTGGCGCGCTTAAGGTAGTCTTTGTAAGTGACATCTCGCCACCAATGGGGGCGCTCGTATACACCCGGAGTGGAAACAATCGTGCGTTGAAGATGCTGGTAGACCTGCAGAAAACTTAGATTTGTTGGCAAGAGAAGGTGTTTGTTGCAAGAGACCACTTACATTTCCATCGCTCATTCCCAGGGGTGAGTTTAGAATAAAGTCGGTAGGGGCAATGGCATCCACCAGAGCAATGGCTTCATCCTTCAGAAGGGGAAGTAAACCCAAGATGCCTTGCTCGTACAAGTCCAGTTGTTGCGAGTTTTCGCGGAAATAGCCACCGCGGTAAAAAACAGCAGAGTATTTAATGACCAAATGTGCGCCATAGAAGGAGAGTACATTCTGCAGCACATTCTTCTCAGCAGAGGCGGGCAGGCTGCGCACAAACTTATAAAACACGTAGTAGATGGTACGCTTAAAAATTCCCATCTCGGTTAATATTATTCTCAAATCTAGAAAAGGGTTAGGCTTCTCACCTCGCCGTATATTATAGAAAGCTTCTGAGCAGCAAAGACCTGGATATTGTTACGCGTTTCAAACGCATCCTTCCCATTACGCTGTTCTTGCTCGACCCGCTTGACCGTTGTCTCCAACTGCCAGGCGGTAAGCCAGTTAAGCGCTTTTAAAAGATCTTGAAATAAGATAACAAATTTAGGAATTAAAATGGCAATTTGCGAAAATAAAAAACTTAAATGTCCGAAATTTCTATCATTATAATAGAAAGCAAATCGAAAAATCTTTAAATTTGTATGGTACCTAATGACTGACGTTGGATAGTGAAATCGGTGAAATTATAGTCGTTGAACTCGACTGTATCGTTGTTTTTATTATGTTTAATAACTAAACCAATACTTACTAAGCGGATCCATGGATTCGGCAGGTGTACGCTCCTGGCACTTGCTTTGTAGAATTTCTTCCACATCCTTGAGAAAAGAGACTGTCTCCAACGGAGAGACGGACACGAAGTCAGCGTTGTTGCGTCGAAGACTGATTAACCAATTTGATGCTTGCTGAATAAGCGTGTTGTTTTCGCCCTCATAAGTGCAGTTGGCATCATTGTCGTTTCGTAGGTCTCCTAATCCAGATGACTTTAGATAACCATGTCCCCCACAGGCCTCACGACACTCCTAGACGTAAGGTTGCAAAAATAAAAAAGTTAATAAAAATAGAATTTCACTTAATACTAAAATTTTGGAAAACCCTGCAATTTGAAAGTAAATAGAATATGAAAAAGTTAAAGCCAAATAAAAACCCTTTTCAATATTATAATTTTCCTAATTTAATTTTTATAATTTTGAAACTTGGTTAGCTCTTTAAACGTCCCTAGCGTTTTTTTTAAGAATATAGTCCTTGAGATTCATTAACTTTGGAATTTAAATATGCTTTTAAGAACTTGCTTTCGAATGTTATTAAACAAACGGCAACTTTTATCAGTTTTGAGCAAAAAACGCCGGCTGGAAGCCTGCAAAAAAATGGCACGATCAGGGGAGGAATAGGTAATACAATTTTGTAAGTAAAAGGAAGAAAAATGGTCACTAAATAGTTTTGAAAAGTTTAATATTTCTATAATTTCTAAACATAATTTGTTAAAATAAAAAATGTTAGCATATATTTTTTTGTATACCCTATCAGAGGGTATTATAAGATTAATTTCAGTAAAAAGTTTGAAAGGGAAAAAATGGAAACGCAAAGGTCTAACGAGGAATATAAAATAATAACTTTGTTGTTTCTTAACATATACCATTTCTCGGAAATTGAGTAATTTTTAACAATTTTTCTCCCACAAAAATTGAACTATGGGTGCCACCAGACGTGATGCAAAATATACGAGAGGTCCGTAAAATTTTAATCAGACACCAAGAAAACGTAGACTTATATCTTTAAAACAGTTGACAACCTTACCTGGATGCCATCCCTCGCCGCCCATGTGGCCACCGGCTTTAGTGCCGAAGAAATGGCGTGAATCTCCATGCCCGTCTGCGACGTATCCTCGCCAGTGAAGCCCTTCATGGTCAAGTCCACGTTTTCCTTTCCTATCCAGAGCGTAGCAACACGCAGAGCGATCGCTGTGGCCAAGTGGGGGATAAGCCGATATTGCTGTGATTGGTACTCGATCACGGGCCACTCCGCTGGGCTATTTGAAGGACCGAACTGCCGCCTGCTGGCCCCGTATCGGGTAGCGATCGACACTGCCTTGCTTAACGCAACGTACGTAATAGCAGTAATGTTGACCCGGCCCACAGAGAGGGCGCCTAAAGAGGCGCCAAGTCGCTTACGCTCGTCCTTAATTTTGCTGGTGTAGTTGCCCTGCGCATCGATGTCGCCGGTTTTAGACAGCAGGTTAGCCTTCGGGATGCGATACTGGTTAAACAATACAAAGCTGCAATGTAAAAAAACTGAACTTATTGCTGCTACTTGATCCATATAGACGGTGTACTTGCCCATTGTCGATGCCGTTTAGACCTATCTTCTCGCCCATATCACCGACTGTAACACCAGGGAAGGGAAGCAGGGTACGCTCGTCCCTAATGGGAACCAGAAAAGCCTGCAGGCCCTGGTGCTTATCATCAGGAACGAACAACTGCGCGTAAACAATAGCGTGGGTGCAGGTCTTGCCCAGGTTGCCGACCCAACACTTGGCCGCTTCAAAGTCCGGCGTATGGATAATAAACTCCTGCCTTTTTATGTCGTAAGTTGCCCGGGTGCGCATGCCAAGTGCATTGGTGCCGTGAGAGATCTCAGTGAGGGCGTAGGCTCCTAAAATGCGATTGTCGGCTATCTTGGCCACATACTTGCCCAGGCGACCAGATCCGTTGGAGACCAGGGTGCTGGGGAACATACCCGTTGACAGACCGAACTTAACCGAGGTGCTAAAGTCGTAGCTAAAGATGGCCTGCCCGAAAGCCAGAAGCAGGTGCGGGGAATTCAAGTACTACAACAAGACAAAACAATTAAACAGATTCGTCTATTAGCTATACCTGACGCGTCCCACCTCGTTAACACCGTAGAACTGTTGCTCCCAGAGGAGGTGCTGCCGCTTGTTTGCCATCTCGCGGACGCGTTCTAGGCTTGACCCCTCTGGTTCCCGTTGGTAATCGGGGTGTTGCTCCATCCACTGCCAAACCTTATGCTAAGGACGAAGGGCCATGTAAACGAATTACACTAAGATACTGGAATGAGCAATTACCTTCATACGGATGTGCTCCTCGCCTTCAAGCACCATGTTCATGCGCTTGTAGCAGAAGCTTGCTCGTTGTCGATATTCGTCCAAAGGTCCGCCGCGGAAATCGGGAAAGATCCGCTTATCCTCGAGGATGTTAGTCTCGGGCTGCTCCTCATGGCGCCCGCTGTAATATACGCCCAGAGCGGTAAACAGTTGGTTTAGACTGTTTTGACCGATTTGCTCTTCACTTGCCATCGTATTAGCTACTGACAGGTCAAAGGTCAAAACAGGGAACGGACAAAAGTACTTACTTTGTGCTCAATGCAACCATGTTTCAATACGATTCTACTGACTGATGTGGCTGTTTTGAACGCCCGGCGCGAACTGCTCAAAAGTCCAGCCACTTCTAACTATTATTGTGCAACTAGCCAATGTCCAATTGCCAGCGATAATTAACCGGCTTATCCGTACTCATGGTCAGCTTCTAGTGGATTGCTTCCGCCCCGGATAAGATAGGAATGTCTCCACTTGGCCTGGGCGTGCTGCCCTGCTGAGGTGCATGTTTCAGATTTTATTTAAAGCCATGTACTCAGATCCTCGAAAACTGTCCGCCAGTCATAAGAGAGAACGAGAAGCAAACAGCTGGCGTGCATTTTTCGTCAGGCTTTTTGTTCACCTCGGTACGCAGATCGAAAAAATACCATAAAATTACATCGCGTTGCCAACCACCTGAAATTAGCTTTTGGTGAACCCTAGCGCAAAGATTAAAAAATTTAATCTTTTGGCGTGCGCTTCTTAAGCCTAGTATCCAGATCGACAAACGATTACGCTAGCGTAAAAACTTTAATCTTTGCAGTGTGACCAAAAGTTTGATAGTTCATCAGATTTAAGCGTGCTACGGTCGTACTGTCAATCAGCTGGGTTTGTTGACAAGCAGTTAAAATTCAAATATCGTATTTGCGGGAAAGAGCCTTTAAAAGATATTATCAAATACCTTGGCAAGACAAGTCTGCCGCTATACAAAGAAATTAAAAAACAATTCAATTTAAATTTAACAGTTGCTTATTTTAATTTGCTGATATTTATTTGCTAATTTAAAGTTCATAGCTGCACTTTTATTGTGTTTTTCGTAAATTTTTGACATAAGAAACATTTTGCTCTGACAAGAGGCACCCCAGAAGTATTAATGTTATTTTGTCCTCACATGTTAACTCCTGCAATCGACTTTTGCGGGTTTTTTGATTTTTTTTTAATATGTTCAGTGAGAAGCGCACGCCGAAAGATTAAATTTGTTAATCTTTGCGCTAGGGTTCACCCAAAGTTCATTTCCGCAGACTGGCAACGCTATGGAATTTTCTGGTATTTTTTTCGTCGAACAGGAGACCGACGTGAAAAAAAGGCCCGACGAAAAGTGAACGCCAGCTGTTTGCCTCTCGCTCTCTCTCATGACTGGCGTACGGTTTTCGTCGATCAGGATACTAGGCTTAAGCGCACGCCAAAAGATTAAATTTTTTAATCTTTGCGCTAGGGATTTCAGGTGGTTGGCAACGCGATGTAATTTTTTGGTATTTTATCGTCCATCTGGGTATCGAGGTGAAAAAACAGCCGGACGAAAGGTTAACGCCAGCTGTTTACCTCTCGCTCTCCCTCATGACTGGCGAACAGTTTTCGTCGATCTTGAAGCCTAATACTCAGATCGACGAAAACTAGCGCAAACATTTAAAAATTTAAACTTTGGGCGAGCGCTTCTTACTGAACATTTTTAAAAATGGAGGGGAAAAATATCGGAACTTGTTCTTTCTTTGCCCATGGTTATGTTCATTTCATATGATCGTAAATTTATTTCTAATCGATAATGTCATCGAAGATCGATATATTGGCTGAAGTGATACCACCAATCATTTGAAGTTGTGAATTTAAACAAAGTATTTTCTAAAATGCCGAAAGTAATATACATTGCCGCACTAATGTGTTTGCATACTTGCATTTTTTGGCATTAAATTTTATTTTTAGGCTTGTGTATAATTTTTAATGATTCAATTTTTTTTATTTGGTAAAAGATTTTTTAATTGAAAGACATCTAGTTAAATTTTAAATGATTCAATTTTTTTATTTGTTAAAAGATTTTTTAATTGAAAGACATCTATTTAAATTTTAAATGACAAGGAACTTATTCGTGACATAAAAGTCATAATATGGTTTCATGTTTTCTCTCATTTGGTTGTAGCTTGTTTTTTAATTATAGCTTATTCTACCTTATTTTTTCGCGAGAAGCAATTTTTATTGCAAAATTTAAGGTGGGGTTGGAAAATAATCATTCAAAAAGAAACACCTTTTGCTCTAATGATAATAGCCTAGTATCCAGATCGACAAACGATTACGCTAGCGTAAAAACTTTAATCTTTGCAGTGTGACCAAAAGTTTGAGAGTTCATCAGATTTAAGCGTGCTGCGGTCGTACTGTCAATCAGCTGGGTTTGTTGACAAGCAGTTAAAATTCAAATACAGTATTTGCGGGAATGAGCCTTTAAAAGATATTATCAAATACCTTGGCAAGACAAGTCTGCCGCTACACAAAGAAGTTAAAAAACAATTCAATTTAAATTTAACAGTTGCTTATTTTAATTTACTGATAATTATTTGCTATGAACAGCTGCACTTTTATTGTATTCTTCGTAAATTTTTGACATATGAAACATTTTGCTATGACAAGAGGCACCCCAGAAGTATTAATGTTATTTTGTCCTCACACGTAAACTCCTGCAATCGACTTTTGCGGGTTTTTTGATTTTTTCCCTCCATTTTTTAATATGTTCAGTGAGAAGCGCACGCCGAAAGATTAAATTTTTTAATCTTTGCGCTAGGGTTCACCCAAAGTTCATTTCCGCAGACTGGCAACGCTATGGAATTTTCTGGTATTTTTTTCGTCGATCAGGAGACCGACGTGAAAAAAAGGCTCGACGAAAAGTGAACGCCAGCTGTTTGCCTCTCGCTCTCTCTCATGACTGGCGTTCGGTTTTCGTCGATCTGGATACTAGGCTAATATCAAAAAAATCTATTTAATCTACAAATTGGATGAATTTTATTGATAACGCAATGGTAAGTTCTGTAATTTTTTCAAATTTTAATTTTTTTTTAAGCTAATTTAAGATTCTGAAATATAAAACAGATGAAATCATAGATATGAAGTGTGACAGTATTTTTGAGAGTAAATTAGAATCAGCCGAATTTGTTGACAAAACCTGTATGTCAGCTATGAGAGAGAAAGACAAAAACAGCTGGCGAACACTTTTCGTCAGACTCTTTTTCACAACAGCACTCAGATCGACGAAAAATTACCACAAAATTACATCGCTTTTCCAACCACCAGAAATAAAGTCTTGATGATCTTTCATCAGGCCCTAGTGAAAAGATTAAAAAATGTAATATTTTGGGGTCCCTCTTGTCAGAGCAAAGCGTTTCTTAGGTAAAAAATGTACGAAAAAAAAACGTTAAAAAACTTTGAAAAATCGCCTGCTAGAAGCGGCAGACTTGTCTTGGCATGTAAAGCCTAGTATTCAAATCGACTTCGCTAGCGGAAAAACTTTAATCATTACAGTGTGACCAAAATTTCGAGAGTTCGTTCGAACTGACATATTACGGTCTTACTGTCAATCTGCTGGGTTTGTTGACAAACAGAAAACCAAACAAATTTAAATTAAACGAAATTGTCGAGTTCAAAGGAAGCAAGAGTGAAAAATTCCCTTGTACCTTCAATAAATATTTTTTATTAGCTAATTGTAAACTACAAATATAAATCTGAGGAGATACTCTTGTTCTGCAAGGTGTTCTGCTCCATGTTATGAATACGGTATGCGCCTGGAAAAAAGTGGAGCAACTCTTAATACTGCGAATGAATGTTTCAATTTTCACTGTCAAGAAGAAGATCTTAGAGTTGTACCGAAAAAACATCGCCCAACTATCGCATAAAAAAGTCCGTCAAATTTGGATGACGGAAGACGGCATGACAGTGGGCAAGCGTCCGAGTCAGCCCAAACAAAAGGACTTTGAAATTGAATTAGAGATAATGTCCTTAACAGAGCGTGTGCCAAAATCCCGTGTATTTAGGCATAGTATATAGGCAAATAGGGGATGCCTAAGTGAAGTTTTTGGAAAATTTGGATACAATTTTTAAGAAAATCGCATTACATTTGGCGGATTTTAAAGGGATGTGAAAATGGCGCCCACTCCATTACATGAACCAATTCGTTAGCCATGGCATAAACCAACATATTTTCTGTCGTTTAAACTACCAATCGACGCTAACTTTTGAAACATTCCTACGCCCCTCACAGAGCGTGAGCCAAGTCAAAAGATATTTTAAAAAAGTTCTAAGCAATCAAACTAAATTTAAGGAAAGTTTCAATCGTTAGATTGCTTAGAAAATTTTTTAAATATCTCCTGACTTGGCACACGCCATTTTTTTACTATTTTCAAACATTTTAAATTTAACAATTACTAAAAACTATTTAAATTAAATCGAAGTTTCGATTTTCTACACTGAGATCTACACTCCTTATTCGTTATGCTTATGCTAATTTAATTGATAACATTTGAACTTATCATAGTTATAAAACCCCGCTCGTACTTGACGGCCTCCAAAAAAGCGCCCATTTAAGTCCACCACAGCTGCAAATCAAAGAATTAGCTAATTTTTACCAATCGAATGGAAATATAGCAACCTTTTATAGCGCTTTCGATGCGTTTAAACTCCACAAATATCTTTACGGCATCTTCTGGCACTGTTCCGAACGCTTCGTGAATAATGACGCTGTTAACTTCTCCGTATTTTGTGTTGCACTCGTCCTTCACCTCCGGCTCCAAGTCTTCATCAACGTCTCCGGGCCCGACCATGTTGCGAAGAAGAACAACCTTGCTTGGTGATTTCATGATTTCTGTGATGCTGGGCTCGGTATCACCGCTGGTAGCCGCTGGGCCTGGTATGTAAGGAGGTGGCATCCCCTGGTGACCGGGACTTGATATAGTTGGGGAGTCATTCGCAGGTGGGGACAGGGATAGGGGAGGCAGAAATACGTCTTTCTCGTGAATGATGCGACCGCCCCGTTTGGAAGTCTTTTCCACTTGCAGGGCTATTGACATACCCTGCTCAGACTTTCCAAGGCCTTGGCCATCCTTAAAGCCGTATTTAGCCATTATTTTGGCTGCTACTGAGCTTGCCGAATACGGTATAGTAACGTTAGAGGATCCATCTCCACTCTCTATTGATATCTCTTGAAGTGAAGGAGGAGGAGCGATGGCGGCACCCCCTCCCAGCTTAGCTACAGAGCCCGCGGCCGGCGGGCTGTACAAGTCATCAGCGCTTTGTAGGTGGCCAAACCCGCTGAACTTCATATTTGGCGGTGAGACATCGTCTTTGTGCCCTTCTCGACGTCCGATGCGACCGCGTTTCCGCTCCCGATCCCTGTCCTTATCACGTTCGTCCCTATTGCTTCCTCCTCCGCTAGAGCTAGCTCGGGACTTCTCACTGGGTTTAGTGCTTTCCTTTAGTTTTTCGTATTCATTTGGCCACTGCGGGTCGTACTCGTCCGAGAAGTCCCAGTCGTCCTTGCTAGCACATTCCAGCACGGGAAGTAAGGCTTTGCCAGTGATTATGGGCTTAGCAAGCACGACCGCCATTGAAGCAAACAATGTGGCTTCTGGCTCGGCAGGGCGTTTGGCTCTTAAATTGACCACCGGTGTCATTAACTGTTGTGAATAAATAGAAAATATAGGATCGACGCGAATTGCTGGCGCTACTTACGGGTTTTTTGACGGCTTTCTTCACTGCCAGCTGGGTCTGCAACATTTTAATCCCGGACGACCAGCCATCAATCTGGCTAGCTCGTGGCTTCGTGTCTATATCGTCATACAGATCCATTTATATCAATTTAGAAAATAAATCCTCCAGAGACCTGAAACAGCTTGTACACAAGTGTGACGGCACCGATAACGATAAAAATATTATTCGGACCAAAAAAATGCCATTATATACAGATGACCGTCAAAATAGCGACAGTCGGTTGGTAACGAAAAAGGAACGGTGGAGTGAAAGCACGGACAAAATATTCAGATCAAATTACGAATTCGCTAGCGGAAAAACTTTAATATTTCCAGCGCGACTTCATTTTCGAGAGTTTATCAGAATTAAGCGTGCTACGGTCGTACTGTCAATCAGCTGGGTTTAATGACAAGCAGTTAAAGTTCAAAAATCGTATTTGCGGGAAAGAGCCTTTAAAAGATATTATCAACTACCTTGGTAATAAAAAAAGGCTCTGAAGAAAAGAGTTCGCGGTTTCTCTTATAGCTGACTAACATTTTTCATCGTTCTAGGCTGTAATATATGCTCGCTGTTCAGTGGGAGTAGTTTTAGGCTTTGCTTTGGATATCGTTTCTTTAGCGTGGTGGATAAACGTTTCTAAAAACGTCTTCCCGCAGAGATCCATCCACCATCCGTTAAACGGATGGTCCATAAAGTTTTGTCGTTCCGAAAATTTTCCAAGAGTTTCCTATACAAATTTTACGGACTTTTTTTTGCGGTGTTGGGTAATATTTTTTTAGTGCAACGCTGAGTTCTTCTTTTTGAAATAAAACTGAATCTTGCTTCGACAAGCCGAAGTTTTAATACCCTTGCAGACTTTGCCAAAATTGCAAAAAGTGCAAAAGTAGCGAGAAGAATAACAAAAGTTAAAAAAAAACCCGACGTCTTAATACAAAGTCCACTCCCTTATCAGCGATCTTATTAATCCAATGAAGGAGAAATGGTAGATCGGAAAAACATCAAATGTGGATTGATTTTACCACTAACATACAACATATAGACTGGTCATTTCATACAAGCAATATGGACACTCAAAAATCTTTCCGGGAGGCCCCACAGCTGTTAGTGGCACCCCAGACACTTCGTGTGCCTTCGGGTTTTTTCCCTCTCATTCTTATTCTCATTTTGACGCTCGCGCGCTCATTGCGCGAGTTCTGTCGTTCAGTCGCAGAGACCATAGAGTAAGAAACCGAAACCGGAATCGTGTTGCGGTTTTTCTTAGGAACCGAAATTGGAACCGGAACCGCTAACAGATTTTTATAGGAACCGAAACCGGAATCGGAACCGGTATTCCAATCGGTTTCAGTCCCTGCTGAAAAGTATACAATTTTAAGCGATTTCACCCTAATGTTTCTATAGGAGCTATAGGATATAGACGTCCGATCGGCACGCGCTTTTAACTTGATCAAAATACGATTTAGAACGATTAATGTCAATAGCTTATATACTGCTCGAAATGTCCTGAAAAACATCACATCTTTACCGATTTCACCCTATTGTTCCTATGGGAGCTGTAGGATATAGAAGTTCGATCTGCGTACACATACTTTAGGACGTCTCTGAAAGTTTCAGATCGTTAGCTTTTAAACTGAGCTCGCAAACGGTATTGAAACAGACGGACATGAATATATATTGACTCCCCTATTGATCCTGATCAAGAATAACATATATTCATATATACACCTTGGCGGACGACAAATAACTAATAAAATATATTTATTGCAGGTGGACCCAGATGACATCTGAACCTCTGCAGCGGATGGCAACCCTCAGGCAGCTCTGCGCCCCCTGCAAAGCGCGCAAAAGTAGACCACAAGGCCGAGCTTGTGGAGCTAGCGCTTGAGAAAGGTTGGAGGAGCAGCGAGCGCAGACTAAGATTATGTCATTGAATTAAGCTTGGCTGTCTGCCATTCTTGACAGTAAAAATTAAATAAAATATAAAATTATAATAAAACAAGAAAGGAAAGCTAGCTTCGGGCGGAGCCGAAATTGATATACCCTTGCAGAATATTCTGTAAATTATATTCTCTAAAATTATTCATATGATGCATTCTTAGTACTCATAAAAAATCCCAAATTCCTAACTTTAAACAATGATGTGAAAATACAAGCCGGAAAATATAAGATTTTCAAAATAACTAATGCAAATAAATAATCTGTAACAATTGTAAGGAAGTTCATTTTGCTACTTCACATTCTTCTCCAAGTCAAGGAGCTTTTTCATTTCCAAAGTCCATGACAGCTTAAAACCTATTTCAAACCGAAGTTAATGCAAGGCTTCTATCATTATTTGGCATTCAGCCTTCCCTTTGGTAAACTCGAAAAATAAACTATTAAAACTTCCCCATAAAAAATAAAACCCAATCAACGGTTGGGAAAATGTAAAATCCTTGATGGATAGTAAAAAAATATGAAAAATCAAAGATCTGAACCTTTAAATGCATTAAATACCATAACAACATGGAAAAATGTTTCAAAAAAGAATACATTTTAAAAGAACGTTTTAGTCGCTCAGAATCAAAGGAATCATAAAATGCTCTCAAGACTGCAAAGAGCAGGTTAAGTAACTTATTCAGTGACATTTATATTTTCGGACGTTGATGCACTAAGATCAGCGCAAACAAGTTGCCCTTACGACACCAAGCAGTGCTTGTTACGCGCGGAGCCTTATAGGCGTAAAAACGAGATCGCGAGAAGTTAAAAAGCACAATGTAGAAGCGGACAGACTAAGATTAGAAATACGTACGAGACTAAATACTAATACTAATTTTGTGCTAAGTAAGATAAAATTAATGCTTTTAAGCTTGGCAAAGAGTCGGTAGTAGAAATAATGTGTTATAGTCTGTTATAGTCGTTACACAGTACTCTAAACGGTTCATGCATATCAAAGTTAGATCTACAAATATTTAATGTAAGAGGAACATAGTTCCTGGTAATTCTATTGGGCACGGAGAAGCTTATGCGTCCCAGTAACTCGGGACTCTCCACATCCCCGTGAATAAGTTTATAGATAAAAGTTGTGCCAAGCATCGTTCTACGGTTTACTAATGATGGTAGATTAATTAGGAGGAGTCTACTAGAGTAGGATGGTAAAATAAGGCTTGCATTCCAGTTAAGGCCCCGTAGAGCAAATAATAAAAAGTTCTTTTGCACAGACTCTATCCGGTCTATATGTACACCATACTGAGGACTCCAAACTGCTGAACAGTACTCAAGGATTGGACGGACTAGTGAAATGAACAGAGTCTTTGTAACATAGGGATCATCGAATTCCTTTGACCACCTTTTATAAATCCAAGTACTCCCCTGGCTTTATTTACTATAGAAGTAATATGGTCACAAAACTTAAGTTTTGGGTCAAGGAGGACGCCAAGGTCATCAACTTGCGTAATTCTAGACAACGCACAACCACCCAGCGTATACGTTGCGTATTGTGGGTTCACCCCAAAAAATGTCATTACTTTGCACTTAGCGCTATTTAAATCCAAAAGATTTTCACAACACCATGTTTGAAAAGCATTTAGGTCAGATTGTAAGTCGGAACTGCTAGAAATTTCGTTATATTGCAGGCATAACTTAACGTCATCTGCGTACATAAGGACACGCGACTTTGTCAAGACTAGAGGGAGATCGTTTATAAATAAAGTAAAAAGAAGTGGGCCAAGGTGGCTTCCTTGTGGGACCCCTGAAGTAACTCGGATCAAATCCGAGATCGAGTTTTTAAAAAGCACTCGTTGAGTCCTACCACTCAGATAACTTGAGATCCATGTTAGAAGATCACATGGAAACCCTAATAAGTCTAGCTTTAATACAAGAAGCGAGTGATTTACTGAATCAAACGCTTTACTAAAATCAGTGTAAACTACATCAGTCTGCATGTTCTTTCTAAAGCCATTTATTACAAAAGACGTTAGCTCCAAGAGGTTTGCCGTCGTAGATCTTCGCCTTATAAATCCATGTTGACATGGAGATATAATCGATCTACAAAGATGCTGCAAATGGGGTGTAATAGTATTTTCGAAAAGCTTTGGGATGGCGGATAATTTGGATATGCCTCTGTAATTACTTGTATTGCATTTATTTCCTTTCTTATGAAGGGGAATGACAAATGACTCCTTCCAAATAAGTGGGAAATGAGATGTTTTTAAAGACAAAGTAAAAAATTTGTACAGAGGTCTACACAGAGTTTCAGCACAGTATTTAAGCACGCAGCCTGGAACTCCGTCCGGACCCGGTGAATAGACTGGCTTAACTTTATGGAGATCCAAAAGAAGGGAGCTTTCGCTTAATCTCGGACAAAAAATCAAGTTTGACTTGGGTATGGCATTTGAATAAGACGGATTTGGACGGGATGAAACAGAATATGTTGTCTGGAAGAACTGGGCAAATAGATCGGCAATTTCCTGATCAGAGTTTGCCGTAGAGTTTTCAAATGATAGTGATGAAGGGTAACAGGCTGATTTACGCTTAGTGTTAACAAAATTATAAAACTGTTTTGGATCTTGTGAAAATTGGACCCTACAACGAGTCAAATAGCTTTTATAACACCGGGCGTTAAGCACGATAAAATTTGACCGAGCCCTTAGGTACCGAGAGAAGGCAGATTGTGAACCGCACATTTTAAATTTATTGAAAAGTCTGGACTTTATATTTTTTAGGTGTGACAACTCTTTATTAAACCACGGAGGTTTATTTGAAATTGACGGATAGTATAACGGAACACACAGATAAAAGAAGGAATTCAATGCATTATAAAAGATATTAACGGCCTTAGCCACGTCAGTGCATGAATAAAATTCGGACCAGTCATAGCCGGATATAAAAGTATTTAAAAGATGAAAGTTTGCCTTACGAAAGCAGCGGATTCGTTTAACCGACTTTTCGGATTTTTTATTCAGCTCTGTTCTTACGTCTACAGTCAGTTCTAGAGTTGGATGATAGGGATCTTCCGGTTGTGTAAGTGGTCCCGTTCTTGATAGGCAAACGCCTTCTGAATTTGAAACAAAACACAAGTCCAGTAAACGCCCTAATGAGTTCTTAACATGGTTCACTTGGGATAGCGCAATGTCAAGCAAGCCGTCAATAAAGTCATGCTGCGCTAAAGGAAGCAACATATTAGAGTTTTCGTCAGGGGACCATGTCGCACTAGGTATATTAAAATCACCCAATACTATTAACTGGTCTTGATTTGACAGTTTTTTGAAAATTGACTGAATACAGGAAAGGTGATTTGCGTAAATAGGGAACTCAGATGATGGTGGGATATATGAACAAGTAATGTATACAAAACTACCGGGAAACGATAATTTTATACCTAAGAATTCAATGTCATAAAATTCGTCGAAAGTTAGTAATTCAGAGGAAAAGGTGGAGTCGACAGCAATCAGGACTCAACCTCCCCGTCTGGTCTGACGATCAAGCCTATAAATAGTGTACTTACCAGGGAGAATTTCGGAGCTAAGAATATTCGTCCTTAACCAGGTCTCTGTACATACCATAATATTATATAGGAAAGAAAAACTATCCGAATACAATTTAGTCAGCTTACTAAGTAAGCCTCTTGTATTCTGATAGCAAAGAAGAAAAGAGGAGGCTAGTTTTTTGTGACAGAAGAGGATGTGGAGGGGGCTGGGGATGGTTCTTTACTGGTATTTTCCATTTCCCCTGAACTATTCTTTTTTCTCTTAGCTTCGTACTCTTTTACAAATATGCCCTCGGGCCAGAAACTGGTGGAACACACAGATGCAAAAAGAGCACAAGGAATACCAATCTTAAATGATGATACTTTCCTAGCATAAGAAAATTTAAATTGTTCGACCTTCAAATCATCAACTTGGACTTTGTTACGGATATAAGCCGTAATATCCAGTGATGAGAGGTCTGGGGCGAGCCGTGAAACAAATACATGTTTTAGCTGGGGCACCCGAACACAAGTAACCGTTTTTGGTACAACACATGCAACCCTTTTTGGTACTACAGAATTTGTACCTGTACTACCAGTATCGGCTGATAATCCGGACGTTAAGTCTACATGAGGTGTTGGGGCCACTCCTGTATTTTGATCGGACAGAGCGGAAGTACATAGCGGAGCCACATCGATTCCGGCGACTTCGGATACCGAATCACTTTTTGCCCCCGATCTTAGTACCATTTGAGTGGCGCCTAAAATTGGCAGCTGAGCTGGAATCAAATCGCGGGCAGTAGGTTGCACGGCACCTGCCATAGAATGCCCACCGACTTTTTTGCGCTTTGGGGAAACGGGCTCAGCTAGCATGCGACTAGTGAGCTGCGATTCAAGCGCCACGAGCAGGTCCGTATTTTTACGGCAGTTCCGGATTAATTCCGTAACACTGCTTTTCGTGAGCCGCCTAATAGTTATTGCCTGGTTCTCATATACAATGCATTCATCGCAGTAGTAGCGTAGGACACTCCTCTTATCGATGGCATCACGAACCAGGCCAGAATAACCAAGACACTTTGCTGTCCAGCCGAGATAACTTTCTTACAATTTTTTAATGAACAGAAAGCCATTTTCGCTGACCACGGACCACTGTGCACTATAGCGGACAAAAAAATCGAAAGCGCTCAAGAACTTTTTAATGAGAGATAGATCAGAGCGACAGAGCGGAAGCGAAACACCGAATAACTTTGATGTTAGGCACCACGAAACGAAATGGTCAAATTCCAAGTCAGAATGCAGGGTAAATATTCCTAATGAAATCAGAAAAAATAAGGTAGCTATTATTTTTTCGATTTTCTTGATATTGATTATCTTGGACCTTTGTTAATAGCGTCGCATTCACGTATGGTAATTCTAGTGAATACGAAGTTAAGTGTTATCACACAACACCGACACTGCCAATCAAAATAACTAAAAACAAGAGAGAACGCTATAGTCGAGTGCCTCGACTATTAGGTACCCGTTACTCAGCTAAACAACTTAATATAAATATGCCCTCTTGTATGATTTTCGCCGCTCGAATTAGCTCCCGATTTTTATGTTAAAATCGGTACCCAGGGAACACCTCCAATTTGGCTAACTTGATTTGATTTGCATAGTTCTTGGGATATAGTTCGGTATTGACAAATGAAAGCCATCGCAATTTGCTTTAATATAAATCCTTATCGAGAATTAACGTTGACTCTGTTGAGCACCTTGGCCCGCTGTTCCAAAGTCATCCGTTAGATGGCGCTATTGTGCCATGAAAGGCGGAAATGTAGGCGCTAGGCAGGCTTAAGTGTTTAATGGGTTTTTGGGCGTTAGAGTGGGCGTGGCAAACTTTTATTTGGCCAATCGATAGATATTGACGAAACAAATACATATCAAAAAAAATTTTCATAATAGCATCAAAACTGTGGCCACAGCTTGTGGCTTGTGGGCGTCAGAGGGGGCGTGGCACCATTTTGAAACAAACTTGCGCTGCGTAGGAACTTCTAAAATCTACATGCAAAATGCCAATCTTCTAGCTTTTATAGTTTCCGAGATCTCAGCGTTCATACGGACAGACAGACAGACAGACGGACAGACAGACGGACAGACAGGACAGACGGACAGACGGACATGGCTAGATCGACTCGGCTAGTGATCCTGAACAAGAATATATATACTTTATAGGGTCGGAAACGCTTCCTTCTACCTGTTACATACTTTTGCACGAATACAATATACCCTTTTACTCTACGAGTAACGGGTATAACCACTTGTGTTTAGGCTGTTCTACTCGGGCGTTTAATTCCGTTTCCCATTAGCTTCGCAAAATTATAATTATAATTTTCTATGGTCACGAACATGATACAATAACATAAGGTAGTCTCGTCGGCTGTCTAAACGTTCGGGTTTTGGTCAGTGCGTGTTCGGCTTTTGAAGGGAAAGGTTGTCTGCGGACGAATTTTTTACGAAATTAACCCTTGAGCAACATGACATTTTGCAATGTGTGCCGCAAACACGTCGATGGCGTCAAATTTGTAAAGGCACCGAAATGTTTAGAAAAAAGATTAGAATATATTTTAGAATTAAGAATCTTAACAAAAGACTCAGTATTCAGAGACAAAAACAACGCCTAATTTCAAATTCAAAATTATTAAATATTAAATTATAAAAAAAAATGTAACTCCTTTTATTATAAAAGGCAAAAAAACCCCCCTGAACCATCTAAGGGTTAATCCACACATTCTATTGTCGCGCTGCTCGCACTTACTAAAAAGTTCCCATTTCACTCGCACTCATTGTTTTAATAGTAGGGTACCAAAAATTGCCGACGAGACTACCTTATGTTATTGTATCATGGTCACGAATACATACAGACAAAGTTTTTGCAGTGACTTTTCTGGGGTTTTTCTTGTGTTTTTTCGTCCATTTTTGAACGAAGAAATACTCTGCTCAAAGCAGAGTGAACATACACTTCAAATATTACATTTTTGTATCTCTTTGCTTTTGTGCTTGACAGGTCGTTGGCAACGCATTGTAATTTTCTGTTATTTTTTCGTCAATCTGTGTACTGAATGAGGGTCCTGAAGAAAGCTGTTTGCCTGTCGCCCACCCCCCTCATGGCTGGCGAATAGATTTCGTCAAAAATGTAAATACAAGTCAAAAGAGAATAAAAACAATGTTGCCGAACCAGAGCCTCGTAAAGCAATCAAGCAACAACAAAAAATAAAAACTCTCGAAAAAATATGTAACTATATATGTATGTAAATACAGTGACGTATTTACTCTCACACTTAAGGGTCCATTCTGGTTAGTTGGAATAAATAGGAAATCTTCAGTATTTTTTTGGACAACGAAAAAAACATAGGTACTTCGAACTTCTCAGATATATTTGTGATGTTTTGAAGATGATTTTGCAAGATTTCAAAAATGTTGATGCATTTCCGGAAGCAGGACACAGGGCAACGTAGGCCAATGCACGAAACAGAAACCCGATTTCCTTGTTTAGTAAAGCCTAGTATCCAGATCGACAAACGATTACGCTAGCGTAAAAACTTTAATCTTTGCAGTGTGACCAAAAGTTTGATAGTTCTTCAGATTTAAGCGTGCTACGGTCGTACTGTCAATCAGCTGGGTTTGTTGACAAGCAGTTAAAATTCAAATATCGTATTTGCGGGAAAGAGCCTTTAAAAGATATTATCAAATACCTTGGCAAGACAAGTCTGCCGCTGTACAAAGAAATTAAAAACAATACAATTTAAATTTAACAGCTATTTTTTTTAAATTAACTGATAATTATTTGCTAATTTAAAGTTCATAGCTGCACTTTTATTGTGTTTTTTCCTAGATTCTGGACCTAAAAAACATTTTGCTCTGACAAGAGGCACCCCAGATAGTATTAATGTTATTTTGTCCTCACATGTAAACACCTGCAATCGACTTTTGTGAGTTTTTCCCTCGATTTCTTATAATGTTCAGTGAGAAGCGCACGCCAAAAGATTAAATTTTCTAATCTTTTCGCTAGGGTTCATCCAAAGTTCATTTCCGCAGACTGGCAATGCTATGGAATTTTCTGGTATTTTTTCGTCGATCTGAGTACCGAGGTGAACAAAAAGGCCGACGAAAAGTATACACCAGTTGTTTGCCTCTCGCTCTCTCTCATGACTGGCGGACAGTTTTCGTCTATCTGAGTACTAGGCTTAATCGTCAAATTGGTGGTTCGTGTCTTGGCTAAGGAACTGGTTCACATAAAGGAGAGGGCGTCATTTCATCGGCCCACTGTAAAGCGAAATTCTCATAAAACTTATAAAGTTAGATCTGGGTACTGTTAACATAATATATCTTTATATAATAATAATAATAATATATAATAATAATTTGGATTACCGATATACGCTGGAATTTGGAACATGATTTTATTAATTTATTTTTCTTCTTATTATGAAAACAAATTAATTTATGCTGTCTTCCCACAGAGATCCATCCACCATCCGTTCAACGGATGGTCCATAAGGTTTTGCCGTTCCGAAAATTCCCAGTTAGTTCCCCATCCGAATTTGACGGACTTTTTTATGCGATAGTTAGGCGATGTTTTTTCGGTGCAACTCTGAGTTCTTCTTCTTGACAGTGAAAATTTAAACATTCACTACGAAAATTTAAAAAATAATGGCGGGTAACTTTTCAAAAAGGAAGGCGCCAAATCAAAAAAATGCTGTTTGTACTTGTAATAATTAATTAACTACTGATTCATCCCTCTGGCAGAATTAAGAGTTGCTCCACTGTTCCCTAGGCGCATACCGTACTCACAACCTGCAGCACATTGGAGAACGAGAAAACAAAAAATAAACATTTATATATAATGAAATTGATTTGCTACCATTTAGACAATATTGGGCAAAAGTGGCGCATATATTTTCGGCACGCTGGCAAAAATCTGCAGACCTATTAGTTCGATTTGGTTGTTCGCGTAGATCACTTGCAGTCTGTCACCAAGTATCATTTACAACGCTGTTGAGCTCATTTCAAATGTTGTGCAAAATGCAACGGGCTAAAATGATGAGCCACAGCTGTTCAGATCAGCTGACATCGGATGGTGGATGGTGGATGTGCTCTGTGGGAATCGGAGTTTCACATTTGTCAAAAATCCCAACCGTTTCAAACGGATGGACTCTGTGGGAAGAGGGCATTAGTGAAACCGTAGTATGGTTTCACAATTGCCGCTAATTTCCACATTACAAGGAAAAACAATCGTTCTAGACATCGATTATGTTTATTAGGAAATCGAATATTAAATTCATCGATCATTCAAACATCAATTTTTTCATCTCTAGCGAAAAACATAAAAAAAAATTAAAAACACCTGGATTATCGTTTCAAGCTTCAACAGCGATGGGCAATGAAGGCAGCAAACTAAAAGGGTTAATTATTGAAAAAAATGCAGTGGAGGCTAATGATTTTTGGACGCTGTATAACGCACAGTTACCGACGACATCCAATGATGAAGGTTGCTGCCAGAGGCTGTCGTTATTCCAGGGCGAAATCTTCGTGAAGGGACTGCTGTGGTCCAATGGAATGGTCCCAATAGAAAGGGCAATAAAAGTATACTTATAGTAAACTGCAAAACAACTACTCACTGAATGTCTCCCCCTAGAATCTAATGGTCTATCGTCACCCATACATATTAAAATATGTAGCTACATGGGACCAGTCAGGACAGAAGCATCTTGCAACAGAGAGGGTCAGACCTTTAAACGAGGTATTAGCCCAGCAAACCAACATTGAAATTTGTCTCGGTCTACGGACGATCCTATGCAGCTTAATATTTTTAATTGAGACGGCTCTGGCTAGGCACTTGAACATTAATACGCATTCCATTTACGTCACGGACAGTGGCAGCTGGAGGCTGGCTGGCTTCGAATACGTTTGGAAAGCGGTAGAGGTCGACAAACAGCTGCTTGACGTGGCACGTTCCTTCATTAATCCCAACATTCCCGGAGAGAACTGCGAGCAGTTTTCCTTTGCCTTTCTTTGTGAGCAGGTGCTGGATAGAAGTAAAAGTGAGAGAGGTGATGGGGATGACACTCCGCATGCTAAGGAGTTTCTTGAGTATTGCGGCACTCACTTAAAACACCAAAATACAAACCTAAGACCCAGACTTTCGGCCATCCTGCTACATCCTTATTTCAACCACGAATTCGTGCTTATACATTCCTTTCTCTTCGAATTACCGTTGAAGTCCGTGCAAGAACGTCAGCAGTTCTTCGGAAGTTTGGTTGAACGTCTACGATGCTTCGACGAGGAAGTTGTTGCCTCACAGCTGGCGTGTGACTTGCTTTCTAGAATGGTTCTGCTGGATCCTGCCGCACAGAAATTCGTGACTCCCCATGTACTCCGTACGAAAGTAACAGATAAAGCGACGGCATCGTTGTTTTCTCCGCAGACCTACGTTCAATATTTAATGCCACACATACTCAAGATGTTCCGTCTGCGTGATGCCCAGATCCGTTTGATACTCCTGGATTATTTTATTGACTATATTCATCTTTTAAGTGACGAACAACTACAAAGTGAGATTCTTCCGCATTTGCAACTTGGTATGAGTGACACCAACGACGTTTTGGTGGCCCAAACGCTTAGGTGCATGGCGGATTTGGTTCCCATACTGGGAGCCAATAAAGTTTTGGGAGGAGATGATCGGCGACGATGGTTTTCTGATGGTCGCCCGCATGCTGCTGTCTACGCCGTTAGCCCGAATTCCATCCCAGAGCCACGATCCATTACTCCCCTAATAAACACAAGATCCTTCGACATAGAAGACGACTTCATGGTCTCTGGAAGTCCCCTACCCGCCGAAAGCATAGTGCCTCCCTTATCCATCCGCCTTAGTCCAGACGGTGGGGAAGACGAGAAGGGAGGTTTAAATTTAAATGAAAAGTTGCGGGGTGTCAGCCACAATAGCGACCCCGAGACTAACTCAAACGGCTCTCCCATAGGCCTTAAAAAAACTTTAGACATCCCGGATGAAGAGGGCGTTTGGTCTGATTGGGATACTACAGATGAGCTTCATCGCTTACACATTAATGGAAAAGAACTAGACGATCAGGTCGTGCACGCTTTGGAAACCAATGGCAGTGCACCGGCTAATCAAACTTCATTATCTGACTCATTTAGCACAGACAACTTGAACCTATCCCTCGAAGTAAAAAAAACACTGTCGAAAACGGATCGTAAGTTTATCGATGATCTTAGCGCGCTGGATATACAAGTGCAATCGGTGTCCAAAAGCTCAGAGTTAAGCGAGTTTGACTTCTTTAAAGACATGGAGCCAGTTATTGAAGCAAAGACTAGTAGAAGTGAGACGACGGAGCTGATCAACAGCCGTTTCGCTGCTGCTGCACTCACCGCCCACAGCAATGATTTGGATTCTGAAGCGGATCAGGGTTGGGGCCACGAAGAACAAGATGAAGACGACATTGTCTGGGGCACGAACGCATAAGTAAGATTTTAGGACGAAATCATACAAACAGTATGATAATCCTGATTATTCTGTAAAGACTTTAATTTAACTGTAAACTATTCAATAAAGTGCTATAATTATTGTAAAGTACATTTATATGCATGTTTAGTTATTTTTAAATTTGTTTCCATTTCTTCGCATGTTTTTTTAAAACTACTGGTAAAAATGCTGTGTTTAAGCAAAAAAATTTTAAAATGCATTTACTCTTAAAGATTTTTCATTAATCATTTGACTAAAACATTTTTATAAACTCAAAAAACTAAACTAAAATCCAGAAATGAAACTATTAGGGCAAAACAAAAATTGTACTCTAATATTCACTTTAAAAAAATTTAATATTGAAAACAAATTATAAAAATTCTATAAATTTCAATTTACTCATGATTTTATTTCTGTTTTCTTATATTTAAAAAAGTTTTATTTATGCATAATTTTTTGTATGTTTGCCTTTAGCATATCATGCTTATCTTAATCAAAGATCTTAGTAACCGTAATTACATTATTAAATTTAAACAAGATCAGCTGAATATGGTTTCTTTTCATTCTAAACACATACAAATCGCATAAATCGGCGACAAATTATTTTATATTTAATTTAAAGTGAGCTGCACTCGGCTGTTTTTTTTACAATATGCGAATTGGGAGTTCAGGAGAATCAGTAAACAATTTTAAAATATGTATAGCTTTAATAAAAAGGAGAGCTTAGCGAAATGTATGAGACTTATGTATGAATCTCACGTCATTAACATCCTCATTAATTGTGAAAGAATGTACAAACTAAGAGTAGTTGTAAACAACAGATATTAAAAAAAGCACGCATTTCGAATAAGTATTACTTTTTTTTTTTAAACTTTTTCTTACGTCTGGTTCGCTCTCCTATTTGTTTATCTTTTAATTTAGATGATCTCTCTCTTGCTTGTTGTTTTTAGGTTCATGTGTTTGATTGTGGATTTGTGATTTTGTATGAAAATGGTATTGATTTATTTTATTGTTTCAATGGATTGACTTTCTATTAGACAGACGAAGCAACACACATTGCAACATTTTCAATTCAGCTCCTTGTCCTCTAAGTACTTGTATTCAAAGGTGAATCCCTCCTTCTTTCGTTGACTCCACTTTTCGTAGTCAAAATAGATGTACGTACCCTGTGAATGGTGTGTATCTTTATTAGTAACTAGCTCTTCCTTATCATGAGTGGTCTAGTTTACCTGTTCGTAATCATCGTTGATAATTTTGGGTTCCTCGTGTCTTTGAAACCACATCATGTACTTGGTGTGAAAACGCCAGCTCTGCTTTTTTAAGGCCTTAGCTGCAAGATATTGGGCTTTGGTTCCCTCCATGTAATAGAATACAAAAAACAGCGTCTCCGTTGAGAGTCGTTGATAGAATTCAACGGTATCATATATTGGCAGCTGTGCCTTGATTAAAATATTTATTAGATAAGGTATCCAGGCAAGATGTAAGCCTAATAAAAATAACTCACCTGTGGATAATGCGCCGGCGTGGGAACTGGTGCGCGATGAAAGTACGTTTGTAGCTTCTCCGTGTCCATAGGCTGTGGCAGGTGATAATAGGCAGCTTCCATCATCTGAAACTGTATTTGATGCTCCTTCTGGAGTGGCGTTGGCCCTAATGGAGTTACTCCAAGCAAGGTGGGAATGTGCGCTTCCGTAGTGGCCATCTGCTGGTGTTGGCACGAATGCACTTTGGCATTGCCGCTGTTTGGCTGACCTGCAGCGTTTGCAAGATTCATAAGCCCACTGCCGGTTGTAGGACCGTTACTGGTTGCAGCGGCGTGCGCCGCTGTCGTAATTGAACCGATCGCAGCCGCGGCAACCGTGGTAGTTTGGAGTTGTTGTTGTTGATGCTGCGATGCCACTTGCTGCTGCTGTTGATTGGCAGTGCTTTCTGAGCTGAAACTCTGTTGGAGGAGTGATTGCTGCGTCTGCTGCTGTCTTGTGTCAACGTTGCTTGTTTGCTGCTTATTTAGTGAATTAGTATCGATCGCGGATCGATCAATGGCTTCCTGTGCCATAGTTTTTAGAGAAATCGTATCGACGAAAGTGCTGCTGTTGTCACTAGTATGTTCCGAGACAGGCAGCCCTGCAAAATAAAATTATCAGTCAGTTTAGATAGTGACAAATGCAATTTTTCCTTGGCATATGACGATTCTTATGGGTTGTATTTATGAAATTATAAACCCCTTTTACATGAGTTAAGTTTTCCAATTGCAATTCGGAGTTTGTATTATTAATACACAGTTATTTAAATGGACGTAGTAACGTCTTTAAAAACAAAACATTTTTGTTGCCTAGAACACGGAAAAAAATATTTTTTTTTTGTTTTGCACAACAAGTATTTCATAATCATAATTTTCTGCTGTTTAAAATGATTTTTAACAAGAAAGGAAGCAATCTTCGGCAAGACGAATTTTATATACATCTGCAGTTATTACAAAACGACTACATTTAGATCTCTATGCGTATATTATATTATTATTTTGCTAATTTATTTATTTTTGCTACGAATACATTTCGATTTCTATGCCTATATTACTAAAAATAATGAAGCTATGTCGATTTTGCGCTTCATTTTGCCATGGTTTCTATTGCAGCTATATGATATTGTTGTACGATTTTAACAAAACTAAAATCGTAATTCTGATATAGTAGAGAAATATTTTGATAAATATAAAAACAGAAAAAAAGAAATTGTATTTTTTTTAATATTTATTATTTTTCTATGGGATTTTAATTAAATTAATTCTATGGTATTTAAATATTACCAAATCCCAAAATTTGTTTTAAATAAATAAAATTCAAGCCATAGAAAATAAGTTGGGGTTAAAAGGGTTAAACCATTTTCTTTAGCATTATATGTCCGTCTGTCCGTCTGTCCGTCAGTCTGTTTCTACGCAAACTAGTCTCTCAGTTTTAAAGATATCGAATTGAAACTTTGCACACACCCTTCTTTCCTTTGCACGCAGTATATAAGTCGGAACGGCCGGGATCGGCCGACTATATCCTATAGCTACCATATAACTGAACGATTGAAACTGCCATAACTTTGGTGTTTTTATACCCGTTACTCGTAGAGTAAAAGGGTATATTGTATTCGTGCAAAAGTATGTAACAGGTAGAAGGAAGCGTTTCCGACCCTATAAAGTATATATATTCTTGTTCAGGATCACTAGCCGAGTCGATCTAGCCATGTCCGTCTGTCCGTCTGTCCGTCTGTCCGTCTGTCCGTCTGTCCGTCTGTCTGTCCGTATGAACGCTGAGATCTCGGAAACTATAAAAGCTAGAAGATTGGCATTTTGCATGTAGATTTTAGGAGTTCCTACGCAGCGCAAGTTTGTTTCAAAATGGTGCCACGCCCCCTCTGACGCCTACAAGCCACAAGCTGTGGCCACAGTTTTGATGCTATTATGAAAATTTTTTTTATATGTATTTGTTTCGTCAATACCTATCGATTGGCCAAATAAAAGTTTGCCACGCCCACTCTAACGCCCAAAAACCATTAAACGCTTTAGCCTGGCCAGCGCCTACATTTCCGCCTTCATGGCGCCATCTAACGGATGATTTTGGAACAGCTGGCCAAGGTGCTCAACAGAGTCAACGTTAATTCTCGATAAGGATTTTTATTAAAGGAAATTGCGATGGCTTTCATTTGTCAATACCGAACTATATCCCAAGAATTATGAAAATCAAATCAAGTTAGCCAAATTGGAGGTGTTCCCTGGGTACCGATTTTAACATAAAAATCGGGAGCTAATTCGAGCGGCGAAAAACATACAAGAAGGCATATTTTTATTAAGTTGTTTAGCTGAGTAACGGGTATCTAATAGTCAAGGCACTCGACTATAGCGTTCTCTCTTGTTAAAGTTAGGAAGTTGGGATTTTTATGAGAATTTAGAATGCATTATATGAATAATTTTGGAGAATATTATTTACAGAATATTCTGCAAGGGTATATCAACTTCGGCTCCGACCGAAGTTAGCTTTCCTTTCTTGTTTATTCCTCAACTTTTGTCAAATGACACTTTCCCCTTAAAAGTGTGCCCAAATTATAAATTTTAAACGCAGATAAAAAAATTAAACAAAGTTTTTGTATCGTATTTATAAAAAGATTCCTTTTATGAAATTAAAACGTTTTATTTTAAGATTATTAGTCATTAAACAAAGACACTTCTTAACGAGGTAAAAAGTCTTGACGATTTCAACATACAAAATTTTATAAATCAAATTATGTTCCGAATAAAGATTAAGCATTTGACTAAATAAACTTTTAAAAAATTCTTCGTTCCCCTTCAAAAAGAAATTTTAATGAGCAGCGTACCGATTATGAAAACTTTGGACGATTAGAAACTAGAGGAGTTTAAAATCTACTACCGGAAACAAGATTAACTAGCGGGTTTCTCTATTGAAACAAACTTATTTATATCAAGTTTTTTAACAAAGTTAAAATGATTCTAGGATCGTAAGTCTTTGATTTGATTCACACATTTTTATACCCTTGCAGAGGGTATTATAATTTTGGTCAAAAGTGTGTAACGCAGTGAAGGAGACATCTCCGACCCTATAAAGTATATATATTCTTGATCAGGATCACCTCCTGAGTTGATATAAGCATGTCCGTCTGTCCGTCTGTCTGTTTCTACGCGAACTAGTCTCTCAGTTTTAAAGATATCGAATTGAAACTTTGCATTTTTGGGATTTTTATGAGTATTAAGAACGCATCATATGAATAATTTTGGAGAATATTATTTACAGAATATTCTGCAAGGGTATATCCGCCCGAAGTTGGCTTTCCTTTCTTGTTATTTTTAAAATTACCAAAAACATTCATAGCCAGTTAAGTGTCATTTGACCAGCCTAAAAACTGGAACATTTTGCCGTATTGGTGATTTGTTTTTGTGAAAATTTAAATCTTCTTTACAGCGTAAAATACTTTTGGCTAAAATTATAATTGTCCTGGCACGATGCGAAATGCTTGCTTCGAAATAAACCCGCCCATATTTCAGGATTTAAAGATTTCGATATGTTGCAAGTTCTTTATGGCCTATTATTTTAAGTTATTTCGTCTATTCTATATCATTCAAAATTAAAAACAATGTTTATGTGCAACTTCTGATTTAGACCCGTTTTTGACCTTACTGAGAAAAGCGTTTAGTGGTGGTTTTAATGAAATTTTTTTTTGTTGATTACGCAAAATAAATCGTTTTGGTTAAGGTATTTTAATTTAGTAATTAATTCATAATTATACATGTCTTCTATTGACAAGATCTTACCATTTTGTATGTGTGAGGAATTCGTTTGAAGATTGGATAATTGTGCCCCCTGTAGTTGCTGTGGCTGGGCTCCTGTTCCTACAATAGCTGCCACCGTAGGAGCTATTGCTTGTTGTTGCGGCAATATAGGACCATTTTCCAGGAGTGCTAGAATCAGGACATCACTTTAAGTAAGGACAATAAGTATGATTGAGCCGTCCTCCTACATGAATTGTGTTTTGCCACTGCAGCGAAAGCAATTGTTGGTGTAGTTTGGATCACAGATGAGCCTTGAACGTTGACGCTGCTCGCAATCGTTGAGGGAGCCGCATTCAATACAACTGCTGGGGCGGCGCTGAGGACAGGCGTTGGAGCGTGAGGCTGTAACGCAGGATTGTGACTGCTAGATGATAATTGAGCCGCTCCCGTTCCCGCTGCCGAGTTGACACTTCCGTTTCCACTGCTACTGTTCTGCGACAAGCTGGAGGCCGCTACGATTGAAGCCGCCGAGGGTAGCTGCTGCTGATTTTTACTGGGAGTTGAGTTGACAATCTTATTGACTGGAGCTGCAGAAGCATCAACAGTTAGTAAAACAAACACTTGACGAATAAAAAGAGCAAGAACTTACTATCACTACTCGAAGGCAGCTTGGCCGTCGGTCGCAGCGGTGTGGGCTTAATAAGCTGCTGAGGTTGTGGCTGCGAACAAAAGTATATAATTTAAAGCATAACGCACAAAACACGGGAAAAAGACTACCCACTTTTAATTTGCTGACCGCGTTGCTTTCGCTGCTCTTGTTGCGCTTATCGCCAACACCTATTCCACCGCAATTCATTGCAGCTGTGCTGCCCGCTGGATCTGTAGATGTGGTGGCCGATGATGAAGCTGCGCTTGTGTCGCTCGCATATCCTACGTTGTTCCCGTTTGACTGGGCCGCTGACTGCTGCTGCTGGAACAAAGTAGCGCTGGCTGCGCTGCTGCCACTACTTGCCACCGCTTGCGTCGAGGTGTTTAAAATCTGTTGAACAGTGACAGGCGACTGTGACGGACTGCCACCAGAGGTGACGCTGCTTGGGGACCCGCTAGTCTCGTTGCTGTTGTTACTGTCCGTCGTTGCCGTGCCGCTAAGCTCCACTTCGTCGAGTCCAATGATGTCGTCGTAGATGAACTCATTTTCTTCAAAGTCTGGCTCTTGCGATGAATCAATGTAGTATTCGACATCGTCTTTGATCTTGTTAACCTGCTCTGCTTCGACTCCGTCGTTGTCGAGCAGCCTAAGCAGGGTTTCTAGTTTTGTTATATGGAATTTATGACGGTCCAGCTTCCCTCGTAGGTCATCCATTCGCTCTTGTTTGTCTCGATCCAATCGTTTCTTTTTACCTGCCAGCAGAGATTCGATCTCACTCTCATACTGGTCGATCTGGATTTGGAGTGAACTTATTGAGCTGGTTAACCAATTGCGGGCATCATCTTTGATTCGCTGGGCAGGATCCATTTTTTGTGCAGCGCCCAAACCTTCCTTCGAGTAAGCTTTTGTTTTTGTCTCGCGCTCGACCACCTTAAAGCGTTCCATTTGCTAAAAGACAAATAATTTGGTGACGTTCGTCACAAATAAAATGATAAGAAAAACCTACGGTTTCAATAAGCCTTCGATTCTCGAGCAGTGCGCTTTTATCCTTAATTTCGGCGGATGCAATCCATGATTTGATCTGGTCGCGTAATCGCTGCAGCTTTTTAATTTCTTTTTTGAGATCTGCCTCATACTTCTCCTGCAGATGTTTTTGCTGAGAGGATTTAAACAGGACATAAGTACATAATATGTTGTTTGGTCATTTGCTTATTTAGCTGAGATTATTGTACTTTAAACTCACCTTTTGGTTGGTGTTTGTCGCATTATGCACTTTCTTCCAAATATCCTCAAATGTTTCAACGCCCTCGGCTACCTTTTTTAAACATCGATCTATTTCGCCTAACCACGAACATGAGTTTAATAGTTAGGTTTCAGATTTCAATATATTTTTAAAAGGAAGCCTGTTTTGCTTACCTTGTAGTTTTCTCGTCGCTGCCATGGCTATGTGTGCTCTTGTGGTTTTTGGTGATGCAAAAAGTCAGACATAGTCTGCTGCACCCTGGCAGAAAGCTTGTCGGTGTTTTGAAGAGACGGCAAGGTGCCGAGATGGAGATGGTGACACTTCAAGCGTTGACGTGGGCGCACACAATTCTTGCGGCGTGTCGGAAATATAAGTCCAATATCGCTGTTGCCTCTCGCAGAGGCGGTCAAATTTCGGTGCCCCCAGGACGTTGAGAAGACTGCCGGAATTGTCTGACCCGCGAATATCTATCTCGAATCGGCCGAAACAGTTCTTGCAGTACCGCAAGCAATTTACAGGACTAATCTTCGTGGTCGCCTTTCTGCTTCTTTTAATGCTTGGCAGTGATACTCGGCCTTCCGTGTATGCGAGATTTCGATTTTTTGGCTGTCTGTTTGTGGGCTCTGCTTTGTGAGGAAGATGCACAACGTGGCATCCGTGCTCGAGTTTCTTGGATATTGATTAGTTTGCCCTTTAATATGTGTTAGGCATTAGCAAATACATAGATTTATGCATTAATACTTTTAAATATACGCTTAAAGATTTTTCGCTTGCTTTTTGTTCTCTTCTTCTCCGCACATTCCGCCATCTTGGAATATATACCAAGAATACAACTTTTACCAAATATCGATCTATCGATTGCATTGTGTGCTACTGTGCCAGCCCTGAATTTGAAAAATTCAAAATAAAAAACCTAACTTAAAGTAACTTAAATAATTCATTAGGATGCTCCTTGAACTACTAATTAGTTGATTTTTTCAAAAATCCATTGGAAGATGTGAGCAATATAATGTTGCTCTTGACTTTTTGACAATTCCACGCTACGTCAAATGTTATCAAATTGATCTATACTTACCAAATATTTAATTTTATTGTTCGTTGTTAATTACTGATTACATCTATTAATTCCTACTCAATTCGGAAACTGTGGCTCTTTCTTCCATTAGAAGTTCACGTGCTAAATAGAGAAGAGAATAAGATACAACAACTTTCTGTTCCGATTAGTGTGCTCCGAAATTATGTTGGTTTCATATTTACCTGAATGATTTTTAATTGACACTTTTGAAATTTTTAGAAGGCCATGCAGTTTGGAGCGAGTCAGCTTTTTCAATGGAAATGCCATTATATGTAAATAAATAATTTTATAGGCAAAAAAAATCAATTTTCTCGTTCTCTTCTTCCTTTTTGGCTAATTATCACTGGCCGATCAGCTGCCTTTGAAACAGCGGGTGCCTGTGAGAATTGGTCACAACCACATTACGGGTTGAGCACCGTATTATAAAGCTATGAACAAATAATAATAAACACCCTAAGTACCATTTCGGATAGTGGCGAATCTGCATGATTGCATTATCTATGTGTATATACTTGAAAATTAGTGTTTTTGATTTGGATAATTTATGTGCTCTTTTATGAACAATGAAACTTAAAAAATAGTTAAAGTTATGTTCTGTAAAATAAAATTGAAAACATAATCATTTATAACTTGTAAATAACTTTGAACAATTGAAAGTTTTGGTTCATTAACAAGGGACACGGCTGAATTACTTTTTCCGGCCGGTAAAAAAACACTTTATAGTGTGCGTCATATTATTCCGTCTCTCCCCATAGATCCATTCTGCAGGTTGGCAAAAATATGCAGACATTTAAATTCGATTTAGTTGTTCGCGTAGATCACTTGCAGTCTGTTACCAAGTATCACTTATAGCGCTGTTTTGATAATTTTAAATGTTGTGCAACATCCCACAGGCTAAAATGATTAGCTACGGCTGTTCAGATCAGCTGTTATCGGGTGGTGGATGTGCTCTATGGGAATCGAAGATTCACATTTGTCAAAAATCCCAACCGTTTCAAACGGATGGACTTTATGGAAAGCGGGTATTAGCGGCGGTTACTTAGCAGCGATTGAGGAACGGTTGAATTAGGAACATATGTAAGTTCTATTAAATATTTTGATTTTCTCTCCATGTAGAGACGTAAATAAAAATTATCTAAATAAGAATAAAGATTATTATATATCTTATATGTATAGATATTCGATGCTTGCAAATAAATAAAAATCTGGTCTCCACAAGTTTGCAAATTCCTCCATATAGTAAGTATCCATATGGAGGTTTAATTTGCTTTTCCTGAGCCTCTGCCAAGCCTCGGCTGAGAGCCATGTTCGATGCTTACCAAAAAATGTGCGCCAATTGCTTTTGCACGTGTCACAAAACTAAGAAGTGCTTTGAAAAAATGTGTTTTAAATGTGAAAAAAACATAATACTCTACTTCATCAGATACAATTGAGAGCCGAGGGCCAACTGCAGACGCGTCTCGTAATAACAATTTCAACTTACTCACCATAGCCAAATTAGCGGTTCAAGCCAATAACGGGCAGTGTGACAGGGCAGTATGCTTATTGGTGCTATGTAATAATAGTTTGAAGTTCCTTCAAAACAACAAAATTTTCTGGATTTTTAGCGAAAATCACCAGCAATTTGTGTAGCAGCCACTAACAAGAACACTAACGCACAAATGATTTTCTTCTATTGACAATTTTAATTCCAAAACAAACATGTAGCGCATGCCGAGAGTCATGTTTTTTTTAGGCCTGTATTGCAACTTCTGGTGGGGCAACCTCGCTTTTATTTACGGGATCAAGAATGGACAAAATGTACCTACAGATTTTAAAAACTGGGCATAAGCGATCTATTTCGGTATTACCAGGATAACGATCCTAAACATTCAGCAGCAAATTCTGAAGACTTGGCTTGTCTGCTCTCAGGTTAATCCACCTGCCCAGTCACCAGACCTTAATGTCATTGAAAATGTGTAGTGAATTTTGGATCTGGCCATCCGCTAGAGGTCAATATCTAAAAAAAAATGATCTTAAAAAGGCCCGCTTGACCAGAGAAAAGTTGGTTTCTTCGATGCAAACTCGATTAAAGGGTGTCAATAAAGAGAAGGGAGGCCACACAAAGCATTAAGTTATTTAATAGTCAATATATTTAACATGAAGTTCCTTGTACAAAATAAGCTGTGACATAAAAAAAGACACTACTTTAAGTTTTTCTTAGTTTTAAGTGTTATCTAATGGAGTAAAATAATAAAGTGCCAAAATACTTTCAAACAAAACTGCATTTAAATCTTTTTTATAGTCCATATAGCTTGCCAGCTATATGATTTAGTGTTTTAAGTTTACGTCTGCACGAAATAAGCTGTGAGCCACTGTACTCCATGGTGGACCCACGGTACAAGGCGAACGTATAGCCATTTTAGTTCGGTTCAGCACTGTACTGTAAGAAAATGTAAATTTTGGTAAGCCCAGAAAATTAGTTGCATCAAATAATTAATAGGAGTAAGAGGCATTAAATATTACCGAATTAAAACTGTCGCGTAGACAATATCTGCTCCATTCCGCTAACTGGCTGGACCATCTAGCAACGAAGAACAAAGTAGAATTACCAAACGAGTCAACTTCTCTAAAAATTGATTTTTATATGGACGACTGCCTCACTGGAGCAAATAGATGCCATAAAAGAATCAAGTAAGCGGCCCTCTATGACTCTTTGCACCGATTGAGGAAAAACAAGTAAGGAAAGCTAACTTCGGGCGGAGCCGAAGTTGAAATACCCTTGGAGAATATTCTTAAAATTATATTCTCTAAAATTATTCATATAATGCATTCTTAACACTCATAAAAATCCCAGCTTCCTAACTTTAAAAACACCAAAGTTATGGCAATTTCAATCGTTCAGTTATATGGCAGCTATAAGATATAGTCGGCCGATCCTTATGAAATTTGGTATGTCGGATTGTTTGGCCAAATATAAAACCCACAGAAAATCCCACTTTCCTAACATTACAAACACCAAAGTTATGGCATTTCCGATCAATCAGTTATATGGCGGCTATAGGATATAGTCGTCGGATCCTTATGAAATTTGGTAGGTCGGATTGATTAGGCAAATATAAAACCCATAGAAAATCCCAACTTCCTAACTTAACAAACACCAAAGTTATGGCATTTCCGATCAATCAGTTATATGGCAGCTATAGGATATAGTCGGCCGATCCCGGCCGTTCCGACTTATATACTGCGTGCAAAGGAAAGAAGAGTGTGTGCAAAGTTTCAATTCGATATCTTTAAAACTGAGAGACTAGTTCGCGTAGAAACAGACAGACGGACATGCTTATATCAACTCAGGAGGTGATCCTGATCAAGAATATATATACTTTATAGGGTTGGAGATGTCTCCTTCACTGCGTTGCACACTTTTGACCAAAATTATAATACCCTCTGCAAGGGTATAAAAATTTCTTGCAGAAACTTTGAGAAACAAAACTAAACTGACGAGCTATAAAACAAACTCAAAATAGAATAAATTAGTAATGATTTACAAACTTTAAATTCGTTTAAGGTTCCTCGTTACATTTACTATGGAAAAGTTCCAGTCACGCAGTAATTGCACACATTTGTCGATGACTCTGAACAAGAATACGGCGTAGCAATGTACGTACGTGCCACATACAAAAACCACAGCTTTTCAGTTCGATTATTCTGTTCGAAAAACCGAGTGGTTCCGAAGGCAAATTGGACTTATATTACGCACTATTAGGAGCAGAACTTATTGACAGAATTCGAAAGGATAATTCTGGACTGATTCAGTAATCAATCCTGTATTAATGCAACTGCAACCACCCACCATACCTTTGTGGAAAATTAAATACCAAAATTTATTGTCCAACAATACTGCGGCCGTGCTTGTTAGCAAGCAGTGCAAGTTCAAAAATCTTATTTCGTTTTAAGGATATTCTCAACTACTTTGGCAAGACATGTCTGCCGCTAAACAAAGAAATTTAAAAAAATGTAATTAAAATTTAATAGTTGTTTTAATTATTTGGTAATTAAGCGATCATAGCTGCCCTAAGTTCTGGCAGGCGATTTTTCTGGATTTTTTGTTGCGGAAACACTTTGCTCTGACAACAAAGTGTTTTGAAGATGAAAAACATATTGTGTTTTATCCCGTCCACATCCATCTTTTTCTTATGCCTCTATCCAAGCTAAACTTAATTTTTTGTCCGAGTTTAAACGAAAGCTCCCGTCTCTTGGATCTTCATAAAGTTAAACCAGTATATTCACCGGGACCTGACGGAGTTCCAAGCTGCGTGCTTAGATACTGTGCTGAAACGCTGTGTAGAATTGTTTACCTTGTCTTTAAAAACTTTTCATTTCCCACTTATTTGAAAGGTGTCATTTGTTATACCCCTTCATAAGAAAGGAAATAAATCAAATACAAGCAATTACAGGGGCATATCCAAATTATCCGCCATCCCAAAGATTCTCGAAATCATTAATACACGCCACTTGCATCATCTTTGTATATCAATTATATCTCCATGTCTACATGGATTTATAAGGAAAAGATCTACAACGACAAACCTCTTTGAGCTAACGTCTGTGGTATTTAATGATATAATATTAAAACATGCAGACTGACGTAGCTTACACTAATTCCAGTGAAGCGTGGGATTCTAACCTGGATCATAAGTTACCTTTGTTATGCCCCTTCATAAGAAAGGAAATAAATCGAATACAAGTAATTACAGAAGTATATCCAAATTATCCGCCATCCCAAAGCTACACCTTACTTGCAACATCTTTGTAGATCAATTATATCTCCATGTCAACATGGATTGGATTTATAAGGCGAAGATATACGACGACAAACCTCTTAGAGCTAACGTCTTTTGTAATAAATGGCTTTAGAAAGAACATGCAGACTGACGTAGTTTTCACTGATTTTAGTAAAGCGTTTGATTCAATAATTCACTCGCTGCTTGTATTAAAGCTAGACTTATTAGGGTTTCCATGTGATCTTCTAGTTATGTAAGTGGTAGGACTTAACGAGTCCCCTTTAAAAACTCGATCTCTAATTTGATCCGAGTTACTTCAGGCGTCCCACAAGGAAGCCACCTTGGCCCACTTCTTTTTACTTTATTTATAAACGATCTCCCTCTAGTCTTGGCTAGGTAAGAAATGAAAGGAGTTTTTGTAACATAGTGATCATCGAATTCCTTTGACAACCTTCTAATAAATCCAAGTACATTCCTGGATTTATTTACCATGGATGAAATATGATCACAAAGCTTAAGTTTTGGGTCAAGAAGGACGCCAAGGTCATCAACAAGCGTGATTCTAGACAAGGCACATCCACCCAGCGTATGTTGTGGGTTGACCCTTAAAATGCCATTACTTTACACTTAGCGCTATCCAAAAGATTTTCACAACACCATGTTTGAAAAGCATTTAGGTCGGATTGTAAGTCAGAACTGCTGGAAATTTGGTATATTGCAGGCATTACTTAACGTCATCTGCGTACATAAGGACACGCGACCTATTACATCCATGGTAAATAAAGCCAGGAATGTACTTGGATTTATTAGAAGGTGGTCAAAGGAATTCGATGATGTTACAAAGACTCCTTTCATTTCTCTAGTCTGTCCAGTCGAGGAGTACTGTTCACCAATTTGGAGTCCTCAGTGTAGTGTACATATTGACTGAATAGAGTCTGTACAGAAGCACTTTTTATTATTTGCTCTACGCGGCCTCAACTGCAATGCAATGCAATTTTACCATCCTGCTCTAGTAGACTTCTTCTAATTGGCACTACTTTTATTCATAAACTTATTCACGGGGCTGTGGGGAGTCCTGAGTTACTGGGTTGCATAAACTTTTCCGTGCCCAATAGAATTACCAGAAATTTTATTTCTCTTACAATGGGGGGGTTATAGTATTTAAATTGTTTTTTTGCCTTTTTTTCTGAATGTAAAACATCTTGAGAATATTGTGTTAAAATCTTAGATCGATACAAGTAAAAATTCCGAACTTATGGGCAGTTGAATGTAGGTAAGTAAGCGCGTTTTATATTCAATTTTTGGGTATCCCAAACTTTAAAAAGCTCTCCTGAAAAGTTGCCATTTCAAAGTCGGTGTACACGATCCTGCAAAATCTATCGGACGAATCGTTTTGAGATTTATATCTGTAGGTTACTTATTACAAATAGCAGTCTTTTGACAAGTTTGAATATATTCTGTTTTGGTTTTCAACAGAAGTTAGTGATTTAGAAAGTAGCTGCTGCTGCTCAACTTAATGTATCTAGTAGTGCCTTCACAAAATAATAAATAATTTGATTTAATTTAAACAATAGAATAGAAAGCTGTGAAGCTACACAATCAATTTTCCAAATATTATTTTAGCAGAAATTAAGAAATATGGGTATACAACTATGAAGTTCAGTTTTAAAGCCAGAGTCAATGAAGTCAGTGTAAAGCAGAAAGAACGAAATAACTGCATGCGCGTGGGCTGCGATACTGCCAATAATGAATGTATCAATGGGAACTACGTGAAATAGTTGACTGATATTTGTGAAATTTAAAGTTCATAACTGAAACCGTATAAAAATACCATACATCTAGTGACGACTATATGCAATTATGTGTCAACGATGCTACGTCGACATATTTATTTGCGGAGCAGAATTGAATAATAATTCTTGTGTTGCATGTCGTAACTTTTCAGCTGTTTCTATTACTTCTTCCTCTTGATTTTGTTACGTACGGAACGGGCCTTTTCTAACAATATTAACGAGTTCGGCATCGATAGAACCGCTGCTCAGGCGGCTTTTGGTGAAATTTTTAACGTCGAGCAGCAGTAAATTGATTCACGGGATCAGAATTGTTGTTTTTCGAACTGTAGGCCTCTTTTACCAAGTTGTCACACAATTTACAGTCAAGCTCAACACAATGAGTCCAAACGAAACGATTAGCTACCTTCTTCGAAGACAACATCAAACGGTAAGCTGACTGCGTAGAATCTAACTCAAAGAAAACAGCAGAATTCCTCTTCGACTCGAAGAGTTCGATTTCGAATAAAACGGACGCGCCGTGGACGCTGTTGCCGAGTTTACAAATTCCCCACTTCGACGGAACCTACAGCAGCTACAAACGGCTTGAGGGCTTTTTAAAAAACTTGTACATATCTACTTATTCCTCACATCGACAAATTCAATTATTTGTTAGGACCAGCACTTTGAGTAGTAAGAGTATTCCAAGCCATCTGATTAACTCAAGGAGCGTTTCGATCATAGCGTCCACTAGCGACCCCTGACCGCTTCGCTGGTAAAATGGATAAATTGTAACGACGGCTTGCCTACTCGACCATGTCAAAATACTGGATTCTCCAAATTAATACCACACTCTTGTAAGGACTGACCTTGTGACTCGTCAATTGTCATGGCAAACAAATCGGAAATTGGAAACGTGTTAATTGAAATGACAAGTCCGATGGAATCATTGGTATTCGGGAAATAAAAACATGTTCACCTTTTTTGCTGTAAACTTCTCACTACATATCTGGTACCGTTATAAAGTTTGGGTTAATTATACCTGTTACTCGTAGAGTAAAAGGGTATATTATATTCGTGCAAAATATGTAACAGGTAGAAGGAAGCGTTTCCGACCCTATAAAGTATATATATTCTTGTTCAGGATCACTAGCCGAGTCGATCTAGCCATGTCCGTCTGTCCGTCTGTCTGTCTTCCGTATGAACGCTGAGATCTCGGAAACTATAAAAGCTAGAAGGCATTTTGCATGTAGATTTTGGGAGTTCCTACGCAGCGCAAGTTTGTTTCAAAATGGTGCCACGCCCCCTCTGACGCCCACAAGCCACAAGCTGTGGCCACAGCTTTGATGCTATTATGAAAATATTAATTGATATGCATTCGTTTCGTCAATACCTATCGATTGGCCTAATAAAAGTTTGCCACGCCCACTCTAACGCCCAAAAACCCATTAAACGCTTAAGCCTGGCTAGCGCCTACATTTCCGCCTTTCATGGCCCGTGGTACCAATAGCGCCATCTAACGGATGACTTTGGAACAGCTGGCCAAGGTACTCAACAGAGTCAAGGTTAATTCTCGATAAGGATTTCTATTAAAGGAAATTGTGATGGTTTTCATTTGTCAATACCGAACTATATCCCAAGAACTATGCAAATCAAATCAAGTTAGTCAAATTGGAGGAGTCAAACAATGGCGTATGTGTGTATGTATGTAAGCATTGCACTCAAAAACATAAACATAAACACAGCTGTTGGTGCAGGACAAAATCTGCCTGCGCTAAAGAAGCGCTGGTGCTGATGCTTGTGCTGTAAAGCTGCCAGCTCTAAGAGATCGCTGAATTCAAATTGATAATTTGAACTGAACTATCTAATAGTCGAGGCACTCGACTATAGCGTTCTCACTTGTTAATATTGCGAAGCATTGGCATTCCTGAAACATCAAGTGAATTGTATTTACATCAGTGTCGATTGACATACATATGTACATGTATATGAAACAAATTCTACTTCGATGTCCCTTAAAATTGAAATCGTCATTTTTTGCTGCGTATATTGCTCGTTTGCTCAACCAATCATGATTTTTGTAATGCTGTAATATGTTTGGGAAAACATTTTCAATTAGTTGTTTTTTTTGATTGTAGTACAGAAATCTATTGGCAGTGTTATCAATCCGGTCAAATTATCATTTCGGACTCTGCCATTTCTATATTCAACAATTGCCTTAAAAATAAATCTGCTGATGAGTCGTTTGGCAATTCAACACGTTGTAGATCGAGGAATGACAGGTAAAATTTGTCGGAAATCACCTGCTAACAGAATCAGGGCACCACCAATTTTTCAATTTCCGCAGAAATCCTTTCATGTGCGATTCAATGCTTCTAACGATCTTTTGTTAGCCATTGATTAAAGCACATCGTTACTTTTGCCTTTCCAGACCTCTCTTATATGCTACATGTAGGTGCTACATTAGCATGCACATTTAAAGGCAATTTAAGCGCAGAGTGTGCCGTAGGACCACCGTATAATACAATGGCAGCGATACCTGACAAAACCATTGCTAATACTATCACCATTTGATCGAATAGCTGCCAAAAGAAGTGAAAAAAATAATTTTTTGCCAGTACCGCAGGGAGAATCCAGGAAAAACTTAACAGAGTACATAATTATATCGTACATTATTTGTTGTTGGTCATTTAATCGAATTAATTTTAACTGCACAAATGCGTTGAGTTCGTCAATATCATACTGTTGTCGTTCAAATACGTCATGCATTTCACACCTAATTGTTCCAACGCTTTGTTTGCCATCACCAAACACATTTCTTCGATTATAATCAATGCTTCATTGTACATTTTCATCAGTGAACACACAAATTATTATTTCCACTACGAAAAGGCGCAAAAAACCAAAAATCTTCCACATGTATTCTCGATGATTTTCCAATAGTCGGATTGGATTTGATGGAGCTCTTCTAGAAATAATTATTAAAAAAAACAATGTACGAATTTGGTTCGGATTTGTAGACAATGATGCATCGGCAAGAGTTGCCTTCCAATTTGTATCATCTTCTAGTAATTGCAATCGTTGACATGCTTCACGGTATGTCGGACATGGTTCTCGAACATTAATAAAGAACAAACGCAAATAGTAGCACTCTGCGTTGTTCGGGTGAACTGTGTAGATACGACCAATATCATTTGTTGAAAAGTAATCATCTTGGAAAAGATATCATCCTTGTCTCCGTCTATAAATTGTCTTTGATGGCACATGCCATGTGTAATATTGAGCCACTGCACTATGGGGTTTTTGACCTGTTTTTGTGGCATTAATTAATAACTCGGTCAGTTTTGGAGATATCGACATGAAACTTTACCAATCGTCATTATTTGTCCCTAGGCATATATAGTGTGAAAATTGTTCGGATCAGGAAACAAATCCTATAGCTCCCATAGGAACGATCGGTTAAAATTAAAAATAAATTAATAAATTTAAGGACGAAATGTTGCTCTATGCATATAAAAATGTAGATAATAAGTCAACAAAAGCAAAAAAAAATTCATCAAAGTCAAAGCCACGTATACATATCGACTATCAATTCGCCAGTTTTTAGCAAAATGTTTCGAATTTGTCCAAATTGACGGGCAACTGACAGGACAAACATATCCAAATGATCCTCATATTATAAATAATTGTTCATCATACATTGAATAGCCTTTTCTTGCTCAAGCCGACTCTTCTCGCTTTTTCAAACAGCAACCAAGTGGGCGTTGGAAAAGGAGGTTACCTAAGAAAATTCAAATTCACCAATAGTGCGGAAAAGTGCACAATTAGACTAATAGCTTTTGCTCAGGATTGACAACGCTACAACATACACTTGGACGCATGAAAACTAATGCAAACTCTATTTCAAAACTCTTCCCAAACTTGAAATTTGATCCTCAAAATTCAGCTGAAGGTCATTTATAAAATACAAAATGTTAGTATAAACACGCACAATTTAAACAATTAATTCATTTAACATATAGTACAAACCTGACATCATTTTGCATTTGTTTTTTCTTTTCAAATGGTATTTTACACGAATAAATTAATTTCAAAGAACGCTTCAAATAATTGCAAACTTAGCGCTGGTGCTTGGAGCAACACTGACTTTACAGCTGTTATACTAACATATGCTGTTAGGTATTAACATTTTGAGTATGAGGCATAACAGTTTGATGTTCTGTTAATGCATTCCCATTTTTTTTTTTTAAATTAGAGCATTTTCAAAAAATGACTAAATGCCACAAAAACAGGTCAAAAACCCCATAGTGCACTGCTACGTATAGACTCTTTTGCGAAATCATCAGACCTACACAAATAAAAAAAACAGTTAATGCTCTAGGTCTTTCGGCTGCGTTTCCAGATGTGAAATAGAAGCGTTGACCATTTTCAAAATGAACTACCGATCAATACATGTCTTTCATGTATTGGATAAGACAGAATGCGCCATTTTGCCTCATTGGTACTTATGTATCGACCCATTTGATATCTTGCTATTTAATTTTTTTTCGTTTTGTACTGGTTCAAAAATGGCCATTTTACTTTCCTTGTTGATGTATATATAATTATATAATTTAATTGACCAAATTGCCAAGGTAAACATTTAAATGAGCTTTATACGTTTCGAACACCAATATCGAGTAGGGCACACTCCAACGATTGTCGACTGCATATATGTACATAGTTGTTATACCCTTGCAGAGGGTATTATAATTTTGGTCAAAAGAGTGGAACGCAGTGAAGGAGACATCTCCGACCCCATAAAGTATATATATTCTTCATCAGGATCACCTCCTGAGTTGATATAAGCATGTCCGTCTGTCCGTCTGTCTGTCCGTCTGTCTCTTTCTACGCGAACTAGTCTCTCAGTTTTAAAGATATCGAATTGAAACTTTGCACACACCCTTCTTTCCTTTGCACGCAGTATATAAGTCGGAACGGCCGGGATCGGCCGACTATATCCTATAGCTGCCATATAACGATAGGAAATACCATAACTTTGGTGTTTTTAAAGTTAGGAAGTTGGGATTTTCTATGAGTTTTACATTTGGCCAATCATTCCGACCAACCAAATTTCATAAGGATCGGACGACTATATTATATAGCTGCAAAAAAACTGAACGATTGGAATTGCCATAACTTTGGTGTTTTTAAAGTTAGGAAGTTGGGATTTTTATGAGTGTTAAAAATGCATCGTATGTATGAATAATTTTGGAGAATATATTTTACAGAATATTCTGCAATCGACGACGATATAACAGAAAAACGTTGTTGCCTGTCACTGTTTCTGCAACCATGTTTCGCGGATAACGCTTTGTACATCTACCATCACTCAAACGAGGAGAATTTGGATTTACTTCACTACAAACCCCGTGTCACACGTTTTTTGTTACAATATCAAACAATTCAGGATCGATTGTCTGAATAGCAATTACCGCTAATGATGTCAATCATCAATTTGATTAGGTCGTAGTTTTTGTTTAAGCACATTAAAATGTGGGCATGAGGCAATCCTCGTTTTTGCCCTTCGATAGAATACATAATATTTCACAATTATATCCATAAACGATTTAAATTTTTGTTTGAACGTTCAACATTCCTTAATTTCATTCCATTGTGGCCAAACGTAACGGTGATGAACGTCCAAATGGTCGGATACTGCAAGGCATTATAACATTGATGAGTTCCTGATATTTGATTGAATGCTTTATTCCTGCGATGAAGAACAATGTCATTTGCATGGAATTCTTCACCCTTTTGTCAGCTCTAATCACAATCATACAAATAAATTTATAATCTACATCTAAAATATATAACAATGAGCCTGCTTTATACTTAACCTGGCCTTAATCCTATGTAGATAAGGCAAAGTAATAATCACATTTCACGTTCTAAAAATTTGTTTTAATTTCAATATATTAATGTAATAAAAAAATTACCTTAAACGTAGGCATGAAATTGTCGCTGATGATATTTGTAGCGCCAAAAGAAAGCTGGAATTAATAACTGGAGACCAATGATCGCAATGACTCTTGCGAAAGTTGCAAAGCAGGCAATCTAACCTTTCCTCACACTTACGTCGTTTCATATTTGAACTTTTATTTGCTTATTTTTGACAGTGAGCTATAAACTAGTGTTGACTTATATCCAAATGCAGCGGTTGCCGTGGAGCTCTTAATGTTGATCTGCGTGCGAGATTTGATTCGTTGCGTTCCTCGCGTTGCTCATCGTTCTCCGTTGACCGTAAGGTCAAAATCGACCGTGCATGTTTCGTTCGGCGACCAATATTTGATCGTTTTGACATATTAAACTCTAAATAAAATAATTTTTTTAAACACTGCAAATCCAATGCACACATACTTATTATTCCAAAACAAGAAAGGAAAGATAACTTCGGGCGGAATCGAAGTTGAATAACCCTTGCAGAATATTCTGTAAATTATATTCTCCAAAATTATTCATACGATGCATTCTTAATACTCATAAAAATTCCAACATCCTAACTTTAAAAACACCTAAGATATGTCATTTCCGATCAATCAGTTATATGGCGGCTATAGGATATAGTCGGCCGATCCCGGCCGTTCCGACTTATATACTGCGTGCAAAGGCAAGAAGGGTGTGTTAAAGTTTCAATTCGATATCTTTAAAACTGAGAGACTAGTTCGCGTAGAAACAGAGAGACAAACAGACGGACATGCTTATATCAACTCAGGAGGTGATCCTAATGAAGAATATATATACTTTATAGGGTCGGAGATGTCTCCTTCACTGCGTTGCACACTTTTGACCAAAATTATAATACCCTCTGCAAGTGTATAAAAAGAACTTAATTCACTTACGATAATAGTTTGTTTTATAAATCATGGACAAATATATAAATACACGATTAGTTGGCGTTGTGAATAGTTATGTTAATAATATAATTGTAACTGAAGTTTTGTTCAATGAAATATTGATATTCATTAATATATGCATAAAACTGAATCTATTGGAAAAGCGGTTGCGCCTTCTTTCAAAAGTTGACCATACTTATAACCAACAACAAAAATAAGTCAAAATCGTATGTATTTGGCAGTCGGTTTGCTATCCCACACACATTTAGCAAGGTTATGAACCTGTCAATCTACCAGCGATCGTCAAGCCAGAAGCGGCAGGACTTCAGCGTCTAATTAATACCTCGGGGGTCTCTCTTATCTTTGGGTGGTGCTAATGATATTTTCCATGCTAAAGATAGTAAAGATAGATAGTTTCCTGTTCGATGGCTACATCATTCAACTCATATTTATTAAAAGTTATATGTCCATATGACCTTCATGTGATATTACGGCACCTAAATGCATAATTTCTTGTATTCTTTAGTTATCTAATATTTCATACATTTTCGGAATAGGGAATTCGATTCGTCCTTTGTAATTAATAGCCATCGTATGACTTTTGCTTCTTTTTTCTTGGATATCAGTACTGCAATAAGGATATTTGCATTTTCCGTTAATACCTTGTATAAGCCTAATTCCAAAAAGGCAGAGTCAGTAATAATCGTAACGAACCCGTTGACATTAAAGTTGAAAAAGTTAAAGATATTTGAATAAAACTTTCAAGTATACTTTTTTTTACTACCTGCTACTTCAAGTGGGACCGGGACGGATCAAACTACTATTTCTTTTTATACCCTTGCAGAGGGTATTATAATTTTGGTCAGAAGTTTGTAACGCAGTGAAGGAGACGTTTCCGACCCCATAAAGTATATATATTCTTGATCAGGATCAATAGGGGAGTCGATATAGCCATGTCCGTCTGTCCGTCTGTCCGTCTGTTTCAATACCGTTTGCGAGCTCAGTTTAAAAGCTAGCGATCTGAAACTTTCACAACCGTCCTAAAACATGTGTACGCAGATCAAATTTGAAAATCGCCCCGATCGGACATCTATATCCTATAGCTCCCATAGGAACAATTGGATATATCTTGCAAGAATTTATGATATTTCGCGCAGTGTAAAAGCTATTGACATTAATCTTTCCAAATCGTATTTTTTTATGCATACCTTGATCAGGGTAAAAGCGCGTGGCGATCGGACGTCTATATCCTATAGCTTCCATAGGAACAATAGGGTAAAATCGGGTAAAATTTATGATTTTTGGGATATTTCGCGCAGTGTAAAAGCTATTGACATAAATCTATCCAAATCTTATTTTTTTATGCGTACCTTGATCAGGGTAAAAGCGCGTGACGATCGGACGTCTATATCCTATAGCTCCCATAGGAACAATAGGGTAAAATCGGTCCAAATTTAATGTTTTTCAGAATATTTCGCGATGTGTAAAAGCTATTGCTATACATTTTTTCAAATCGTATTTTTTTATGCATTCCTTCATCAAGGTAAAAGCGCGTGCTGATCGGACGTCTATATCGTATAGCTTCCGTAGGAAAAATTGTTAAAGGCTGCGAAAATATCCCTTTTCTCCCTATTTGTATATGACAATTTTGCAGTATAAAAGCTATTGGCATGAAACTATGCAATTTATTTAATTTATTTATGTATACCTTGCTCAGGGTAAAAGTTGCTGCCAATCAGACAAGTACATACTACAGCCGCTATTTAAAAATGAAATTAATTACGTATAGCTAATCTTTTTATACCCTTGCAGAGGGTATTATAATTTTGGTCAGAAGTTTGTAACGCAGTGAAGGAGACGTTTCCGACCCTATAAGTATATATATTCTTGATCAGGATCAATAGGGGAGTCGATATAGCCATGTCCGTCTGTCCGTCTGTCCGTCAGTTTACACTAAACAATTTTAGCAATTTCGGCTAAGTCTGCAAGGGTATTAAAACTTCGGCTTGCCGAAGTTAGCTTCCGTCCTCGTTTTGTGTTGATTTCTCTCATTTGTTTAGAATTCGTAAAGTCCTGCTGAATTATGTGCGACTTTGTGAGGCGTCCCCAAGAGGCCACTGTATCTTGGTCCAGCCAAATTCTAGCTAGTGGTGAGCTTACCTTTTTTCTTCTAACATCAGATTTACACTAACGGCTCTGGACTTTTTCATCGTAATTTGAACTTTACTCAATAAACTTTGGTACAAAAGACGAGCTGACCTCGGATCATTTGCCGGTTGTTGCACTGAGTCACTTACCGGCTCCTCAAATTCAAGGAAGCCTAGGACTGAAATAAGCCGGCCAAATAGAGATCTTTATGGGAAAAATATATTAAGCTGCGACATTTTCTTCAACAAACCTCAGACATTTTTCAAACCAAAGTAGAAGTAACCTGTTTCCACAAAATGATTTAGTTTTCATTCAATTAAAAGTTCTGCGTGTGCCGTCCGTTGCTTGCGGTGCTCAACAAATCCAAGCTCGCTATCAAGCCCTCGGCACTCAGGGTTGTGAGCTTGAATCCGGATCCAGTTTCCCGAATTTCCTTTCCAGGTCCGTTACCAAGTCGGCGATATCCGGCTCCTGTGCTACTGAGCCCTCGATTTCTGCTCCCAGAACTTGGCTCACCTCGTCGAAATCCTCCTTCCTGAGATTATAAATCCAGGACTTTCCCATCTCGGAACTTTTGTTTCCTTGGTCAGGATAATCACTCTTGGCCGCCAGATGTAACAACCTGATTTTTTATTTCTTGCTCGCTACGTAAACGTGCGGCTAGCTCGGAGGGGTTGTGAGTACGTTCCACCAAATTTATAATTAGTGACTTCCTGTGACCAAAGGATGGACGCATGGAAGTATTAGTTTGGCTTATTGTTTCTCAAATAATATCCTTGTTGCTACTCCTTCTGCTGCTCGTGTCGTTGTTCTCTGCTGCGTCGCTCCTCGCTGGCCGCTCAGGGTGATTGAGATTGGGACGGCTCCACCGATACCCTGGGTGTTATGCGAACCTCCATACCGGTGTCGGCAAGGTGTATCGCCTAGCAGGTGAAACAATGCTTCGCCTTATCGCCTAACCACCTTTATTGCAGGTTCCCGGAGTTCAGTCTAGACTTTGTCGCCAAGGTGTATCGCCTAGCAGATGGTTTTCTCTTATCGGCTAGCTACTTTTATCGTCGTCCTTTTATTGGCGCTCGCCGTGTTCAGGTCTAAGGTCCACTGCAGTACCGTTCATTCACGGTGCGACCTCTTTCTGCGGGTTGGAGCCCCAATTTACCGTTCGACTCCATTGCTCTTGCCGTGTGTGGGTCCTGTGTGTGGGACGTTGCCATCGCGGTTCCTTTAATTCACGGTGTGTCCTCTTTGTGTGGGTCCAAAGTCCGCCAGTTTACCGTTCGACCTTTGTGCCCTTGCCGTATGATTTAATGATTTAACACACCTGGCGATTTTGCCCGAGTTTCGCCGCTCAATAATCATATGTCTGACAGATTTGTAACATATTGCTCAAGCCTTCGTTATGACCTTTGGTGTTTACCTTACATGCAATACTGACTGAGCTCTTCCGTGGCCGATCAGATACATATTGTTATTCACCACGCTACCTTGCTATTACTATAAGTCTTTGGTATGTTTTATATCTTCGTTATTAGGGAATTTACTATCCGAGGATTCCCTTGCAGAGTGTAAGGAGGCAGTGAAGGAGACATTTCCGACACTATAAAGTGTATATATTCCTGATCAGCATCACCAGTAGAGTCGATCTATGTCCGTCTGGCTGTCCTTCCGTTTCTACGCAAACTAGTCCCTCAGTTTTAAAGCTAACTGTTTCAAAATTATCCAAAAGTTGTCTTTCTATTGCAGGTAGTAAATAAGTCGGATCGGGCGACTATATCATATAGCTCCCACGGATATAATCGGAAAAAAGTATAACTTTTTTTTACGTATTTATACCCGTTACTCGTAGAGTAAAATATATTCGTGCAAAAGTATGTAACAGGAGAAGGAATCGTTTCCGACCCTATAAAGTATATATATTCTTGTTCAGGATCACTAGCCGAGACGATCTAGCCATGTCCGTCTGTCCTGTCTGTCCGTCCGTATGAACGCTGAGATCTCGGAAACTAAAATAGTTAGAAGATTGGCATTTTGCATGTAGATCTTAGGAGTTCCTACGCAGCGCAAGTTTGTTTCAAAATGGTGCCACGCCCCCTCTGATGCCCACAAGCCACAAGCTGTGGCCCCATTTTTGATGCTATTATGAACATTTTTATTGATATGTATTTGTTTCGTCAATACCTATCGATTGGCCTAATAAAAGTTTGCCACGCGCACTCTAACGCCCAAAAACCCGTTAAACGCTTAAGCCTGGCTAGCGCCTACATTTCCGCCTTTCATGGCACAATAGCGCCATCTAACGGATGTCTTTGGAACAGCTGGCCAAGGTGCTTAACAGAGTCAACGTTATCGGAAATTGCGATGGATTTCATTTGTCAATACCGAACTATATCCCAAGAACTATGCTAATCAAATCAAGTTATCCAAAATGGAGGTCTGAGTCAAACAATGGCGTATGTGTGTATGTATGTAAGCATTGCACTCAAAAACATAAACATAAACACAGCTGTTGGTGCAGGACAAAAGCTGCCTGAGCTAAAGAAGCGCTCGTGCTGTAAAGCTGCCAGCTCTAAGAGATCGCCGAATTCAAAGTGATAATTTGAACTGAGTAACGGGTATCTAATAGTCGAGGAACGCTATAGTGTTCCCACTTGTTATACCCTTGCAGAGGGTATTATAATTTTGGTCAAAAGTGTGCAACGCAGAGAAGGAGACATCTCCGACCCTATTCTTGATCAGGATCACCTCCTGAGTTGATATAGCCATGTCCGTCTGTCCGTCTGTCCGTCTGTCTGTTTCTACGCGAACTAGTCTCTCAGTTTTAAAGATATCGAATTGAAACTTTGCACACACCTTTCTTTCGGAACGGCCGGGATCGACCGACTATATCCTATAGCTGCCATATAACTGAACGATAGGAAATGCAATAACTCTGATGTTTGTAAAGTTAGGAAGTTGGGATTTTCTATGGCTTTTTTATTTGGCCAATCAATCCGACCTACCAAATTTTATAGGGATCGGTCGACTATATCCTATAGCTGCCATATAACTGAACGATTGAAAATGCCATAACTTTGGTGTTTTTAAAGTTAGGGAGTTGGGATTTTTATCAGTATTTAGAATGCATTATATGAATAATTTTGGAGAATATTATTTACAGAATATTCTTCAAGGGTATATCAACTTCGGCTCCGCCCGAAGTTAGCTTTCTTTTCTTGTTTTTTTTTTTTTTTTTGGGATTTATTAACATTTTAGTACTATGGAATTACGGTTTTTAATAAATTAAAATCGGACATCCATATCATATAGCTCCGATAGGAACAATCGAAAAATTAAAAAAATCAATATAAAAAATATTATTATTTTGTTAATTTTCTATTCATTAAAATATTCCTTTAAGAAATAGTAATTATTTACTATATCAGAGTTACGCTTTTAAAGTGCATTTGCTTTACAGGCTTTTCGTCTGGAATATCAATCGTATGCGATCGCTTCAGCAAAGTGTTTGACCTTTTTTCCAATATAGATATTTATGTTCTATTGAAGCTAAAAGTTTTTATTATGTGGAATCTTTAATCATTTATCGTCAAATTAAATATTAGAAATTTGTTATGTTGAAGGTTCGATCGTCAAGACTTTTTTGCATCGTTAAGGGGTGTTTCACTAATATTAAGCTAATCCTTTTAATATAATATAATTATATTCGGATGTTTTCAAAATTTACAACATGGCACATGCCAACGTTAACTTACTAGAGAATTTACTGGAAAACTTAAAATAGTTACTTATACATCATATTTATTCGTAAAATTTTTTTTTAATTTCAATAAGAATGGTTTTTAATAACTTATATTCAGGAAGTTATGGTTCTCTTGCATAAAACTTTTATTTCATAATTAAAAAAAAAATAAAACACTAGTTAATTAATTAAATTTTGTTCTAATAATTATTACTCAACAAATTGTGTAAACATTTTTCTTCCATTTACTTACAAACATTTTATTATAAACTTTTCCTCGCAAAATTAGTAAGGAAAGAAATGCTGTTTCTGTTGTCCCAATAACTTTTGAAAGTAAGTTTTTAATCACATGTTACATTTCATATATTTAGGAATATTAATTAAAAATGTTTAATTTAATTTTTAATCAAATTGTAAGGGTATTGTACATATTGTTTAAATTTTAAAACTTAATAAAGACAGCGTAGTTAGCATTCAATCATCAATGGTTTAAAATCTATGGGGGCTCAAAGTTTGTCTTCCCCCGCTAAACTAGCTCGATTTTAAGAGAGTCGTGGAAAAAACTTTTTTTCTATCGAACATCGTAGCACAATTAAAGTTTTATTTAAAAATGGTTATTTATAATAACTTTTGAGCATCACAAAGTGGTTTCTGCAATAGGCCAAACATCAACAAATTTATTGTTTAAGTGTCTTATTGGCAATCCAGATTTTCAGAAATCTTACGGGACATGCAAATCGTGAATACGTGTTGAATTTTGAAGGCAGTGGAGTTAAGTCCCAACAAAATTTTATTTTAAAGTGGTCAAACATTGAAGCTATTCGATTGTAAGTGTACTATTTGTGAAATTAATTTGGTTTAATTATTATTTGAAGTGTATTTTTCATTGATTAAACCTTTTTTATTTATTTTGTCTTTTGTCATGTTTAGCTAGAGCTCTATCTGTGATCACAACTGACATGTCTTTCTCTTTGTCTGACACTTAAGGTGATAAATGTGTTCAAATTAGATGTAAATAATTTTCTGTAACCCTGTTACAGAAACTTGACCAAGATCTCTCTTGTCTCGACAGCCAAAAGACGAGATTCCAGATTCTCTATTGTTCCCCGAACTATACAGAACGAACTCACCGCAGGGCTTTGACCAGTCCATCATCCGATACCGTACATTTGTGTGACGACATTGCTCTTTTTCATAATTTAAATTAAACATGAACTTGGTTGATTTTAGCAGATGTCGAAACAAAGCTGTATGATAAATTGGTCTGGAATTTTGGGAATCATCGTAACAGTCATACATGACGGCATAGGCACTTTGCGTCAGTGGCTCTATCAGTCGATAAGTCTTTCGTACCCTACCGGTGAACTAGCATTATTTGTAAATATTCATACGATTTTAATTTCAATGGAATGTTTAATTGGTTGATAAGAGTTGTGTGCTAATACAATAAATGGTCATTCAACAGCGTTTTGTGTGCCAAATATCATGTACAATCGTTGGTGCGCTGTCCGGGAATACCTCGCAGCTCCTGGTTAATAGTCCGCAGTAATGGGTGTTTGCCGCAGCCGCAACGGCCGCGGAAGTCGTCTAGGTCAAGAGCCCAGACCATGCCGCCACCCAGGCGCAAACTCCTAATGAACTGAGCCTTTCGCCGAATGTCTGACACATCATCGTATGATATCCACTGGTTGCCACTGTAAGCGTAAGGTCCAATACGCCCCTTTTTGTCCCTTACCACGCTCCAGCCGCCATTGCCAACCTTTTCGCAAACCTCATAGTACGCCAAAAATCCACCAGCGCGTGTGTAGGTGCCTGCCTGTCCCGGACCTACGGACTTGTCGTTCAGTGACCATTGTTTTTGGTTAGCCAGCGAAAAGGACTGGCCATACATGGGCATTCCCATAATAATCTTGCCGGCGGGAGCGCCCTGGTCCAGCCAGTAATGGATGCTAAAGTTTCCATTGAAGTGCGGATTGGCGTCCCCCTCTACTTGGTAGAGCGGGGCCACATGACCCGTCTGCTTATCCCAGTGACCGTGAAAGTCGTACGTCATCACAGCAATCCAGTCAAAGTACTGCGATAGCCCGGGCACATCGTATCCTGCGTCGATGACCTGTTTACTAGGCGAGACCGCAGCAGAAAGCAGCAGGCCCTTTGGCTTAAAGGCTTGGGACAGTTCCTTTACCAAAGCAGCGAATCCCTGCTTTTCCGCTGGAGCCCCCATTGTGCAGTCCACCTGCCAGCATACCGGGTATTCCCAGTCCAGGTCCAGACCCTCAAAGCCGTACTTCTCCACGAACCTTAGCACGCTTTCGATAAACCGACGTCGAGCCTGTGGATCGAGCACTAGGCGCGCGTACTTGCTGCCCAGCGAGTCGTTCCACCCACCAATGGCCACCGTAACTCGAAGACCCTTCTCCTTGTACTTGACTACGCGCTCGTAGAATCTGTTGTCGATGTCTGCCCAGGAGTCGTGCGTTTTGATGGTCAGCGAGTTGCTATCGAGGACCGCGAAGCCGTAGACGATGTGCGTACACAGGTTGGCGTCTATGTCCTCGGGCACATATTTTCCCTGGCCCGGCCGATACCAAGCCCAGTTGGTAAAGTAGCAGACTACCTTGTAAGCCTCGCTGCCGCCCAGCTGGGGAGCTGTTGTCGGCTTCGGACGTGAGATGGGATTCTTATTAGGCAGGCTCAAAGGCTTCTTTGTTGGTGGCGACGGTGGGGCGCTTGTGGGTTTGGGGCGATGGATTGCTGGTGGCTGTGTAGTCTGATCCGACCGCACCGAGCACTTGACATTATTCGGCCAGTCGCAGAAGTTCTCGTTCCATTGAAGACCCACAGGGCAACTGAAAAAAATTCACTCAATTAAACAAAGAATAGCTTACTTCGAAAACCGAAGATCCAATAAATCATATCAAATAGGTTACTGAAAGAACACATTAGTAGATTTCCACAACAAATTTTAGTTTGCTCCCTTATATGATCCATACTATGCCGGAAAATAATCTAAATTTGTGATTGTTTGCAGACAAACTAAAACTAATTACACCTTTTTCCGCGTACCGATTATTTTGAATTATTAAGACATTATGTAGTGCTTGAAGTCAAATAAAAAAATATAAAAAAGAAAAATTTACTACTGTACAACGAAGTCAGAAAATGTTTAAACGATGTAAAATTTTACATTCTTATTTTTACAATGTGTGCCTTTTTAAAAATAAATACAAAATTCCATAGAAAAGGATAGAAAATCTGATATATATAAATTTTTTTGTAGTAGAAGAGAAAATCTTCTTATTATGAATTCATCATGAAAATATGTGAGTTAAGGGGTTACTCCACCGTAGAATTTTTAAAAAATCTGATTTTTTCCTAGAATACGGAGAGAAACAATTGTTTGCCCCTTAATTCGAATTGCTCCGGGAGAGCGCCCGATATGATGATATGACATGTCAAAACATTGAACGCATTTTTCTCGAAAACTCGTTTTTGGAATTGGCACGCGGAATAACTCGAACACTTTTCAAAAATTTTCACTACACATTTTGACCACATCTTCAGAACGCAAATACGCAGAGAAACACGTACGGATTTTCTTATAAATAAATTACGCGATTTTTAATCAACAAAAAACTAATAATTAATCGTAACCAATATATTTTTATACCCGTTACTCGTAGAGTGAAAGGGTATATTGTATTCGTGCAAAAGTATGTCCGTCTGTCTGTCCGTCTGTCTGTCCGTATGAACGCTAAGATCTCGGAAACTATAAAAACTAGAAGATTGGCATTTTGCATGCAGATTCTAGGAGTTCCTACGCAGCGCAAGTTTGTTTCAAAAAGGTGCCACGCCCCCTTTAACGCCCACAATCGCTTATATACGATTTTAAAAATTTAAATATTTCGAAAAAGTAAAAATGCAGTTTTATTGTGTTTATCAATACCTATCGAAATGTAGAAGAAATTTTTCAAATCGGACCATTCGTTAAAAAGTTATGCGTGATCAAAGTTTTTATCTCCATCTCCCTCGCACTCCCTTTACCTGAGTAACGGGTATCTGATAGTCGGGGCACCCGACTATAGCGTTCTCTCTTGTTATTTGTATATTTTGTTGTTTATAAAAGAAATATTTTAAACAGAAGATTACTATTTCAATAGTCATCATTTTGTTTTCCTAGGGAAGTTTAAAATCACTAAAAAATTGTATCTGGATATGCAACAAGGTACAATTACCCTACCACTGTAATTAATAAAATATTCGACTCAACTCTTAATTGCCAAAAGTGTATTTTTACCTAAACATTTTTACGAACTAGGAGTATTCGAACACTGCGACAAAAAAAGTCACCAAATAATTTAAATATGATTTAACCATGTTACTCAATGTGTTTAAAAGTAACATAACATAAATTAAATGTTTAATATAATCTATTATTTCTTTATAAAATAATGAAAAAGAAGAATTTGCACTTTTCACATTTTTTATCGCAAAGTCTAAATAATATTGTATGTATAAGTACGAGACTTGAAAGATCTTTGTATTATATGTTATTCAACGTTGGAACCATCTACCAAACCAAAAAAGTTATTGATTTAGCATAAACTTAATACATAGCACATGCATAGAGAATATATACCAGAATCGGTGTTTAAATCGACTCCTATGGACTCCCAGCAAATCTAAATTTTAAACTTTACATTGATTTGCACAAATAGAGTTCATTTTTTAAAGCATTTTTAACTCAAGACATGGCAAGATATCTTATCACTATCATTTTTTTGTAAAAATTCTAAAACCTTTAAGAAGTTTTAAAAACCATTTTTTCATATTCTTAAATCTGGAAGCTCTGCCCGAGCCGGAGGAAATACTTTCAAAAAAATTAAGTAAAACTTACTCAACTCGTTAAAGTTTATGAAATATATATAAATAATTAGCTAATTTAAAGTTCTCATTTGTATGGCAAGTAAAAAAAATGTAGAATATTAGTTTCTAGGTCAAAGTGTAGGATTGCCAAACGAAGAAAAGGTTTTTAAATGCATTGCTTGAAAATTGACATTCAAAAGGAAAGGCATTTATTTTAAATAAAAAAAATATTGACACGTAGAAAAAGTTTTCTGAATTCGTTGCTAGAAAATTGACATTTAAAAGGGTGGTCAAAACAAAATTAACTTTCACTTCTTAAAAAAAATTCGAAGTCATATACTTTTCGTAACAGGTATAAAAAAAGACATTTTGAGGCCACTGAAAGGAAATTCAGGCATAATAGTAATAATAGTACAGTATATAAACGACTAGACGTAGTACCGTTTAATAAAATTATAATGAAATACGTGTTTCTTCAACATTTAATACATATTTGCTTGTTCTCTCTGATTTCTTTTTCCATTTCGTCAAGAGTAATGTAAATTTAAATACATATAGTAACATTCTGGGAATTGGTTTAGGTGTATTTATTTTGTTGGTCCTTTCAATTTTTATTAATAAAAGACTAAAAACAGACCCATTTCTTTCTTTTCGGCGAGGCAGTTCATAGGAATGGAAAAGCCTATTTAATTATATAGATATATTTTATTGTTTTTTTTTTGTCTGGATTGCCGTGTTGTTTTTTGTAAACAAGGTAAAAATTGGACATATTTTTACGTGTCAATATTAACTTTTTAATAAAAGGTATGCCTTTCCTTTTGAATGCCATTTTTCTAGCAATCAACCAAAAACCAACACTCAACCCAAAGGTTTGCAGGGCGCCAATTCAGTAATCAACTATTTTCACTATTGTTGTATTTGAATTTGTTGATTGAATTTAACTTTTCAATCTCTTTATCGTAATTGATGTAACATCTGCACTTCATAAATCAGTGTTTACAAAGGGATAAAGGTGCTGTGGATAGTAATACCATTATCGAAAAAATTAAATATACAGCTAGGATATATACTTCAATACTTGCTACCATCCAATTTGCTACCTTTAAAATATGGGAAAATTTGAAAGATTCTAGATTCTGTTTTGATGTTATAAAAAGATAATGAGGAAGGCTAAGAATAAAATATATTTGGAAAGAGTTATGCTAATGAATGAGTGAAGATCAAACCAATTAAAGTCAAAATAATGTACTTAGCATCAGAAAGTCTGCTTTGCGAAAGCAATACTATATTATGCTTGACTTGTCTAATATTTCTTTAATGTAAATACCCGTGTCGATTATCATTTCGAAAGTACAATGAACAAGAAAGGAAAGATAACTTCGGGCGGAACCGAAGTTCATATAGCCTTGAAGAATATTCTGTAAATTATATTCTCCAAAATTATTCATAAGATGAATTCTTAGTACTCAAAAAAAATCCCAACTTTCTAACTTTAATAACACAAAATACTAATGTTATGGCATTTCCGATCAATCAGTTATATGGCGGCTATAGGTCGACCGACCGATCCCGACCGTTCCAACTTATACATATACTGCGTACAAAAGGAACGAAGCGTGTGTGCAAAGTTTCAATTCGATATCTTTAAAACTGAGAGCCTATTTCACGTAGAAACAGACAGACGGACAGACGGACACGCTTATATCAACTCAGAACTCGATCCTGATTAAGAATATAAACACTTTATAGGGTCGAATATGTCTCCTTCACTGCATTGCACACTTTTGACCAAAATTATAATATCCTCTGGAAGGGTATACAAGTCCACAGGATGATAGTGTTGATAAGAAGGTATTAGCCTTATTTCATGTTCGAGATTATAACTTAAAGACATACAAAACCAAAAAGTTCATAAAAAAGTCACCACCAAGTCGAAGTCGAAAAAACGAGTTTGCGTAAGATCTATCATCGCTTGGACTCAAACGCTTTACCAGGACCCCAATTTTATAAAAAAACTAAAGGTGGAACAGTTGACGACTCAGTGTCCAAAATTCAAATGGATAAATTTGGAGAGATACCAGCCTATTTTCCACACAGGGCACAATCAAAGCTGACGTTTATCAGAAAGAGTGTTTAAAAATAGTTTTTACTTGGCCCCAAAATCATCAAATTTCTATCAAAAGAGAACGCACAATGTCGCCCAGTGCTTCGCCCCAATAAGAGATATTGGACCATTGTAAAGCGCAACTTAATAAAGAACAATAGCCTTCCCGAAATCATGAAGGACATTGGGTGCGTGCAGTAGTACTAGGTGAATTTAATATACATACCTGGTGCTACTTGGTCCCCAGTCGAAACCTGGAATGTTACTTCCTTAAGCGCACCATGAAGTTATTGACGGGTTGCTTAGAATTGCTCTATCTCAAGTTAAGCAACTTAAAAACTCTGTACGACGTTAATTGTCTATTATGAACGTCACCACTTGCGCTACAGGAAGATCCCTATCACCCAACTCTAGAGCTGGGTGTTGAATGAAAAATCGGAAAAGGCTGTGAAACAAATCCGCAGCTTTCGTAGGGCTATTTTTCAAAGATTAAATACTTTTATAGCGGGGTTTGACTGGTCCGAGCTTTATTCACGCACTAACCTGGCTGAAGCCGTTAATATAATTTACAATTCATTGAAATACTTCTTTGGTATAGTAAATGTGTTTTATTTTTCCGCTGTGGCTTCAAAATCGGTGAATCCACCTAACCCTCATAGTATTCTCAGTCCAAACTACCGGCTCATGTTGGTTTGTCCAAAATCCCTTTCTGTGGTTTTACAAATATTTGTTTCTTTTATTCCCCCTGATTAAAAATCTTTTGATGTGTGGTTTTATATACAATTGAAAACTAAAACCGATTACCGATCGCAAAGGCGAATAAAGTTGTTTTTCATCTTTTATTATCACTGACCCAAAGGAGCTTTTTAAAGTCTTTTTATCTGGCGACTTTTGGACGGATTATAAGGTGGCAAAAGAGTTCGAAGCTAAGATTTTTTTGTTCATTTTTAAAGAGCTTGTGGGAGCGAGACTTCCAAGTCGCAACCCAGCCGGTGTATAAGTTTCTATATTATTTGTTTCCCATTGATGTTAAATACGCCCACAATCTTATCAAAATGTTTAGTTCTAATACAAAAATATAAATTACCAAGACAGAAGGAAATATAACTGCCTTCTATCGACTTAAGGGAATTTTTAACATAATTTATAAACTATCCCATAATAATAATAATACAATGAAACATACCGTTGCTCAATCTGCATGCCGTGCTGGCAGATGTAGTATTTATTGCAGTCTTGTTCGTGGGGCAAGTAGTTTTTGCCGTCGCATTCGAAGGCTGCGGCCATCTGAGTATGGTTCTTTAAATATTCATCCTGTGTAGTAGTAGCAATAAATGGATGTGCGTTTACGGTGGGCTTGATGGACGGCTTGCCACTTGCAACTAAGGATCGGTTTGGATTATATATACAAATCGGGTCATTACTAATATGTACTTACTCATTGTCTTCTCGCTTTTTTCAAGTAAACACTTTGGATGTGGACCTCCAAAACCTCTCAGCACACGATTAATGGTTTTCAGCAGCGGATAGGACTCACATCCGCAGTCATTTTTGAAGTCGTCCAGATCTAAAGCCCAGATCATGGCCCCGGCAAGACCCATTGCCTTGATGTACTCGCTTTTATGTCGAATCATGGGTGCATCGTCAAAGGATACCCACTGATCTCCTAAATAAGCAAATGGTCCCATCCGACCCCTGGCATCCCTCACTACGTTCCAACTGCGCTGGCGGATGTACGAACAGATCTCATAGTACGCCAGAAATCCTCTTGCCCTTGTGGCCTCACCCGCTTCACCACCACCGTAGGTGGGCGCATTCAGTTGATGCTCACTAGGCGCAGCCAGCGAGAACGACTGGCCATACATGGGCATTCCCATTACCAACTTCCGCCGGTCAGCTCCCTTCGATATCCAGTAGTTTATGGAGAAATTGGCGTTGAAGTTAGCCGTTCCTTCGGGGTGGTCGTACATGGGCGCTACGTGACCCGTCTGCTTGTCCCACTGTCCGTGGTAGTCGTAGGCCATAACAGAGATCCAGTCAAAATAGCGGGACAGATCGGGAACATCGTAACCGGCATCGATTACCTTTTTGTTGGGGGACACTGCAGCAGAGAGGATTAAGCCCTTCGGCTGGAATGCGTGCGACAGCTCCCGCACCAGGGCAGTGAATCCATTCTTTTCATCGACCGTACCTTTCTTACAATCCACTTGCCAGCACACTGGGTACTCCCAGTCAAGGTCCAGTCCGTCAAAGTTATATTTCTCGATGAATTCTAGGACGTGGCGAATGAAACGGGCTCGTGCCTCTGCGCTCCTCACCAGTCGGGCATACTTATCGCCAGCAGAGTCATTCCAACCTCCAATGGCAAGAGTTACCTTAGCACCCTTCTTGCGGTGGGCCACAACCCGTTCATAGAAGTTGTTATCCAAGTCCGCCCAGGAGTCATGAGGCTGTATCGTCAGCTTTTCCCGGTTCAGTACAGCGAAGCCATACACTATGTGGGTGCAGAGATCGGCGTCAATATCTTCTGGCAAGAACTTTCCACCACCTTGGCGATACCAAGCCCAGTTCGTAAAGTAGCAGATGACCTTAAATTTCGTGGACAATGGGTCATTGGATTCCATTTCAAAGTCTTCCTCCTCAAAGCCCACATTTTGTTCCACTTCGTTTTCTTCTAAAGCCTCTAAGGATTCCGCCTCATTGCTGACCTCTGTCTCCACTTCAATAGGCTGCATGGGAACAGCTTCAGCCACGCCCTCTGCTTCATCGACTGACTCTTCCGACTCTACACCACCTGCTTCTTCTGAAACTGATTGCTCTTCAACAGACTCTATACCGACAGGAGCTAAGACAGCTACAGAAATCAGATTAATTATTAATTCAGTTGTGTAAGGCTAAACTTACGCGCTGCTTGTGAAGAACTTGGTGGATCTTTAAGCACATCGTGAATCTCACGTAGCAAAGGATACACGCCACTTCCACACCGATTGCGAAAGTCATCGAGGTCGAGGGCCCAAACCATGCCTCCGCCCAGGTCCAATGATCTCACCAGTTGTGACTTCTTCCGAATCATGGCTGGATCGTCGTAGGACACCCACTGGGTTCCTTTGCGGGCATACGGACCCATGCGGCCAAATTCATCCTGGACTACCTCCCAGCCCTGGTGGTTAACCCGATCGCAAATCTGTGTAGAAAATGATCAGATGTTCATTATATTTTTTTGATACTCAATTGTATTTTCCCTTTACCACAAAACAAAAATGGCAAGCAATGGTCTTTTTTTGTTTTTGATGTGAAACGAAAAAAAATGCTAGAAATTCGGATCTTTGGAAATGAGGTGACCCACTTGGTTTTCACTCACAGCAGAGGCATTTTTATTTTTCCGTTTACTTTGGTAAGAGGACATCGGTTTTTTTTTTAATTTTAGATAGCTTGCATTTTAATGTATTTTTGTAATATGTTAACTTTTTTTAATACATAATTAATATTTTTTGTGTATGTTACAAATGGCTTCAATCTAATTATCCCTCTTAAAAAAAAATCTGATTGGAAATTTGGGTATTCAAAAAGTATGTCTAAAACTGAAACGTATTGCGCAAGGTGTTCGTTCAAAGTGAACGCTCGTGTTTTTTTTCTGCGCAAAGGTAAGTTTGTCGCAAAATGGTAGTGTTCGGTGGGCAGTCCATGGCTAGCTTGCGAAGTACAACAACCAAGTTGTCGATCTTCTTAAGAACCAAAAAAGCTTACATGGATGGTACCAAAACGGTTAGATGCATTCGGGTGCTTGAACTGAAACATATATTTAATTCACAGCTCGGCCCTGACCTTTTATCACAAGATTTCACGGCTTATATCCTTAGCAAAGATCATGTTGATGATCTAAAGGTTGTAAAATTTTAATTTTAATTTGCTAAAAACTATCAGCAAGGTTGGTATTCCCTTTTGCGCATTTTGCAACTCTGTAGCTCAGTTTTAGGCCCTCCTTACACCGAATTTTATGTTCTGATTCACTTAAACCAAAAGTTGTCTTCTTTTGGATGGTGTTCCTGGATGCGTGCTTTGCTATTGAGCTGGAACCCTGTTTAATCCCCTTCACGAATTATTTATCTTATTTGTAGAAACTTCCCATTTTCCCCTTATATGGAAGGAATCATTCGTAATTCCTCTTCACAAGAAAGGTATCAAGTTAGAGGCTAGTATTTATATGGGTATAATAAGATCCCCAAGATTATTGAAAAAATTATAACTCCTCATTTGCAGCACCTTTGTATATCAATTATATCTCCGTGTCAACACCAATTTATTAAACGTAGATCCAAAACCTTTTGGAGCTCACATCATTTGTCATAAAGGGCTCCAAAAGTAGTTCCTATACTGACATTGATAAAGCATTTCACTGTGTAAATCACTTGTTCGGAAATCTGACCTATTAAGGCTTCCAGATGATTTACGGCGCATAAGCTGGGATGAAAATAAAAGCGTTCTTTTTTATTCTAGAAAACTAATGTTCATTAATTTACCCTTCCTAGCCAACTGTAGATCGATGCTTGGTACTATCTTCATTTATAACCAAATGCGTAGTTATCTTATTTTCGGAGTATTATATACTTTTCCTTTAATCTTAAATCATCCCTCGCACTTTTACTTCCATTTTCAAATCTCGCGTCTATCTTCGCTCAGTTTTGTATTTAGGGTAAAAAGATAACTTTTTAATTAATTTGCAAGCGCGTCATTAATATCCAAATATCACCTTGAGATCTAGATGGTGGAATTTCCTATTTCAACATAAAACATACATTGATATACCTAATTAAGTTCATAGCTACTATTACGATAAAATAGTTCATGAACCACCAGAGTTTTCGGTGTTACTTGAGATTATTTCGTTGCTTATTTTCCTTAGCCTAAGCAGATTACAATATTTTCCTTTTTTTTTAATTTTCTGTCATTGAAAAATATCTAGCAACAATGATTTTTGTTTAATATATGACAACAAAAATTTGTTTTTATGAAAGGGGAAGCTTTAAGGGGAAACATATAAATGGCTATTTAGTTTTTGAACTGTCAGAACGTACCAGCATCGAAATACCAACAGGGACCCAAATATCAATATGTATGATCATTTCAATTGTTTTTGCAATCGAAAATAATTTTGAAAATTCCAAGACACTAGTAATATCAAAAAATTAATGATAACATAAATCTTTCAAAACAATTTACCTCATAGTAAGCAAGAAATCCGGCGGCTCTGGTGAATTCTCCAGCTTGGCCAGGTCCAGGAGCCTTGGCATTTAAGCCATTGTTGCTAGCATTTTCTAGAGTAAAGGATTGTCCGTATAGCGGCATACCCATAACGATTTTCCGTGAAGGGGCTCCCTTTTCGATCCAATAGTTCAGTGAGAAATTCTGGGTGATTAAAGGATTTAATACACACAGTATTTCGAAGACCCAACATTTTGTACACTTACTGCGTTGAAATACTCAAAATCATCATCGGGATGATAGTACAGAGGTGCCACATGACCAGTCTTTTTGTCCCATTGTCCATGGAAGTCGTATGTCATCACAGCGATCCAATCAAATAATCGAGACAGCAGGGGTACGTCGTAGCCTGCATCAATAATTTTCTTGCTTGGCGAGACTGCAGTAGACAACAAAAGTCCTCGAGGGCGAAACGCTTCGGATAGTTCCCGAACCCAGGCGGTGAAACCTTCTTTCTCTTCGGCGAATCCCTTATTGCACTCCGTTTGCCAGCACACTGGGTACTCCCAGTCTAGATCAAGGCCCTCGAAACCATATTTCTCAATGAACTCCAGGGCATGACGAACAAAGCGTTCCCGGGCTGAAGGACTTCTTACTAGACGACTATACTTATCTCCTTGCGAATCGTTCCAGCCGCCTAGCGCCAAGCTTACTTTGATACCCTTGCTTTTAAGGCTGCTGACCCTCGTGTAAAAGTTGTTGTCAATGTCGGCCCAGGAATCATGTGTGCGCAGGATCAATTCGGAGTAGTCCAGCACTGCAAACCCATACACAACGTGAGTGCACAGATCTGTGTTAATGTCGTCGGGAGTAAAACGACCAAGGCCCTTGCGATACCAAGCCCAATTGGTAAAGTAGCACACGATTTTGTAGTGCCCGTCAAGGGGCTTGAGTATAGGCTTTTCTGTGGCGTAGGTTGGTCGCGGTGTGGTGCTGGGCTTTCGGGTAGTGGGCGCTGGCTTGGCTAGTGCCGGAGGCTTTGGCTTAGCGCTTGACTCCGCTCCACCGCTGCCATTTTGAATGCACTTGGCTGCCTCTGGCCAGTCGCAGTTTCCGATCGCCTCATTATAGTGCAGCCCCGGTGGACAGTCAGCCGCCTGTAGGCGATTCCATAAGCAAAAGAGATACTTGGAACAGTTATTTGGATAGGGCACTCGCTCCTCGCCCTCACAAGGATCCTCCTCGTTGGCGCGACTGGGCTGAATGATTTTCAGGTATATTTTGCTTGTCACGCACTGCACGTTCTCTGGCCAGTCGCAGATCTTTTGAATTGCGTCCCAGTGCAAATCTCCTCCACACTCACTGGGTACCAATGCTCCATTCACGCAGATATAGTATTTTCCGCAGTTCCTGTGTGTGTAGTACTCCCCCTCTTTGCAAGTGGCTGATGGATGTGGCGAAAATTGTGGTCGGCGGGAAGTGATTTGATGATGGGCGGCAGGCTTTGTTGGATTCATAATGGGCTTTGATGTTGTTGTGGTCTTTTTGGGCTTTTTCGATACGGGTTTTGGATTAGCCGGTTTTGGGCGAACTGTGCTTGATTCCTGCTCACGTTTCACTATACACTGAGCGGATGACGGCCAGTCACAACCTTTTGCCTCGTTGTTCCAATGAAGACCGCCAGGACAGAACTGCTGTCGCAACTCTCCTGGAATAATGCAGTGGTAGTAAGCGTTACAATTCTTCAAGTCGGCGTAGAATTGGCCGCTCTCACAGTTGATGGCCTGTACCACCGGGTAAATAACTGCTGGCACGGGGATCGTTGTGTAAGTCGGTCTGGTGGTTGTACTAGTCGGCCTGCTCGGACGTCTTGTAGTCGAGCTCCACCAGGATATGGTGCTAATGGCAGGGATGGTATTACTTGTAGTTACAGGTTTTGGCCTTTTTGTAGTGCTGAGGGTTGCGGTAGTGCTTGTACTCAAGCTTGGCGAATTTGTTGTGTGATCGTGATTCGGTTGTGATCCTGCAGAGCCGTCGCTACTGATCGTTGTCATTTGGGGAGGCACGGGAGTGACGACTGAAGGTGGACGTTGACAGTTCGGTCGAGTGGGCGGTTCGGAGTTCAATCGTCCCAACCCCCTATTAATAGCCTTAAGTAGCGGGTAAGACTCGCTGCAGCAACGGTTTTGAAAGTCGTCAAGGTCGACGGTCCACGCTGCCACTCCACCAAAGTTATTTTTTACCGCGTATCGGGCCTTGGCTTCGACACTGGCCGGATCTTCGTACCCCACCCACTGATTATTAAGCATGGCAAAAGGACCAGATCTCCGGTTTGGATCCTGACCAGTCAACCACTTGGACTCTCTTACGCGCTGGCAGATCTCGTAGAAAGCCAGCATTCCCGGCTGCTTCGTTAATTCGCCTGCATCTCCAGGTCCAGTGGCTGGAATGCCCGTTCCCGTTAGCTTTTGGAGACTTTGTTCTAATGTGAAACTTTGGCCATAGAATGGAATGCTCAATATAAGTTTTTCTTTCTGTGCTCCCATTTTTAACAGCAGATTCATGGTATAGTCTGTATTGTACTGCGGATACTTGTCGGATGAAGATCCGTACAGCGGACTCACATGACCAGTTTGGCGCTCCCAAGCGCCGTGGTAGTCGTAAGTCATTACTGTTAAATAGTCTACTATATCTGACAAAGCGGGAAGCTCGTAGGCTTCTGTTATAATCTCTTTATAGCCCGAAATAGCAACTCCCACCTGAAATTTAGGATTAACACGCTGGAACTCCGTACGCAGCTCACGGAGAAGCTTGGTCAGGTTGGGCCTGTCACTTTCAGGTCCCTTTGAGCAATCGCTTTGCCAACACTTCGGGTAATTCCAGTCTAGGTGCAGACCGCTAAAGCCATGACGCTTCAGGAAGCTGGCCGCGTTGGATGCGAAAACCCGTCTTTTAATATCGTCACTGGCCAGGCGTGAGTACTTGGAGCCGCTAGAATCTGTCCAACCACCCAAAGCAATAAGTACAGGCACTCCCAGTGAAGTCACTCGTCGATAGTATTGGTTATCCAAGTCTACCCAAGGATCGAACTCTCGAATGGTCAGGTGGTCAGGGTCCAGGGAGGCGAACGAATAGATAATGACGGAGCATAGCTTTGGGTCAATCTGCTCAGGAACAAAATGACCTTCACCCTTCCGGTAGAATGCCCAGTTTGACATATAACAAAGTACTTTGGTACCCGTGTTGATATGCTGTCTCTTTATCTCCGCTAGAGCTCCATAGGCGGAATGCGGTCTTTCCAGACCAACCTGCTCCAATGCGCCGTAGGGCTGCTGTTCGATACTCGCCGTCTTAAACAACTCCTGATGTGGGGAGCCGGCTCGGTATGGCTTCGGATGGGAGTCGTCCGAATTTTCTGGAGCAATAAAAGCGGCGTACTTGTCGGAAACGATGGGAAAATTTGGTTGTATCACTGGTGGTAACTTTTCAAGCTTCGGTTCCGCATCGATTTTCTTGACATAACTCTCAAAGTTGGTAATAAAATCCACGTTCTCAACATTTTCTTCATCACTAGGCGCTGACTCTACGGAATCGCGTACAAAAGAACGTAGGCCGAATGACTCCGTCAGCTCAGCCACGTTTTTCTGATTTAGCGTGGGAACACTCTCCACGGCGCTACGCAGTGGCAGGAAGTCGTCCCCAAACTCGGGTCGCGCACTGTACCGAATTAGGTGACCGTCGTCATCATTTAAAGGCATGCTCTCTACCGCGGAGCGAACGAACATCGGAGTGTGGTCGGAAACCATATGAATCTCCTGCGTCTCGACGCGAATGTGGGCTTCAACTGCCAAAGCTGCTAGCGTGGCTAAGAGCACCTGCGATAAAGCGAAGGTTAATGAAAATAATTTATGGGTCACAGGAATTTACTCACGTGAAGCCTACACCGCGCATTGCCCCGCATTTTTCTACCTATTATCCTATAAGAAAAAAAGTGCGTTGGAGTTCAGTAAATCAATATGGTATTCATAAATTTGTTTATCAAAAAAGTATCGCGAATATGGCGGATAATATTTATTTTTGAATAAGAAAATAAATAATCTAAAAGACGACTATTACCACTATTTGTGCATATTTGCTTAAATAATTAATTAATGTCGGTTTTACGATTCATTTTTTTGAATGTTGTATACCTTTTCAGAGAAGATTATTATAAATTTGGTTTTTCTAACACAATAAAGACGACATTTTCGATTTTATGGTGAATATATGTTCTTGAAGGGAATAACTAGACAAGTTGATAGAGCCATGTCCGTGTACGGGATTAGTTTTAAGATAGAGACTTGAAACTTTCCCAACGGTCTTTTCATATGCTTACCCAGATTAAGTTTGAATCAATTTTCGATACCTTACAGAATGCGACCAAACTTATTATTAAAGACGAAGTCATAGACCTGATCGGAATGTTGGAATTTTGGAGTATTTTAAAGTGATCAAATTGGGTAAGACTTCAGCGCATCTAAAAATTCAGCCTTCTACTGTTTTTCTTGAAGGCGACGACATTTTGACAATGGATAAACATTTATCAAGTTCTAGTGAAAGGAAAATAAATTATAATCTTTTGAAGTGTATGTTGTCAGACCAAAGAGTATAGCAAATCAAAATATGCATGGAAAAACCCAAAAAAAAATTGTTAAAAAGCGTGAAATTGTTTAGTAAAGACTGAGCTAAATAAAATATTTTGGATAAGAGATCAGCTTTGAACTTCAAATAACCAAATAATTATCAGTAATTAAAAAAACAACTTTTAAAGTAATTGTTATCGTAAATCATTAGAAAAAAACCTAATTTTTAATTTCGATAATTTAACATAAGCAAAAACAAGAAAGAAACATTAGTAAACTCGTAATCTGAAAGAAGTCAACCCTAAACCCCTCACAAAAACCAAATCGATCGAACTTATGTGACACCCAAGAAATTTTTCTAAAACTAAATGGACTTCCGCTGATTTGCAAACACCGCATAATTTCCGTGGCGCTTACAGATAATTTGAACATTTTGCAAATTTGAATACGTTGTTTTTGATTCGAAATAAATACAAATTAATTAGTTATAAAATATTTCATTTTCTGGGCTCCAAATCAAAATTTTGGGGCAAATCTAGCAACTTTTTTGGTTGAACAAAACTAACAGAGCGGTGAATTGCAGTTCGCTTTTATATTGCTTAATGAAATATTTTATAACTAATAAATTTGTATTTATTTCGAATAGGATTCTTTGAAATTGTGTTCAATTGTTGAACGTCAATGAGCTGTTGGGGTAGAGGCAGCACTTCTAGTTGATGCTTTTAGCAAACTTGTCATATGGTAAAAAGGAAAATCCTTAGGAACTACGACTAACTATGAAAGATGTTCTATCTTCGACGATTCAAATGTAGAAAAACTAAAAAAAAACAATTAAATTTAATAAACGTTTTAAATTTAATTGTTTTTTTTTAGTTTAAACGGATATTTTTTGAAGTTTTTTATTACATTAACATTGACATATTTTGAAACACAAAACCCAATCCGGATTTAACAAGATTATATTTTTATACCCTTGTAGAGGGTATCATAATTTTGGTCAGAAGTTTGTAACGCAGTGAAGGAGACGTTTCCGACCCTATAAAGTATATATATTCTTGATCAGGATCAATAGTCCCCTATTATAGCCATGTCCGTCTGTCCGTCTGTTTCAATACCGTTTGCGAGCTCAGTTTAAAAGCATGTGTACGCAGATCAAGGTTGAAAATCGCCCCGATCGGACGTCTATATCCTATAGCTCCCATAGGAACACTCGGATATATCTAGCAAGAATTGATGATATTTCGCGCAGTGTAAAAGCTATTGACACGAATCTTTCCAAATCGTATTTTTTTATGCATACCTTGATCAGGGTAAAAGCGCGTGGCGATCGGACGTATATACTATAGCTCCCATAGGAAGAATAGGGTAAAATCGGTCCAAATTTGATGTTTTTCAGAATATTTCGCGCTGGGTAAAAGCTATTGCTATAAATTTTTTCAAATCGTATTTTTTTAGGCATTCCTTCATCAAGGTAAAAGCGCCTGCTGATCGGACGTCTATGTCCTATGCCTCCCATAGGAATAATCGGATATACCTTGCAAGAATTGATGATATTTCGCGCAGTGTAGAAGCCATTGATATGAATATATCTATATCCTATAGCTCTCATAGGAACAATAATGTGAAACCGTCAAAATTTCATGTTTTTTAGAATATTTTGCGCAGTGTATAAGCTATTGACATACATTTTTCCGATCGGACGTCTATATCGTATAGCTTCCGTAGGAAAAATTGTTGAAGGCTGCGAAAATGTCCCTTTTTTTCCTATTTGTATATGACAATTTTGCAGTATAAAAGCTATTGGCATGAAACTATGCAATTTATCTAATTTATTTATGTATACCTTGCTCAGGGTAAAAGTTGCTGCCAATCAGACAAGTACATACTACAGCCGCTATTTAAAAATGAAATTAATTCGTATAGCTAATCTTTTTTTTATGTATAATTTCTTATTCTTTACGCTACTTTTTCAATTTTAGCAATTTCGGCTAAGTCTGCAGGGGTATTAAAACTTCGGCTTGCCGAAGTTAGCTTCCGTCCTCGTTTTCATTTAATTCGAAAATACGAAACAAAATAGTTGCCTACGGCTTATTTTATGATAACTTGAAATGATAGTTTTTGTGTGGACTTAACTTTATTACATGTTTTCATTATGTTAAAAGGGTTATATTAAATCATTTTATGACGTTTGATCGAAAATGAGTCGTATGTTGTAACTTAGTTTTGTAAAAGTATTTGGAATTACCGGAAAAAATATTTCTTCGGCACCGCTGAAAGGAATTCGAGTGAAGATAATATTAATGTGGCGATAGTATCTAAACGCAAATGCGGTATTTGGCTAAAGTAAATTTAAGCAACTTAAGAATTATATTTTTCGGACGTTGATCAGTAGAAAAAAAGCAACCAACGAAACACGAGGACGGAAGCTAACTTCGGCAAGCCGAAGTTTTAATACCCTTACAGACTTTGCCGAAATTGCTAAAATTGAAAAAGTAGCGATAGCTTTAAAACTGAGGGACTAGTTTGCGTAAAAACGGACGGACGGACATGGCTAGATCGACTCTCCTGGTGATGCTGATCAAGAATATATATACTTTATAGGGTCGGAAATGTCTCCTTTTCTGTGTTGCAAACTTTTGTCTGAAATTAGAATAGCCTTTGCAAGGGAATAAAAATATAGGAACGAACAGACTAAGCCAAAATACAAAAACTAACACTAATACTATTACTCATTTCCAGAAACTCGGGACTCTCCACATCCCCGTGAATTCGAATTACGAATAAAAGAAGAACCAAGCATTGTGTTTTAGTTGGATACGGACGGTAATAGATTTAGAAGAAGTCTACTAGGGTAAGATGTATAATATTAGGTTCGGTTATCAAATATGATTAGAAAAATTAGATGATACAGGATTTTAAATACGACAACCATTTAGTATTCCATAAAACGAAAACAAAAATAAAATAAATAATGATATGGGTATCAGCTGAAAGAAATTGATCATTATTGGTAAAGAATTAAAATGTATTTTCCTATTCATTTAAAAAAAAAATCTTTAACAACCATAGTCGTTTTTATACCCTTGCAGAGGGTATTATAATTTTGGTCAAAAGTGTGCAACGCAGTGAAGGAGTCATCTCCGACCCTATAAAGTATATATATTCTTAATCAGGATCACCTCCTGAGTTGATATAAACATGTCCGCCTGGCCGTTTGTCTGTCCGTCTGTCTGTTTCTACGCGAACTAGTCTCTCAGTTTTAAAGATATCGAATTGAAACTTTGCACACACCCTTCTTTCTTTTGCACGCAGTATATAAGTCGGAACGGCTGGGATCGGCCGACTATATCTTATAGCTCCCATATTACTGAACGATTGGAATTGCCATAACTTTGGTGTTGTTTAAGTTAGAAAGTTGGAATTTTTATGAGTGTTAAGAATGCATCATATGACAAATTTTGGAGAATATAATTTACAGAATATTCTGCAAGGGTATTTCAACTTCGGCTCCGCCCAAAGTTAGCTTTCCTTTCTTGTTTTCTTATAACATTAAAACTAAATTTGAAAAAATGTATCGAACCTATAATTTTTTTTCATGTACTTTTCCGATTTTTCCTATGGTACCTTACATATCATTACTTTATCATACCATTTATGATATGGTCAACCGACTTAAGCCAATTTAATCCAAATTTCTGAAGATTTCAAAACTTATTTTATATATATTTTATTTTAAATTTTTAGAACAATCAGAAAAATTAAATGAAAATAAATATATAACTTCGTATTTTATTGACATATGCCGATGTACTCCGAAATACTATGACTACTCCGAAATACTTTGACTACTATGTAAAATAGCTGAAATAGGAATGATAAGAAAGTTTATCAGAGCACAGCTTCGTTGCATATACACATAAAAATAAAAATATAGAATATTTTTCAATTGTAACTGCTGAAAGGATATATGAACTTCGGCTTGTCGAGTTTGGCTTCCTTATTTGTTTGTATTTTAAAGCGTATTCTTAAATTACCGATGTTGTTTTTTCCACGCTTAAAATATAAATACAGCAAGCCACAGATATTTAAATAAACATGAAAAGGCCGAGGCTTACATATATGTATTTTTAAGTGCATAAAAATAGCTATATCTTAAGTAATATACATGTATATAAAAAAGTTATGTCGATTATCCGCAGGCTAATTAATTTAAAATATACTCGTCTGAGTTTTACAAAATTAAATTTAATTAATCCTATTCTTTTTTACGTAATTTTAATAATATAGCCTGAAAAAGACAACAAACACAAAACGACAAAGTAATGTTAAACGATTGGAATTCACATGCGTAAGTAGCCCCATTTACAGCTCCCTACAAATTTATATTTCAAATATTTTTAAAAATTAGAGCTCTATAATTTAGTTACTTTCCTAAAATACATTTTTTTATTAAGAAAATACTTTTATTATGACTGTATTCCTACATTTTTAGTAAAATGTGAAAAAATGTTTATACGGTTATTTCCTACAATTAAGTTCATTATAAAATTCTTAAAATAGAATGCGCATAACTCAACATTCGGTCGCTACAACCAGTCCTTGATTTGGCCTTTCATACTTCATTGAGCGCAATGCAAAGCCGGCTAACTCTTGAGCAAAGGCCTGGGCTCCTTTCTCTGCAGAGTATATACATTTATGAATTTAAAATAGTTTTTTAGTTTTAGCAATAAATGTCTGATTCAACTAATCTTATTTATCTTATTAACTTTTAAGTCCAATTTTCCTTGTCTTGAGATCGTAAGTTTCTCAAAATTACTGAAAATAGCTCGCAAACGAGCCCCATCGAAATCGGTACAAAAAAACCCCTGAATTACTTGAAATTGGCAGTACCGAGTGTACATACATATGTATTATTATTTTAAGTTGTAGAAAAGAACACTGTTGTGCTATTCAAGAAAACGTTATATTTATGGAGTTAGATCAATCTTGTTTTCTGCGTTAAAAAACAGCGCGGCACAGCAAAAGAAAAACAGAATGTTGTATATAAATTTAATAAGCTCAAATAATCACGTTTGTGGTGTCCTCTTATACATACATATATGTACATGCACATTGAACGATTGGGAATGTGATGAACATACAAATTAGTTTTTTGTGCGGTTGGATCGACTCATCAGATTGTACGTTCTTTAGTGACAAATTGGGAAAAATAGTTTTGAGCATTTTTAAATGTTCTATTAATGTTTTAAACACTTTATGTGCGACTGCCATGTCCACTGCCCATCAAACATTTTTGTTTACACTTTGAGATTTTTTTATGGTTTAATTAAACAAGAAAGAATCTTATATCAGTGTTACAAAGAATGTTATTCTTATCAGTTACATTTTTTTCTAGACAAACTGTGTGTTGTTTTTATAGTGCCAGAGTTGTTGATTTTCAAAAGGAAGCTCGGGCAGTTGAGTATATAAATAAATTAATTCTAAGGGAAATTGGTACTCTCTAAAAATAAATGGAAATCTAAGACAGCATTTAGAAAGAATTGTATTAATATTTATATAGACCAATTTGAATTCGTTAGTTAATTATAGTATCACCCTAAATCATTTGTTTACTGTCGCTAAGGTTTCCCTTTCCTTTTTCCCTAAAAATATTTTGTTTTGCCAATTTTGTTATTTCTTTTTGCGAATACTTAAATCGTTATAGAATTGGGTTAAGAACTAACGGTATGAACCGGTTTCGGCGTTGGTATGAAATTATTTTTGTTTTTTTTTTATTCCAGACAGCTTACGAATGAGAAACGGAGCAACGCCGGTGTTGTTTTATTTAAGAATATGTAACCTGAGGGAGAGTCCAATTATGCAAAAAGACGTTGGACAAGTTTTGAGATAATCAACGGGGGGATTGGGACGCACTGGCACAGAATCGAGTCGGGGCTTGGCTCTTGGGTGAGTTCATTGAACGCCAAGAACTCTGCATGGTGTTCTGATCCTCATCGGTTTAACGATGTGGCACATGAGACTGTTCAAAAATCATCCCGTTTTGTTTCTGGCTTAGAAAAAGTGGGGCCGCCTTTGTTTGGGCGGAAACTTGCACTTTGCTAAAGATCTATGTGTATACTTTACTTCTAAACGACTTGACTCAATATATTTCTCATTCGGTACACGTACGCATACAAAACCTCGAACCATCAGGGTTAACATTCGGCCATTGTGCATTCGATCACTTACTTCATGTCTCTGAACTTGCGTCACACTTCTTGAATGAAAGTGTCCATGTTTAAACTCACTTTGATCACACTCACTCAGTTGCTCAGCAGTAAATCCAATAATTTGCTGTCTTACTTCGCGTACACTTCATGCGTGCGGCATCGAATCAAAACTGCTGCCGGCTGAGCTGAGGACGCTCCTATTTATACTTAAGCGTGTCGCAAAACATAAACAACGAGAGAACTCTGAGTCCAAGAGAACTACCTGTTTGAGGTCATCTATAATCAGATTGGTCATCCATACTGAAATAAAAAAATTTGTTGTGTTTATTAATTTTAAAAATGCAATAAATTAATTTTTGTTGTAAAATCGAGTACATTTTTTAACTTAAATTATTTTTTTCTTGTTCCCTTATTATTTTAGATATAACAAAAGAGAAAACAATATATTCTTTAATTTTTAAATAAAGTCAAGAGTATTCAAAATTTTAAAACGAGAATTTGTTTGTATCTAAGATTATAATGAGTTCAACAACAAAATAATATTCTTTGTAATAAATTTTTAATGTTGTAACCCCAAATGAGCAAATGTATTCGAAAAGGAATTATTAAAATAAGGTTTTTGGTTAAATAATCGGTCACAAGCGTCGATCGATGGGACGACGCATTACCGAACCAAATTTCAATGTTGACAAATCCCGTCAATCAAAGAGCATTTTAATACAACCTTTATAAAAAGACCGTAGGAGGAAATAGCCTGGAAAATGTATAAAGATAGTAAGTCAAACCCTTAGATTATAATATATTTTTTAACGTGGACATACATATGTATATTATGTTAAGATAATAATTGCATTCTCAAGTGGAAGTCGCTGCGAAACAGTTATAAATACCACCTAAAATGCATGCGTCCGAAGGGTGGAAGTGCTGAAGGATTCAGACTGGAAGTGGAAACGGAGCTGGAGGTCGGGCTGTCTGAGCTGCCCGAGGAATCGTATTCCCACGTAAGTTGCCCAATTTTACGCTTTTCTTAGACTAAATTTTAACTGATAGTTAACAAGTGTTTCTAAGGTCAAAAATGGGCGGAAACCCCAACAAAACAAGAGAGAACGCTATAGTCGAGTGCCTCAACTATTAGATACCCGTTACTCAGCTAAACAACTTAATATAAATATGCCTTCTTGAATGTTTTTCGCCGCTCGAATTAGCTCCCGATTTTTATGTTAAAATCGGTACCCAGGGAACACCTCCAATTTGGGTAACTTGATTTGATTTTCATAATTCTTGGGATATAGTTCGGTATTGACAAATGAAAACCATCGCAATTTCCTTTAATAGAAATCCTTATCGAGAATTAACGTTGACTCTGTTGAGCACCTTGGCCAGCTGTTCCAAAGTCATCCGTTAGATGGCGCTATTGTGCCATGAAAGGCGGAAATGTAGGCGCTAGCCAGGCTTAAGCGTTTAATGGGTTTTTGGGCGTTAGAGTGGGCGTGGCAAACTTTTATTTGGCCAATCGATAGGTATTGACGAAACAAATACAAATCAAAAAAAAATTGCATAATAGCATCAAAACTGTGGCCACAGCTTGTGACTTGTGGGCGTCAGAGGGGGCGTGGCACCGTTTTGAAACAAACTTGCGCTGCGTAGGAACTCCTAAAACCTACATGCAAAATGCCAATCTTCTAGCTTTTATAGTTTCCGAGATCTCAGCGTTCATACGGACAGACAGACAGACGGACAGACAGACGGACAGACAGACGGACATGGCTAGATCGACTCGGCTAGTGATCCTGAACAAGAATATATATACTTTATAGGGTCGGAAACGCTTCCTTCTACCTGTTACATACTTTTGCACGAATACAATATACCCTTTTACTCTACGAGTAACGGGTATAAAAAGAGAAAAATCGCCTGCAAGAACTTAAGACAGCTATGATCTTTAAATTACAAAATAATTATCAGTTATTACAAAAATTTAAAGAGGTTAAAATCTACTAAAAAAAATATTTTAAAAAGCCCCCTGTAAAGAATGGGCCAAGATTCCAAAGGAGACCACAGAAAAATGTTTTTTTCGATGCAAACTTATCGATGTAATGAAACAGAAAGAAGGCCACACAAATTATTAAGTTATTTATTAGTCAATATATTTAACATGAAGTTCCCTGCACGAAATATGCTGTGAGATAAAAAAAGTCAGTTTTAAGTGTTATCTAATGTAGTTTAAAAATAATGTCAAAATACTACCGAACATAACTGCATTTAAATCTTTTTCATAGTCTGCACGAAACAAGCTGTGAGCCACTATATGTACTGCGGATGGCCTAAGTTTGCTTTTTATTTTTTAATGGAATGGCCGAGTCTAAATAAACGAATATTTGGAGGCACTGAAAATAATAATATTTTAATTTTAAATGGGTCAGCCCATAAAAAAATGAAGGAATTCTGGACTTAACATAAATAATAATAAATAACAACTTCTGATAAGTATGCAGGAATATTGTAGTATATAATAAAATAATTTTAAAATAAATTATTAAGACAAAAATTCGAATTAAATAAATAAATAATAATAAGACCAAAAATTAATAAACATAAGATATGTATAAAAATAATTATATGTATAACAAATAAGTGTCAGAGCCCGAAGTGTTCCGATGTCCTCCAAAAAAAATCTTGTATTGAATGTTTTTATACCCTTGCAGAGGGTATTTTAATTTTGGTCAAAAGTGTGCAACGCAGTGAAGGAGACATCTCCCACCCTATAAAGTATATATATACTTGATCAGTATCGCCTCCTAAGTTGATATAAGCATGTCCGTCTGTCCGTCTGTCTGTACGTCAATCAGACCTACCAAATTTCATAAGGATCGGCCGACTATATCCTATACCTGCCATATAACTGAAAATTTCATAAGGATCGGCGGACTATATCCTATAGCTGCCATATAACTGAACGATTAGAAATGCCATAACTTTGGTGATTTTAAAGTTAGGAAGTTGGTATTTTTTATGCGTTTTAAGAGTGCATCATATGAATAAGTCTGGAGAATATAGTTTTCAGAATATTCTGCAAGGGTATATCAACTTCGGGTCCGCCTGAAGTTAGCTTTTCTTTCTTGTTTTAATTAACTTTGTTTTTTCCGCTGCACCTTGCAGTTGATACCGGCTGTTGGGTTCCAGATTCTAATATAAACGAAGACGGAAGCTAACTTCGGCATGCCGAAGTTTTAATACCCTTGAAGACTTTGCCAAAATTGCTCAAATTGCAAAAGTAGTGAGAAGATTAACAGAAGTGTAAAATAAGCCAGAAGTCTTATTACAAAGGCCAAAGAATAAATATGCTAAAAACTGTTTCGAGAATCACCACACTCCCTCATCAGCGACCTTATTAATCCAGTGATGGAGAAATTGTAGATCGGAAAAACATCAAATTTGGATCTAAAGTTCACCCTATTATTCCTATAGGAGATATAGGATATAGACGTCTGATCGGTACGCCCTTTTACTTTGATGAAGGTAGGCAAAAAAATACGATTTGGAAAGATTCATGAAATAGTTCATATACTGCGCGAAATATAAGATTTGGAAAGATTCATGCCTATAGCTTTTACACTGCGCGAAATATATTCAATTCTTGCAAGTTATATCCTATGAAAGCTATATGATATAGACGTCCGATCGGGGCGTTTTTCAAACTTAATTTGCTTACACATGTTTTAGGACGACTGTGAAAGTTAGAGATCGCTTGCTTTTTTCTGAGCTCGCAAACGGCATTGAAACAGACGGAGAGACGGACATGGCTAAAACGACTCCCCTATTGATCCTGATCAAGAATATATACACTTTATGTGGTCGAAAACGTCTCCTTCACTGCGTTACAAACTTCTGACCAAAATTATGATACCCACTGCAAGGGTATAAAAAAGGGTGAAAAAACGGCTGATAGGGCGAAGTCTTCTCCTGGACCTGTGGAGGGTATCTCACAAAAACTCGGCAGGATGTGGGGAACTTCCTGAGTCTGGTCGGTTCCAAAAATGAATTGCCTTGAATCCGACCACTTATTACAAAGGTCTCACCGATCTGGCTCACCTATGCAGGAAAATTGAATTCAAATACATATATTAATAACACAATCATTCTTGTTATCTTTGGGACAAGTGTGCGTGCGTACCCACGAATTTAAATCTCACTGTAAGCATAGTAGTACTCAGATCCAGGAAAACTGTTCGTTAGTCATGAGAGAGAGCGAAAGGCAAATAGCTGGCGTACACTTTTCGTCAAAAAACCCGCAAAAGTCGATTGCAGGAGTTTACTTGTGAGGGCAAAATAACATTAATACGATCTGTGGAGTCTCGCCCAGAATTGTGCGATTTCTCAAAAAAATAAAAAATTAAACGCAACCATTATAAAAAGAGCGTGGGAGGAAATAGCCTCGGAAATGGATAAAGATAGTAAGTCAAACCTTGACATTATAATATATGTATATGTTAACGATGTTAACGTTGACATATACAATATTTATGTTTAGTTTCAAGCTGTCGTGGAAGTTTTCGAAAAAAACTTCGAGGGAGTCTGCAACAAGTTCTGAAACTTTAAAATAATAAGAACGTATTAATATATTTTTGAAAAGTATTACTTACTTCGGAAGAATATCGGCCTCTAAGCGCCCTTTCCTGCAGATATGTATGGGCTCCCAAATATTTCCGCCGTTATCTTCTGTTGTAGACATTCTCTTGCTACTTTGAGCTCGACATTTTCGTTGAATATAAATTTGTTTGGTTCTCTGTTTGTCAACAAACCCAGCTGAATGGCAGTAAGACCGTAGTACGTTCAGTTCGGAAGAACTCCTGAAATTTTGGTCACACTGGACAGATTTAAGTTTTTCCGCTAACAAACTCGTTTATCGATCGGATTACTAGGCTTTAGGCATTAAAAGGTTCTTGGTTGTTTTATGGATGATATTTGGCGGCTCGGCAATGAGATAGAAACTATAAAATTGTTTAAAAATATTTGTTTGTATAGCTTTATCATATGGCAAAAAGGTAAAGAGGAGTAAAGTCGGTCTATTTAAATGCAGTATTGCGCAAGTAGCCAACCTAATCTGAAACATTTCTGATTAACTTTATTAAATATATAACTTATGATATCCGCGTTTTTTCTTATCAATAAAGAGGATACTAGTTATTTTTTCTTTATTTATTTTTTCTTTAAGGCTTATAGTTTTCGTAAACATATCAAACAATTGGACAGCAGTTTCGAAGACTCGAGTTTGCCAAGTGTAAACGTTTTTTTATCAGTTATCGGTGGGAAAGTATTTCATGCCCTTTTTCCATCACTAAAATAATTGAGTATTCCTTTTGTGTCTACATAAGTTTCTTTATTTTTTCGCACCAATAGGGTTTAAATTATAAATTTAAATTATAATTATTAAATATACCGTGAGTGCGAGGAGAAACATCCTGTGTGAGATTAAAATTGTGTAATAGATTATATACAAACCGGTGCACATCAACAATGCGACACCAATGTCATTCCGCGCTCAGAAACCTTGTGCGTCAATACAATCCTACAAAGATTAAACACTCATGGCCCTATGGCCAACTTTTGGGGACTCATCTGCTGAACCTGCCGTCCTCTTTTACTGCCGCCACCTGCACCACTTCTTCTAGCCACTACTCTAAGTTTAGCACCCACCTGTCCACGGAGCGGGCCATGGAGCTTTTATGCAACCTGGACGAGGAGGAGCGTAGCAACCTGCGCTCTGCTCTCGGCAAAATAGATGCCGACAAGGAGAAGAAGTTATATGAGAGTGAGTTCTTTTCGGAATACGTTTATTTTACTTGACTCTCAATTGACCGAATTTAAGAGTACGTGCGTTTCTAGGAAATGGTCATTGCGTGTCCAAGTCGAGGGTTGCGGAAACTACATAAGTCCGTTTTTGATGGCCGCGCTCCTAAAACAGGCACCGTAGTATTTGGCGGTCTCGCAGGGATAATGCGGCACACTAATGGTAACCGACGTTTTCGCTGGTTACGAGGGCCATCTTCAACTTTGCTGGATAGTTTACAGTGTATGTTTGACTATCTCGTGCCCACCTCCGGGTCAAGCTTGCCGTTAGCAGCAAGCAGCTTAATGCCTTAATCACACAGGCATAGGAAGTGGTGGGCCTTTGACCCACGGCTAACTCCATGAGTTTGGCCATGTCTTCCTTTTCGTCAAAACTGCACACCAGGGTCAAGGAGAATTGCTGTCACAAAAGTGATTTGGGAACACTAACTCAAACAAGAAAGGAAGCAAAGTTTATATACCCTTGCAGTTATTACAAAACAACTACATTTCGATTTCTATACCTATATTACTTAAATCAATGAAGCTTTGTCGATTTTGGGCTGCACTTGTTGATTTTGATAAAACTAAAAGCGTATATAATTACTATATATCGAAGTAATATTTTGATAAATAGAAAAACAGCAAAATACATTTTTTCCCGTTTTGTTTTCCTATGGGAGCTATATGATATACATATTACCGATTTTAAGTTAATTAAAACCGAAATTCCGTAGTATTTAAATGTTACCAAATCTGAAAGAATAACAAGAAAAACTAGACAAAATGAATACAACAAAGTTATACTTTTTTACATTTTTTTCCGATTGTTCCCATGGGACCTATATGATATAGTCACCAGATCCGGCTCGTTCCGACATACATACATATATACTACCTGCAATAGGAAGACAACTTTTTCATGCAGATAGCTTTAAAACTAACAGACTATTTTGCGTAGAAACGGACGGACGGACAGACAGACATGGCTAGATCTACTCTCCTGATGATCAAGAATATATATACTTTTTAGGGTCAAAAATTTCTCCTTCACCGCGTTGCAAACTGAAATTTGAATACACTCTGCAAGGGTATAAAAAGCTGGGTCGACTTAAATTGAATTTTCGAAATGGTAAAGGCCATATTTGTTCATCTCCAGATTTGAAGTTGCTTTAAAACCTTGTATTAGGCAAAAAACATATGACTTTAAAACAAGGAAGTTTTTTAAACCAATCGTTCTGTTGGCATCCAGAAAGTTCACTCGTAAATGTGTAATTCGACTGTTATATCTTCCCTAACATAATTTTCGAAAATGAAATAGCTAACAAATTATAGATAAATAGGAACAAATGTACAAAAATGTTTAGTCGAATGCTTAATCATTTTTCGTCACAACCATTTGTGTGTTGAAGGTGAGATTGTACCTTTTTTTTTGTCAGGAAAAACTTTTTTTATCACATATTATTATAAATATTTTGTCAAAGTAGTATTTTGTATTTATCTCAATAAACTATTTTTATGACGATTTTTTCTTGAGGAATTCTTAATATAAAAAAGCTTTTATGTGCATCGAATATAACAATTTAAACAAGAGAGAACGCTATAGTCGAGAGCCTCGACTATTAGATACCCGTTACTCAGCTAAACAACTTAATATAAATATGCCTTCTTGTATGTTTTTCGCCATATTAGCTCCCGGTTTTTATGTTAAAATCGGTACCCAGAGAACACCTAAAATTTGGCTAACTTGATTTGATTTGCATAGTTCTTGGGATATAGTTCGGTATTGCCAAATGAAAACCATCGCAATTTCCTTTAATAGAAATCCTTATCGAGAATTAACGTTGACTCTGTTTAGCACCTTGGCCAGCTGTTCCAAAGTCATCCGTTGGATGGCGCTATTGTATTGCATTGGTACCACGGGCCATGAAAGGCGGAAATGTAGGCGCTAGCCAGGCTTAAGCGTTTTATGGGTTTTTGGGCGTTAAAGTGGGCGTGGCAAACTTTTATTAGGCCAATCGATAGGTATTGACGAAACAAATACATATCAATTACAATTTTCATAATAGCATCAAAACTGTGTCCACAGCTAGTGGCTTGTGAGCGTCAGAGGGGGCTTGTCACCATTTTGAAACAAACTTGCGCTGCGTAGGAACATCTAAAACCTACATGCAAAATGCCAATCTTCTAGCTTTTATAGTTTCCGAGATCTCAGCGTTCATACGGACAGACAGACAGACGGACAGACGGGCAGACGGACATGGCTAGATCGACTCGGCTAGTGATCCTGAACAAGAATATATATACTTTATAGGGTCGGAAACGCTTCCTTCTACCTGTTACATACTTTTGCACGAATACAATATACCCTTTTACTCTACGAGTAACGGGTATAAAAATAGTTGTAGTGTTGATGGATATTGAGTGTTTTGTTATTTGTAGGCGTTACTATGGACGTGGCAACATTTTGCAATAAACTTGCGCTGCGTAAGAAAACCTAAAATCTTCATGGTAAATCTCAAAGCTCTATCTCTTGTACTTTCCGAAGCCAATAGACAACTTTGCTATAGATCCTGATCAAGAATATATATATATATATATATATATATATATATATATATATATATCGGAAAGGCTTCCTTACACCTCTACTTTCCAAAAAATACACTATACCCTTTTACTTTACGAGAAATGGTTAAAAAAAAACCATCAGTTTTCGAAAATAACTTTTCTTTTCCGCAGAATTTTCGTTGACAGAGTTACGATGCTTTCGTTTTCAGAGCAACCAACTTTAGTTGCTTACTTCTATAAACTTTTACAAAATATAGAGATACTGTATTGTAGAGCTCGTTTTCCTGAACAATTTGGTACAATTTTCATGAAAAAAGGCCATTCTATTTTTGACTGTCTTTCGTGCTATAGTTAGCCATTTACGTAGCTTACTATTATTAATTTACTCCCCATTGGAAAACTCGCTTATTTTAAATACTAGATGAAACTTTCACGAAAGTTTTTTCGAGAAAATCGTTTCTACTTTTGGCCGAGTTTGATTGCTTCTTGGGAAAGTTTTCCTATTGGTATAATAGTATTCGATTTTATCTTTTCCATACTGCAATATCCAAACCTCAGATTCTTTTCGTACAAGAAATTCCTATAAAATCTCTAGGAAAACATAATAACTGGATTTTTGCAACTGTTAAGCCTCTTTTACACCACGGTGTGGGTTTTACAAAATAAAAAAAATCGTTTATATTAAAACAGAGGAAAATAACAAAAAAAATATAACTAATAAAAATAAAAATATCCATATATTTTATTATTTTAATTTAAAGATTTATCCAAAAAAATATAAACTTAGTTACGCATATAACAGTAAAAGACTTGGTTGCTCCTGCTAATTTAATAAAAATAGTTACTTGGCGATAGCTTAAATAGCCTCCTTGATCTTTAATTTTAAGCAAAATCAGTAGGCTTTGAGTTGGCTTTGATTTTCTGAAACTTTTCTTGTGTTTTGAAGGAAAGCAATTTTGTTTCCAAATTTAAAACTAAATCTCTTTCAGACAATATTCTGTCCACTTTTCTCGAAGATTGCCGATTGAAAGGAACAATAGGAAAAATATAATTTTTTTAGGTATAACTTTGTTGTTTTTCATTTTTTTTCGTTTCCTCGGATTTGGTAATATTTAAACACTATGGAATTACGGTTTTAATTAAATTAAAATCGAACATGTATATCATATAGCTCCCATGGATGGGAAAATTTCATATAGCTACCATAAAAAATGGCAAAATGCAGCGCAAAATCGACGACTTAATTGTTTTAGTAAAATAGGAATAGACATAGAAATCGAAATCTAATCGTTTTGTAATAACTGCAAGGATATATAATATGAACATAGGCTTGTCGAAGTTTAATTCCTTTCTTATTTTTGTTTTTTTTTTGAGTGCAAAGCTCTATTTTTATTCTGTTGGCAAAAAATGTTCGATTTTGTTTAAACTTTTCTCAAAGTTTGTCTGCGAAAGAAAGGCGCGATTTGAATTTGTGTGGTATTTAGCAATTCCGTTTCTTTCTTCTTTCCATTTTTCATATACGCTCATGCCGATTTCTCTCTAAAATCATGTATCATTTTTGTCAACCATTTTATTTTTTCTTTTAACCTTTTTCCAATGTTGTTCAACATTTTATAATATATAGTTTTTAATTTAACTTGATTTTTAAATTTGTTTCACCACCTCTTAATTGTCGTTCATCTATATATAATTAATACAAAACTACATATATATGTGTGTTCTCATTCATTAAAGTGTAGAAAAAATTATTATTCGAAAAATTACGACGTTGCACGGGGCCAACGTTATTGTTGGTAATAATAATTGTTTTTGTTTTATTTGTAGACAACTGCTCTCATAGTAATATTTTAAATCAAATGCAATTGAAGAGAAAAAATACAATTTACAAAAGTGAGGCGCTTTGTACGATGAATAATTGGACAAATCTCTTAATATTTGTTGCATTATTTATTTAACATTTTTATATTGCTTTCGCCCAACAGCGAAAACTACGAGTCGCATAGGAGAGAATAGTACTTGACTACAGTCACGGAGCCAGCTGTATTCGACAATAATACAAAGCATTAGGAAAGATAATGTTTTCCATAGTCCGTCTGGTCAAAAGAATCATTTAAATGTGAAGAAAATTAAATTGAATTTGTACCCAAATCAACTAAACACTTGCAAGTTGTACTAAACAGTATTGAGTCTAATGTAACACTTGCACAAGTCTTCGAAGCGTAGAACCATGTATTCCTTTTTTATATCATAAATGAAGGCAGGGGGCCACAGGAATCAGACAAGGAATAAAAAAAATTAAGTGCATTCATTTTACAAATTACACTTCTTACAAAACACAAACACAAAACACTGCAGAAAACCGCATAATTGGAACGGTCCAGTTCAGTGTTCCTACCGTTCATTTAGTATGTATAGCTTATACCTTTAGTAATAAATCCCACATCGTCTGTTTATAATACAGAATGTAACATTGCGCTGCTGAAATTCGTATACTGCAGTCACAAAGTGGCGTACATATAATGTAAAAAATGCAACATCTTTTGAATATTATGACTTTTGTGCAACAATCCATTCAACAAACAAGAGAGAACGCTATAGTCGGGTGCCCCGACTATCAGATACCCGTTACTCAGGTAAAAGGAGTGCGAGGGAGATGGAGATAGAAACTTTGATGACGCATAACTTTTTAACGAATGGTCCGATTTGAAAAATTTCTTCTACATTTCGATAGGTATTGATAAACACAATAAAACTGCATTTTTACTTTTCCGAAATATTTAAATTTTTAAAATCGTATATAAGCGATTGTGGGCGTTAAAGGGGGCGTGGCACCTTTTTGAAACAAACTTGCGCTGCGTAGGAACTCCTAGAATCTGCATACAAAATGCCAATCTTCTAGCTTTTATAGTTTCCGAGATCTCAGCGTTCATACGGACAGACAGACGGACAGACGGACATGGCTATATCGACTCGGCTAGTGACCCTGATCAAGAATATATATACTTTATAGGGTCGGAAACGCTTCCTTCTACCTGTTACATACTTTTGCACGAATACAATATACCCTTTTACTCTACGAGTAACGGGTATAATAATTGCATCTCTAGAGTCACGATCATCAATGGTTTTCCTTCAATAGGGCTATTGAATGACAATAGTGAAATTTGAATTAATTTGATTACTACATAACAAACATACGTCAAGTTTTTGGTAGAAACAAACCAAATGATTAAGCAATAATGATTTTATAGATTTCTATAATTAATTAGGAGAAGGCCTTATATCCAGGAGAGTTCTGAAAGATAAATCCAAGAGAGTTTCACGTCTTTTTATGTGATAACGATTAGTCAACCGATCATCTGTCATAATAGGCACTTGCATAATAACTATGATGTGCTGAAAGAAAGGAAGTCTGTAGTACAGACTCTGTACATCTCCTGCAAAATTCTTCTGACCATTGTAGCCGTGTAGTTTTATGGGTGTTGATCCTTAGTCTGTGGATGGAAATAATTTTACTGTTTTGGGGATGAAGATTACTTTCGTGTTCTTTAAGACTTCTGGTTGTGTTCCTTCCGCCTATATATTACTCTATATCTTCTATACCTGCTATAATACAACAGGCGGGACAACATTCGTTATTTCATGTAATACATTTGGCTTTATTTTGACTTTGACTTTAATAAAACAATATTTATTTATTTCATATTCTTCTTGATTTCCATCTTCGATTTATTCCTAATCGACCCTACACTTCCGACAAACAACACTGGAACAAAAACATTCAACTGTCTCGTCTACACCACCCTCACACATCAATCTATCTTTGGGTTTGCAGGCCAGCTGGCCGTTGGCAGTTGGCGCACTCGATTCGGACGACTCTCCAACAAAGCGGCATTGGGTCAGGTCATTGCAGGCACTTTTTGTGCAGTGCCAGATGATTGGCTGCGAAAAAAAATGGGTAATGACTAAATCAGCAACTAACTCAGTGACGTGTGCAGAAAAATTTAAACACACTTGGACTAACACCACACCTATTAATCGGTTCTACATATATTCCTTTTTCTATCTAATTCTCAGTTGAATCAGCTGCGCCACCCACCGCAGGCCAATTGTACAGTAGTAAGTAAGGAGTCAAATACTTTGTCTTAATAACCAATAAATTGCCATTTATTTATAGTTTTTTTTGTAAACGCCGTGCCGTTTATCGCTTTCGGATTTCTTGACAACTTTATCATGATCATGGCGGTAAGTTTGTCTTCAGTCTTATCATATTAACTTTTCTAGTTAATGCAAATTGCAGGGCGAATATATTGAATATTATTTGGGCCACTTTATAACACTATCTACGATGGCAGCCGCTGGCCTTGGCAACACCATAAGCGATATTCTAGGCATCACCATGGCCACCTATGTGGAGAATGGGTGCCAGATATTGGGTCTAAAGCAGCCCAAGTTAACTCCAGCGCAATTCGAACTGAAGTCTAGCAAGCGGTCATCCAGTTATGTAGGCTTTGAAGGTCACACCCAAAATGGATAACTGATCATTACAAAAGTTTATCATTCTAGGGGCGCATTGTTGGCATCACTGTAGGCTGTCTACTCGGAATGTGCCCCCTGTGGTTGATGGATGAAAAAGCAGATAAAGTAGACAAGGCTGACTAAAGGCACAACAGCTTGGCTAGCTTATTAACTAGATGATCGTATTTAATATGTTTATTTTATTGTTACCATTTGACCGGAATTTATTATTGGTACTTATTTTATTTTCGAAGCAACAAAGTAACTAATTAAGTCTTTATTGAATTTCCTTAAATGAAAAGTTCGCATTTTTATTGAATCGCGGCTCAGATTAAAAACTTGATGTCCTCCTAAAAATAATTGAATCGATGAATATATCAAATAAGAGGTTAATTGGTTTTAATGAAGTAATATTATTTGTATATCCTTGCAGAGGATATAATAATATAAGTCAAAAGTTTGCGACGACCCTATAAAGTATATATATTCTTGATCAGCATCACCAGTAGAGTCGATCTAGCCATGTTTGTCTGGCCGTCCGTTTCTACGCAAACTATTCCCTCAGTTTTAAAGCTATCTGCTTTCTTTTGCATGTAGTAAATAAGTCGGAATGAGCCAGATCGGGCGACTATATCATAGCTCCCATTAGGACAATCGTTAAACAAAATTTTAGAAAATATAACTTTGTTGTATTTAATTTATATTATTTGTTCTTTGGGATCTTGTAATGATTAAATACTATGGAATTACGATTTTAATTAAATTAAAATCGGCTAGCTATATCATAGGGCTACCATAGGTAAATCAATAAATAAAAAAAAATAAAAATGAAAAAACAAAATATTTATTTTTAAATTTATTTTGCTGTCTTTCTATTTATTAAAATAATCTTTTAGATATAATAATTATTTACTATATCAGAATTACGCCTTTAGTTTTGTAGCAACGGACAACAATATCATATAGCTGTCGTAGAAACGATGTCAAAATGCAGCGCAAAATCGACATAGTTTCATTGTTTTTAGTAATATTGGCATAGAAATCGAAATGTAGTCGTTTTGTAGTAACTGCAAGGGTATAAAAACTTCGGCTTGCCAAAGATTGATTCCTTTCTTGTTTTTTAATATTATTTTATTGGTTTAAAGTTAATTGTTAAAGAATCCATTGTATTTTCCCTGTTGTTGGAATGATTCTGAGTAAAGCTTTACATAAACTTATTTTCTATTACCCACAGTTTTCATGATCGAATGTTAGGTGACGTTTTGAATTATGACGCCCCTATAATTGGAAATCCTTCATACATTTTCAATTCGCTGTAGTCGAGTACGTTGTCTGACAGAAACCCATTACACTTTTCCCCCTCGTAGAGACAACAATTCATTAAGATTACGATCTTCATACGGACTATCCGCTAAATGGACTCAAATATTTCGAACATTTTTCTTTCCGTAGCATGTCAATGAGACGGCCCTGTCTACGAATTGCTATCATATAACTCTTATAGCTTCTAGAACTAAAAATGTTTTTCATTTATTTTCAATATTTTTAGGGGTTGTGAAAGATCGATGAAATCGGAATGTTTCGACAAACATTCTTATTGGCTATATCGCGGAACTAGTTGGTACACGGATATAAGTTTGCATTGTATTTTTACTCAGGAACACCAAAATTTTTAATTTTGCTATTCTTTTCATTATTCTATGGACATCTGGTAACAGACTTATTCAAAATTATAAAATTAACGATTTTTTCTTGGAAGCCCTAAAAATATATTATTGAATCGAAGGAAAGAAAAATTGAATGAAATTATCAACAATTTCTATATTGTCCACAGTTTGACTTCTGAAGAAAAATATTTAAGATAAATATTAATGTCCTGTTTAGCAAATTCTATTAGTAAAAAACGTGTATTGTGTCCTTATGTGTTTAAGTACACTTTACGTTGTATATAAATCATTAATTTATTGGTGATGACATAATATTTACTTTTGTTTTGACAGAGGTTTAAGCAACGCCTTTCAGAAGTCTTGTCTTACAATTAACTATTATGCAGGAACAACTTTTTTCTTTTATACAAAAACAGAAAAAACAGTGAATGTTTAATTTTCTTCTAATCACACTAAAATGTGCCTATAAACATGCTTAAAAACTGGCGCCCTGGCTTCAGGGCTAAACTTTTTCATTGCCATTTAAATATATAAAAATCGAATTATTAACTGAGAAAATTGTAGCGAGCTTATAAAACATGTATCGAATTCCTGTAGCCTTAAATATGTGCGTTGGAATAAATTATAAAGACACAAGTAATTCTGTGTTTTTTTAGAAGCACCCCGCAGAAATATGAGGCATAAGAGTACCTGACGGACTTAGGACAATGTAGAAGCGTACGATCATCACGCATCTGTCTACCGACATATGCCCATCGTAACTGGGCGTGTTTCTCGGTAAGCCCTTTTCCTCTCCTCTTGTTTAGCTTCTTCCTTTTCCTACAACACTAGAATAAATATTAAATGTGCTTGAGTAGAAGAAAGTAATTGTAACGTTCGCCTATCATTAGTCCACACTGTCAAACAAGCATAGTGGTCGCTTGATCGTAATACGATCGCACGGTGTTTACCAATCTTCCCCGTCACACGTGTTCGTCTGCTAAATGGATCCACAATTTCGAAGTTGTTTTTTGTGTTGGCGGTGTTTTCGGCCTAAATGGTCGTTTCACCCATAAACTGTTCCCAAAATTGCACTCAAAATTACTAAGTACACTTGCAAGATACTTAAGTTTTCAGTAAAACATTTTGTTGCCGTGCAATAACCGACACCTTTATAAGCTAAAACTAAACATAATATTTCTTTTTAAGATTTTAAGCTCCTCACGCCGGTCTGCCTTGGACACCTTCTTGCTACAACTAACTACTAAGGCACACCAGGGCGGGGACAATGCTGCTCAGGTCTTGAGGTTCTCCTTTCTTGGCATTAATTACCCATTCTTTCCCATGGCGTTTTCTAACACGTACATTGAGTTGCCTTATCGTTTTCGTTGAGTATTAAAAATAATTCGGCTCATATTCTGGCACCCCGAACCATAAAAGGTTTACTTTAAGGAATTTTACAACCCCGCCGATCTGGCGACTGTATGTCCAAACGGTTGAGGCCAAACAAATTTAAAGAAGAGGTCTAAGTAAACAAAGATGTCGGACTTTCTAGCTTTGTTTTGGCGATATGGTCCCATCAAGTCGATACAGAACTAGTCCATCTGCATCCGCCACCCACAACCAATCTTAGATATGTCTTCTGTAGTCGGCCTAATAATGATTCGTTATGGTTGTCCGGAAAATAACTTTACATTATTCGCCAGCTAACTTGCAAATCGTCTACTCGAGGAGAGGATTTAACCTAACTGCAGCATATGGTATAATTCGTCGTACACCAGCTTTGGCAGTGCCCACATTTTGCCGTCGCTCTTTGCTAATACAATTTGCACAAATCCAACTTCCAACTTTAGCCGGGACCAATAAGCGAATCTTATTCTTTTTACATATCATGATGCCTGTTACCTAGACTTATAGGATGAGAGAAATTGTGTTGCCTTTTTGCACTTGTTAATTTCACGCGGTGGAAATATAAATACTTTAGATCTTGGAAATCAAAAGTTGTATATGTATTGATTTGTAAAAGAGAATAACCAAACCAAATTGATCATAGTCTGTGTGCTTCTGCGATATGTAATGTATGAACAACTTGAGTAAAAAGTATTTTTGAAAGCTAATAACAATCCAATTTTGTAGATTAGCTTGAATATTTGACATCCAACTCTGCAGAACGCTTGCAAATTAGATATTTTGTCGACTACGCGAATATACATAAGATAATAAAAAACATAACTTTAACTGGTTTGTAGGTCGATTTCAACTAAAACTAAGATAATCGCATTTAAATATGTTCACTGGAAAAAAAAACACGTAAAGTGCCGGAAATGCTCACTTAAAATATTCTAGTTATAGCAAGCTACACTAAAACATTAATATTATACACTTTTCCAATAGAAATTGTGAAATTTTTCTTTAATCGAAATATGCGTATATTCAGAGACAAACATTTGAATACAAAATAATTGTTCCTTATGGAACTTGTCTAGCCACAAGCAGCACCTGCATCGCCTGGACTGCGAGCTGCGTCTGCGGAAGGATCTCGACAAGCAATATAGCGCCTTGCTGACCTCAAAGCAGGAACTACTGCAGGACAATCTCAGCCACGCCCAAAGGTACATCTCCTTCGCACCTGCCCTGCGCACCCTGCTTGGCGCAACGAAGCCACTGCACGATGCACTTCAGCTGTCCCTCGACGTTGAATGGAAATTGAGCGCCGTGGTCAAGTATCTGCCGAAGCCCCTATACATACTCTTCATAAACCTGCAATCCCTGCAACGGGCGTGCGACGATCTATCCTTCACCGCCGAGGTGGTTGGCTACGAAAGTGAGGCCCAAATGCAGGAGTTGCTGAAAGAGAAACAGTATACCACATTGTACCCTAAGCTAAATGAAAAGGAAACCACATCGCGAGAAAAGCCTTTAGAGAACAGCTTGGAGGACGCACTGGCTCCACACCCATTGCACATTCGCATGACGATTGGAGCCGTTGGATCGAATCAGCTTATTTTGCAGATTCGTTATTTCGAATTGATTAAATGTGCTACTGTCTGGGGTCAACTAATCCCGTCCAGCAACGCCAACAGTCTGGGTGATACTAACTTTATTCATTACCTCCTGCGACATTTGTACACCAATGACTTGGGAAATGAAATACCCATTCCTGGAATTGAATATGAACTCCGAAACTCTGATTTGACAGCTGACGAATGCATCCGCTATCTGAAGGCCAAAGACTTTGGAAAACCTTTCTGTTGGCTGCAAAGCATGTGCTCCATTCCAACCGTCAACAGCTCCTTGCTGTACAATCATGAACTGAACTTGAACAAGAACACCCGGGAGATTATTGTCCGCATTGCCAGACGCTGGAACTCTTGGCTGCGATTGAGCCAGCAAATTCGTGGGTTGACGTACAAGAACATTGATTTGTACACTCTCAAGGAAAATATCTACCCTGCCGGTCTGTGGTGCAGCCTTGTTCAATGGACTGCCATTACGCACGAAGAGTTTCATTCCCAGTTCTCAGACGTTTTGAATGTTTCGTCTGAAGACAAGGGCATTACATATAACTCTTACCGCGCTGTTATCGTCAGAGGCTCCGCTAAAATGGAGTGTTTCATCAGAATTCCGAGTAATTATCCTTTGGAAATGCCTCTTTGGATTTTAAATGTGCACTGGAACGGCTGCCATACCTCACAAAACAATTCGGCCATCAAGATGATGGAGTTCTGGACCAATTCACTGCAGCCCAAACAGTTGGAGGCCAGCGAACGGATTCTGTATGCCCAACTTTTCCGCACCATATACAGCTTTGATATTTTCCTTGAAACGGAGGGCTCCATGCAAAGCACCGTTGAGTACAACAAAGAAAAGCCTTACATAAGTGCTTTTGCCAAACGGAGTCGTTCGCGTCCGTACAAATACATAAAAAAGGGATCGGTGTACGCGTTTAAGCAGTGACGGTTTGAAATCAAATATTGTACAAAGCTTCAATGCAGTTACTAAACATTTTCACAGTTTCTGTTTATTACGTTTAGTAATACAATAAATATGGAAAATTAGAACAATTATTTTGTATGAACTGTTTTAAAAAATCAATCAGTTTTGAAAATCTGTGCTGCGGGCGTAAAAACACGTGTAAGTTTAAAACAAGTCATTTTTTAGATATCCAGTTCATTATGAGCATATAATATAAAGGTATTTTCTTTGTTATTGTGTAAGTTAATACAACTTTAAATCATAAAAAAACGACTAAATTAAAATAAAAACTGTAGGAGCTTTTGCTCAATAGGTTATTGCCCTCTTAAAAAGACCGAAAAACATTGTAACCTAGGGTAATGACCAGTTTCCTGCCCAGTGCTGATCCCAAACACTTTAACATTTCTTCAAAAAGAACTATTGCACCACCTCCAAACACACAAGTGTAAAATCGCTGAATTGGCTGCCGAATTTCCTTAATTTCTTAACGCTGCCAACTCCACTTTCGACTTCGCCGCCTTCGCTGTTGACTTCATTATGTGAGAAATCCAGATTGGTGAATAAAACAGTACAAAAGTTAGTACGTTCTCATAGGCCAGTCCCGTGCCAGGATTCCAACAAAAGAACCAGCGACTTGAACCTCAGTAAGTTCAAAAGAAGCCAAACATCAACAATTTTACTCTAATTTTCAAAAGGTTAATCTTACACACAGGACACCTGCAAAAGAAAAAGTTTATGCTTTGCTAATAATTTATTGAAAATCCCCTTTCTGTTACTAACAATAAGTGTATAAAATCTTATAGAAATAACCTAACGGTCATGTGACTGGTACTGAGTTATGGGGTACTGAAAATTATTTTAAGGTTGTTGCTTTGTAAGCGGGTTCTCTTGGAAGTCCGAGTCAAGACATAGCTGACCAAATGAGGATCTTGCATCCGTCCTGAAAAATATCTTCGGCGTCGTTTTTTAGTTAGTTTACACGTTTTGAGGATTGTGATGGTGAGTTGTTGTCACTCGTCGCATGCGGCTTTTTAACTCCTTGTAGACCTCACAGCTACTGTAGTGATTTCCTCCGCAGATTCGACATTTATTCTTTCTGCGGTCTTTCTTGTTGGCGGAATTTTGAAAGTCTCTACAAACTACACAGACTAATCGAAGTGTGCCGAATTACTATACTCAAGACAGTTTGTGCATTGCACTGCGCCGTTCCTTTTATGTTGCGCTTCCACCGTAATTCTTCGGTGCTGTATTCAGTGCTGCCAATTTGGATTTTTTCCCGTCAAAACTGGCTTTTTTTGAAGACTAACTGCGGGAAAAATTTGTGAAATGTGGGAATTGCGAAAAGCGGGAATTCTGGCTTTTATAGAAATTTAGTTGGTTTTTTCCCGACTTTTTTTTGTGTTGTTAACTCTCAAGTACAAAATATGAAAAAGTGGCAGATTTACGATAGTCACTTACAAACAAACCATAAAATGTAATGGCGTATCGATTGTTTTTCTCGATATACGCTAATGTCATCAATCGCTTAGTGTTTCATCTCTACATAAAAATTGGAAAATACTGCGTCGACTATGAAGTGCCTGTAAAATATCTGCGCATGATAGGCACTAATATGTCAAACGCACCCATCGGGGCACCTTGAGTTTCTCGATGTGGGGGGTTAAATCCCTCGCAAATGAGGACGACCAAGAAGATATTAATAAAATTATGGAAATATTTTAAGCAAAAATTAAATTAAATTTGTATACATTTTTTTTTAGCTTTTTATTGGATTTTTTAATAATTTTTTTTAGCCTTTTTCTGAATTCTTTCCGTCATATACAGCTTTTTTTGCTGGGCAAAAGTTGGCAGCACTGGCTGTATTTCAGGTTATAAATGGAATGGCCTTAATTTTTCTTTAAGACCATGCTGTCTGGCTCCAGCTCTACCTTGAAGAGTAGTTACAGCTTTTTGTTTTTTGTTAATAATGTTACTAATGTTCTTTGCAGAAAACCCGTTTTCTTTGAGGGCATCGATAACTTCATTGGTGGTTACGTCGGGCTTGATTCTTTTTTGTACAACTTTCAACCCATTGCTGCTTTTTAGCTTTGTTTTTAGCTTCCTCCAGGTATTTGGACACAGCTCGGAAATGTTCTTCAGACACAGAACTCCACGCCGTAAGAAAAGAAGTAAGAGTAAGTAGAGCAGGTGAGCAAGACCGTGCTCTTGGCGTATCGACTGTCGGTAGAGCAGGGTACTCTTTGTAGACGTTTTTTGCTCTTCGCTATCGCCCGTAGAGATATTTGAGAAATACCCGTCTCTTCGGCTAACAGAGCTTCTGCGCCCTTTATTTTGTTCGTCGGTGATTTAACTTTTATCGTGCCACTATTATAAAATAATTATGCAGTTGTTTTAATCATAATACTGATTTTGTGAGTTGAGAACTATTTTTATTTGTGATTTAACGGCTTTTGACTTATTATACCCGTTACTCGTAGAGTAAAAGGGTATATTGTATTCGTGCAAAAGTATGTAACAGGTAGAAGGAAGCGTTTCCGACCCTATAAAGTATATATATTCTTGATCAGGGTCACTAGCCGAGTCGATATAGCCATGTCCGTCTGTCCGTCTGTCCGTCTGTCCGTCTGTCCGTCCGTATGAACGCTGAGATCTCGGAAACTATAAAAGCTAGAAGATTGGCATTTTGCATGCAGATTTTAGGAGTTCCTACGCAGCGCAAGTTTGTTTCAAAAAGGTGCCACGCCCCCTTTAACGCCCACAATCGCTTATATACGATTTTATTTAAATATAAATTTAAATATTTCGGAAAAGTAAAAATGCAGTTTTATTGTGTTTATCAATACCTATCGAAATGTAGAAGAAATTTTTCAAATCGGACCATTCGTTTAAAAGTTATGCGTGATCAAAGTTTCTATTTCCATCTCCCTCGTACTCCTTTTACCTGAGTAACGGGTATCTGATAGTCGGGGCACCCGACTATAGCGTTCTCTCTTGTTTTATAATACATCAGGGTAGATTTTAAATTTTATTTGTTTTTAAAGATCCGGTTGAGATGAGATAATGAGATAAGTTAAACAAGAAAAGAATTTCCCAAAAAATGTTTCAATTTATATGCATACTACAAAAAATCATATATTCATAAACTACTTGAGTCGTATCTGTACAACAGAGTCTTAACAGTAAGGTGGAACACAACAACATCTGACGACTACATTATCAAAGTTGGAGTATCGTAAGGAAGCGCACTTGGGCCTACGCTGTTCGTCCTATATACCGCGGATATTCCTACAAACGAGCAGCTAACAACAACTATGTTCGGTGACGACACTGCAATCCTAAGTCACTCGAAGAGCCCAAGCCGAGCAACAACACAACTAGCCAATCACATCATCGTAGTTGGGAGTTGGCTATCTGATCGGCTTATTAAAATAAATGAACAAACCAAAACATCCACAGAGACCTCGGCCTTCTTGCAGTAAAGGATGAAACAAAGACAAACAAAAGACATACCAAGAAAAACTTGCTGTGCACCCAAATCATCTCGCTAAAGGCTTGCCTCGGGTTTCCAGCAGAACACACCTACAACGAAACGACCTTCCAACCCAGCAATATAGTAATACTCATGGCCGCATTTCTCAGGATAAGTGATTTTACTGTTAGTTGGAAGATTCAATACATAAATAGGTGAAATGATTGTTCGGATAAACTCTCATACCATGTTACATCTGGTCAGACTCGCAAATATTACTCCATTGGCTCCGTTACGATCTAAATCTTAGTAAATATTTTCTTGACGCCGAAAATGGTATTGACACGCAGAAAGAGAAAACTTATGGAAAAAAAGGATCAAGCCCACAATTCGACGTTGAAACCAGGTGGAAAACGAGACACCGATGAGGACCACATGGATCCACTAAGTGAAAATAAGAATAATACTGTTTTAGGACAAGGAAACTCCAATAATGAACACGCAGGACTTCATGGAAAAGATGATGCTACTCTTAGCAGCATTACATCGACTTCTGGTGCCGCACAAGGCGGCATACATGGGCTCAGAAAACAACCTGGAGAAAATTATATCATTTGCAGAAGGTATCAAACCTGATCATATTTCTTAAATCTGCTAACGCTATTAAGTGACCTTATAAGTAAGCTACCCATGCGAACTCGTATAGAATGGACAACATATGCATCAGGTAACAAACCTTATGGTGATCTAGGACATTTTGGTTCATGGATAGATAAAATTGCAATGGATATATCATAAGCTTCTCTTACAACTGCATCAAACGAGACAAATCGAAATATGGTGATGCAAAGGAATCTTCTAAGGGTACAAGAAAAATTAAATGTTTTGAGGACTGTGAAAAATTTACCAAGAGTGACGTAAATAAAAGGTGGTTGATGGTCAAGAAACTAAAAGTGTGCTTTGGATGTCTTCGACAGGGGCACAACCTAAACGTGTGTATGAAGAAACTTATTTGTAAGGACAAAAACTGTAGGTCGTTTCATAATTACATTCTACATCAGGATAAGAAGATTGTCGCTGTTATTAGTTAGACAGAAACAGTTAAAGAGCCAGCGTCAGCAAATATCCTCACAGTCACATACAACACATCGATGCTTTTATTTAATGTGCTGCCAATTGAGGTCACTTGGTGTGACTGGAGACGCACGAAAAATAACTCTCAACTGGATAGGAAATCACAAAAAAAGTAATTATATCGACAAAATGTTAGCTTAAGGTTTGAACTGTAGAAGGTGAAATAAATTGGTTGCCCTTATATTTGGAACTACTTGCACAATCACTTGATTTTGAATCCCTTAATGACAAATATACGAAATTAAGGAGCTTACCAAATAAAGGGGAGTGGGAACATTGCCATTTAACCAAAACGCTTCGAAGTGATTATTTGGAAAACAGTTTATTATAAGGATGATGATACAATGTGCCTAAAAGACGTTCGCACACAACGTCAACGTGAGCAAGTCGAGAGACGACTGTCAGTGCAAAGAAATAACACGTACTTCTCTTTTTAATGGAACCGAAAATAATGCAGGGTCTGATCAAGCGCGGGCAATCACCTTCAACTTCACCGAACTCTTAAACGTAGCGAGCGACGCTCCCCCTCGCTACCATCGACTTCTCTGCAGCCAAAGAGCGCTGAATGTGCTCCAATGCAGGTATGCAATAACCTAAGCTTATCAACTGTAACTAGCACCGCTATTTATTTAGCAACGTCAACTGTAACTACAACAACAACTGTATCGACTGCGACATCATCAGCTAGCAGCGGAGATATTAATACTGTTACCGCTGCGCTGCCCGAAAAACACAACAAAAAAAGAATGTGTTAAGCCGGCTGTGCAGACTGGTATGGATTGCTACATCCAAACTTGTCGAGCCTATTGGAAAGGATAACTTCCACATAATACCCCTTGTAAAGGGTAACAGCCAACAGACCAAGGCTCAAATGATTTTGCTCTAAGACAGTCTTCAATATCCTTAACAGGGATAGGAAGCGCGGTCACTCTTTAAGGTTGAGCTCGAACCAGAAAATAAGCCCTTAAAGAAATTCGAAGTGCACCCTATACACAATCTTCAGTTCCTGCTGCACCGCAGAATTAGTTGAGGAATCACTCAAACGCAATGGCCCGGTACAATGTGCGAACTGCCTAGAATAAGACAATACAAGGTCATACTGTAAACAGCGACTGGTGTGTGTTGTTTGTGGGGAGCTCCATAGCTCCGCACTCTGTCCAGCGAGCAAAAATGACTGCAACTCGAAAAAGTGCGGCAACTGCGGTGGCAATCACACTGCTTACAACAGATGCTGCCCAGTTTACAAGTAGCAGAAAAGTCGCATCCACCAGAGAGGAACTACTGCGCGCACCCAAAATAAACAGATGATAGCTTCCTGAAGTCTTCTTCTCGACTGCACCCAAATCCTCACTAGGCCTCATAAACTCTGACAAAAATGTGTCTCAAAAAGTTAATTTTTGCAATCAGCATACCAAGAACTGAACACGGCTCAGCAGTAACAATCGTCGGAGCAGCCAAAAAGCAACTTTGAAGCTATGATAGCAGTCTGCAACAGTCTGTCGTTTATGCGCACAACTATGCAAGATTTAATGCGAAACCAAAATCTATTGATTCAAATGCTGGTTTCACAACAATCCAAATTATGACTTTCCTAAGGATATTTACGTGGAACGCTAACGGCGTTTCACCGCATAAACTTGAGCTAGGTCAATTCCTACTCGACAATCATATTGACGTAATGTTGCTTTCAGAAACACACCTTACAAACAAATACAATGTTCAGGCTATTCATTTTACGGAACAAATCATCCAGATGGTAAAGCACAATTCCAGAAGCCGTATTAAGCACCACTATCATAACAAATTTGCATAAAACTACCTACAGGCCACATCTATAAATATACAAATAAATACTGGCAACCAACTTACCCTAGCCGCCGTGTACTGCCCCCTTGCTTCACTATAGCTGAAGATGAGCTTATGCAGTTTTTCAACTCACTAGGAGACCACTTCACAAGCACACATACTAGGCATCACGTCTGGTGACTCCAAGAGGAAAGCAGCTCATTAATGCAATTATAAAAGCCAAGAACAAGCCGGACTATGTTTCTTCTGGCAGACCAACATACTGTCCTGCAGACCCAAAGTAACTACCCGATTTTATAGACTTTAAAACAAAACACCTGGTGAGAGGTCTTACAAGGTTGAGCAACCAATTACGCCTTCGTCGCAATTACTTACCCACCCAGCGACCGACTTGAGGGACGCGCAACCAGAATGCAGTCTTATTATACTGCTCAAATGTAACTTTAAATGTTAAGATTCGTACTCTTATTGATAGTCTCAAAATTAAGAGATGATACAATAAATAAAAGCAAAGTTAAAAAAAAAACAAGAAAGGAAAGCTAACTTCGGGCGGAGCCGAAGTTGATATACCCTTGCAGAATATTCTGTAAATAATATTCTCCAAAATTATTCATATGATGCATTCTTAATACTAATAAAAATCCCAACTTCCTAACTTTAAAAACACCAAATTTATGGCAATTTCAATCGTTCAGTTATATGGCAGCTATAGAATATAGTCGGCCGATCCCTATAAAATTGGGTAGGTCGGATTGATTGGCCATATATAAAACTCATAGAAAATCCCAACTTCCTAACTTTAAAAACACCAAAGTTATGGTATCTCCTATAGTTATATGGGAGCTATAGGATATAGTCGGCCGATCCTTATGAAATTTGGTAGGTCGAATTGATTGGCCAAATAAAAACCCATAGAAAATCCCAACTTTCCAACTTTACAAACAGCAGAGTTATGGCATTTCAAATCGTTCAGTTTCTCCTTTTGTAGTCACCTCAACTGGATTCGAAGTCATAAAGGTTGGAGAACGACTCGACTATTCCGATCTTCCTGAGAGTGAGAACCAACCACTACTACTTCCCAGCTAAAGCCTAGTATCCTGATCGACGAAAACCGTACGCCAGTCATGAGAGAGAGCGAGAGGCAAACAGCTGGCGTTCACTTTTCGTCGTGCCTTTTTTTCACGTTGGTCTCCTGTTCGACGAAAAAAATACCAGAAAATTCCATAGCGTTGCCAGTCTGCGGAAATGAACTTTGGGTGAACCCTAGCGCAAAGATTAAAAAATATAATCTTTCGGCGTGCGCTTCTCACTGAACATATTAAAAAATGGAGGAAAAAAAATCAAAAAACCCGCGAAAGTCAATTGCAGGAGTTTACATGTGAGGACAAAATAACATTAATACTTCTGGGGTGTCTCTTGTCAGAGCAAAATGTTTCATATGTCAAAAATTTACGAAAAACACAATAAAAGTGCAGCTATGAACTTTAAATTAGCAAATAATTATCAGTAAATTAAAATAAGCAACTGTTAAATTTAAATTGAATTGTTTTTTAATTTCTTTGTATAGCGGCAGACTTGTCTTGCCAAGGTATTTGATAATATCTTTTAAAGGCTCTTTCCCGCAAATACGATATTTGAATTTTAACTGCTTGTCAACAAACCCAGCTGATTGACAGTACGACCGTAGCACGCTTAAATCTGATGAACTATCAAACTTTTGGTCACACTGCAAAGATGAAAGTTTTTACGCTAGCGTAATCGTTTGTCGATCTGGATACTAGGCTTAAATCTTAATGGTATGTCCGCCACCTTCACACTCGAAATTTTCATGCCGGATCAAAGACGCTAGTGGCGCTAATTCACCTCCGTATTGTTATATCCTGTACCCACTGCATTCGATATCGATCCGTCCTACTGCAGCAATTAATGGGTCAACTACCCAAGCCTTTCAGCAAATGTGGTGTCGATTTCTGCGGACCCATAAGCACATATCTTCGAATACGCGGAAAGCCTCCATCAAAAAGCTATCTCGCCGTATTTATATGTCCCGTCGTAAAGGCCGTGTTTAATGAGGAGGTCGCAGATTTGAGTACAGAAGTATAACCAATTTCGTCGGCGCCTCCAACCAGCTGCATGACCTAAAGTAGTTTCTGTTAATGTAAAAATTCAAGCCGCAATTCAAGCATTTTGTTCGGCTTATTTCATCGGCTCTCATTTAATCCCACTCTGGGAAGCGGTAGTGAGGAGCGCAAAGGGCCTGCTTAACAGAGCTAACAACAGTCGAGGTTGAGAAAGAAGCTATCCTCAACTCACGGCCCCTCACACCGATGTCACCAGATCCGAACGACCTCTTAGCTCTTACAGCAGATCACTTTTTGACGTCAACGACATTGCAACGATTTGAAGCAGTCACCTAAAGTAGTTTCTGTTAATGTAAAAATTCAAGCCGCAATTCAAGCATTTTGTTCGGCTTATTTCATCGGCTCTCATTTAATCCCACTCTGGGAAGCGGTAGTGAGGAGCGCAAAGGGCCTGCTTAACAGAGCTAACAACAGTCGAGGTTGAGAAAGAAGCTATCCTCAACTCACGGCCCCTCACACCGATGTCACCAGATCCGAACGACCTCTTAGCTCTTACAGCAGATCACTTTTTGACGTCAACGACATTGCAACGATTTGAAGCAGTCACGGCGGTAAAGCAGTGGTTTTGGCATCGCTGGTCTACAGACTATTACAACGCACTCCTTAAGGACCAATTGGACTTCCCAACGCCAAACGTCGCTGTCGGTACTATGGTGTTTATTCAAGAAAATAATGTACCCTCTCAGCAGTGGAAAATGAGTAAGATCGATCGCAGCGGAGAGTGAGTAAGATCGATCGCGACAACAGAGTCCAAGTCGTTCAGCTGCGCACCGCCTAGGGAACCTGTTGCCTCTCACTTCATTTGTGATAAAGGGCTTCAAAATAAGTTCTTAACCAGACGTCATTTAGTAAAGCACTTAAGTCTGTAAATCACTTAATTCTTGTTCGGAATCTTGACCAGTTCGGTTTTCCAGTTGATCCTTCATATGGATCTTATTTTATCTGAGTGGTAGGACACAAAACGTCTTTTTTTTCGACCGAGGGGCGCAGGCGTATATCGTACGGCACGATTTGCGAGAAGATAGACGCGAGATAAGGAAAAATAGGTAAAAGTCCGGGGAAAAGAGTAATAGTAGGATACATTTTGTGCCAATGAAGCTAGTATTAAACGTTTTAGGAGCGGCAGAGAGTCGAGATTTTAAATTATAGGGAAAAGGGTATTATAGTCAGAACAAAATACTCGGAAAGGCTCATGCAAGGTAAAGTTAAATCTACAATGATTTAATATTAGGGGAATATAATTTCAGTTAATCTACTTGGCACAGGAACGTTTAGCCGACTTACCAAGTCGGGGGAGTCAATACCACCATGTATAAGGTTCTACCAAGCATCGTTCTACGGTTGGCTAGGGAGGGTAAATTAATCAACAACAGTCTACTAGAATAAGAAGGTAAGTTAAGATTTGCAACCCAGCTTAGGCGCCGTAAAGCAAAAAGAAGAAAGTTTTTTTGTACTGCTTCAACACCACCAATATGTATTCCGTATTGCGGACTCCAGATGAGAGACCCATACTCCAGAATCGGTCGCACTAACGAAATAAATAAAGTTTTAGTTAAATAAGGATCATCGAATTCTTTTGAGCACCTTTTAACAAATCCAAGCACTCCTCTGGCTTTATTAACCATGGGCGAAATGTGGTTTGAAAATTCTAGTTTAGGGTCCAAGAGAACGCCAAGATCGTTTATACACGGGGATGTGGAGAGTCTGGAGTTACTGGGTCCCATAAGCTTCTCCGTGCCTAATAGAATTACCAGGAACTATGTTCCTCTTACATTAAATATTTGTAGATCTAACTTTGATATGCATGAACCGTTTAGAGTACAGTGTAACGACTATAATAGACTATAACACATTATTTCTACTACCGACTCTTTGCCAAGCTTAAAAGCATTAATTTTATCTTACTTAGCACAAAATTAGTATTAGTATTTAGTCTCGTACGTATTTCTAATCTTAGTCTGTCCGCTTCTACATTGTTCTTTTTAACTTCTCGCGATCTCGTTTTTACGCCTATAAGGCTCCGCGCGTAACAAGCACTGCTTGGTGTCGTAAGGGCCACTTGTTTGCGCTGATCTTAGTGCATCAACGTCCGAATTTAAGAGTTATTCTATTCAAAGAGCTGTAACTTAATGAGTAAGTCGCGTATATCGGATTGACCCGATAAAAAGTCAACAGCTTGCACTTGGATGCGTTTAAATTCGATAAATTATCTCGGCACCAGGTTTAATAAATAATGTAAAAAGTATCGGACCCAGATGGCTCCCTTGTGAGACACCGGAGGTAATACGGAGAGTTTCAGAAATTGAATTTTTAAAAAGGACCCTTTGTGACCTGCCATTCATGAAATCCATTTAAGCAGATCAACTGGAAAACCTAATAGGTCAAGTTTTTGAACAAGAAGTAAGTGATTTACAGAGTCAAATGCTTTACTAAAGTCTGTGTAAATGACGTCTGTCTGTCTACTATGAAGCCTTTTATCACAAATGTAGTGAGCTCTAGAAGGTTTGTGATTGTCGATCTACGCTTAATAAATCGGTGTTGACACGGAGAATTGATTGATCTACAAAGGTGCTGCAAATGAGGAGTAATGATTTTTTCAAAAAGCTTAGGAATAGCTGACAACTTAGAAATACCTCTGTAGTTACTGGCTTCTAACTTGTTACCTTTTTTGAAAAGAGGAATAACAAATGATTCCTTCCAAATATTTGGGAATTGGGAGGTTTCTTTAGATAAGGTAAACAACTTGTGAAGAGGTTTGCACAGGGCCTTAGCGCAATACCTAAGCACGCACATAGGAATACCATCGGGCCCTGGCGAATAAACAGGCTAATATGAAAAAGATCCAAAAGAAGAGAGCTTTCTGTAAAAGTGGGACAGAATATGAGGTATGACTTGGATATGGTGTAAGAATACGGCTGTGATGAATAATCTGAAGTAGAGTAAGTCGTTTGAAAAAATTGGGCAAATAAATCGGCTATTGCCTGATCTGTGGTTGCCGTCATGATTTCGAACGACAGCGAGGAAGGAAAAGAATTAGATTTACGCTTGGTGTTAACGAAATTATAAAATTGTTTCGGGTCCTGAGAGAACTGGACCTTACAACGGTTTGAGTAACTATTATAACACTGAGCATTAGGCACGGTAAATCTTGAAATCTTGAAATCTTTCTTAAGCTTGTCAACTCTTTGCTAAACCAAGGTGATTTATTGGAAATTGACGGATAGTACCACGGAACCCAGGAATTAAAAAATGAGTTTATTGCATTGTAAAAAACATTAACTGCATCAGACATATTAGTGAATAAGTAAAGATCAGACCAATTAAAGGTAGAAATAAAATCATTTAGCCTCAGAATTTCTGCCTTGCGAAAACAATGTATTCGTTTGGATGATTTTTCTGATTTTTCTTCTATAACTCTACCCATATCAAATGAAAGTTCGATTGTAGGGTGATATGGATCTTCAGGTTGCGTGAGAGGATTTGATACAAAACACAAATCAAGTAGGCGACCTAATGAATTTCGAACAAGGTTTACTTGAGATAATGATATGTCAAGCAGGCCGTCAATAAAATCATGCTGTGCTATAGGTAGTAAGATATTCGATCCATCCTCAGTGGACCAAGTAACTCCAGGTATATTAAAATCACCTAGAACAACCAACTGATCCCTATCGGAAAGCTTATTTGCAACAGACTTAATAACGGAAAGGTGATTTAAATAATCAGAAAGTTCAGACAACGTCGGAATATATGAGCAAGTTATGTATATAGAGCTACCAGGAAGCGATAACTTTACACAAATAAATTAAATGGTATTTCATCAAAAAATCCAATCGGCCCTGATCAAGGTATGTATAACATACGATTAAGAAAGACTGTGAAAGTTTCACACCGCTAGCTTTTAAACTGGGCTCGCAAATGGTACTGACTGACTATATCGACTACCCTATTAATACTGATCAAGAAACGGTCGGAAACGTCTCCTTTACTGTTTTACAAGCTTTTGACCAAAGTTATAATTCCCTCTGCAAGGGTATAAAAGCTAAAGAAGACGGTTTTAAACTATGTATATATCTTATCGTGCCATGCCACTCATAGCTGTAAGTTATCTTTAAATTATTTTATTCAAGTTACGTTTAAATGTATTGGGGCATAAAAAACAACAGCCAAACTTTTGTATATCTTTCTTTTTTATATCTGTTTACCAGGAATTTGTTAGGAAAAAATTTTATAAAGTATTATCCCAACCAATGCAAGAAATTCTATCACCTATCATCTATTTAAATAAAACTTTTTACAAAAATGTAATAATCAATTTTTTTTATAATTGTTGAACATGACACACAAGGATGGACCTTGTTTTCGTGTATTGACGAATTATTTCTAAAGGTCCCAAAAAAAGCGGGTAGCGAGTGCTCCATTCTTGAGCAAATCCGGTGTGGTCATAGCCGATCAAAAGTTAATCAAGATGTGTAATTACAGAAGACGACCGTGTCTGTCACGGCCGAGAATCCATAAGTCTGCCGGGTGTCCTCTGCGGAGACGCCGTCGACCCAGTGGTGTTGCAAGATGTCTTGCCAGACAGTTTGCATGTGTGAGCAAACGTTCCCGGTATCGACTTGAGGATTTACAAATCATCTCCGTTACCATCGGCACTCCCGTGTCCTAGAACATAACTCGGTTTTTTACATAATGGTGCCACTTCACCCCCAGCATCCTCTTGAGAGCCTTTGTAATGCACGTTTGCACCCTTTTTAGTGACGAATCACCGGCCGCGCCCCAGTCAGTGATTCCCCAGTTTAAAGGTGGAAGGACTATGGCCTTAAAAAGCCGCACCTTGGCTTCAAGAGATAGGCCGCTACCTGGACGAAGGAGCCAGTCCATTTTGTCAAGTTTTGTTCTTGCTGATCCACAAACTCGATCAATTTGTTCCTTTCAACAAAGGTGACGGTCTAAGGTAACTCCGTGGTAAGTCACCTAATCTTCGTGCTTAAGGCTATTCCCATCAATGTAAAGTCTACGCGAACGGCCAGGCCGGAGAGCAAAAGTGGCATGCTGCGTTTTGTCAATATAAGCGCAATGTTCCATCGAGAGGCCCAGCACTCAAATTCATCTAAGAATGTCTGAATACGTCGGGACGCAGACGTAGTGGTGCTAGCAGCTGCAAGAAATGCAGAGTCATCTGCATATGTGGCCAGGAGTGTACCACAACCAACTGGGTTTGGAAGATCCGAAGTGTATATTGTATACAGGACCGGACCAATGAAGCTTCCCTGCGGGACACCAGCACAAATTGGGCGAAGTCCAGAACGGTGTCCACGAATATCTACAGCAAACTCCCTTATAACTAAGAACGATACAATGAGATTCCAGAGCCTTTCAGGCAAAAGCAACATTAGCTTGTAGAACAGTCCTTCGTGCCAAACCCTGTCAAAGGCCTGTCGAACGTCGAGAAAAACGGCTGAGCAGTATTTTTGGTCTTCGAAAGCCCCCAGAACATGGTTAATTACTCTGTGTACTTGCTCGATAGCACTCTGGCGACTACTGAAACCAAACTGGTGGTTCGGAAGTGCGTCTTCAAAGGCGTAAATAGCTAAAAGTCTACCAAGCATGATCCGCTCAAAAATCTTGGAAAAAGTGGACAGCAAACCAATCGGCCTATAAGATTTCGGACAACATGGGTCTTTTCCTTTTTTGGCCACCATAGTGACTTATGCTCGTTTCCAAGGTGATGGAAAACTACCAAGGTCCAGGCAAGCATTAAAAAGGAGACAGAGCTGTGCAATGACAGAGCTAGGCAGAGCCTTTGCTACTTTGTTATCAATCGCGTCCATGCAAGGAGCTTTAGTAGTAACCAGTCGCTTTTTATGACCACGTACCTCATCTTCGTCTACTGGACGGACAGTAACAGGAGGGCCCTAGATTGTTGTCTGGACTTCTTCGCTTGTTGCAAATTCAAATGGAGTAAAGCGATTTTCAAGATCATCAGCAAATACGTCAGCAATCTCGGAATCACTGTGGGCCCAAGTTTCATCACCACGTTTAAGGAAAACCTCTGAAGCGGCTGTCTTTTAAGGTTGCGGGTGCAGTCCCACAGCGCAAATCCGTGATTCTGGTTAGGATCAATTGCACTGAGCTTGTCCATACAAAATTCTTAGCTCTGACACAGTAGCCTTCCACCTTGCCATATCGATGGTATGCCTCGTCCTCATCCAGACACGGCGAAGTGCATGACTTTTTCTGGCCAAGGCAGCAATTTCTGGCTTTGAATAAGCCCAAGATGGAGGAGGAATAGGTATACTTCTAGGAGGAAGGGCAGCTTGATGGATCTGTTCAACTAAGACCTCAGCAAAGGAATCTACGTCGTCCACAGAAAAAAGAGAAGGTTGTTCCTGAGTCAGAGCAGTAAGTAGCGCACTGAATCTTTTTAGACCCGAACTCCGAGGAAGAAGCCTGGATTTGGTGACGATCTTATAGGCACTCTGAGATTGTAAGGTGGTTGCACGGGATGCCTTTGTACACTGCAAAATCAATTACTGTCGTCCTGGAGGAGGTGCTCAATCTTGCGTGATTTGGCGTTCCAAATAACGATATTTATACCGTAATTAGTAATCACATCCAAGTGAAAAGACCTCCTTGATTGAACAACCTACTCAGGACAGGCTTCTGGAATTTATTAATGGATTAAGGAAGCAACAAGAGGCTGCTGCGATAGCCCAAGCTGCTGCAATTGATACGTTGTTGTTACGCTTTGATCAAATGATGTCAGTAATGACGACCACACTACAAATGTTACAGAGCGTGATTTATAAACTTCCTTAATCCATTAATAAATTCCAAAAGCCTGCCCTGAGTAGGTTGTTCAATCAAGGAGGTCTTTTCACTTGGATGTGAATTAGCCGTTGGCGAAGTTTGACTTGAGGATGCAGAAAGACGCGTAAAACACCAAGCATTTTGAGCCGGGGGCATGGCAGGCTTAAAAGTACGTTTTTGAATGGGTCTACGCTCTACAGAACCAGAGGGCTTACGCCTTTCAATAGCCTCCAAATAGACAGGACATCGACGGGAAGACGCACTATGATTAGAATCACAGTTAATGCACTTGAGCTGTTCTTCATTTATGGCCAAGCACCTCTCCTTGTCTTTTGTCTCATGGTCACCAGCACATCTTTGACGAGAGTGAGCAAAAACACTTTAAAGGACCCTTTCTCTGAAGCTGCGGTTCCACTTTAACCACCTGGTAGTAAATAATCTTGATATCATATACATTTGTGTTGTATCTAGCTGGTTCCAGTTTAACAAAGAATATATCCCGGTTCGCCATCCCATTTTTAACAGGGGGGTGTAATACATTCCGAGGGTTGTGTCCCAGAGCTTTAAGTTTTGCAGTAATTTCAGCTATTTCAGTGGAAGCGTGAAGTCCCTTGATGACGACTCGAAAGGCTCGTTCATTTTTAAACTGAAAAGTGCTGACAGAACTCCATTATCCTTGAAAATTACGAGTGGAAGTCATTGTATCATCATCATCATCGTCAGACAAAATAGCAAAGCTCTTGTTCTTTCCTAGGTAGGTAGAGTCTTCTTGACTTGAACAATGTGATTGTATGGTCATGCCAGAGGCTGGAGCTTGAGGACGTTTATGGTCGCCAAAAGGGTTTGGCAGCGATGATTTGTTGATATTACTACCTCCGAGTATGTCAAGATTTCGTCTTTTCCTTAGGTTATTTAACTGAGTAAAGCGTTCTTCATCGGCAGCATTCTTACTAATCCACTTGGGGGTAAAAATGGTCATAGTCGGGACAGATGAGGTGTCTGAATAATTGGAATCATCAAATTCATCAGAAGTATCAGAGAGGCACCTATTGGCATCAAAGGCAGTCGCCTTGGCATTCCTAGAGGCATTCATGACAGCTACTTTAGCAGATTCGTCTGTATTGACTGGTGGTCGCGTAAGTTGGTCCTTAGCAAAGACCGAGTGCTTAGCCACATAAGACTCATAGTTGGTTTCACGACAACCTTTCGTCGAGATGGCTTGAAATTGGAAGACATATTTTTTGGGAACTATACCAGCATCTGAACTAAGAAAATAAAGAAAAATAAAGTTTACCGCAGCAGCCGACCTGCCAACCGAAGGCAAGGCCGGCAATTGTTTTGTTAAAGTCAAAAGAAAAATCGTAGAGACACAGGAAAACAGAATTTTGCAGACAAGCTGTGAAAAGTTGTTTAGTCTATCAAATATCTCACTTTTTTGTCTTTCCCCGGTTCGCCACCAGAGATATCATCGTCCGAACAATGTATAACTTTTTTAAATTAGTTTCAAAGAAATAATTTAGAATTGGTATGACTACATTTGCTCTTACATACATATTGCATACATTCATACATATAAATGATCAGTGACGAACTTAATTATTGGCACAAAAAAAATGTTCCTTTTCATCCCAATATGCTGATATTTTAATGAAACAAACTGTGGGAACCTGTACCAGGGTTTCGGAATTCGAGCCCAACAAGGGAACCATAAATTCACCACGACGCAAGGTGGATTACATCGTATGTTGAGTTCAAGGAGGAGTCGAAGATAGGCAACAAGAGCGAGTGGTCAACGACTGAACAAATAAATATATTAAACCGAAAAGCACGCGTTATTACTGGAGTGTTACATTGGCGACGAGGATAAAAGACTATTACGGAACTACTGACGGAACTACTGACGGATAAGGAAGGAAACTAGGTATTAATAAAATAAACGACGGCTGCCGAAGAATACAGGTAAAGATAAAATGCATAAGCAAGTGAAAAGGGAATGGAGGTACATATATATATATATATTTCTGCACGCACAACGCACTTGTGAGGAGCAGTTGTAAGTACATGTGTGAATGTGTATGTAACCTTAATACGCCACAAAACGAATAAGTGGGTAAAGCGTCCGTTTATCGATAGCCGATTAAATTCAGGCTGATGAAGTAAAAAAAAAAGAAGAAAAGAAATAAGAAAACGGAAAGAGTTTCGACCACGCCACGAAATAAAGGTGGATAAAGCAAGTGTGCGGATTAAATTCCTGCAGATCTTAAGAGACGAAACACGCCACGAAAATGAAAAGAAGAATGAAGTGGTGGTAAAATGCGATGTGATGGTAAATGTAAGAGTGAATGCAAAATGGAATAGCAAGAGAGTTTGTTTAGAAGCGGGGTGGAGGTGAACATGAAGCAAATGATAATAACAACGAATTGTTATTATTGGAACTAAAAAAAAAAAGTTAATTGTTATAAATGGCGGAGCTAAAACCATTTCTTTTTCAAACATTTGACAAGGTGTTGTGGAGGAACGAATGGGAGACATGGCTGCGCTCTTTTACAATCTACATGGAGTCAGAGGAGATAACTTCTGTGTACAAAAAGCGAAATAAGTTGCTGCATCTGGGTGGACCGCAGTTGCAGGCAGTGGTGTACAACTTACCCGGTGCACTTGTTCCTTTCGGCGAGGAATCCAATAATGACAATTTTACACCTCTAGTGGAGAAATTAACCGAGTATTTTTCTCCACAACGGAACACAGTTTTCGAGAGGTACCTGTCTCGAACTATGGTTCCTGTAGAAAGTGAAGGCTTTACCGAATTTTTAATGCGTTCGCGTCGGCAAGTTGCGAAATGCTCTTTCGGCGAAACCAAGAAAGAAATTGAGGAGATTTGCATCAAAGACAAAATCTGTAACGCTTGTCCCAGCAAAGCAAGCTGAGAGTCCCGCCCTCTATGAGAGAAAACACGAGGTTGCAGGCGCCATCTAGGAGAGAAATGTTCCAAGTCGAGGTCGCCGGTCAAATTAGATAGATTGCTTAACAGGGCCGAATGTCAGGCTTTCTCCAGAAGGAAAATTCACCTTTGGGAGAGCGACATGGGTTCCCGCTTAATTCGGGGCGTCCATTCGTTCTGTTCCCTTTTGGCGGCCGGAGGATCCAGTCACTTCAACTTAGTAATTACAAAAAAAAAATTTAAGAAAGACTTGCGTTTAAATAAAAATCTGGCTAAAAGTCAGTCATTTCGCGAGTGATCCCTCAGTTGGCCCGGGAAGTGAGTCGTTTTAAAATTTGTGTTGCCGAGCCCTCAGAAAAGGTGAGATATTAAATGGAAAAAAAACAAGTAAGTTTAGGCAGTAACCCATAGCGTTTTGTTGCCATTAGGGTTCGGCTAAACGGTTCCTCGACAGCGGCGGAGGAAATCGCAACAGTTCGCTGGCAGCAGAAGAAGTGCATAAAATTCACCTGCGCGAAGGTTTGCCGGCCAAAGCCAGGTCTTGGTTTTGAGGCCGTAAACACAGAAGCCACCCAGAGAAATTAGCCGCAGGAGTTAATAAAAAAAAAGAATGAATATTTAAGCCGAATTTTCGTCCACGGTCTATATAGGTCAATAAGAAAAGCCTCACAATTGCCTTTTCTTCGTTATGTCCCAAGAAGCCGCACTGCGCAAAACGGATGGCGAGAATGCTCGCAAGTTAATTTGTCTGCGCATATATAAGCAATAAAGGAAGCAAGACAGAAAGGCACCAAGAAAAATATAAAAAAAAGGAAAAAAAATAAACAAAAATGTTTAAAGTAATTTAAGATTAGAATAGTTTTTTTTGGTTTATATCTTAGTAAGCTAAGCGAAAGTGCGAGTGAAGTCGTTGGAAAACAAATGAGAAAAATAATAGTCCGTCGAAGAGCAAAGAAAATGTAAAAGAAAAAATGCGCATGGATCTTGGCGAATTTCAAAAAAGAAGGAAAAATTTGGTGTTTGCCATACATTAAGATCATTTTTTTTTTTGCATAAAATTTTAACTCCCACAGCTTTGATCTCCACGGCCAAAGCGCTTTCTCCGTTGGACGTCTACGAATTGTTCGGGTGAGTGAATCGGTGGCTTAGGCTCCGATGTATTAATTTCTTTACCTAAATATTTAAATTAAAAAAAAAAACAATGCACACAAAAACAAAAACGTTCATCTAAACGCGCAATCCCAAAAAAAAAGTCTAAATTAAAACAAACATATTAAAAATCAAAAGAAAGAACAGCAACAAAACTTGCCAATCTTTTCTTTGATCCGTTTGCGTTAGCCTGTTTATTAAATGTCCTTTGCTTGACGAAACACAATGCGATTTTCAATGCTCTTTTGTCGTACAAGATTTTTATGTCCGATTTAAACACCTTCACATTTATCGTTTCTTTGTTACACACATATTGCACGCACATTGTATTTCATTATTTCATCTATTTACATTATGTTTAATTTAAACCATTTTATTAGTCACTAAGGAATAAAATAATTATAATGTGTTAAGCCCGAGTAGTTTTGCCTACGGCTAGTGCGATCGCCCTGTAAAACCCAAAGGGGCCATTCACCAAAAAGAACAAAAAAATTAAAAATTCCATTTGATTATGGGAATGCAGAGAATGGCCAAGGCAGGGAGGGGCATCAGTAATCCCACCACATCTGGGGTTAAATAGTCGTCCGATCTTGCATGTCCAATAGACTAGTTTTAATGTGTTTATGTTGTGTTGTGGTCCTTCCGATGTAGCTTGTCGTAGCACGCAAAATATCGAGTATAATAATGTAAAAGTTAGGTACCTCAGGGAAAGGACGGCAAAAATACCACCCCATTAGCCGACGAGCAAGTAGCCGGAGAATTATGCGTGCGCCTGTCTCTTCCCATCCCAACACCAACCTAAGCAATCCGTTACAATTATAATTAATCAATAAATAACATTAATATAATCTGGCGCCCAACTTCAGGGCCAATTTAGGCCATAATATTATCAATGGCTAAAACACACACAAACACACAAACATCCACAGTTCAACAATTAAACAGTTTACAGAGTAGCAAACATACATATATATCAGTGGGCTTTTGGAATTTCAGATGACTGCCTGAACCACAAGCAACGGTTGCTGATCACAAATGTAAATCAAATTTTGCACAAGAAAAAAAATAATAACAAATTCACTCGCTAAAATACATTGTTGAAACGCATAGGACTCACAGCGATTTTACTGCTCGCAGTTGATCGTCTGTCCACGGGTTACGGTGTAAGCAAAGCGAGTTGATAGAGAAATAGAAAAATAATAACCTTTTGTCAAGCGCTTGGAAAAGCAGACCAAGCACTCCTTTTTACAAGAGGCGATCTGACCACGTGTGACAAAAAAAAAAAAAAGGTTAAGCAGAAGGGGGAATAGCAAGGGAGGCGATTAGTTTTAGTCAAAAACCTTGCGTATACCGGCGATCGCGGAAAAAAAAAACAGAGCAGCCTAGCAGAACAATGCGGCGTAACGATTGTCGTCTTGTCGCTTGGCAAGGCACACGCGGACAGTCGAGCGTTGTTTTTGGCACTTGCGCTCTATTAAAGCGGATCGTCGCTGCTAATGCAGTTTTGTTTCTCTTTTCGCATGCATTTCGTTGACGACAGATTTACTGATAAGGCTTGAAAGGGAGATCCACTATGCTTGAAGGCAAACAATTTTTTTATGATTTCTTTTGATCGTTTGATTTTTTTTTTTTTATTACACATATTTACATTTTGTTTGTTTTACAATCGTTTATATTTATGTCAGTTCGTATATTTCTGTTTAAATATTCCATTTAAGATTAAGTTCATATTAGGTAGTTGATTAGGTTTCTGTTCTCTGATTTACAATTACTGACCAGCGCAACAAGTTGGCTTTACAACAGACAGTCTGGGCAATTAGAAAAGAGCAATCAGAGCAGCATTTCGCTGTACCAGGTCGTTGACCGCTTTTACTCTCACGCGACAGCAAATAAAAGAAGAGAAATTAAATAAGAGTTTTGTAAATTGCTGATCAGGTGACCAGAATTTCAGAATTCACTGACTCTTTTGGAATAGCCTAGGTGAGAGAGAGGCCAAAGAGAGTGTTTAAGCTTTCTGATTAAAGTATCTTAAGCTGGGAGCATCACAAGCGAAACTCTCTATAACTTAGATCGGAAGAGCGCATTGTAAAGATGGATGGGCAGGGCAAAGCCGCAAATTGCAATCTTTGTGGGAAAGATTTATGCACTGGAGTTATTTACAAAACCAAATGTGGACACGAGTTCCACAAGTCTTGTATAGCGGCTCACTCGAAAGCAATAGCAACCTGTCCGACCTGCAACACGGTGTGTTTTGAAGGGCAAGGATCGGCGGCTGGGACGAGTCAAAAGGCAAAAATGGCGACGGCTAGAAAGGATCCACCTGTCTCAGAAGCTGCAGCGGTTAATGAGGCTTCAGTCAGCACAGAAGCAATAGGGACAATAGTTGCTCAGGCAGTTAGGTCCATGCAAAACGATATTTTGACACAATTATCGGAGCAGATGGCTCAACTAATTCAGTCCAATGTAGCTGCACATCTCGGTCCGTTAGCAGGAGGTCACGTAAACAGGGATCCGACTCCAGACCCCATTGTGCATGATGTAGAGCGGCGAGGATCAACAATGTCCGATGCGGCGGAGACTCACAGAAGTGACTTAATGCAGAGGCCTGATAAAGTCGGGCACATCATGAACGGGTGGAAATTAAAATTTAATGGCGGCGCGGACGGAATTAGTGTAGATAACTTTATCTATAGAGTTGAATCACTAACCCACCAAACTTTGGAGAGTAGATTTGAATTAGTATGCAACAACGCAAACATTCTCTTCGATGGCAAGGCCCGCGAATTTTTCTGGAGGTTCCACAAGGCTAAAAGGCAGGTTTACTGGGGTACTCTATGTGAGGCATTGCGAAAGCAATTTCGCGACACTAGAACTGATGTGGATATAATTGAAGCCATTCGGGATCGAAAACAAAGGGAAAAGGAATCTTTTGATTCATTTTATGACTCAATTTTCCAGTTAATGGATATCCTAGAGTCCCCACTGTCAGAAAGGACTATAGTGGACATTTTGAAAAGAAATTTAAGGCCTGAAATCCGTCACGAAATATTAAATGTGACCATAGAAACGGTAGACAGCATCCGGGAGATATGCAGGCGTAGGGAAGCATTCTTGCAAGATGTGAAGCGGACTCACGGGTATCAGAAAGGAGCACTTTTTCGTCAACAGGTGGCAGAATTGCTAGAGGAAGCGTTGTCAGATGAGGCTTCCGAGTTTTCTGATCAAGAAGGAGATCTAGTAATCGGCGCTTTGGCATTAGTGTGTTGGAATTGCCACAAAGAGGGACACCGGTATCAGGACTGCGAAAGCAAGAGGAAAATCTTTTGCTATGGCTGTGGTACTCCAAACGTATATAAGCCTTCATGTGGTAAATGCCAAAAAAACGGGAAGTCGAACACACAGTCCCGTCAGCCACCGTGTGTTCCACGTCGCCGGCCGACGATCAATCAGGAAGTGAACGGATAGAGCAAATTGCTAATGTTTCATCGGTCAAAAATCCGTTTTCGTCCGATTGTATGTCCGGTCAACCATGTTTCTGGCCGACATTATTAAATTTAAAACCTATTTATATACCAAATAATCGATTAACTCGGCAACGTTCACAATCCCGAAGTGCGAAAAGGATGAGGAATTTTTGGAAAGCAGCTAGAGCTATCAATGCAATCCGATATAAGCAACCAGATAAGCGGCCTTATGCGGAAGTTTGCGTTCTCGACAGAGTGGTCCTAGGATTGCTAGATACAGGCGCTGCTATAAGTGTGATAGGAGGAAATTTAGCCCAGCAAGTGATTAGAAGTAAAATCAAATTTAAGCGAGGTATTTTGGCTGCCTCCACGGCAGATGGAAAGAACCAAGAGGTAATGGGTAGATTAAGGACTCCCGTGCAGTATAATCAGGAAGTCAGAGAGCTCGATTTGCACATCATTCTATCCCTTAGCCAAGACCTGTACCTTGGGATAGATTTTTGGACAGCATTTGGGTTGTTACCGCCTGAAATGTTGATTTCTGAAATCGCCGCTGACTCGTATGACCTGTCGCCTAGCCAGAAAGAAGCATTGCAGAATACCATAGCAAAACTTTCCTTCGTTTGCTGTGTCTGGGCTAGGAAAAACATCGCTTTTGTCGCACTCTATAGATGTTGGGGATGCTAAGCCAGTTAAGCAAAGGCATTTTCCCGTGTCACCGGCAGTAGAAAAATTATTGTATGCGGAGGTAGACAGAATGCTCAAGCTTGGGGTGATTGAAGAATCGGACAGTGCATGGTCATCACCCGTTGTTTTGGTGCAGAAACCGGGAAAAAGTAAGATTGTGTCTGGATAGTAGGAAAGTTAATGCAGTGACTAGGAAGGATGCGTATCCCTTGCCGCAAATAGATGGAATTTTGGGTAGACTTCCAAAGGCTATGTACATATCTAGTTTAGACCTGAAAGATGCTTATTGGCAGATACCGCTCGATCCAAAGTCTCGTGAAATGACAGCATTTACAATCCCGGGAAAGCCTTTATACCAGTATAATGTCATGCCATTTGGGTTAACGAATGCCTCCCAAACTATGACCAGATTGATGGATAAGGTTATCCCGGCCGAGCTTCGGAATGAGGTTTTCGTATATTTAGATGACTTGTTGATTGTATCTGACAGCTTCGAATCACATTTGAGGGTTTTGCAAACAGTGGCAAACCAAGTGAGAGCTGCGGGACTCACTCTGAACGTGGAGAAAAGTTAATTTTGTAGGCGCACGGTAAAATATCTGGGGCATATTGTTGGAGAGGGGGTTATCCGTACAGATCCGGATAATATAGCGGCTATGGTCGATTTCCCACTGCCCAAGACTCTTAAAGCATTAAGAAGATTTCTGGGGATGGCTGGTTGGTACCGGAAATTTATTGGCAATTTCGCTTCTGTAGCCTCTCCGCTCACAGATTTAATAAAGCCCAAACAAAAGTTTGCCATGACTCCTGAAGGCCAGCAAGCATTCGAAAAACTTAAGGAAATGCTATGTGTCGCTCCAGTACTTCGTAGTCCTGACTTCAGCAAGCCATTTTTTATTCATTGCGATGCAAGTCAAACCGGCGTTGGCGGTGTGTTGGTACAGAAAACAGTCGAGGGTGATAAGTATCCCTTAGCTTTTGTATCCAAAAAGTTAAATAAGGCGCAAAAAAGCTACTCAGTCACTGAACAAGAACTATTGGCTGTGATGGTGTGCATAAAACGATTCAGGGCTTATGTAGAAAGGCATGAATTCACGGTCATAACTGATCATGCATCCTTGAAATGGCTTATGACACAGACCGATTTGCATTCACGTTTGGCAAGATGGGCTCTAAAATTGCAAGGGTTCAGCTTTAAGATTGAGTATAGAAGTGGCAAATTAAACGTTGTACCGGATGCTCTTTCCAGGATGAATGAGGATAGCGTGGCGGCCATAGAAGCTAGTCAAGGTCTTCTGGTCGACTTGGAGTCGCCAGCTTTCAGGTCAAGTGATTATGTGTCATTGATGGAGCGAATAAGGGCAAATGAGGATAAATTGCCGGATCTCAAGGTTGTGGATGAGCGCTTATATAGAAAAACCGAACATGCTACGGGTGAAGTTTTACACGACAGCTATATATGGAAACTATGGGTTCCTCAAGATTTGGTACCGGAAGTGTTAAACAAAGCACACGATCAGCCCTTAGCATCGCACGGAGGCATCCACAAAACGTTGGAGCGGGTGCGTAAATATTATTACTGGCCGAGTTTGGTTAAAGACGTGAAGGTTCATGTGCTGGCTTGCGAGATTTTTAAGACGACTAAGGCTCCGAATAAGATTCAGCGACCGCCTATGGGAGTACCTTCAGAATCGCAAAGATTTTTCCAGAAGTTGTACATTGATTTTTTGGGTCCGTATCCCAGGTCGAAAAGTGGGCACATCGGCATATTTATTGTTCTAGACCACTATTCAAAATTTGTGTTTTTGAAAGCCGTGAAGAAACTGACAGCGGATGAGTTCCGGAGACCATTATCTCGGACAACGGATCCCAATTTAAGGCGGAGATTTTTCAAAATTTTCTCAGAATTAACAAGGTATCGCACACTCTGACGGCGGTATATTCTCCTCAAGCTAATGCCTCAGAAAGAGTTAATCGTTCGGTAATCGCAGCAATACGCTCATATGTGAAGCCTGATCAGAAGAACTGGGACGAACAGCTCAGTAGCATTTGTTGCGCGTTAGAGACGGCAGTGCATTCCAGTATAGGAACTTCTCCGTATTATATGGTGTTTGGACAGCAGTTTGTCGGCTCAGGAGCTACATACAAGTTATTAAGAGCTCTTCGCCTATTGACGACAGATCGACAATGCTTGAAAAGAAGATTCATTGGATCTGGTAAGAAACAAGGCTTTGGAGGTGATGGCAAAGCAACGAGACAAAAATGAGCGGGCATACAATTTGAGGTCGCGAGAAGTGACGTATGCCGAGGGACAGGAAGTATTCAGGAAAAATTTCAAGCAGAGCAATTTTCAGGCGGGGTATAACGCTAAACTTGGTCCAGCTTACTTGAAGGCGCGGATAAGGAAAAAGATAGGTAATTCCTATTACGACCTCGAGGATTTGCAGGGTCGCTTTGTGGGTCGCTACCATGCGAAAGATCTCAAGCAATAGCTGTGCCAAGCTTTGGTGGTATCAGTCTTGGAGGTCTGACCCCCAAGTCTGATCTTGCGTGGGGGGGTTTTGTAACGCTTGTCCCAGCAAAGCAAGCTGAGAGTCCCGCCCTCTATGAGAGAAAACACGAGGTTGCAGGCGCCATCTAGGACAGAAATGTTCCGAGTCGAGGTCGCCGGTCAAATTAGATAGATTGCTTAACAGGGCCGAATGTCAGGCTTTCTCCAGAAGGAAAATTCACCTTTGTGAGAGCGACATGGGTTCCCGCTTAATTCGGGGCGTCCATTCGTTCTGTTCCCTTTTGGCGGCCGGAAGATCCAGTCACTTCAACTTAGTAATTACAAAAAAAAAATTTAAGAAAGACTTGCGTTTAAATAAAAATCTGGCTAAAAGTCAGTCGTTTTAAAATTTGGTTGCCGAGCCCTCAGAAAAGGTGAGATATTAAATGGAAAAAAAAACCAGTAAGTTTAGGCAGTAACCGATAGAGTTTTGTTGCCATTAGGGTTCGGCTAAACGGTTCCTCGACAGCGGCGGAGGAAATCGCAACAGTTCGCTGGCAGCAGAAGAAGTGCATAAAATTCACCTGCGCGAAGGTTTGCCGGCCAAAGCCAGGTCTTGGTTTTGAGGCCGTAAACACATAAGCCACCCAGAGAAATTAGCCGCAGGAGTTAACAAAAAAAAAAAGAATCAATATTTAAGCCGAATTTTCGTCCACCGTCTATATAGGTCAATAAGAAAAGCCTCACAATTGCCTTTTCTTCGTTGTGCCCCAAGAAGCCGCACTGCGCAAAACGGATGGCGAGAATGCTCGCAAGTTAATTTGTCTGCGCATATATAAGCAATAAAGGAAGCAAGACAGAAAGGCACCAAGAAAAATATATATAAAAAAAAGGAAAAAAAAACAAAAATGTTTAAAGTAATTTAAGATTAGAATAGTTTTTTTTTGGTTTATATCTTAGTAAGCTAAGCGAAATCGGTGGCTTAGGCTCCGATGTATTAATTTCTTTACCTAAATATTTAAATTAAAAAAAAACAAGAGAGAACGCTATAGTCGGGTGCCCCGACTATCAGATACCCGTTACTCAGGTAAAAGGAGTGCGAGGGAGATGGAGATAGAAACTTTGATCACGCATAACTTTTTAACGAATGGTCCGATTTGAAAAATTTCTTCCACATTTCGATAGGTATTGATAAACACAATAAAACTGCATTTTTACTTTTCCGAAATATTTAAATTTTTAAAATCGTATATAAGCGATTGTGGGCGTTAAAGGGGGCGTGGCACCTTTTTGAAACAAACTTGCGCTGCGTAGGAACTCTTAGAATCTGCATGCGAAATGCCAATCTTCTAGCTTTTATAGTTTCCGAGATCTCAGCGTTCATGCGGACAGACAGACAGACAGACGGACAGACAGACGGACAGACGGACATGGCTAGATCGACTCGGCTAGTGATCCTGAACAAGAATATATATACTTTATAGGGTCGGAAACGCTTCCTTCTAGCTGTTACATACTTTCGCACGAATACAATATACCCTTTTACTCTACGAGTAACGGGTATAAAAAAACAATGCACACAAAAACAAAAACGTTCATCTAAACGCGCAATCCCAAAAAAAAAAGTCTAAATTAAAACAAACATATTAAAAATCAAAAGAAAGAACAGCAACAAAACTTGCCAATCTTTTCTTTGATCCGTTTGCGTTAGCCTGTTTATTAAATGTCCTTTGCTTGACGAAACACAATGCGATTTTCAATGCTCTTTTGTCGTACAAGATTTTTATGTCCAATTTAAACACCTTCACATTTATCGTTTCTTTGTTACACACATACATATACTCATTGCACGCACATTGTATTTCATTATTTCATCTATTTACATTATGTTTAATTTTAACCATTTTATTAGTCACTAAGGAATAAAATAATTATAATGTGTTAAGCCCGAGTAGTTTTGCCTACGGCTAGTGCGATCGCCCTGTAAAACCCAAAGGGGCCATTCACCAAAAAGAACAAAAAAATTAAAAATTCCATTTGATTATGGGAATGCAGAGAATGGCCAAGGCAGGGAGGGGCATCAGTAATCCCACCACATCTGGGGTTAAATAGTCGTCCGATCTTGCATGTCCAATAGACTAGTTTTAATGTGTTTATGTTGTGTTGTGGTCCTCCCGATGTAGCTTGTCGTAGCACGCAAAATATCGAGTATAATAATGTAAAAGTTAGGTACCTCAGGGAAAGGACGGCAAAAATACCACCCCATTAGCCGACGAGCAAGTAGCCGGAGAATTATGCGTGCGCCTGTCTCTTCCCATCCCAACACCAACCTAAGCAATCCGTTACAAATCATAGATGTCTGGGCGCCGATGGACTTAAAAAGGAAGCTCTTGGAGAACGAATTCACTTTAAATTCAGAGAGTTTCACACCAAAGGACGCGAAACCCTGATACTCTGCAAGACTGCGGACGATGCGGAAGACAGGGACACCGGGAGAACAGCCCAGATTGTCCAGCGAGATGCGCCACGTGCAGGAAATGCTCCAAGATTGGACACTTCGCACGGAGATGCAAGACAAAAATAAGTCCACGACGTGGACGGGCCTTGGGCGAAACGCCCACGCGGTACGGACATACAAATCAGGCTGGTTAATTGTGAGTCTGTGCACGACGGTGAAAAGTCAGTAAACACTGATTGTTTTCGAGTAGCCACCAAAGGGGATAGTGACGAGATTATTTCATGCAAAGTCGGCGGCAGGATAATGGAAATGGTTATCGACTCTGGTTCCAAACACAATCTATGCAGTCAAGCAGATTGGCAGAAACTAATCGACAACCAGCAACCATTTTCAACATCCGCACTAAATCATCGAACCAGTTCCGTTCTTATGCTTCAGAACAACCTCTCAAAATATTGAGGGTATTTGAAACTCCGATAGGCGTAAGAAGGGACACGGAGGTGATTGCTACGTTTTACGTTATAGAAAATAGCAGACAATCACTACTAGGATGTGATACCGCGATACAACTCAATGTTTTAAAACTAGGGTTAAACATAAATCGAGTTGAACAGATTGGTGCGTTCCCCAAATGGAAAGATGTTCAGATAAGGCTTTCAATTGATCCAACGGTGGTGCCTGTCAAACAATCCATGAGGCGAGTCCCGACGGCACTGGAGCGCAAGGTAAACACAAAACTAGAAGAAGCCCTAAAATTTGATATTATGGAGCCAGTGACTGGGCCGAGCGCTTGGATATCGCCAATTGTCATCGTATTTAAAGAATGTGGAAATATTCGAATGTGTTTGGACATGCGCAGAGCAAATAAAGCCATAAAAAGGGAGAATTATCCTCTTCCGAAGTTCGACTCATTGATGACCAAACTATAGAACGCTAAATACTTTTCTCGACTCGATCTAAAGAACGCTTATCACCAACTTGCGCTTGACGATTCGAGCCGTGAGATAACGACATTCATTACATATCGTGGGCTGTTCAGGTATAAGAGGTTGCTATTTGGAGTGAACTCAGCTCCGGAGATTTTCCAGAGGCTGATGGAGGAGATGCTGGCGCAGTGCTCAAATGCCATAAACTATATTGATGACGTTATAGTGTTTGGCAATATCCTCGATGAGCACGACACGGCGCTGAGCATGGTGAAAAATGTTTTTGTGGAACGTAATGTGTTACTCAACGAGGAGAAGTGTGTTTGGCGGACAACTAAACTAAAATTTATTGGTCATATCCTCTCCGACAAGGGGATCGAGGCGAATCCAGATAAGATTGAGGTAATACAAAACTTTAGAGAACCCAAAAATGAGAAAGAGGTCCGCAGTTTTTTGGGTTTGGTCACGTATGTGGGAAAGTTTATACACGATTTGGCGGATACTACAGAACCATTGAGAGCATTGATCAAATTAAACGAGAAATTCGTATGGGGTGAGGCGCAGAAGTTAGCTTTTAATCAGTTAAAGAAAAAGGTTTCGGTAGTCCCCATGCTGTCTTATTTTACCTTAACGGATCGGACTAAATTGATTGTGGACGCTAGTCCAGTAGCCTTAGGTGCGGTATTGGTGCAACTTGACAAATATAGAATTCCCCGTATTATCTCGTTTGCCAGCAAGAGTTTATCAGATGTAGAAAAAAGATACTCTCAAACAGAAAAGAAAAGTCTCGCGTTAGTCTGGGCGGTAGAAAAGTTTTATTTTTATTTGATCGGATAAGAATTTGACCTGGTAACGGACCACAAGCCTCTTGAGGCCATATTTAAGACCACTTCCAGACCTCCAGCCCACATCGAAAGGTGGCTCCTACGCCTAAAATCATACCGTTTCCGAGTTGTGTATAAACCAGGAAAAGAAAACATCGCAGACTCATTGTCGAGGCTATTCCAGGAAACCGAGTCAAACTCATTCGATTGGCAGGGGGAGAAAAACATATTTATAAGTATCTACGCTCGGTAATATTCTGCTAAGAGGAACAAAGCTAGTGATTCCGAAAGATCTGCGACGGAAAGTGTTGGAGTTAGCACATGAGGGTCACCCAGGCGAGAATGCAATGAAGCGGCGACTCCGCTCAAAAGTATGGTGGCCACGAATGGATAGAGAGGCTGAAGAATTCGTAAAAACCTGTCGTAGCTGCATTTTGGTGTCTGCTCCGGTACGTCCGGCCCCAATGAATAGGTACTCGTTTCCAAATGGACCATGGATGTGTTTGGCAACCGATCTGTTAGGCCCGCTACCAAAAAGAGAATACATTTTGGTACTAATCGATTATTACTTTCGATATATGGAGTATAAAATAACGAGGAGCATCACATCAAAGGTTATAATAACCGAGATGGAGGAAGTTTTCGCAAGGCTAGGTTTTTCCCATACATTAACAGCAGACAACGGTCGACAGTTCATAAGCGCGTAATTCAAAGAATTTTGTACAACAAACGGGATTGAGTTGCGTACAACTCCTCCATATTGGCCACAAGCGAACGAAGAGGTGGAGAATATGAATAAATCACTCGTTAAACGTCTCAAAATCGCATATGCGAGCAGAAGTAACAACAAGAAAGAGTTGCAAAAATTCGTTCTAGTGTATAATGTAACACCGCATAGTACAACGGGTGCAACTCCAACGCAGGTGATGTACAATCGGACGATACGAAATAAAATTTCCGGAATTCAGGATATTTCGGATCAGGGTGTGGACTCGGAGGAAAGACATAGGGATATGTACCAAAAAGAAAAAGGGAAGAAGATAGCAGATGCAGCTAGAAGAGCAGGAGATATTGAATTAACTGTAGGTAACAGGGTTGTAATTAAAAATGTTGTTTTCCCCACAAGCTAACACCAACTTTCGATCCAACGGTTTACGAGGTGACCAGCAGAGTCGGGGATGTGGCTCAGGTAACCGGAAATGGAAAGTCATATACAAGGAACGTCAGTCATCTCAAGAAAGTCGAATCCTCTGCTGCAGTTCAGTCGGAGGAGGGCCAATCCCCGAAAAGGACTGATGAATCATCCTCAGTCAAAAAAATTGAGGCGGAGCCAACCTCACAATTACCACAGGAAGGACTAAAACTGCGACTGAAAAAACAGAGAGATGTGGGAACCTGTACCAGGGTTTCGGAATTCGAGCCCAACAAGGGAACCATAAATTCACCACGACGCAAGGTGGATTGCATCGTATGTTGAGTTCAAGGAGGAGTGGAAGATAGGCAACGAGAGCGAGCGGTCAACGACTGAACAAATAAATATATTAAACCGAAAATCACGCGTTATTACTGCAGTGTTACACAAACTATTTTTAGATAATTAATTATACCCGTTACTCGTAGAGTAAAAGGGTATATTGTATTCGTGCAAAAGTATGTAACAGGTAGAAGGAAGCGTTTCCGACCCTATAAAGTATATATATTCTTGTTCAGGATCACTATCCAAGTCGATCTAGCCATGTCCGTCTGTCCGTCTGTCTGTCTGTCCGTATGAACGCTTAGATCTCGGAAACTATAAAAGCTAGAAGATTGGCATTTTGCATGTAGATTTTAGGAGTTCCTACGCAGCGCAAGTTTGTTTCAAAATGGTGCCACGCCCCCTGTGACGCCCACAAGTCACAAGCTGTGGCCACAGTTTTGATGCTATTATGAAATTTTTTTTGATATGTATTTGTTTCGTCAATACCTATCGATTGGCCAAATAAAAGTTTGCCACGCCCACTCTAACGCCCAAAAATCCATTAAACGCTTAAGCCTGGCTAGCGCCTACATTTCCGCCTATCATGGGACAATAGCGCCATCTAACGGATGACTTTGGAACAGCTGGCCAAGGTGCTCAACAGAGTCAACGTTAATTCTCGATAAGGATTTCTATTAAAGGAAAATGCGATGGCTTTCATTTGTCAATACCGAACTATATCCCAAGAACTATGCAAATCAAATCAAGTTAGCCAAATTGGAGGTGTTCCCTGGGTACCGATTTTAACATAAAAATCGGGAGCTAATTCGAGCGGCGAAAAACATACAAGAAGGCATATTTATATTAAGTTGTTTAGCTGAGTAACGGGTATCTAATAGTCGAGGCACTCGACTATAGCGTTCTCTCTTGTTTTTCTATTATAAATAATTTATTAAAAATAATAATCCGAAATATGAACTAAATTTCCCAGAACAAAATTATTAGCACTATTTGGTTTTTTTTAATTATTTTGTCCAAACGTAATCAATTTTGCCACTTTTTCTACTTTATCGGAATTGCTTTCATGCTCCAAATGGTATAATGATCAATTTTAGTGCCTTAAATTAAAGAAAAAGTAGTTTGACTTTAAAAAATAAAAAAAATCAAGTTAAATTTATAAGCAGGACCAAGGCAATGTTTTGATTGACCGTTTTTATTAACATTTTAAGGTACCCTCAAAGTTGTAAATGCAATGCACAATGTCCGATCCATGCCTTTAAGTGTCCCCTAGATCTGCCCAACACAGATCAAAGTTAAGGATAAGAAGGACTTTGGTAGAGATACTCACCCAAAAGCCTACAAGAAGGCCATGCATGATGCTCTATACAAACGACTCGGATTAAGAAGAAAAAATGGCCAAATCGATAAGTTTTAACAAAATAATTTATTAAAACCCAAGTGTGCCAATAATTTTTTTGAGGGAAATGTATACCATTTATAGCTAATCAATTATTTATAAAAGATAAAGTAATGAAGACGCATGTATTTTTCATTATTCTACTATCTAAACGTATCTTGTCTTATTAAAATATCTGCATATTAGGTAATAAAAAACATTCTTAATGTTCAAATTGCTTGCTGTCTTATTAAAATATCTGCATATTAGGTAATAAAAAACATTCTTAATGTTCAAATTGCTTACTGTGCCAATTACTGAGTTCGACACTGTATATATGTATGTACATACGAGACGTATTAATATTTTTATTCGATCATTTAAGGTCAATGAGACACTGACACTGTTTGATCATAGTTAAATAACACTATTAAAACATCTTTTACCATTAAATTCTAATAAGATATTTATGGTGTGTTCAAAATCGGTCTTGGAAAAAAAGACAAACTTCTTAAAAAAATTCGAAGCTGATAAACAATAGATTTGTTTTTTTTTCGACAAAACTATCTCAAGAAAAATATTATATTTTTATGGTCTTTGTTAAAATCTTTAACGTTAGACTATGATAAAAAATAGAGCAGATTTATTAGGCAAATTTTACAACTTCATCTGTGTATGTGAGATGCAGATGGTTGAGGGCGGAAATGTCTCTTTCAATACGATAAAAATTCTGAAAAAAAAATAATTATCAAGAGTAAAACAAAACAGTAATTTATCTATTGAATTTTAAGAAAATATTACACGGTTTGTGGTTTAATAACAACTAGAGAAAAACAATAATTTCATGTTTTTAAACCCGTAAGCGAATAAAAATTTATTTTAAATTAACTTTGGCCACATTTCTGGCCATCGAATCAAAAATGATTGCTTCATTGCCTCGGTGATTAGTTGCAAAAAAACGGAACCATTTTGATTATGCTTCGAGTGGTTTTCCAATTGTATGTTGAGAAGGGTTTTCCAATAATTTGGATAGTCTTGATAGTCGCTGTACTGTGATTTGATGTTAAGCCAGTTTTCGAGGGCCATCCAGAGAGAGGAACAATTCAAGTTTCGGATAGTTGCTCACCAATGGTAGATTGTGTACGGATTTAACTAAGCGGCGCGAATTCTCCATTTCATTCAGTCTTGCCTCAACACAGTATTGCTGCTCAAGTTTCTGCAGTTCCAGTTTTGCGTCCAATGCAGAGCAACTTTTGTTTAATGGTAAAGCGGAGACTTCTTGATCAATAATAGGAGGTCCTTGCGGTGTGGATACTGATGTCGCATGTTTCAATACCCTTAATTGTGCTTCTGGAGCGGTATCTACACGTCGATGCCACAGCGTGCCAGGAACTTGGCTGGCTATAAAAAAAGCACCCGCCAAGGTTATTACACTCGCGGCATAGCTGAGTGCCAGTACGGATACACTGTTGACCAGAAATTTCGTCCACGCAAAGCTGGGCAGCAACTGCACTAGCTCACTGTACGTAAGCCAGCCTCTTCGCAATCCCTGCCGTTCGGCCAGAGTTCGTTCAACACTGATTAATTTATCAAAGAATTGCTCGTTGGATATGTATATATTCCAGTCCTGCAACGAAAATGTTTTATAACCGGTGGACTATATTTTTGCACAGTTTACCATAGCGGAAAGAAACTCTAGCTCCATTTCCTTCAATTTTTCTTCCGTCATGTTGCCTTCATTGGCCCAGTCTTCCAAATAGAACCGTTCGTCATGGCCGGCATAAAACTTTGTGGAAATCATCTGAAAGGAAAAACATTCAAATTGCCGAATAAGAAAACCAGGAAAATTCCAGTCAACGCTTTGCATATGAAACATAGTGCTTTGACTTTCATTACTGTGCACATGGTAAAGTGTTCACGTGCCAGTACAGTGGTTTCCTGGGGTGCTTGTGTGTTGGTTCTTAACTCAGGCCGATCAACAGGTGACCATGGCGACTCACCAGAGACACAACGAACAGTTCCTGAGGAGTGATTCGACAGCTATACCCCGGGTCGATAGCATTTAAGCGGTCCAGATAGATCAGCGCCATAATTAGAGAGCAAGGCGTGGCCTGCACTTTTGCAGCTGCAACGCAACTTAAGCGATGCAACGAGTGACCCCGATGAGGCTCCGAAAACATCTCTGCCGCGTACTCCGCCAATGGCAGGGACACTTCCATGTCTGTATCCGCTGTTCCCACACCATAGTAAAGGCTTTTCCGGATCCGATTTATAAACACGTCGTGCTGCACAACCTGCTAAATTAACCAATTTTTTAACATCATTTTACACCAACAGCTGGTTGAGTCCTACCTTTTTTGTTGGAGAAACCAACTTACTGCGCCCCATTTGTATAAAAGGTCCACAGAAGAGCTGAAATCTTTCTTAAAAAAATGAAATTTAAGTCTGATTTTTTTGTGATTTTAACGCTTATTAAAGTCTGTGGTTGAGCTGTCAGAATATTGATGGCACTATCTATACTACCGATGGTTAGGCACCAGTTGCAGCTTATCAATTTGAAAATATATCGAAATAATATTGAAAATGGCGTCAAAATAACGACGGTCGGCTAGCGACGAATAAGGAACAGTGGAAAACGGGGAACATAATTAGTTTTTATATTAAACATTTTAGCAGTTACAGCAGCAAATTGAAAAAACAAATAATATGCTTAATTTAAAACTTTATTCTTGCACATTTTGGAAAAGAATTTTAGGAATAATTTCTTCAACAAATTTTTTGAAATATATATCTGCTTAGGCAATTTGTAACCATAAAATAAGATATGAAAAATTGCTTACGATTAAGAGACAAATATAGAGCGTATTATTAAATGAGGATTCACACTGCCCCCATACCTAGAAAAACGATTTCTTCTTCTTCCGTGTGCTGTATTTCCTTCCATAACTTGATTCAAATTAACGATTTATTCTTTATTGGATAAATTATTAAATTTGTTCAGCCATTCCACGGGGAATACTCCGTCTCGCTCTGGTGCTCTCGGGTCTGCTGCTGCTGCAATTGAGCCTTTCCAGAATCACGGATTTGCGCTGTGGCAATGCACCCGCAAACTTAAAAGACGCCGCTTGAGAGGTTTTCCCTTAAACATAGTGATGGTACTTGAGTCCACAGTGATTCCAAGATTGCTGAAGTATTTGCTGATGATCTTGAAAATCGCTTTGCTTGCCTGGACCTTGGCCTTTTTCCATCACCTTGCATACGAGCAATAGTCACAATGGTGGCAAAACAAGGAAAAGACCCATGTTGCCCGGAATCTTATAGGCCGATTAGTTTGCTGTCCACTTTCTCCAAGATTTTTGAGTGGATCAGCTTGGTAAGCCTCTAGCTATTAACGCCTTTGAGTTCGCACTTCCAAACCACCAGTATGGTTTCCGTAGTACACAGAGTAATTTACCATGCTCTAGGGGCTTTCGAAGATCACAAATACTGCTCAGCCGTTTTTCTCGACGTTCGACAGGACTTTGACAGGGTTTGGCACGAAGGACTGTTCTACAAGCTAATGCCGCTTTTGCCTGAAAGGCTCTGGAATCTCATTGTATCGTTCTTAGATATAAGGGAGCTTGCTGTAGATATTCGTGGACACATTCTGGACTTCGCCCAATTCGACCTGGTGTCTCGTAGGGAAGCGTCCTTGGTCCGGTCCCCTGCACAATTTACACTCTTCCAAACCCAGTTGCTCTTGGCCACACATGCAGACGACACTGCATTTCTTGCTGGCCGTTTGCGTAGCCTTTACATTGATGGAAATAGGCTGCAGCACGAAGATAAGGTTACGGACCTCGGAGTTACCTTAGACAGTCACCTTTGTTGGAAGGGACAAATTGATCGAGTTTGTGGAGCAGCAACAACAAAACTTGACAAAATGGACTAGCTCCTACGTCCAAGTAGCGGCGTATCCCTTGAAACCAAGGTGCGTATCTTTAAACCCACTGTCCATTCAACTTTAAACTGGGGAATTACTTGCTGGTGCACGGCCTGTGATTCGTCACTAAAAGGGTGCAAACGTGCATTACAAAGACTCTCAGGAGGAAGGTGGACGTGAAGTAGCACCATTATGTAGAAAACCGAGTTATGTTCCAGGACACGGGAGTGCCGACGGTAACTAAAACGATTTGTAAATCCTCAAGTCGATACTGGATGTCTGCTCACACATGCAAACTGTCTAGCAAGACATCTTGCAATACCACTATGGCTATGACCACACCTGATTTGCCCAAGAATGGAGCACCCGTAACCCAATTTTTCTATCTTCTTCTTTATTACGAAATCTAGCTAAGTTCCAGCTTTGGTTTTCCAATACTTGTAAATTTCCCCTCGAATGTCAGCTTCGACTGGAATTTCATCTCAAAATCTCTTAATTGATTAAAGCTTACAATTTTAATATCAATATTAATTTTGTTGATTTCCAAATATTTTTTTTTGACGACGAGTGCACTTTGAAGGGATGCCCCGGACATGGTGCAGGACATATTAAATAAGTTTGAAGCGTGGGCGTCGAGATGCAATATCGCTGTTAATCCTGCGAAGTCTTAGCTTGTTTGTTTTTCGCTGAACACATATCGCCTTAAACTGGACTGGGTTCCTATCAAGCACTCTGCCACGGTTAGGTACCTTGGGCTTACCTCAGACAGGCGACTTACCTAGAAGCAGCATACTGCTTACGACTTAAGGCTATTTTGATGCCTATCCATTGTTGGGGAATCTAAAGTGAAAGTGATGAAAGTGGTGATTTCTCCCTTGATGTGAAGACTATTCCCCGCCTGTCTTTTGTACCAGATGTTTCCCAGACTGTTCCCCGATGGACTTAACATTTCCCCAGACTGTTTTCCCAAAAGACTTCTTTATACATCTCCTTGAGAGACTTGAATTTTCCCACAGATCCTTGAATGACTCTTTCCCCAGACTGTTCTCACTATGATGTCTTAAGTTGCCAGGGTTGCCATTGGTATTACCGTTCATAAAAATATCCATGTTTGGATATGGCGCCTGTCCAGGCGAGCCCGTCCCTATTACCCATGGCCAGTAACCCAGGATTTAAAAACATAAATAAACATCAATAAATGTTCCAAACCTTGTAAGGCTGTTTTATTAGGCCCTCGGGACCCGTACTATACCGCCTTCCCCCGGATCCGGTAGCGGACGCCGTCTACCAGGACCAGCTTTGCCCATTGGCTGCTTCTGGCCCTTTTTCGCTGCCGGTTGACCTCGGACGACACCTTCGGTGGCCATCCCCCCTCGGCCACCTCCTCCAAGCGGCCGCTGTCCGCCGAATTCTGGCGGTTTAGTAATGGCCTTGCTGGGGGGGACTGTGGCTCCGACAGGCGGTTTTTCCTTTTTTTATTAACATGCAAACATAACATGTTTGGCCCTTCGTGTTTCGGTGCCATTTTCGCCGCGAATCCTGCTGCCTTGGACAGCTGGTGTTCCTTGGCCCAGACTGTGTTTCCGATATTAGGTTTCCACGGGCGTCTACGGAAATTTCAGTGGCGTTGCCTTTTTCATGTGGACGGAGTTTGTGTTTGCTGGTTGTTTTTTCATCGTACAGTGCATTGGGCTACCTGGGCTCCCTCGTCGGGTTTTCTTGGGGTGTGTATGGGGCCGTAAACTGGTGTCGCCCTACTTGTGAATTGAACACCATTGTCAGTGATCAGCACCTTGGGCACGCCGTATCTTGCGAGGATCCGCTCACGGATCGCTTTTTCCAGCGTTTCCGTGGTAGCCCTACGCATCCGCACCATTTCTGTCCACCTTGAAAACCTATATACCAGCACGAGTAGCATAAAATTCCCGTGCTTAGAGCGGGCAGTGATCCGACAAAATCTGCGCTAACGATGGCCCACGGCTCCTCCGGCACTTGGGTTAGTATTTTCCCAGCCGCCTGTAGCTGGCTTGGTTTGTACCGTAGGCAGCTTTTACAGTTTGGTATATACTTCCTGATCTGGCGGTCCATTCCCGACCAATGGTATCTTTCTCCAACCCTTGCGATTTTTTTTCGACTGCCAATGTGACCGGCTCTCGGCAAGTCGTGGTTCTCCGACATTACCCGCCGTGTGGACCCCCCTGGCACGCACAGCTTCCATGATGATACATCCTCGTTGCACACACTGTAAGGTCGGCTTCCGTCATACAATCTGGATATTTCTGGGGATTTTGGGCTATCTTGATTCGCATGTACCTTATTTAGTTACACTCGACTGTTTCCTTCTGCTGTTCTTGTGCTTTGCCCTTTATCCGTTGACATGTACCTGTGTGCTGTATTTCTTGTCGTTTCCGTCGTAGCGGAAATTCCACCCTCGGACATGCTTGTCTATATTAGCATAGTCCTGCGTTTGCGTCCTGGTGTTCTCCTTCCTTTCCCGCCGACTCTCCCGCTGACGGCCATTGCTTGCGATGCTCAACACATCCAAGCTCGCTATCAAGTCCTCATCTTGTGGGCTGCTGCGTCGCTCCTTGCTGGCCGCTGCTGCGTCGCTCCTGGCCTGCTGATGCGTCCTGACCAGGACGGCGCCACCGAGACCCTGGATGTTATGCGAACGTCCCTACCAGGGCCGGCAAGGTGTATCGCCTAGCAGGTAGAACTGGGTTCTCCCTTATCACCTAGCCACCATCGTTTTTATGGCAGCTATATGATATTGTTGTCGGATTTTGATTTAATTAAGACCGTAGCTCCATAATATTAAAATATTAAAAAAAAAAATAATTAAAAACAATAAAGTTGTAATATTTTTGAATATTTGAGCCGATCCGTCTCGTTCCGACTTATATACTACCTGCAATAGAAAGACAATTTTTGAAAAGTTTCAAAACTGAATGACGAGTTTGCGCCGAAACGGACGGACGGACAGACGGACTTGGCTAGATCGACTCTCCTGGTGATGCTTATCAAGAATATATATACTTTATAGGGTCAGAAATGTCACCTTCACTGCGTTGCAAATTTTTGCAAGGGTATAAAAAGCACAATATTAATAAAACTATTGGTTTTTGCTTAAAAAAAATGTAAGTCTTTAATTACTTGTTGACGGATAATTGTTTGGTATTTTTTGATTTTAAACTTTAATTGTTTGTTGACCGATATCTAAGGGCTCGGTCAAAATTTACCGTGCCTAACACCGGGCGTTAGGGTCATATTTTCACTAAACCATTTTTATGGTTTTGTTAACACTTAGCGTAAATCAGCCTGTTACCCAACATCGGTATCATTTAAAAATTCTACGGCAAATACTAATCAGGCAATTGCCAATTTATTTGACCAGTTCTTCCAGACAACATATTTTGTTTCATCCAGCCTAAATCCGTCTTATTCAAATGCCATATCCAAGTCAAACTTAATTGTTTGTCCGAGGTTAAATGAAACTTCCCTTCTCTTGGATCTAGTCTATTCCGGGTCCCGATGGAGTTCCTGCCTGCGTGCTTAGATACTGTGCTGAAACTCTGGGTAGACCTCTGTACAAACTGTTTACCTTATCTTTATTATCCCACTTGTTTGAAATGAGTCATTTGTTATTTCCCTTTATAAGAAAGAAATAAGTCGAGTACAAGCAATTACAGAGGCATATCCAAATTATCCGCCATCCCAAAGCTTCTCGAAAACATTATTACACGCCACTTGCATCATCAGTTCAGACTTACTATCGAACCTAGATGCATTTCAAACATGGCCTTGTGAAAATCTTTTGGATTTAAATAGCGCTATGTGTAAAGTAATGACATTTTTTAGGTGGTGGTGCGCTTTCTAGAATCACACATATTGATGACCTTGGCGTCTTTCTTGACCCAAAACGTAAGTTTTGTGACCTTATTACTTTCTTGGTGAATAAAGCCAGGGGAGTACTTGGATATATTAAAAGGTGGTCAAAGGAATTCCATGATTCCTATGTTACAAAGACTCTGTTCGTTTCACCAGCCCGACCACTCCTGGAGTACTGTTCAGCAGTCTGGATTCTTCAGTATGGTGTACACATAGACCGAATAGAGTCTGTTCAAAAGAACCTTTTATTATTTGCTCTACGGCGCCTTAACTGGATGGCATGCCTTATTTTAACATGTTACTCTAGTAGGTTTCTTCCAATTAATCTACTAACCTTATTAAACCGTAGAACTTGCTTGGCACTGCTTTTATTCATAAACTTATACACGGGGATGCGAAGAGGCCCGAGTTACTGGTTTGCATAAACTTCTCTGTGCCTAATAGAATTATCAGGAACTATATTCCTTTTACTTTAAATCTTTGTAGATCTAACCATAATATCCATAAACCGTGTCTAATGACTATAGACTATACGATGTTATTTCTACTACCGACTCTTTGCGAATCTTAAAAGCATTAATTTTATCTTACTTAGCACAAAATTAGTATTAGTATTTGGTTTCGTATGTACTGTAACGTAGTCTGTACGTTTCTATATTGTCCTTTTTCACTTCTCGCGATCTCATTTTTTACGCCCATTGGGGAATAGGGCTCCGCGCGTAATAATCACTGCTTGTTGTCTTAAGGGTCACTTGTTTGCACTGATCATAGAGCACAACGTCCAAATAATTCTACATCGGCGAGTTCATGATTTTTTGATCCCAAACTTTTCTCGCTATTTTCCACAAATAAGGAATCAGTGTTGTGGCTAGGCACCTGCAGAATAGTTTGGTGCTGGACCTCCAGCATTGTTAATTTGAATACTCAAAAACTAATTATTGAATTTTCTAGGTTGTTTCCTTTATAAGTCGGATATACCTTGCAAGAATTGAAGATATTTCGCGCAGTGTAAAAGCTATTGACATGCATCTTTCCAAATCTTATTTCTGTATGCATTCCTTGATCAGGGTAAAAGCGCTTGCCGATCGAACGTCTATATCTTATAGCTTCCATAGGAATAATTGCTAAAACCTGTAAAAATATCCTTTTCTTTTATTTTTATATGTCTTCAAAGGTATTTAAATTTCGGCTTGCCGAAGCTAGCGTCTGTCTTCGTTTATTATAAAATAATAAATAATTCTACATCGGCGAGTTCATGATTTTTTGATCCCAAACTTTTCTCGCTATTTTCCACAAATAAGGAATCAGTGTTGTGGCTAGGCACCTGCAGAATAGTTTGGTGTTAATTTGCCATTGTTAATTTGAATACTCAAAAACTAATTATTGAATTTTCTAGGTTGTTTCCTTTATAAGTCGGATATACCTTGCAAGAATTGAAGATATTTCGCGCAGTGTAAAAGCTATTGACATGCATCTTTCCAAATCTTATTTCTGTATGCATTCCTTGATCAGGGTAAAAGCGCTTGCCGATCGAACGTCTATATCTTATAGCTTCCATAGGAATAATTGCTAAAACCTGTAAAAAAATCCTTTTCTTTTATTTTTATATGTCTTCAAAGGTATTTAAATTTCGGCTTGCCGAAGCTAGCGTCCGTCTTCGTTTATTATAAAAAAGGTTCATTAGTTTCTCGCTCGCTACGTAAACGTTGTGAGGAGTTAAATAAATCCGCAAAAATAAAAGCGAAGATCCAGAATAGGGAAACCTGTCAGTTGCTGGATACGCAACGTAGTGGCACTGTGGAAAAAGAGAGTTTGGAGAGAACGAGGAGAGAGTTTAGCGGTACCAAGAGTCCTATATTAGTGGGTCCAGCGCTGGAATCTGGATCAGTCGATCACGAGGAGTCAATCCATCAAGATCAGTGAATTACCGAAGTAAAAGAATAAAAGTCAACCAGTGGCATCACCGGCAAGACAGCAACAGCAGATACAGTCTTTGGAATCAGCGCCGTGGGAAGCCTACCAGGAGCAAGATCGCTACGTCGAGTAGAAGAAGGAACAGCTGGATTTCTAAGCACGCCAATCTATCAATCTGTCAACGCATTGCGATGACTAATTACGGTATAAACATTTGGAACGCCAACTACTTAGTTGGCAAATCACTCGAGATTGAGCACCTCCTCCAGGAACGCAACATTGACATTTTAATGATCTCAGAGCACATCTTACCAGCCGTTTATTCGTCCACATGAATGGATATGCTGTACACTCTCCCAACCACCCTGTGATCGACATCGTGGTGGTGCTGCTGTCATCGTCAAATCCTGTTTAGATTATCACCTAAGCGCCACAATATCGGAGCCGCACCTACAAGCAGTTGCCATAAGTTTTCACCTGGTCACTGCCTTTCTTGGACGACTGTGGAATACCTGCGTCTGTTTGTCTCTGTAGGTAGCCGCTTTCTCATTGGAGGGGATTGAAGTGCGCACCACAATTTCTGGAGGTGCAGGCGATCATGCCCTCGGGGAAACACCCTGATGTCAGTTATTGCTGACTCAAATATATATTCAGATTTTGGCTACTGGCGGACCCACTCATTTTCCTTGGATCAATGACCACCTCCCGATGGTAATTGATTTTGCAGTGTACAAAGGCATCCTGTGCAACAACCTTACAATCTCAGAGTGCCCGGGACTTTTCTCTGATCATATTCCGCGCCTAATATATTTTTGAGTGGCTTCCTATAAGATCGTCACCAAATCCAGGCTTCTTCCTTGGGGTTCGGATCTAAAACAAGAGAGAACGCTATAGTCGGGTGCCCCGACTATCAGATACCCATTACTCAGGTAAAGGGAGTGCGAGGGAGATGGAGATAGAAACTTTGATCACGCATAACTTTTTAACGAATGGTCCGATTTGAAAAATTTCTTCTACATTTCGATAGGTATTGATAAACACAATAAAACTGCATTTTTACTTTTCCGAAATATTTAAATTTTTAAAATCGTATATAAGCGATTGTGGGCGTTAAAGGGGGCGTGGCAACTTTTTGAAACAAACTTGCGCTGCGTAGGAACTCCTAGAATCTGCATGCAAAATGCCAATCTTCTAGCTTTTATAGTTTCCGAGATCTCAGCGTTCATACGGACAGACAGACGGACAGACAGACGGACAGACGGACATGGCTATATCGACTCGGCTAGTGACCCTGATCAAGAATATATATACTTTATAGGGTCGGAAACGCTTCCTTCTACCTGTTACATACTTTTGCACGAATACAATATACCCTTTTACTCTACGAGTAACGGGTATAAAGATTCAGTGCGCAACTTACTGCTCTGACTCAGGAGCAACCTTCTCTTCTTTCTGTGGACGACGTAATTCCTTTGCTGAGGTCTTAGTTGAACAGATCCATCAAGCTGCCTCTCCTTCTGGAAGTATACATATTCCTCCTCCATATTGGGCTTATTCAAAGCCAGAAATTGCTGCCTTGGCCAGAAAACGAGGCATACCATCGATATGGCAAGATGGAAGGCTACTGTGTCAGAGCTAAGAAAAGTCCTCCGTTCGGTCAAGTCAGAATTTTTTATCTACAACCTCAGTGCAATTGATCCTAACCAGAATCACGGATTTGCGCTGTAGAAATCACCCGCAACCTTGGTGGGACTTGGGTCCACAGTGATTCCGAGATTGCTGACGTATTTGCTAATGATCTTGAAAATCGCTTTGCTCCATTTGAATTAGCAACAAGCGAAGAAGTCCAGACAACAATCTCTAGGTTAGGACTTTCTTTTGGCCCTCCTGTTACTGTCCGTCCAGTAGACGAAAATGAGGTACGTGGTCATAAAAAGCGACTGGTTACTACTAAAGCTCCTGGCATGGACGCGATTGATGGCAAAGTAGCAAAGGCCCTGTCTAGTTCTGTCATTGCACAGCTCTGTCTCCTTTTTAATGCTTGCCTGGACCTTGGTTATTTTCCATCACCTTGGAAACGAGCATTAGTCACAATAGTGGCAAAAAAATGAACAGACCCATGGTGCCCGGAATCTTATAGGCCGATTATTTTGCTCTCCACTTTCTCCAAGATTTTTAAGCGGATCAAGCCTGGTAGACTTTTAGCTATTAACGCCTTTGAAGACGCACTTCCGAACCACCAGTTTGGTTTCAGTAGTCGCCATAGTGCTATCGAGCAAGTACACAGAGTAATTAAACATGTTCTGGGGGCTTTCGAAGACCAAAAATACTGCTCAGCCGTTTTTCACGACGTTCGACAGGCCTTTGACAGGGATTGCACGAAGGACTGTTCTATAAGCTAATGCTGCTTTTGCCTGAAAGGCTCTGGAATCTCATTGTATCGTTCTTAGATATAAGGGAGTTTGCTGTAGATATTCGTGGACACCGTTCTGGACTTCGCCCAATCCGTGCTGGTGTCCCGCAGGGAAGCGTCCTTGGTCCGGTCCTGTATACAATTTACACTTCGGATCTTCCAACCCAGTTGCTCGTGGTACACTCCTGGCCACATATGCAAATGACACTGCATTTCTTGCAGCTGGTAGCACCACTAAATCTGTCCCGACGTGTCCAGACATTCTTGGACGAATTTGAGTGCTGGGACTCTCGATGGAACATTGCGCTTATCGTTGACAAAACGCGGCATGCCACATTTGCTCTCTGGTCGTTCGCGCCTTTACATTGATGGGAATCGGCTCAAGCACGAAGATAATGTGACATACCTCGGACTTACCTTTGACTGTCCCCTTTGTTGGAAGTGACAAATTGATCGAGTTTTGGATCAGCAAGAACAAAACTTGACAAAATGGACTGGCTCCTTCGTCCAGGTAGCAGCCTATCTCTTGAAGCCAAGGTGCGGCTTTTTAAGGTCATTGTCCTTCCAACTTTAAACTGGGGAATCACTTGCTTGGGCACGGCCGGTGATTCGTCACTAAAAAGGGTGCAAACGTGCATTACAAAGGCTCTCAGGAGGATGCTGGGAGTGAAGTGGCACCACGGTTGTCTTCTGTAACAACACATCCTGATTAGCGTTTGACCGGCCATGACCACACCTGATTTGTCCAAGAATGGAACACTTGCTACCCGCTTTATTATGGGATCCTTAGAAATAATTTTTCAATACACGAAAACAAGGTCCATCCTTGTGTGGCGTGTTCAGCAATCTATAAAAAAAGTTCATCCAGGTGTTACATGAAAGGATATACAAAGTAAACGAGCGCTAAAAAAACAACTGTCAAAATTCTTGGGTGTTGCTGCCCTTCAAGTTGAAACTGGTTGAAAAGAAATAAGGAATTAGGTAATCGGTTATTAAGTTGTTATATACATTGCAGTAAACCCAGCGTGGCATACTGATCGATGCGGGGTCATAGTTTCCCCATAAATAACTAAATTATATAAGTAACTTGTTTGAATCGTACCTCATAATCCCTTTGGCAGGTTCTCGCTGTTCCGCAACGTTGTCTCCGGGTTTTGCACAACTCAGGGCTTGCAATTTAAAGTATGGCCTAGCGAAATTAAAAATGCTATATTTATTTATACTTACCCGTCATCTTCAATACTCTTGAAGCTCCAGCAGAGTATTTAGGAAAGAAACCGCTTTAAAGCCATATTTCGCAATTTAAGGTGGGCTTGTAGTTGTTGCAGTCCAGTTTACCTTGGTGATTCCGTTGCCAAAATTATAACCTGTTATCGCTATATCCTATAAGGTTGCAGTCCAGTTTACCTTGGTGCTTACGTTGCCAAAATGCTGCCAGGCTTACCCACTTTACAACTTTAGTCGCTTACTTTTATCGGTTGTTATATTTTGAGTTATTCTGCGTTAAAGATCTCGTTTGTTTCAACAAATTTGCTGGTAGATATTTATTTTTTACCATTGCGAATCTTGTTTTCTAAAAAATTTCGTAACAATTTCAAGAAAAACAAGAAAGGAAGTAAACATTAACAAATCAAGCTTTTCTTGCCAGAAAAGCCAACTTTAGTTGCTAGCCTTTATTTTTGTGTGCTAAAAAATAAATTATACAAAATTGTAGAGCTGGTAAAGTCGAGCGCCTTGCCTAAAAGAGGCCTGCTATTACTTTAAAAATAAATCTCCCAATCTGCGAGGAGCACCCCCACACTACCGCTCCCCTAAATATATGAACCACGTTTTCAAAAATACAGTGACGTCAAATTTAATAAAATCGCGGATTGTAAAATTGTTGGTGTGTAGATAGATATCAACCGAAGAAGTATTTCAAGTGCAGTTTTGATATATTTCGCTCAATAACTTGTCCATAAGAAGTCTCTAAAGAGTATTATGATAGTGGGCGTGATATTTTTTGGAAAAACGTACTAGGTGGGGTGAAAAGTAACCTCCTTGACCGCGCATGCTCACTCCGGACCAAAAACTCGAACGTGAGAACAGTTCGAAAGAGAAATTGGACTTACTGATGCGGAATCTGGCGGGCTTTTGGCGTCGATAGGTAACTGTTGATGAAACCTGGATCCACTATTACACACCAGAGAACAGAATGAGTGTCCGGCAATGGACCAAAGCCGGCACGAGTGCTCCGAAGCGGCCGAGTCAGGCTCGATGGGTCGGAAAGGTCATACTCACCCGATTTGGCTCCCTTGGACTATTTACTCTTCTCAGACCTGAAAAGATGGATATTTCACCATTTTATTCTCCGATTGACGGGTATAAAAAACCAACAGTTTTCGAAAAAATCGCTTTCCTTTACCAGACTTATCTTCCTTTGTCGCTTATTTATACCACTTTGTAGAGCTCATTTTCCTGATTTCTTAATATTTCCTCATTTTCTTAAAATTTCAAGAAAACAATCAATTTTTTTTTGAGCAATTTAACTTAAATAACAGTCATGAATACTGACTTTAGACTAAAGTGATCTGGTAATTATTACGAAACCCGTGTTAGCTTCCTTGCGAGATTATATGGGTACAGTGTAAGCTGGGGGCCGTGAGTCCAAATGGGTTTAAGGGTGGAATTTTAGAGCAGAACTCTAAACTCTAGACACAGGGGTTATTGAGAATTTATAATTTAGTGTAGGCTGTCAGTGTTAAGTTTGAGATTTTTGCATTTAATGTGCCTCCGCTATGTTATGCGTTTGTCTAGGTGGACGCCGTGATATGTTACATCGCTGCCTTGGGGGATCTGAGTACTATTTAAATAAAGTCTGTTTACAGTAAACTTTATAAGATTACTTTTTATACCCGTTACTCGTAGAGTAAAAGGGTATATTATATTCGTGCAAAAGTATGTAACAGGTAGAAGGAAGCGTTTCCGACCCTATAAAATAAATATATTCTTGTTCAGGATCACTAGCCGAGTCGATCTAGCCATGTCCGTCTGTCCGTCTGTCTGTCCGTATGAACGCTGAGATCTCGGAAACTATAAAAGCTAGAAGATTGGCATTTTGCATGTAGATTTTAGGAATTCCTACGCAGCGCAAGTTTATTTCAAAATGGTGCCACGCCCCCTCTGAAGCCCACAAGCCACAAGCTGTGGCCACAGTTTTTATGCTATTATGAAAATATTAATTGATATGTATTTGTTTCGTCAATACCTATCGATTGGCCTAATAAAAGTTTGCCACGCCCACTTTAACGCCCAAAAACCCATTAAACGCTTAAGCCTGGCTAGCGCCTACATTTCCGCCTTTCATGGCCCGTGGTACCAATGCAATACAATAGCGCCATCTAACGGATGAATTTGGAACAGCTGGCCAAGGTGCTCAACAGAGTCAACGTTAATTCTCGATAAGGATTTTTATTAAAGAAAATTGCGATGGTTTTCATTTGTCAATAGCGAACTATATCCCAAGAACTATGCAAATCAAATCAAGTTAGCCAAATTGGAGGTCTGAGTCAAACAATGGCGTATGTGTGTTTGTATGTAAGCTTGCACTCAAAAACATAAACATAAACACAGCTGTTGGTGCAGGACAAAAGCTCCCTGAGCTAAAGAAGCGCTCGTGCTGTAAAGCTGTCAGCTCTAAAAGACCGCGGAATTCAAATTGATAATTTGAACTGAGTAACGGGGATCTAATAGTCACTTGTTTGTTTATGATGTTATCCGGCTCAATTGCCGGAATTATATTTTAAGCTCTTAGATATGGTGATATGCACGAGAGCATCCTTTTTCTAATAATTTGAACAGGCACAATAAATAACGTATTGGCCTGTACGATGAGGAAGGCTTCGGTATCATGATGACAAAAGACTTTTTTATTTTTTTGGTAGTACCCAAGTTTTGTGATCCCGTTTAAGAGTTTGCATATAACATCCACTCAGTTTTGAAGTTCAATTATCTTTTGGGGGTTATTAAATCACCTCCTGGAGCATTTTTTTAATTGCTTCCTAATGGCATTAACAAAGTGCTCGAATCACAATCGGCTACTTGCAGTTTCCGTCCGAATCGACGGTATACCAAAAGAGTTTCTGGTGTCGTTTGGCTGAATAGGAGTAACTGATTCTATCGGAGAGCTCTCCACAAAGGATGCTTTTTACTGGTCGGCGATAATTTCTCACTGAACCGGCCCTTCGAAAGCTTCCCTTCATGTTTTAGGGTTTTGGTGAGTCCCAAACCCGCGGACTTCGTTAAAAAGTTGCTTCGAATTCGGCGATCTGCTGGATTGCCAAGCCCGTTTTGGAAGCCTCTACAAGCTACGCAGACTGATCGAATCCCGCAGCTGTTTCTAGTGTGTGTATTGCAGCGGACCGTCCCGCTTATGCGATTCTTCAACAGTAATCATTCTATACAACAGGAACTGCATTTTGTCGATGGGGTGCACTTGGTTTTTCGTCAAGGCTATGCTTTCAGGCTCTAGTTCGTCCTTAAAGAGTGGTCGGTGCTTTTTATTTCTTTTGATTTTATTGATAATATTTTTTCTTTCAATGCCTATATTATCTCAGTGGTGGATATATCAAACTCCATGCCCTTTAGCACTACTTGCAAGTCCTTGCTGCTTTTGTCCTGAGTAATATGGTATTTGAGTTCTGCTCCCTTTTGTAAATTCGTCGGGGGTTTGACTTCTTTTGGACCATTTGTCCAGGTTCGGACTGATTATTTTCAACATCCGACAAAAGGTCGAATCTGTTGTGACTAGATGCCCGTGGTAGTTCGCTGCCTTTTTAGGGCAGGTTGATTTTGGTTTATAACCATTTTATTTCGCGGGAAAAGTTTCCGTTTGATTTGTTTGGCAGTCTATATAGCCGGACCCGCTTTTTGTTGTTTGTTATTGGTGTTGTAATTGTATTCGACGCTGCAGAAGTTGACAACGTATTCCATATTGCGTTGTTAGTGACGAAGAGCGTTGATGTTGTTGTTGCAGTGACTACTGTTGCAGAAATTAATGAGGTCTCAGTGGCTAGTGAACTGTGAGTCGAAGCTGAGCTATTATTCGTGGGCCTTCTTATTTTTCAATACTAATATTGCACTTGTTTTATTCATAGCAAAAATTATTATTTTACTTTTTCAATTTTTTTTCTTCGCTAACTTTCTTTCGTATTAATTGGACTATTTCAGTATTTATAGCTATTTTTTCCAGAGTTTTTCCAGAGCTCGCCCAAAACACGTATAAACTCTTCAGTGTTTTTTTTTGGGGGTTTTTTTATTCTTTTGAAGTGTTTATTGTCAAAGCAAAGTATTTCACAGATCTAAAATGGTCGGAAAACACAACAAAAACCCCAAAAAATCGGCTGCAATAGCTTTTGAAGTTAAAATTAAAAACTAACTGATTTCTTTTACACTCTTATTTAAACATGTAATTAAAATTGGTTGAACACAAGGTTTTAACATAAAAGTCTGCTTATTAAATATATTTAAATATAATATAAATATATTCTTAAATTAAATCGCAGGGTATTTTAACGAGAATAGTTTTTTGCCGAATGGGTTAATCAGATTTAACGTATATAACTCTCAACAAAGTTATACTTTTTCCAATTGTTCCTATGGGATCTATATGATATAGTCGTCCGATCCGGCTCGTTCCGAATTATTTACTACATGCAATAGAAAGACAACTTTTGGGAAGTTTCATGAAGATAACTTTAACAAGAGAGAACGCTATAGTCGAGTGCCTTGACTATTAGATACCCGTTACTCAGCTAAACAACTTAATATAAATATGCCTTCTTGTATGTTTTTTGCCGCTCGAATTAGCTCCCGATTTTTATGTTAAAATCGGTACCCAGGGAACACCTCCAATTTGGCTAACTTGATTTGATTTGCATAGTTCTTGGGATATAGTTCGGTATTGACAAATGAAAGTCATCGCATTTTCCTTTAATAGAAATCCTTATCGAGAATTAACGTTGACTCTGTTGAGCACCTTGGCCAGAGTCATCCGTTAGATGGCGCTATTGTGCCATGAAAGGCGGAAATGTAGGCGCTAGCCAGGCTTAAGCGTTTAATGGGTTTTTGGGCGTTAGAGTGGGCGTGGCAAACTTTTATTTGGCCAATCGATAGGTATTGACGAAACAAATACATATCAAAAAAATTTTCATAATAGCATCAAAACTGTGGCCACAGCTTGTGACTTGTGGGCGTCAGAGGGGGCGTGGCACCATTTTGAAACAAACTTGCGCTGCGTAGGAACTCCTAAAATCTACATGCAAAATGCCAATCTTCTAGCTTTTATAGTTTCCGAGATCTCAGCGTTCATACGGACAGACAGACAGACGGACAGACAGACGGACAGACGGAGAGACGGACAGACGGACAGACGGACATGGCTAGATCGACTCGGCTAGTGATCCTGAACAAGAATATATATACTTTATAGGGTCGGAAACGCTTCCTTCTACCTGTTACATACTTTTGCACGAATACAATATACCCTTTTACTCTACGAGTAACGGGTATAAAAATGAGGCACAGACGGACGGACAGACGGACATGGCTAGATCGACTACGCTGCTGATCAAAAATATATATAATTTTTAGGGTCGGAAAAGTCTCCTTCACTGCGTTGCATAGGTACAAAAAAATGGGAGTTTTAATATTTAATTTGATTCAGATCTTTTTAAATAATTTTTTTTTCAACTTACCAGTGCAGCACATCGACATACAAATGTATGTAGCTTTATTGTTTTCAGTAACATAGGCATAGAAATAGAAATGTAGTTGTTTTGTAATAACTGCAAGGGTATATAAACTTCGATTGCCGAAGATGCTTTTTTTTCTTGTTATTTTGATGATTTGATTTTGTATTATTTTTAAAACGGCTCGAGGGCCTTACGAACGCGTTTTATAATGTTAACTGAACGATGGATCGAGGGTCTTTCGAAAGCGTTGGGTGCCAATTAATTATTTCCTTTATTTAGGATAAATGCTAAGTAAATAAATTCTTTTAACGAAAGTTAGCTCTATGCTGTGAAAGTGCTGACCCTGGCGCCCTGTGGATGGTGTTGGGTAGCCGCTCCTTTCGTCGTAGTGCATTGCACGCTGATTACGCAGACCGAAGCCGGGGCTTCTGCCACCGTCGTTGTTCAATATACATTATTCTTACGCCGGATATGCGGGATCAGCTTGGCAACTAGTCATTTTCCGGGTGACCGTTTTAACTTAAAATTAAACCATTTATGTACATATATCCAGATGCAAATATGGGGAAACTTTCCAGCGCCTTAAGAAGATGATACACGATCTTACCGAACCAGTTCGTATCTCTCGAGGCGAGCGTTTTATTTATTATTTAATTTCAGCTTATTAAATAATTGTTTTTGATGCCGAATCAAGTGGCTTTGGACTTTTCCAAACTTCACACATCAAAAGGTATGAGTCTGTTTTAAAGACCCCTTAATAAAAAAAAACCTTAATATACATATGTTATATTCGTATTAAGATGGACAAAAAGATACGCAGCTCAAAATCAAAGAAAGGGATGACGGAACGACAAGGACAAAGGCATAAGGTGGCTTGCCAATTTTCAGTTCGGATTTATGCCCTCTTCCCATAGAGTCCATCCGTTTAAACGGTTGGGATTTTTGACAAATGTGAAACTTCGATTCCCACAGAGCACATCCACCATCCGATGTCTGCTGATCTGAACAGCTGTGGCTCATCATTTTAGCCCGTTGCATTTTGCACAACGTTTAAAATGAGCACAACACCGTTATAAATTATACTTGGTGATAGACTGCAAGTGATGTACGCGAACAACCAAATCGAACGTATAGGTCTGCAGATATTTGCCAGCCTGCCGAAAAAATATGAACCACTTTTGCCCAATATTGTCTAAATGGTAACAAATCAAGTTCAATGTATATAAATGTTTGTTTTTTGTTCTCTCTTTCTCCTTGGTGCTCCAGGTTATGAGTACGGTATGCGCCTAGGAAAGAGTGGAGCAACTCTTAATGCTGCCACACGGATGGATTAGTAGTTAATTAATTATTACAAGTATAAACCGCATTTTTTGATTTGGCGCCTTCATTTTTGAAAAGTTACCCGCCATTATTTTTTTTTCGTATTTTCGTAGTGAATGTTTCAATTTTCACTGTCAAGAAGAAGAATTCAGAGTAGCACCGAAAAAACATCTCCTAACTATCGCATAAAAAAGTCTTTCAAATTCGGATGGGGAACTAACTGGGAATTTTCGGAACCGGAAAACCTTATGGACCATCCGTTCAACGGATGGTGGATGGTGGATGGAGACCTGAAATGTTCTGAAATTCTGTTCGATGCAGTATATTTAAAGTATTAAAGAACACGGTTAGCTGCTCACAATCAAAAAGTTCCAAATGAATTTTATAAAAGATCAGGAAGGGAACTTGGAGCGTTCCAGATAGAATAAGTAATATTTACCAGCTAGGTAGAAAGCGCTCATATTTATTATTAAGACCGGCATGAATTAATGGATCAGTAAGTGGTGGTTATCAAAGGAATAAAGGTGTTCTTGGTCCAGAATGATCGAACTGCTGAAAGTTTTAGTACAGAAAATTTTGGTTTTAAATCGTTTCCTCCCAGTACTTTCTTTGCCATTTTCAGCATTTTATGAATAGTATTATTTTTCTTCACAATTTCGTAAACAGCACTTGCCAAGTCGACATTTGTATAATGTTTTGCGTTAAAAGTCGTTTTAATAACGGAAAAAATTAACTTCTTCTACATCTTCGGTATGTTTACTTTTCGTGTGCCAATCTGTTTTGAAAAAACTCTGTTAAGCGCCTGTGTGAGGAGCGTATTAAGCTTCATTGCAATAAATACTGCATGCTTCCGCTAGCGTGAAAAGAGTATTAGGACAAAAAACATCGATATTTCAGAATATTTTTAGAATGTATATATATAAGATACATCGATATTTTAGAATATTTTTATTATATATGTATGTTGATATTTTGATAATTGTTCCACTACATTCATTTAATAATTTCGTAGTGGATAAACTGGGTGTCAAACCATGTCTAGGTTTAGTGGTGCCTTACAGCTCACTGATATAGACGATTTTATTACGCCTTCACAGGTTCAATACAAAAGAATACGAGTTTGTATAAATATAATGCTATTTATTTGATCCTCAGGAATGCATTAAACCCGTGCCCATAAATAAGGTGAAGTCGAAGACTGGGGCCAAAATCACTGTTGAGGGAGATAACTGCTATGAGGAATCTGAGGTGGGTGTACGTGTGGATTGTACTATGAACTATTATTTTAAATTCAGAAGTCCTATTGCAGAGTGGAAAGCAAAAACTTCAGAAGGTGGAAATCACTCTTCAAGACTGTCTGGCTTGCTCAGGGTGCATCACTTCCGCCGAAGGCGTACTCATCACGCAGCAGAGCCAAGAAGAGCTACTTAGGGTCCTGCGCGAGAACTCAAAAAAAAAGGTTTCTGGGGACGGCGGGAATGTGCGTACCATCGTGTTCACCGTGGCTATGCAGCCTCTGCTGAGTCTAGCCCATCGCTATCAGATCTGTGTGGAGGATGCTGCACGCCATCTAACAGGGTACTTTCGCAGCTTGGGAGCCGATTATGTTCTGTGCACCAAAGTAGCGGACGATTTGGCGCTGCTAGAGTGTCGAGAAGAATTTTTGGAACGGTACCGTGACAATGCAAACCTAACCATGCTAAGCTCCTCTTGTCCGGGCTGGGTGTGTTACGCGGAGAAAACGCACGGTAACTTCATACTGCCTTACCTTGCAACAACCCGTTCGCCCCAACAAATAATGGGGGTGCTGGTGAAGCAGTTCCTGGCCGAGAAGCTAAATATTCCTGGATCGAGCATATACCATGTGACCGTGATGCCCTGTTACGACAAGAAGCTTGAGGCCTCCCGAGACGACTTCTTTAACGAAAAGAACAACTCCCGGGACGTGGACTGTGTAATCACGGCAGGTTGTAATTCAATCATGATATTTTTCTTGTGATCAATGTACCTTCTTTTTGCAGTTGAGGTGGAACAGATGCTGAACGATGAAGAGCGCACTCTGTCGCAATACGACCTCGATAATATGGACTGGCCCTGGTCTGATATAAGGCCGGACTCCATGGTGTGGGCCCACGAGACTACTTTGTCTGGCGGTTATGCAGAACACATATTCAAGTTCGTTGCTCATCAGCTTTTTGACGAGACCACGCCAAAAGAGTTAGAATTCAAACAGCTCAAAAATCGCGACTTTCGGGAGATTATTCTTGAAAAGAATGGCAAGGCCGTCTTAAAGTTTGCTATTGTCAATGGCTTTCGGAACATACAAAACCTAGTACAAAAATTGAAGCGGGGAAAAGGGGGGAACTACCACTTTGTGGAGGTCATGGCATGTCCCTCAGGCTGCATAAATGGTGGTGCACAGGTGCGCCCCACCAACGGGCAACACGTCCGCGAGCTAACAAAGCAACTGGAGGAATTGTACGAGAAGCTTCCGCGGTCCCAACCCGAAAACTCCTTAACAAAACATATATATAAAGAGTTTTTAGACGGCTTTCACACTGAAAAATGTAATGAGCTGCTTCACACCAGTTACCATGCTGTGGAGAAGCTCAATACGGCGTTAAATATTAAATGGTGAATGTTTTGTGTTGCTTTTTTTTAAAGAAACTACTGTTGATGTAAAAGTTCTAGTAAAGACAAATAAAATTAATGCGCATGACCAACTAATTGGCGAGCACATGCGGCTGGAAGCGGCAACCACAACGGGTTGTTTCACTGGAATGCAGCATGTTGCTGTCGCCAGGCATTGCAGCAGGAGCACTTGGCCAGTGAAGGAAAGTCATCGTCGGTTGCGGCTCTGTGCTGCGTAAGAAAATCAATGGTCTGGAGCAAGCAGCTCAGATGGACTGCGGCAACCGTTTACATTCGAAATCAGAAACGGCTGACAAAATCAATAAATCATTTACCGTATTCTGGCAGTAGTCCTTGCGTGACAAAATAAAACGAAAAATTCAAATTCAATATTCTCTTTATATATGTAGCTTTACTATAAACATGTCAAGATGTCGTCATCGCCATTGCATCCTTATGGGCTAAAAGCGGACGACATAGCCAACCAGCAAGAACCAGCTACGGCCACAATTCACACCAGTAGGCGTCGGTCGTCACCAAGGCCCCTACTACCAGAGCGGAAGGACTCTTTAGAGTACTTCATAAAGTTCCCTAAGCCCTCCTCTGAATACGATTTTGCACTGGCCAACACCAACGACAGCGAGGACAACAACGTTCCTATCGTAATGCTACTGGGATGGGCGGGCTGCCAAGATCGATACCTGATGAAATACTCAAAAATCTATGAGGATAAGGGGTAAGCTGAATGTGAGAGTCGAAACACCAATTAATTTATTCGTCACGACTTGATTTTTCTAGTCTTATAACTGTCCGATATACTGCACCAGTAGATACACTGTTTTGGAAGCGAACTGAAATGGTTCCAATCGGCGAGAAAATCCTCAAGCTAATTCAGGATATGAATTTCGATTCCCACCCCCTAATATTTCACATATTCTCGAATGGCGGAGCCTACCTGTACCAACACATTAACCTAGCTGTGATTAAGTACAAGTCCCCGCTTCAGGTTCGCGGCGTGATTTTCGACTCGGCTCCTGGAGAGCGTAGGATGCTGGGTCTTTATCGTGCAATTACGGCCATTTATGGGCGGAAAAAACGTTGCAACTGCTTGACTGCACTGGCCATCACCATCACCCTGACAATAATGTGGTTTGTAGAGGTTGGGCTAGCTAAATAATATATGATAGGAACCGACCGTCGTTTATATTGCTCTACATTGTTTCAGGAATCAGTTTCCGCCTTTAAAAGTCTATTTGTGCAATCGTCTCCGGTCCACCCCAGCCCATATTGCGAGTTGAAGAAAGAAACCAATAAATACCCGCAGCTGTTCTTATACTCCAAGAGCGACATCGTCATCCCATACCGCGATGTGGAGAAGTTTATTCGGCTGCGGCGTGACCAGGGCATCGAGGTATCGTCGGTATGTTTTGAAGATGCCGAGCACGTAAAGATCTATACCAAGTATCCTAAACAATACGTCCAGAGTGTGTGTAACTTTATAAAAAACTGCATGGCTATACCTGCTCTGAATGTGGCGACTTGTTATGAGCTAAGTTCGCCCACGGAAAACACTTATAGATCAAACCTTAAGTACGATTAGAGAAGCAGCGCACGAAAAAAAAGCACAACTAAATCACTCACGGAAACTTACGTAATATAGCTTTTAAACAAATATAATTATAGAAAATATAAAGCGCTTCAATGTAGAATCGAATTTGAAAATTATTAAAATAAATAAATACATACATGTTATGCTTCTAGCCCGTATGGTAGCTTCTGGCGGGGCAACCTCGTTTATTGACGGGATCATGGATGGCCAAAGCAAAACCTGCTGTAAGCTGCTGGAAAACTAGGCATACGCGATCAATTTCGGTATTACCAAGATAACGACTCCAAGCACTCCGCTGGAATTGTCAAGACTTGGCTAATATGGAACTGCCCTCACGTAATCAAGACGCCATCTTAATCTTGTCGAAAATCTGAGGGAAATTTTGGACTAGTCGATTCGAAAGAGAAAGTTTTTTAATAAAAATTACATAAAAAGTATCTTAACGGGAAATGGAACCAAATTCCAGTCAAAACAACCAAAAACAATCGTCAATAAGCAAAAGAGAGGCACAACCAAATATTAAATTTAAGAAATTAAATTGTTATTACATTTTTAGTCCCGTGTACGAAATAAGCTTTGGGGTACGAATTAGCATATTTTTTGTTTTTATTGGAAATATTGGTTTGCTTTAATATTTATGAGTATGATTTTTCGTTCCTTCAATAAAAAACTGGCTAAGGGTGAAGGTTTGTTGATTTATCTGGCTTTGGTCTTTGGTATTAATTTATTTTTGCCTATTATTATTTGCTTATTTACCTTATTTACTTTTTTTCGGATCCAAACACCAAAAGAAGTTAACTGAAAATATAAAAAGCATGCCAGCGGCAGTGCAACTTATAGTGGCTAATCAAATTATTAAAAAAAAAAAAAACATTTCTCAATGGAGTTATTTAAAGTTATCCTCTTTCTGAGGATAATGGTCCCCAGAAGCGGACGATTCTATGGTTTCAGTTTATCCCACAGCCTTCTGCTGAATTATCATAAGACTTTTTCACCATTTCAAACTGTTTGGCCAAGCTCCATGTGAATTGTAAATTAACTTCCTGTATTTGGTAGTGGGCAATAAAATCAACTTACGGTGTCGCTTAAACATTTGTCGATTTTTAGGCATCTAGCAAGATTTAACAGGGGGCTATATTTTCCCGTTAGGAACACCATGTATTCAATGAAATTCGTTAAAAGATTTTATCTTTCCTGGGTCCTTGCAAACTAATCCTTTCCCCGGTTTACCGAAAAAAGTTTTCTCGCGGTCGCGGTCTGCAAGCATTATATGGAAGCCAGACTTGGCTCCTTCAAAGTTCGCACATTTCGATCATTCTCTCAAAGTTTATTACTATTCGAATGTACCGATTTTCCGCTTTGACAGTGCCTTTCTTATACACTACCAATATTGTTTTTTTATAAAGGAATACTAGCTTTTGTATTGTACCATTTTTTACAGGTCCTGAATTTCGTTGTTGATAAAATCAGGATATGGGAATAATTAAGAATATATTTGATCTTCGTTTACAGTTCTGATGATAGCTTCCAGCGAAGTATTGTACTGTAAGGCCTTATAAGGATCCGCGAAAGCGTTTATCCTGACATTGGGCATTTTTAGGAGTTCCTGTTTTATTTATGGGGGCGCTTCTGAGGAATCTACAGTGGTGAAGTAGAGAGCTCAAGTGTGAAATGAAATTTACTAAACTTCAGTGCTTCAATTAAGTTGCCACGAGCATATCAAAGCACAGTTAAGCCCCTGTCTGTTTAAACAAGACGATGCATATTATTCCATCGAATGAGGATATGTAAGATAGATATAAAATGTTACCTTCCTCTGATAATAATGTCGGGTGAAGTTTTTTGAGGCGGCAGTATCGTTGAGGGAATTAATCCCCGGTACTCTTCGTATATTAATGACATTCGGGTCATATTCGCAATTGGCGTCATCGTCAATTTTTATACAGTACTGGGAAATGACTCTGTCCCTACGCGACATGATTAACCCTTTCTGTTTTCTTCGACCGCCCGTGCGCTCGTAGGTGGCTGGACTTCTGCTCTGATAAGCCTTGTACCTTGGGTACACTTGCATTTTGGGGGCGGTTGGAGAGTTTATGAATTGAAAAGGGACGACTGACGTTCGAAGCTGCGATGATCCGGAATGGAGGGCATAGAGGCCGTGATTCGCATGGGTTAGAGGAAGGCAGATTGCTGGCTCACGTGACAGCGCTCAAGCTGAACGGCAGACGAGCATCAATAAAATCTGGTGAAAGAAAAGTGAACGGTCGTATTTTGTTTTGCGCTCCAGATTATCATTTTCTTGTTGAAACCACCGGGGCTTACTCAAATCTTTTTTAACGTTTCTACACGTTTAAGTGTCTTTAACAACCTTCCATTCGCTACTGCGATGAATGCATCGTATATGAGAACCGGGCAATAAAGCAGTGTTACGGAATTAATCCGCAACTGCCGTAAAAATACGGACCTGCTTGTGGCGCTTCAATCGCAGCTCACTAGTCGCATGTTAGCTAAGCCCGATTACCCCAAGGGGAGCCGTGCAATCTGTTGGCCGCGATTCGCTTCTATTCGGTATCCAAAGTGGCTGGACCCGATGTAGCACCTGGTTAAGGCCGGATATTCTTAATCCAGACGGGGAGGTGAAGTCTTGGTTGCTGTCGACTCAACCCTTTCTTCTAAATTACTTACTTTTGAAGAATTTAATGACATTGAATACCTAGGTAATAAATTATCGTTTCCTAGTAATATAATATATATTACTTGTTTATATCCCACCATCATCTGTGTTCCCAATTTACGCGAATCTCATTTCCGTTATCCAGTCCATTTCGAAAAACTGTCAGATCGAGATCATTTAGAAGTATTAGGTAATTTTAATACACCTATTGCGACATGGTTCCCAAACGAAAACTGTATTATTTTACTTCCTTTAGCGAAACATTACTTTATTGAAGGCTTGCTTGACATTGCGCTATCCCAAGTAAACTCCTTAGGACGACTTACTGGACTTGTGTTCGGTTTCAAATCCAGATGGCGTATGTCTATTAAGAACATCATCACATTCATATCTGGAGAAGCTGACTGTAGATGCAAAGAGCTGAATATAAATTCCAAAAAGTCTGTTAAACGAATTCGCTGTTTTCGTAAGCCAAATTTTCTTCGTTAAAATACTTTTATATACGGCTAGAAATAGTCCGAACTTTATGTGTGTTCCGTTGTACTATCCGTCAACTTTAAATAAGCCTCTATGGTTTAATAAGGAGTTGTCACACCTAAATAATGTTAAGTCCATCCTTTCCAATAAATTTTAAAAGTGCGGAATACAATCTGCCTTCTCTCGATACCAAGGGTCAAATTTTACCTTGCTCGCCCGGTGTTATAAAAGCTATTTGACTCGTTGTAGGGTCCAATTTGCACAAGATCCAAAACAGTTTTATAATTTTGTTATCACTAAGCGCAAATCATTCGAAGCATCGCTGTCATTTGAAAATTCTGCGGCAAATACTGATCAGGCAATTGCCGATCTATTTGCACAGTTCAGACAACATATTCTGTTTCATCCCGCCTAAATCCGTCTTATTCATATGCCATATCCAAGTCAAACTTAATTTTTTGTCTGGAATGATATTATTAAGTAAAATATATTTTTATACCCTTGCAGAGGGTATTATAATTTTGGTCAAAAGTGTGCAACGCAGTGAAGGAGACATCTCCGACCCTATAAAGTATATATATTCTTGATCAGGATCACCTCCTGAGTTGATATAAGCATGTCCGTCTGTCCGCCTGTCTGTTTCTACGCGAACTAGTCTCTCAGTTTTAAAGATATCGAATTGAAACTTTGCACACACCCTTCTTTCCTTTGCACGCAGTATATAAGTCGGAACGGCCGGGATCGGTCGACTATATCCTATAGCTGCCATATAACTGAACGATAGGAAATGCCATAACTCTGGTGTTTGTAAAGTTAGGAAGTTGGGATTTTCTATGGCTTTTTTATTTGGCCAATCAATTCGACCTACCAAATTTCATAAGGATCGGCCGACTATATCCTATAGATCCCATATAACGATAGGAAATACCATAACTTTGGTGTTTTTAAAGTTAGGAATTTGGTATTTTCTATGAATTTTATATTTGGCCAATCAATCCGACCTACCAAATTTTATAGGGATCGGCCGACTATATCCTATAGCTGCCATATAACTGAACGATTGAAAATGCCATAACGCCCGAAGTTAGCTTTCCTTTCTTGTTTTATGTAAGAAAGGTGAAAATAATAATATAAACAAGAAAGGAAAGCTAACTTCGGGCGGAGCCGAAGTTGATATACCCTTGCAGAATATTCTGTAAATAATATTCTCCAAAATTATTCATATAATGCATTCTAAATACTCATAAAAATCCCAACTTCCTAACTTTACAAACACCAGAGTTATGGCATTTCCTATCGTTCAGTTATATGGCAGCTATAGGATATAGTCGGCCGATCCCGGCCGTTCCGACTTATATACTGCGTGCAAAGGAAAGAAGGGTGTGTGCAAAGTTTCAATTCGATATCTTTAAAACTGAGAGACTAGTTCGCGTAGAAACAGACAGACGGACAGACGGACAGACGGACATGCTTATATCAACTCAGGAGGTGATCCTGATCAAGAATATATATACTTTATAGGGTCGGAGATGTCTCCTTCACTGCGTTGCACACTTTTGACACCAGCCTCTAACTCCCCCAATTCTGGCGGAAATGACTTACCAAAATAATAATTTAAGTCAAAAGTTTGCAATGCAGTGAAGGAGACATTTCCGACCCTATAAAGTATATATATTCTTGATCGGCATCACCAGGAGAGTCAATCTAGCCATGTTCGTCTGACGGTTTGTCTGTCCGTCCGTCCGTTTCTACGCAAACTAGTTCCTCAGTTTTAAAGATATCGAATTGAAACTTTTCCAAAAGTTGTCTTTCTATTGCAGGTAGTTTATAAGTCGGGCGACTATATCATATAGCTCCCATAGGAACAATCGGAAAAAAAATGGAAAAAATTAAAACTTTGTTGTTTTTTATTTTTTTTGTTCCTTTAAGATATAGTTGCCATAGAAACAATGGCAAATTAGCATAGCTTGATTGTTTTTAGTAATACAGGCATAGAAATCGAAATGCAGGTGATTTGGAAAAGCTGCAAGGTTTTCAATGTATTTTTGTTTAAAGCAATCCACGCAATATGTATTTTGGACAATATTAGATTATCTTGAGTCTACATGTTTCCCATCAATCGCCTTCTTCGATGCGACTGGGTTTCTACTACTCTTGTTGAGCTCCAATTGTAAGTCCACGTCAACACTGGAGAGGATCCCGCTCATCGAAGCTGATTGGAGGTTTCAAGATGTCAGTCGCCCTGTTCAGATTATACTTAGCTTAGATCAACTAACTCCGTTATCAGCAGTCTTTTAAGGTCACTTGACCAAATAGTATAGTAACTGCTAGAGCCGAAGTAAGATTTATCAGCGCCTGGCTCTTTATTAAATCCAAAAGAAAACTGTCTTTAAGTCAGCTAACAAAATTGGAATGAAGCTCTGTCAACAGTTTGGCCTGTGTTCGTCTTCGGACGTTCGGTCACTGCCTACCGTCTGGTTAACTTGTACGCAGACGATGTAAATTTATGACTGCAGTATAAGGCCTAAATACCTTTTAAAGGAGGTGCCGAGATAGTTTATGACCTTTCAACGGCTGATAAACTATAACCGTTTTATTCTACTAGATTGTTCGGTATAACCATGGGACTCCACGCGAAAAATAATTTAAATCTTTATAAGAATTTATATGCACTAGAAATAAATGGCAAAATCATGGAAACAAGTTTACATCACTAGCAAAATTGTCCAAAAGTCTTATTGATCTGAAAGGCGAACAGCTGGACGACGATTCAAGAAGAGCGCTGGAAAACGTATTTATTTATAAGCCTGTTTGAATGGGTCGCCAACACTTTTTCGCTACAACTCTTTTACCAAGTTGACTATAAACAATAGCTGTTATATATATTTTCGCGCAGTGTACACATCGTTCAATGGTATTCGAAGATTGATAACCGTTATGATTATTAAGCTTTTTAGAAACTTATAAAGTAAGAAAAAATACATCCGAAATTATTTCATATCATGTAGTACTACAATACACCAAAATAATTGCCTTTCACAAAAAAAAAAACAATCGGGAAAAGTGATTAGATTTATTTAAGCAATCGGATATTGTAATAACTTGTCTATAATATCTATGTTTTTTCCCAAAAATTGTTATTTTACTTTTTTGGACAAATCCTGGCATATACCGAACTGAGCCCAGGGAAAAAGCTCACTGTTGCACTTATAGCTGTGATATAATTACAAGTAAGAGCAAGAGAATATCAATTTGTCATGAAACTAAAAAGAATTTTAGCTCCTCCCCTTATTAAAAATGGGAATTTGTTTCAAAGAAGTAATCATTTATCTGTATTTGTAGTTTCAGCATTTTTTTGATTTTAAATTAAGTGTTCGAGATTATTGTGGAAAAATACAGAAAATAAATCTTCGCTGGTACATTAAAATAGTGAGACCAGAGGCTTATGGCAGCCGCCCAAAGGGCAATGGATATTTACCACTAAGTCTATTCGGGGTTTTGTGAGTTCGCGATTCAGAAAGCTTTTACGAATATTGATTTCACGACATGGAATGGGATAAACAGGACGAACGCTCTCTAGTACAAACTGGTCTTCTTCATAATTCGCAGAAACTCCTCCTGGTTGACCTCCCCGTCGTTGTCCAAATCGGCCTCGTCGATCATCTCGCGCAACTCTTCGTCAGTCAGCGTTTCGCCGAGTTCACGGGCCACTCTTTTTAGGTTTTTGAAGGAAATCTTCCCAGTCTCGTCGTCGTCAAATAACCGAAAAGCTTTAAGTATCTCCTCCTTAGTGTCCTTCTCGGCCATCTTCATAGTCATCAGGTGCAAAAAGTCGTTAAACGATATCCTCCCACTGCAGTCCTTGTCGATCTCGGCGATCATCCGCTTGATCTCTTCCTTTTTAGGCTCGAAGCCCAAAGCTCGGATGGCAACCTTTAGTTCCTTAACCTCGATGAAGCCAGTGCATTCGTTATCAAATAAGTCAAAGGCCTCCTTAATGTCTGATTTCTGCGCCTCGGACAGCTCGAACTTCGGTCCAGACTTCTTGCGGCCCTGTTGAGTAGCCCGCTTGGAGTTAACGGAAACTGTCTGAGCGTTGGCTACGCTGGCCACAGCAGTGGTGGGCTCCATGTCTGCAACTGGTTGCGTTATCTTGTTAAGGTCTAAAATAATAAATGTCTAAAATAATCACGGTGTTATAAAGCTGTAGTTTATTTCATAACTCACGCAAATTCCAACTCTAGTAGAAGTCGTTGACTTACTTCACGCCGATTATGACTGGACTCACCAGAATAAGAGTTGTGACCAGTGACGGAACTCCCACGGCTTTTCGCTGTCGTAAGATGTGGTACGCTAGGGGTTGATTTTAGGCTTCACCCTTGCTGGTTTGCTCGGCAGCTTAAAATTAACAGCTGCCCTCCACGTTCCTGCTGCAGACTACTGGTTGCTACTGGTTACATTCAAATTGATTTTCTCGCCGGTATAGGGCATCAGGCTGCAAAGGTTTCAGCTATTCCCATTAAATCCAGTTGCCATTACGATCGCTCCAACGGTATAAAAAAAATTAGCTAAAAAGTAGGGATGCCGAAAATATATAAGAATATTGATATATCGATTAAATTTAAAAACATTATCATATCGATATTTTTTGGCCTTAATATATAATATCGATATTATGTAAATGCTTTTTTGGTCCTTTCTAATGGCTGGTCACTTTAAAGCGTTAGCTTTTAAATTCAAGAAAAACCCGAAAACACAATTTTTGATTCTCAAAAGGAATTTTTTAAGATCTTTTTCTTGATTATTGCATCAAAATATATAAAGAACCTAATGCCCGCATCCCATAGAATCCATCCCTTCGAAACGGTTGGGATTTTTGACAAATGTGAAACTCCTGCCCTCTTCCCTTAGAGACCATCTGTTTGAAACGGTTGGGAATTTTGACATATGTGAAACTCCGATTCCCACAGAGCACATCCACCATCCTCCGATGACAGCTGATCTGAACAGCTGTGGCTCATCATTTTAGCCCGTTGCATTTTGCACAACATTTAAAATGAGCACAACAGCGTTATAAATGCTACTTGCTGACAGACTGCTAGTGATCTAGGCGAACAACCAAATCGAACTAATATTTTTTCCAGCCGGCAGAAAAAATATGAACCTTATAGAACCTTTCCCCAACAGGTTTGGCGACCAGGCAGGGGCCGGTCATAGGTGAGGGAGGGGAGGTGTCTCTGCCTCATTATTTCCACTCGTTGTTTGTTTAGTTGTTGTTAATTCCACTCGCGCTTTTTTATTTTCGCAAACACACGTAGCGCTTGCGCGATCAGCTGATCGTATGATCGTGTGCGAAAGGGGCTGCCGGTGCCATAGCAGCGAGCTTTGAACAGGGGGCAGGCCAAGCACATAATGGCGTGCCGTAGCACGTAGGGAAATATTGGGCGGTTCGTTTGAATTTTGGGCGGTACTTTTAAAAAATTCTAATAAATATATTTTAGCACTAAGATTTATTCCGTATATTACATTTTATTTTTTTTTTTTAATTGTGTCCGATTGAAGATCAGCAATGAGATTTACTGCGGGAAAAAGGTCCAACCTTCCCGAAAAACCAGTGCACCCGCACTGAATCCCCCAGGCAGGGAAATGTCGGGTAGGGGATCGGGGGCACAACACCCTGGCGCCAGCCTAGGAGTTGTGCCAAACGATAGTGGAGGCACGCCGGCAAACAAAGGCCTGGCTCCGCCGCCCAATGCCGACGGCTTTCATACGCCGTTGTTCAGTCTACCTGACTGGGCCAACATGAGTGCCGACCCATTTAAAAAAAAACAACGTGATGGCGAGATCGCCAGAAAAAAGGTTGGAGTGCGGTGGCAAGCAGCCTGGCACCCCGCCAGCAGAAGATAAAAAGCTGCCCAAAAACTGCTGACGAAGAGCAGGGGGATGTGCTTAAACAGCTGACTGGTCTAGGATCGAAGGCCAGGGAGTTGAAGAAGCTAATGGACGGAAAGCGCTCCATCACAAACCCCATGAGGGATATAGTCGATGAAATCGACTATCTCCAGAGGGAAGTTCTGTCGGCTGTGCAATGCATAATCGAAGAACACGAAAAGGCTAAGGAGACAGCCAGAAAAACCTGTGCAGAAGTGCTCGCGAGCGGAAACAGCAAGCGACCCAGGGGCCAAGAAACTGCGAAATCGCTAGCTGCACCAGCAAAAAAGGCGATGCATAAGGCAACGGCAAGCGATGTCAGTGCTACAAAGGGGTAACATGCTGGGAAAGATAGCACCAGCAAGCCCCAAAAACCTGGGAAGAAGCCTGAGGAATGGCAACAGGTGAAAAGGAAGGAAAGAAAGCCCAGGATACGACCGCCTCGCAATGATGCGATAGTGATCGCAACCTCCACTGGAGGGTCCTATGCGGATATCCTTAAAAATGTTAAGGCTGAACCGTAGCTGAAGGAGCTAGGACAGGCCGTACAGGCTGTCAGTCAGTCAGAGCGCTGACTGAGGCAATGCTAGTCGAGGTAAAGGACATAGACGAGGTCACCGAGAAAATCGACATTCTATGTGCGGTTAAATAACAGTTCGATGTGGAGCTGCCAGAATCCGCGGTGGTCAGGGAGACGGCTCATAGAGAAGAGAAAAATTAGGCTGGGATGGACTTCGTGTAGCATCCGCCCAAAGATAACACCTAAAAGGTGTTTTAAGTGTATGGAGTTTGGCCATATCACTAAGCTAGAGGCTGCAAGGCAAAGGTCTGCTGCATGTTTTGCAAACGCAAGAAGGGGGAAGACTGCGACCACCCAACCATGAGTGGGAAATGCCCGCACTTCAGAAGGGCTATGCAAGGGCTTAGGGGTAAATGAAGTTCCTTCAGATAAACATAAACCATTGTGAGGTTGTCCAATCGTTGCTGGAGCAAAATGTCATCGAAGAAAACGTAGACATTGCGCTAATAAGTTAGCAATACAGGAATCAAAATTCCGGAGAATAGCTATCAAATAATAGCAAAAAGTCGGCAATATAGAGCTGCGAAAATCCAAAGCTTCAGAGTAGAAAGAAAAAAGCGCAAATGGCTTCGCTAGGGCCCATGTGAATGGTATAGCTTTCTATAGCTGTTACCTGCTGCCAAGCCATAGCCTTCCCCAGGCAATATCTGTGCTCGAAGATATTGCAGAAGATGCCCGGGAAAACCGTCCAGCCGTAATAGCAGGGGACTTTAATGCCTGGGCTACCGACTGGGGCTCCCCCGAACAAATGTGAGGGGAAAGGCACTACTAGAGAGCTTCGCCGCACTTGACCTAGTGCTGCTGAACTCTGGAACGAAACCGGCCTTCTCTAGAGCCGGAAACCAGTTCCATCATTGACCTCACATTCGCGAGCGCTGGATTGGCCCCAGGCTCCAGCTGGGAGGTTAGTGACACCTACATGGGTAGTAACCATGCAGCAATAATCTGCACGATAAAACCGATAAATGGCCCACCACGGGATCCTAAGACCGTGCCAGGGTACAAAATAGAAACGCTAGACGTGGAGATGGTACAGATGCTGTTCGAGGACCTCTCCACTAGCGGTTCAGCTGAAGAGCGGGCACACCACATCGCAGACTACACAAAGCTAGCCTGTGATGCATCTATGCAGAGAAAGGGGAAAACCCATCAGGAAGAAGGCCTGCATACTGGTGGAACCAATCCATTGCGGAAGCCAGGAAAGACTGCCACAGGGTAAGACGCGCATACCAACGCTCAAGAGGAAGGCCCGAATTTGATTCACTTCAAGTACTTTTCAGGGAAAGAAGACGAGCCCTGGAAAAAAATATAAAAGACAGCAAATGCAGGTGCTTTAATAATATATGCCAAGAAATAGACTCTAACCCACTCTAACTCGTCACAAAACGGCTTCGGGTATTTAGTAGGCCATCGCCGACATGCCCAGCCGGCCTAAAGAGGATAGTGGAAACACATTCCCAGAGCAAGAGAGTATGGCGCGAACCTCACAGATCGTGAATACTGCGAGCATAAAGCTCACAAGTGCCGGAGAAGTCCACCGGGTATTGAAGACAATACTGGACGACAAGGCACCGGGACCAGATGGCATCCCGAACAAAGTCCTTAAAATTGCTATTAAGGCAAACACAAAAGAGTATGTTGACATGTATAACGCATGCCTAACAGAAGGTGTGTTCCCTAGTCGCTGAAAAATACAGCGGCTGGTACTCATACCAACGGGGGACAAGCCAGCGGAGGAGCCTTCTTCATATAGGCCACTCTGCATGCTAGACACGGTGGGTAAAATCCTTGAAAGAGTAATCCACTCCCGGCTAGAAGGTGCTCCTGACGAAACCAACGGCCTCTCAGAGATGCAGTATGGTTTTCGAAAGGGTCTATCTACCATCAACGCCGACGGTAAACTGTGCGAAGTCGCAGATAAAGCGATCGAGGGGAAAAGGTGGTTGTACGGCACAAAGCAGTACTGCATAGCGGCAACGTTGGATGTTAAAAACGCATTCAACTCCGCTAACTGGGACCACACACTAAATGCATTGAGAAATCTTAATGTTCCAATGTATATACAGAGTCTGCTCCTGTACGAAACTGATTCTGGGCAATCGACCCACCAGGTCAGCGGGGGAGTCCCACAAGGATCAGTCCTAGGCCCCTAGTTGTGGAATGCCATGTACGATGGGATCCTTAGGATCGCGATACCCGAAGGCCCACGACTCATTGGCTTTGCCGATGATGTAGCCATAGTAGTCACTGCAAAGAAACTACCAGATGCAGATAGAATCTGCAACGAAGCTGGGGAACGAGCAAGCGCTGGGATGGACTTCGTGTAGAATCCGCCCAAAGATAACACCTAAAAGGTGTTTTAAATGTATGGAGTTTGACCATATAGCAGGAAATTGCAGGATCCAGAAGGACTGCTCAAAATGTTGCTACAACTACAAAGGATCACTAAGATAGAGGCTGCAAGGCAAAGGCCTGCTGCATGCTTTGCAAACGCAAGAAGGGGGAAGATTGCGACCACCCAACCATGAGTGGGAAATGCCCGCACTTCAGAAGGGCTATGCAAGGGCTTAGGGGTAAATGAAGTTCCTTCAGATAAACCTAAACCATTGTGAGGTTGTCCAATCGTTGCTGGAGCAAAATGTCATCGAGGAAAACGTTGACATTGCGCTCATAAGTTAGCATCATGTATAACGCATGCCTAACAGAAGGTGTGTTCCCTAGTCGCTGAAAAATACAGCGGCTGGTACTCATACCAAAGGGGGACAAGCCAGCGGAGGAACTTTCTTCATATAGGCCACTCTGCATGCTAGACACGGTGGGTAAAATCCTTGAAAGAATAATCCACTCCCGGCTAGAAGGTGCTCCTGACGAAACCAACGGCCTCTCAGAGATGCAGTATGGTTTTCGAAAGGGTCTATCTACCATCGACGCCGTCGGTAAACTGTGCGAAGTCGCAGATAAAGCGATCGAGGGGAAAAGGTGGTTGTACGGCACAAAGCAGTACTGCATAGCGGCAACGCTGGATGTTAAAAACGCATTCAACTCCACTAGCTTGGACCACACACTAAATGCATTGAGAAATCTTAATGTTCCAATGTATATTCAGAGAGTAATAGCGAGCTACTTTCAAGGCCGTCTGCTCCTGTACGAAACTGATTCTGGGCAATCGACCCACAGGGTCAGCGGAGGAGTCCCACAAGGATCAGTCCTAGGCCCCTTGTTGTGGAATGCCATGTACGATGGGATTTTTAGGATCGCGATAACCGAAGGGGCACGACTCATTGACTTTGCCGATGATGTAGCCATAGTAGTCACTGCAAAGAAACTACCAGATGCTGAGAGAATCTGCAACGAAGCTGGGGAATTATGGAGGATTATGGCCAAGAGATGGAGATTACTGGTAAGCGGTGTCACATCGACGCTGATGTATGCTGCTCCCATATGGGCCCGAGCCACAAAAAATGAAAGTTATATGCAAGATGCTGTGTGCCCTGCGTATGTTGTACGTTCCGCACGGTATCCATGACGCGGCGTTGGTAATATCGGGAGTTATACCGATTGACCTGCTGGCATTGGAATCAGTTGAGATCCGAGCAGGTGGCACAGAAATCGAAACAGCTGAATCCCTACGGAAAAGGAGCAGAGAACTTACCATTGCGAAGTGGAAAGAGAAGTGGGCACAAAGTAGCAAAGGACGATGGATGTATAAGCTTAACCCAGAACTGCAGAGATGGCTGGGACGGAAGCATGGACATGTGGACTTTTACTTAACGCAACTGTTGACAGGACATGGATGCTTTAAATACTATCTTAATAGATTTAAGCATGCACGTTATCTGCACTGTCCACTCTGCGAGTCGGAAAACGAAGACGCAGAACACATGTTTTTTGTCTGTCCGAGATTTGAAAATGAACGAAGAGATCTGAGCATTAGTGGACATTATGCTCGTTTCAGAATAAAATTGGTCTGCAGCAATATGGCCACAATAGTACTCAAAAAGCTGCGCAACGCAGAAAGACTGCGAAATTCCAATAGGATAGAATCCTAGAGAGCCCTAATAGCATTCCCCCCCCGGCGAAGTAATACCTAACGGCAGTACCGCCGGGGAAGCGGGGAGGGGGTGAGTTTTTACTGGGTTAGAGTCCCAGACTTCTCAGCTCCGAGTTGGCTTTCGATGCTTTAGACCACCACTAAAAAAAAAAACAGCTGATCTGAACAGCTGTGTCACATCATTTTAGCCCGTTGCATCTTGCACAACATTTAAAATGAGCAGAGCAGCGTTCTGATACTTGGTAACATACTAGTTGTGATCTACGCAAACAACCAAATCGAACTAATATGTTTTCAGATATTTACCAGTCTGCAGAAAAAATATGAACCGCTTTTGCCCAATATTGTCTAAGTGGTAACAAATCAAGTTTATTAAATATTTGTTTCTTTTATGTTTTATTATAATTTCATATTTCATTTTAAATTTAATGTCTAGGATGGCAGACAGCAAAGCTCAGATAAATGACATGATTTCAGTCTGCGCTCGCTGCTCCTCCAGCCTTTCTCGAGCACTATCTCCACAAGCTTGGCCTTGTGGTCTACCTTTGCGCACTTTGCAGGGGGCGGATATGTGCCTGAGCGTTGACTTCCGCTGCAGAGAAATTGTGAACCACATACTCTCCTTCTCCAAAGTGTTCTGCTCCATGTTGTGAGTACGGTATACGCCTGGAAAGAGTGGAGCGACTCTTAATGCTGCCACACGGATGGAGCAGTAATTATATCAGTCTCGATCATGCTTTCGTGGAGTGCAGACGCGTATCTCTATCGCTGCGAATTTCATTGTGAAGAGTCTATGGACAAGTCCACCTTCGTGGCAAATGCAAGCCAAAGCATGTGAAAAACTCCGCTAGTTTGCCCAAATTCGAATTCGAATTTTATTTTGATCTTAATAACTTTCCACCAATAAAAGACAAAAATAAATTTGAATTTGGGTTCTAGGCTACGATCACACTTTTCGGAATCCAGGCAAAGGGCCTGAATATTCAAGAAGTCGGCAAATCAGTGCATAATACCTATAATGTCTGGTCTTTCGGACTCCGAAGATGACTTAAACATTAGTAAGATTGTGGCGCAAAATCAACAAAAAATGAATAAGGTTCTAAGGCAAGCTATACTTCCATATACATCCCCTTCCTCAGACAGTGAGCCAGAACCGAAATTAGCAGCCATAAATGGCGACGATAAGGACTGGTGGACCCCAAGATCGGCTAACAACAAACGCCGTCTTGACTTAACATCATCGAATTCAGCATCACCAATTACCAAAATCCTGAGAAATTCCAATTCCCCAAAAACGAATGTTTCTGCCAACCGATTCTCAGAACAGTCGGACATGGACACAGACGTGGGACACGTCCAAGTTCCTCATACGGTCAGCCACAATGATTCTGAAAAAGCTAGTACTTCCACTGGCTTAAGAAAGGTGAGCAATATCAGCAACGGCAACAATCAAAGTTGGCAACAATACCGGAAACAACAACAAGAATCTCAGTCGTCCATCTGGCAGCCAGGAACAAATTCCCTCCCACAAACCACCCCCAATTGTGGTTGTGAAGGAAGATATATCCTATCATATAGTCATCCGTGGTGTTCATCATTCCGTCCCGGATGAAAATATAAAGGAAAGTATTATCTCGGCTGGACACACGGTTCGATTTGTCAATAGACCTAGAAGATGCTTTGACAAAACCAAGTTCGTCAACCTGGTTTTTGTTGAACTAGAACCGGCGGCAAATAACAAAGATTAAGACACTTTGTCGGCAAAGTGTTCAAGTTGAACTCCCCTACAAAAAGGATGATGCCGTTCAATGTCACCGGTGCCAAGCACACAAAAAATCATTGCCAAAAACTCTTCAACTGCGTCAGATGTGGCCTGCAACACGGTGTGGAGGCCTGCTTAAAAGAAATTCATCCTGTCAAATGCGTTAACTGTGGCGGAAACCATACAGCTAGCTATAAAGGCTGTGTCGTATATCAGCAGATTGCTAATCGACGGAAAAATGTCACATCTCATCGCAGCACCGTTCCCAAACAGCTAACTCCTAAAAATGGTCGGTACAACTCTGCTAATCCAATCTCCTATGCTAACGGTGTCTGTGGCCAAGTTAGCAGTCTCCAAGTCCAACAAGTTCCTATGATTCTTCCACAGAGTCAACCGTTTCCTCCACTGAGCAGCAACAACAGGATACAGAGTCAGCATCAAAAAGCACCGCATCGACAGCAGCAGCAGCCATTACAGCATCAACTGGCTCCGTCAACAACACCGACGCAACCCGCAGCAATTGATCAACGATCAGCAATGGCAGCGTCAAGAGCAAATGTTAATGCAATCCAACGAAAGAATGTCGGTCCTTGTTGCGGTCTGAGTGCCTTTCCATTACAGAAAGTCTTGAGCTTAGCTCTGATCACATCCCATTGATCATCAAATTCAGAGTCGCTGCGCAAAAAATTTGCTCCAGGCCTCGCATCCTTCCTCGAAATCCTTCCTTGGCGAGAAAGCTATTGCGTCTATATATTGTCCAACAAACTTTCAATGTTCTGCTGACGATTTTTAAAAGCTCTTTGACGATCTGGGATCAAATTTCTCGAAACTCAACCACCCGCGGAAGAGCTCTCGCTGACCTTGTTCAAAGATCCAATGTCCAGGTCCTTGCAACCGGAGGCCCTACGCATTATCCATATAGCCGAAGAACACCAACAGCCATTGACTTTGCTGTCTACGGCGGGATTCGGTCTGAGTGTCTTTCCATTACAGAATGTCTTGAGCTTAGCTCTGATCACATCCCATTGATTATCAAATTCAGAGTCGCTGCGCAAAAAATTTGCTCCAGGCCTCGCATCCTTCCTCGAAATGTGAGCCTTCGTCGCTTTCAAGCAGCAGTCAACCGGCTTGTTAACCTCAATATGGTGTTAAGCTCTCCTGAGGACATCAAGGACGCTGTGGAGATGTTTGTCCGGAATACCCATATGCTGCCGAGTCCTCAACCTGTGGACAAGTTTATAACCCTTCCAATCCACCCCAGGCTCTTTTAAAACCTGAGGTAATGGAACTAGTAAGTTGAAAAGATCCCTACGTCGCAGATATATGAGATCTCAAGATCCAGTCGACAAAAGTTCATACCGTCGTGCCGAAGATGATCTTAAAAAACTACTGTACCAAACCAAGCGCGAATATTTTGATGAAATACTTCTCAACGCGGATCCCACTAAATCGTACGGCTTCAACCTTTGGAAATGTACACGAAATATGAAACGACAGCCTCTTCGAAAGATCCTCATAAAAAAGCTGACGACACATGGTGCAGATCTCACTCAGAGATATCTCTAGCTTTTGCGGACGAACAAGAGAAATGCTTTCAGCCATTTGACCTCGCAAGTCCCTTCTCCGGATGCACTACCGATCCAACATGTTAGCCCAGAAGAAGTCTGCCTTCATATTCGTAAGTTACATCCCAGTAAGGCGCCTGGATTTGATGGCATTGATCCCAGAATTGCCAAGGCTTTGCTTAAAAAGGGAATCCTGTTTCTTGTCCTCCTCTATAATTCAATGCTATGTATCCACCAATTTTCATCCCAATGGAAGTGTGCTGTGATAACGATGATACCAAAGCCAGGAAAACCGGAGAACCTCGTTGAGTCATACCGACCGATAAGCTTACTGCCCACTTTCTCTACAATATTCGAGAGGAAATTTCTTAGTAGAATTATAGGCGTAAGAAGCGTGCAGTACGCCATTCCCGACCACCAGTTTGGTTTAAGACATCATCATGGGACACCAGAACAAGCACACAGAGTCGTTCAATACATTTTAAATGCTTTTGAAATTAAGCAATACAGTTCCGCTATTTTCCTCGACGTCAAGGAAGCCTTTGACCGCGTTTGGCATGCTGGCCAATTCCTCTTACTAAAATCATACTTGCTTGATCGAAGTTTTATGGTCGAGGTAGGAGGGGAAAGGTCAAGCATTAGAACTGCTCAAGCTGGCGTTCCACAGAGAAGCGTCTTGGGTCCCATTATGTACACTCTGTACACTTCTGATCAGCCATGTCCTACTCAACCGGGCACACTTCTGGCCACCTACGCTGATGCCACTGCCTTTCTTGTGAACTCCTCCTGCAGAGTCGAGGCATCAAGGATCACTCAGGACTTCCTGGGACTGTACGGCAAGTGGACAAACAGGTTGAATATTGCTATTATTGGAAGAAAGTAGCAACATTGCAATTTTACTCTAAGAAAGGCACATCCAGAAAATTGCAGCAATCTGTCGCACTAAACTCAGGAAGCTGAATTGGATGCTTAAGCCTATGAGCAAGCTCAGCCTTGGCAACAAAGTGTTGCTTTATAAATCAATTGTGGTGCCCTCAATGACCTACTGCATTCAATTATGGGGCATGGGTTCAGACTCTAATGTGGTTAAAGTTCAAAGGGTCCAAAACCGGGTGGTCCAAAACCCTAGGAAATGACCTTCACATTCATTCTGTCAGGGAACAGATAAAGCGCCACTCGAGTCGGTACAATGATCGACTGGCTGTCCACACCAACCACCCAGCAGCTTCCCTGGCCAACCCGACGTGTAGACGAAGACTAAAGCGAAGACATCCCGCCGATCTCTGGACAAGAGGATGACTCAAGTCCTTAAGCATTAACCATTTACTGTTAATTTTGTTATACAATTTGTTAATCACTTCTATTATGTTTTCACGTTATTTGTTATTTATTATTCCCAACGTATTATAACCATTTAGTTGGTTGATCGACGTTAATTAAATCTATTTGTTAAAAAAAAATAATAATTAAATAATTATTAAAAGTACGGTTATATGGTTATACTATTCGGCATTGTGAAATAAGTCTAGATCACCACCTACGCGTACTTTTTACATTGCCATGATAGTTTTTACGTAAAATAGCGATGGTAGTATCTTGCCACTTCTATACATATTTGGTACATTTCTACGAAAACTAGTAGGTGTGACCGCGTTAGTACAGTGTGCATTCGATAATTGTGCATATTACATCTCCCTCCTCTTGAAAAATAACGTAATATAATGAAGATATTTTCCAAAGTATATAATTAAACTTATGATTTGAAGTATTAGTTTTGTAAGAGTAACATGTTTTAAAAAAATACGAATCAATACGAATTTCTAGCAATAATTCGCAATTTACAAAATTGATAATGACTCATTATTAACCAAAAGTTTAAAATTTCAAATTCCAAAACATAAAAGAAACGATGATGTGTATCTTAACTCATAACTATTGTGTATACATATATGTATACTTATGCTATTCTATGTATGGATCTTATTCTACGTATGACCAAACATGAAGTGTTGATAAGAAAAGTGTATATATCTATATTGTCTGTTGCTCCTATTTCCGTTACTGTATACGGACAAGTATATTCAACTTTTACCAGTTTTATTCTTTAATTAAACCTGGACTCCTATTTTTAATTTGTTGTTTTGGTTTGTTATTTTCTAGCATTATTAATAATAATATAATTTAGTCTGCTTATGCGAAAAAATGCATACTCGTAGTTAGGGCTGACCAATCTAATATGACTTGCTTGCTGTGTGTTTCTGTCCAGAATAGCACCACTCACGCAAGCTGAAGATCCATATCACCCTACAATCGAAATTACAATTAACATGAGTAGAATTATAGAAAAAAAATCAGAAAAATTAACTAAACGAAAGGCAAGACAGACTTTCTGAGGCTAAATAATATTATTTCAGGCTATAATTGGTGTGATCTTTACTTTTGCAATAATATGTCCGATTCAGTTAATGTTTTTTTACACTGTAAAAAACTCATTCCGTCAATTTCCAATAAATCACCTTGGTTTAGCCCAGAGTGCTTACTGCCCAGTGTTAAAATAGTTACCTAAACCGTTGTAATGTCCAGATCTCTTACGACCCGAAACAGTTTTAGTAGTTTTTAATCAGACGTCATTTACACCGACTTTAGTAAAGCATTTGACTCTGTGAATCACTTGGATCTTAAGTTACCTGAATGGCGTGTCAGGGTCCCTTTAAAAAATGTAATTTCTAAAATTCTCCGTGTTTCCTCCGGTGTCTCACAAGGGAGTCATCTGGGTCGGTAATTTCTTACATTATTTACTTACGATCTTTCCTCATTCTCGCGTACTTATGTGCGCAGATGATGTTAAGTGATGCCTGCAGCATAAGGCCATTTTCTGCCTTTTAGACTTAAAATCCGATCTAGATAATTTTCAAAACTGGTGCCGAGATAATTTATTAAGTTTAAACGGTTGCAAGTGCAAACTGATAACTTTTATATTGATCCGATATAAGCGACATACACGTTAAGTGGCAGCTCTTTGGATAGAATAGCTCTTTTAAACGATCTTGGACCCTTAACTAAAATGTTCTAATCACATTTCGTCCATGGTTAATAAAGCTAGAGGAATTAGTAAAACCAAAAAGGTGGCCAAAAGAATTCCATGATCCTTATGTCACTAAAACTTTATTTATCTGGATTATGGGTCTCCCGTCCTTACTTTCTTATTTTTGCTTTACGGCGCCTAAACTGGGATGGAAATCTTAACTTATCTTCTTATCCTAGTAGACTTCTTTTGAGTAATTTACCGTCCCTAGCTAACCGTAGAACAATGAAGAAAGTATCATGTATAAGATTATACATTGTAACGAACTGATTTATTTTGTCTGTTCGCTACGATATTTGTGCGGCTAGCTCAGAAGATTGTGTGTTCGTCCCACCAAATTTATATGACGTGACTGCCCGCAGATTAGTGAAAAGACACAGGATTAGAATGTTAACAGTGCGCTTATTCTTGTCGTAATTAGTATAGCGGGTGTGTGGTTGGGCTGATCTCGGTGTTGTCCCGCGCTGATGCCACTGGGTACTGGTATTGCTCGTCCTAGATTGTTGACGCGTTGACCTGGAGACCACTGGCTCTTTCTTGTGTCTCTGGATGCTCGTAGTGTCTCGGGATGCTCGCCTCCGCTCGCTGGTCGATGCGTTGAGAGAGATCAGCCTTGCGGGCACTCAAAACTCTCTGACCTTGTACTCCCCAAACTCTCTCCTCGTTATATGCAAACTCTCTTTCCACAGTGCCGTTACTACGCGGATTCACTGCGTACCTAGCAACTAACAGGCTTCCGTATTCTCGATCTTCGCTTTTATTTGTGCTGAATTATTTAACTCCTTACATTTCCCCCTTTCTTCGGAAACGAAAATGAGACTTGCGCCTCTTCGTCGGCTGTTATCCTTGTACATCCTTGCGGCCTTTGAGTCTTCTTGATCCTCCGAATGGTTCCCTCGACGCTCACAGCTCCTTCTTAAGTTCTACAGCGCCGATCCTCTATTTCTCTTCCCGCTCAAGATGTTTCCCCACAAACGTCTCGTGTTTTAGTATCTGCTTCCTTCTTGAATATCCCGGCCAAAATGTTGCCCCCATGGTATTTAGCGTTCTCAGAATCTCTTTCCTTCTTGAATTTCCCGGCCAAGATGTTTCCCCCATCATGTTTATTTGTAAGTATCTCCGTTCCATCATCGTCTGGTCACTCTACCGCTATCCCGATCGACTTTCCAGCTTAGATCGATACCCTGAAATAGTGTAGTAGCGATGTCCTATGGTGTGACCCTTCCTGATGCGATATTTCCAGAATTCTATGTGTCCATCGATCGCCACTATCGTCCAGTGATAATCGATTGGCTACCAATCGAGGCGCCCCCTTCCCTAGGACAAAGTGGTGCAGCAAAATTTTTCTATTTTGGTAAGTATTTTAGACTTTCTTTTGTTTTTCCTTCTCTTATTTTCTCCTTATGCCCTTCAGTTGCCCTTTACAGGCTTAGCCTCTCTTTCGCTGATCCAGCGGGATGCTGGAGAGCGCCGAGGGGAAATCAATTCCCTAGCTTGGCATCATCATTCGCCCCAACATCAGGTAAATACCATGACCTTTTTGACTTTGGTGCCGACGGTGCGGTCAGCTTCGAGCTGCTGCTCTGGCGTAGGCAGTTGGATCTCAAGAAGGATACGTCTGGTAGAATCTGTAATGTTTGGTAAAGTGAATTAGGGGTGGCGGCCATTATTTTTTGGACCGCCACAGATAAGTCAGTGTCATCTGTATCTAAAAGCTCATGTACCAGGCGCAGTTTCAACCTATTGAGGCCAGCTTGGGAGCAGTAGTTGCCGCAAAGGTGCGAAATGCGTTTCAAGTTGTTTGGTGTACACAGAACGATCCTGATTATTTGGAATAAATAAATCTACAAGAAGATTTCTGGCATCTGCATTCGGGTGTGTATAAAGGGAGCCTACCACTAGCGTCGTCAAGAACCTCCTGTGCAGCTTTGTATAACCTTTTTTTCTTGTGTAGCGGCCAGTTTGCTCCGCCTAGCTTAGAATTTTGTTCAGTGAAACTTCAATTTAATTAATAATTTTAAGAGGGCGTAGTGGCAGATTGGCGCAATTAGCTGCTTATAGAGCAGTGCTGTGCTTACGGCTGGGAGATCCAATTTAATCCTATGCCTCGTTGTGAAATCTAGCCTATCAATATATCCCCATCCCACAATCGGCCATCCTGAATCTTCATTCGCCCCTGAATGAACCACATTTTTGTATATTCTGTAGCTGTTGTAGTAAGTGTCGGTCCCTCCTGGTTGCCTTCTTTATGTACTTCATAGCGTCCATGATTAAGTTTTTGGGCTATTTTATACGGGCCGAAAAATTTAGGACGAAGTTTCATCCCAGTTCCATACTGTGTCCTTTTAATAGCTACTAATTTTCCTACAGTATAATCGGTTTCAACCTTTCTTTTCTCATTAAAGTTTGTCTCGCTCATTACTTATCTCTTCATTTCATTACTTATCTCTAATTTCACCGTCTTTCTTTCGCATATCTACTCCAGTCAAAATCTTAAACGGACTATACTTGGTAATTCGAGGTGGAGTGCTGTTTATTATCTGTTGAACTCTGTCTATGTGGCGACACCAATTTGCTGGGGTTTCTTGGCAAATCTTGGTCAACATCGGTATCACAATTTTGTGGATTCTTTCCACCTGACCGTTGCCCCTAGGCATGCCTGTTGAATTCGTGCGCGGCTGCAGTACTCATTGAACAGTCCAGATGTAAATGCAGTTCCCCTTTCAGAAACTATTCGGCGAGGGTTGCCAAAGACGGCTGCTTGCTTCTCGAGTTTTTCTAGAAATTCTTCGGATCACGTCGATTTTGTTGGATAAAGCCAAACAAATTTGGAAAATTCATTAACGACCTCCAGAATGTGGTTATATTCCTTCTTCGTATCTATCAGAGGACCAACGTGATCGATATGATAGGTTCCAAGAGGTTCTTGTCAATGGGATTGAGTAAACCCGCCTTCTTTCCTCGCTTGGACTCAATGATCATATATTCAACGCATCCTTTGACTACTCTTTCGACTTTTTGCTGGATTCCTGGGATGAAATAACTCATTTCTAAAATGTCACGAGTCTTTTTGATACCGAAATGGCCCTCCTTGTGTGCAATGCTTATGATTTCCTCTTCCATTGAGTCAGGAACAACCAGTAGTTCGTTAACTGCGACTTTGTAAAGGATATTATTCTTCAAAAAGAAGTCTTCGTATACGTCATTGCTGGTCAATACGGATTTAACAGTTTTGATCCAGTTGTCATTGTTTTGTGTTTTTCATAATCGTAACTTTGTGGAATCTGCAATCATAAAGCATGACAATCGGCTTAGTGCATCCACGTGCTTCATCTTGGTTCCAGGTCTGTGCTCCACTTTAATCTCAAACTCTTGCAGGTCGTCCCTTTTCATCGTCATTGCAAATGCGTTGGAGTGGGTTACCACTGTAAATCACTTTCCAAGCAAGTATACACTCATCTTTTTCAGCGCGTTTACGACCGCTAGAACCTCAAGTTCGTAAGAACTGTATTTTTGCATTAAAACGCCACCAAAGCCATACTTGCTTGCATCTGTATGCACTTAAGTTTCTGCCAACGGATCGAAAAGTTTGAGTACTGGTGCTGATACTAGCAGTTGCTTCAAAAAGTTGAAGGAAACTAAGCCTTTTTCATTCAATGTTAAATCCCTGTCGTATTTTCTATTATTTTTCCCTCGCAGCAAGTCGCTCAATGGTTTTGCTGCTAAAGCATAATCTTTGATAAGCCGCCGCATGTAAGACGTCAGATCCAAGTAACGCTGCAAAGCTTGCCTGCTTTGAGGAATCGGAAAGTTAACTACTATCGTTCCGTTCTCGATGGTGTAGCCTAGAAAATTGATTTTTCTCATCAAAAATTGTGCATTTGATGCGAAGTTTTGCCTTTGAAGCTACTTTCAAAACTTTTTCCAGTGCCAGCAGTCCCCGTTTTGTTCCTTACTTGGCACGATAATATGGTCCATATAAACTATGATTGTTTGACTTTGAATGAGATCTCTCAATGTAGCGGTAAGATCCCGACAAAATACAGCTGGTGAGTTGGAAATACCAAATGGTGCATGCGTGAATTCGTACTGCCCGGTCTGTGTTACGAATGCTGTAAACTTTCTTGATTGTTCGTGAATCGGTACATGATTGAATCCGTTCATCATGTCAAGAGTTCTAACTATTTTCGATCCTTTTCAATCATGGAGATGTATGCGCACTTCCATTTTGAGTGAAAGTGCCCGTATCTAAGTATGCAATTAAAAATGTTGAAAAAATAAAAATTACGACTTTATGGGGAAGTTTCTTGATGAGACTATTTTCAATCCGGTGCCCGCCCGGGCCCTTTTTATTTTGTAGGGGTTTTATCTCTTGATAAACTTCTGCATGTGTAATTGGCTTAAACCGCGTGTCAGCAATTGAGTGGTCTCCCCCGTACTTGGTAACATGCTGCAAGTGATCTACGCGAACAACCAAATTTTACTAATATGTCTGCAGATTTTTGCCAGTCTGCATAAAAAATATGAACAGCTATTGCCCAATATTGTCTATCAGATCAAGTTTATTAAATATACATATGTTTGTTTTTTGTTTTATTATAATTTCACATTTTAATTTATTTTTAATGTTAAGGATGGCAGACTCTCATTTTCCAAGGTGTTCTCCATGTTGTGAGTACGGTATGCGCCTAGGAAAAAGTGGAGCAACTCTTAATTCTGCCACACGGAAGGAGCAGTTGTGACGCTGCGCGCACAAAAACAAGACGTGAATAAATGACTAAAAATTAAACAAAAGAAGCATTTAATTTAAAATTCAAAATAAGAACGCGCGCGCGCCAACGATGGCCACACTTAGACCGGCAATTCCCACACAGGCGGCGGGCACACTAGATCTCTTCGAGCCCTATATAAGGCGGACCACGGGCCATAGAAGGGCACTTAGCAGCCAACCGTCTAAGGATATAGAGGCAACGCCCCAGTGGTGGTAAGCAGCGAAGTCATTTCTTTGGTGGACTAGATAATTCGATCCAAGTCCGCTTATACATTGTAGTTAGCTCCCGTAGTACTTTCTCCTCCCCTAGCCTTCTTAAGACCGACTCGGCTTGCCGTTCCGAAGGAAGCACTAGGAGACGTCTGATTTCAGGATCGCACCTCCTGAACTCTCTCTCTCTCTCTTGCGGCTGACCTCAGGGTCCCCAAGCTACTCTCTCTCTCTCTTGCGGCTGACCTCAGGGTCCCCAAGCAACTCTCTCTCTCTTGTGGCTGACCTCAGGGTTCCAACTCACTCTCTCTCTCTTGTGGCTGACTTCAGGGTCCCCAAGCAACACACTCTCTCTCTCTTGTGGCTGACCTCAGGGTTCCCAAGCAACACACTCTCTCTCTCTTGTGGCCGACTTCAGGGTCCCCAAGCAACACACTCTCTCTCTTGTGGCTGACCTTAGGGTCCCCAAGCAACACACTCTCCCTCTCTTGTGGCTGACTTTAGGGTCCCCAAGCACCCCATTCTTATTTCAGCAGCCGTAATCCCGTGTTGTTCCTCTCGAGCAGCTGGACGACTCCCGATACCAGGCATTCGAAGTGTACGAAGGAAGTGAAGGCAGCAGGGGCGGCACCCCGCCAGCTCGGAGAAACCGTTAGTTATTAGTCAAATGTCAAGATTCTTAATGAAATAAACCTAGTTATAATCAATTACTAAGTAATTCCCCACGACTTCTACTCTGGGCTGGGTCGGAACTCTCTTTTCGCAACCACGCCTGATACAAACAAATTCTTGTGACGAACCCTGGCCATCCCTGAGTTAACCGACAACAACAAACCGTTACATTGGCTCCCGAGCAGGTTAAAGTGGTTGCAGGAGATAAACCGACACCAGCTGAGTAATGTCGAGCTGGGTATATCTGGCACCAAACAGTGAACTATCGAAATACACGGACGAGTTCGGATTAGGAACAGCGGAAAGAAGTGAGGATTTAAGACGTTTGTTGGCAGCGTTCGCCAAAAAACACGGATCATACAGAAACGGTCAGACAAAAACTCGCAGAACTGTCAGAAAAATATAGGAGAGAAAAAGCCCGGCGAAAGAAATAATTCCGGCGATCGTGGTAACCATGGAAAAGGAGGGGATAATGGACATCAAAGGAGCAAATCTAGGGGACGAAACGGAAGGAAAGTTAGAAATAAAAATGGAAACAAAAGTCATAGATCGTGTACGCGGATGGGGCATCCGGTACCAAGGCACAACAAACCCGCTGGAGTTCCTAAGGAAAATGGAACAGTGGGCAGGGGGATACGGAATACGGAAGGACCAGCTGATACAGACGATGTCATTCATCCTGGAGAGGATCGCGAGTGATTGGTGGAACACCACGCCGAGCAGGATCGTAACATGGACTCAGTTCAGAACAGAACTGCTGGAATACTTTTTACCACCGAGGTATGAGGAACAGTTGGAGAATCAGATTGCACAGATGAAACAGAGAGAAACAGAGCCCGTAAGAGAATACGCAATGAGACTAAGAAAACTGATGCAATTCACGAAACTCTCAGAGGAGGCCAAACTGGACCGAGTATACAAAAAGAGCAGGAGCAAGATAAAGCTGTACGCTAGGAGGCAAGGATTCAACCGTTGACAGAGTTCCTCAAACTAGCGGAGGAAGTAGAAGGAATAGAGGTAGAGGATCGGACACAGGCAAGCCAACCTGTGCAGCAGCTAAGACCGGAGATATGCATGCGCTGCGGAGGAACCGGACATGCGGCACGCACGAGCAACAATCCACCGAGGCTGTTTTGCTGGGTCTGTGAACCGGTACGAGAACCACGGCGTGCTGCAGGGCAGGGCCGGCAAACGCAGTAGGCCTGAGCAGATGAAGCTGGCAGCTCAGGCGGCAACAAAGGAGCCAGCAGCAGGGGAACTGCTGGTGTGGAACCCAAGCAGAAATAACAATGGCCAACGGAACAACGCAGAAGGCGATAGGAGAATTCGCGGCAGAAATCCAATTTGGAGGAAAATTGTTCAGGATCACGTTCATAATAACTGTGATAACAGTGTGGAGGTACACAGCACGCTGAGGTGTGGAGACTTGAGCTAGAAATACGAGAGCCCGAAGACGAAAAGACCCACCAGAGACACATACGGAGCAAGAAAACACGACAGGGGAACCGTCCGAAAAGGAAGTAGAGGATTTTCTGGAAACGCAGAGGCAAGTATTTGAAGGAATTTAGAACCAGTAATATAACAACGCATAAGATTTACCTCAAGGATGATAAACCGATAAAACAGAGGTACTATCCGCGAAATCCAAAACAGCAGGGGATCATCAATGAACAGGTTAACGAGTTGTTGGCACAGGGACTCATAGAACCCTCACGTAGCCCGTACAGCGCGCCGGTAGTGCTAGTGAGGAAGAAGAACAACGAATGGAGAATGTGTGTGGACTATCGACTGCTGAACAGAAAATGAACTTCATCTTGGACGGAATTCACAGTCCCCGGACGTGGATTGTTCCAATGGAAGGTTATGCCATTTGGGCTAACCACAGCTCCAGCAACATTCCAAAGGGCACTGGACTCAATAACAGGTCCAGAAATGGAACCGTTTGCATTTACATAACTGGACGACATAGTGGTTATTGGCCTGAGCAAACGTGAACATCTGGAGAAGCTAACAGAGGTATTCAGGAGACTACAGAACGCGAACCTGCGAAATAATCCAGACAAATGTCACTTTTTCCAAAAGGAGCTAAAGTACCTAGGACACGTCATAAGCGATCGGGGCATTCGGACAGACCCAGACAAAGTAGGGGCAATTCGAGACTTACCAGCGCCGAGGTCCACAAAGGAAGTACACAGCTTTTTAGGAATGGCATATTGGTACCGACGGTTCATACCGAATTTCACCGAACAGGCGCAAGGCTTAATCAAGAAGGCTTGATCAAGAAAGGACAAAAATCTGAATGGACCGAAGAACAACAAGAATCGTTTGACCAACTAAAAACGAGCCTAACAAAGGCACCGGTACTGGCATGTCCCGATTTTACAAAGCAATTTAAACTGCAAACGGATGCCAGTGACTTAGGCGTAGGCGCGGTCTTAACACAGGACGGAGAGGACGGGACAGTGCAACCGAAAAAGAATGCCTAGCGATATATTGGGGCATCATAAAGTACAAGATGTACCTAGAAGGCTATCGGTTCATAGTGATAACATACCACTTTGAAGTGGCTAAACTCAATAGAAACTCCGTCGGGAAGAGTGGAGAGATGTGCGCTAGGCCTACAACCATTCCAATTTGAAGTCCAGTACGGAAAGGGAAAATGGAATGCGGTAGCAGACGCCTTATCCAGAACGCCACAGGACGAGTTGAAAACAATACAGTATACGGAGACCTGGATTGAGGAAAACTACAATTAAATGGAAAGAGAACCACAAAACGCGAAACTCAAGATAGAAGCAGGCAGGCTATATAAGCTGGGTAACGGTCGGAGAGACCCACAACCATGGAAACTGTGCGTAACTGGGGCTGAAATTCACCAAGTATTGACGGAAAACCACAGTACAGCAGAAGCAGGACACCTGGGTATGTTCAAAACACTGAGAAGGGTGAAGAATCGATATTTCTGGCCACGAATGAACAAGGACGTAAGGGAATACGTACAGAAATGCGAGTGTTCTCAAAAATACAAGGTATCACAACAGAAAAAAGCAGGGAAGATGCTGACAAAAGTGGCAGAAGCACCGTGGGAAACCATATTTGTGGATTTTGTGGGACCTCTACCCAGATCAAAGCTCGGAAACACCACACTATTAGTAATCATGGACAAATTCTCGAAGTGGGTGGAACTTGCAGCAATCCGACAGGCTACAGCGTACGCATTCCTACGAGTCTTTAGAGAAAGGGTAATTGCGAGAGTTGGATCGCCAAAAACCCTAATCTCAGATAATGGGGTCCAATTCACAGGAGGAAAAATAAGAAAGGCCATGCAAAAATGGGGGATACGTCAACAGGTAACGGCACCGTACACACCCAAAGAGAACCCCACCGAGCGAACGAATCGAACGGTCAAAACGATGATCCCGCAGCTAGCAGGAGAGGATCAGACCACGTGGGACGAACATTTACCAGAGTTAATGCTAGCATACAATAGCAGTGTATCGGAATCTACAAGATATAGCCCCGCTCAGCTGGTATTCGGGAAAGAGTGAAGACTACCAAACACGATGTTCGACAGGGTAACAAAGGGATCGGGGTTACAGGAAGAAAGTATAGAACAAAGATGGAACAGATTGAAAGGCGTGCGAAAGGATGCGACACAACATACAGAAGAAGCCGCGGAACAACAAAAACATGACTACAACCTGCGGAAAGGGATAGGAAACCAGAGATTGGAGACTTGGTATGGTGCAAGACGCACTATCTGTCAAAAGCGGCACAAAAATTTAACGCCAAACTAGCACCAAAGTACGACGGCCCCTGGAAGGTAACCAATTTCGTATCACCAGTGATCATGGCAGTGAAAGACCCGAACACACGGAAAACAAAGAGAGTATACATTGGAAATACTATACCGTACGTAGGAACAAATACAATACAGAACGAACACCGAAAGCTAGCAACACTTAATGAGCACGATCTATCATTAAATACTACACATAGCCAAACACTACACAAATGCCACTACTCCACACCACAAACCTCACATAACATTTGTCATCACACTACACCACGCCCCAATCGTAAACCAACACTACACCATAACCATAATACAACACTACACTGCTTTATACACCGTACACCAACACTAAACGTTAAGACTAACACAAACATTCGTTGTCTCATTACAGAAAACATAAACAAATTCACGAGGGAGCACGGAAATTCCGCGAGAAGCATACGAAGATAAGAGCAAGTTAGTAGAGCCGATATCGATGGTGGGAACTGCGCGAAAGCGGACGGCACCGGCGAAGATGAATAGCAACAGGAAGACCCCGGCACCAACCAGTAACATCCAGTCCGGGCAGGGCAACAGCCAACCCAAAAGTGCGGTAGCCAGAACAGTCCAGGAGAACCGAGCAGCCGAGACACCGGACAGAGACATAATAGAGCTCCACGAGGAGGAGTACAACGACCAGGGATGGACACTACCGGAAGGAGCGATAATATCAAGAACGGCAGGAGACAGCATCAAGGAAAAGCTAGCAGGAATAAAAATCGGAAAGCAGCAGCGATGGATGGAGAAATAACCTGGCGAGTGGTATCGAATAGGGGAAATTATTTTACGATTCAATACCACTAAAATACATAATGGGGGGGGATGTTTGACGCTGCGCGCACAAAAACAAGACATGAATAAATAAAAAGACTAATAATTAAACGAAAGAAGCATTTAATTTAAAATTTAAACTAAGAACTAGACCGAGAGAGATGGCCACACTTAGACCGGCAAATCCCACACAGGCGGCGGGCACACTAGATCTCGTCGAGCCCTATATAAGGCGGACCACGGGCCATAGAAGGGCACTTAGCAGCCAACCCCAGTGGTGGTAAGCAGCGAAGTCATTTCTTTGGTGGACTAGATCATTCGATCCAAGTCCGCTTATACATTGTAGTTAGCTCCCGTAGTACTTTCTCCTCCCCCTAGCCTTCTTAAGACCGGCTCGGCTTACCGATCCGAAGGAAGCACTAGGAGACTTCTGATTTCAGGATCGCACCTCCTTACTGCGCGGTTTACCGGCCGAACTCTCTCTCTCTCTTGCGGCTGACCTCAGGGTCCCCAAGCTACTCTTTCTCTCTCTTGCGGCTGACCTCAGGGTCCCCAAGCAACTCTCTCTCTCTTGTGGCTGACCTCAGGGTTCCAAGCAACACGCTCTCTCTCTCTCTTGTGGCTGACTTCAGGGTCCCCAAGCAACACACTCTCTCTCTCTTGTGGCTGACCTCAGGGTCCCCAAGCAACACACTCTCTCTCTCTTGTGGCCGACTTCAGGGTCCCCAAGCAACACAATCTCTCTCTGTTGTGGCCGACTTCAGGGTCCCCAAGCAACACACTCTCTCTTGTGGCTGACCTCAGGGTCCCCAAGCAACACACTCTCCCTCTCTTGTGGCTGACTTCAGGGTCCCCAAGCACCCCATTCTTATTTCAGCAGCCGTAATCCCGTGTTGTTCCTCTCGAGCAGCTGGACTACTCCCGATACCAGGCATTCGAAGTGTATGAAGGAAGCGAAGGCAGCAAGGATCAAATGTCAAGATTCTTAATGAAATAAACCTAGTTATAATCAATTACTAAGTAATTCCGCACGACTTCTTCTCTGGGCTGGGTCGGAACTCTATTTCAGCAACCACGCCTGACACAAACAAATTCTTGTGACGAACCCTGGCCATCCGTGAGCCACCCGACAACGACAAACCGTTACACAGTAATTAATTAATTATTACAAGTAAAAACAGCAGTTTTTGATTTGGTGCCTTCCTTTTTTATTATTAATTTTTTAAATTTTCGTAGTGAATGTTTCAATTTTCACAGTCAAGAAGAATAACTCAGAGTTGTAGCGAAAAAACATTGCGTAACTATCGCATAAAAAAGTCCGTCTAATTCGGATGGGGAACTAACTGAGAATTTTTGGAACGGCAAAACCTTATGGACAATCCCTTCAACGGACGGTGGATGGATTTCTGTGGGGAGACGGCATTACTAATGGTTTTAGCTAAGTTTTAGTCTAAGAACGATTTGCCCCGGTCGATGATGAGAACGCGAGCTCCAATTTTGGGAAGCTGCCGCAGCCGCACAATAAATTTGATTGTAAAGGGAATCAATTACGAGCTCAATGTCTTTCCCTGACGAAATTTCAATTTCGGAAAGACAGCCAACTCAATGAATTCTTCAGCCAGGAAACCCTGAATAGATCGCAAAATCAATTGCTGATGGCTTTTTTCTACTATCGAAGGGGTAATGAGTGGCGCTGGCACATTTAGTTGATTATTTAAGTGAATCAATCGCAAGAGGTTCCTGTCTCTTGCACATGATCTCACGCCTCCCCACCATCCAATCCCCGCATATAATAATTTTGGATCTATACGATAGTTTTTCCATGTGGTCGAATAACCTTTTAAAATGAAAATCAGACCAGTTATATTAAGGTGGAAGGTAAACTGGAGCTATAACTATTTCTTCCCTATTGCCGACTGTAATGGCTAGTGGGCAGCTTTGTAAGTAGTCTTCTTATATTGGCTGCAAGGCTATATGTTTAAGATTGACCTTTATGTACACACCCGTGTTACCACTTCTTTTGGTGGGGTGTGTAGCGCTGTATATGTGTGCTGCATTAATGGTGGTGTTAAGTGGGTCAAAGTTAGAGGCAAGACGGATTTCAGTAATAATCATTACGTCTAATTTATTTTGCTGAATAAAAAGTTCTACTTCAGGGAATTGTTGCCAAGGCTACAGGCGTTCCAATACGCAATTTTTAATGATTTGCAAAGGGAGACGACTGCATTGGCAATTGGCTGAGTGGGATCTTCTGAGTAAATTCTGTGATTTTGTCTCAAATTTCTGGTATTAAGCATGGCATTCCTCAATAACATTTATTTGCCCCTTGGATGAGGCAATAAGGAGGTGTACTAATTTAAACAGGGTATCAACTTTTTTTCCCATTTCACTCACGGCGACCACCTGCATCATTTCTTTACCAGTGAACTAAGGCGAAACAGTTCCAGTTTGGTTTCCCAGCAACATATGTAGTTTCCGTTGCGGTTGCTGCCTGCGTTGTTGATGGCCGCTCGTTGCGGGACCTTTCGCTGTTAGTCCTGCTGGGAGAAAGAGTATTAGTGTTGCAGTTGGAGTCGATAATGGGATAGACTCTATCGATAGGGTAGGACGATAGGGCGATCATTTCGGTGGCGCCCCCGTTTGGGAACCTAGCGGACGATCTGGCCTTTTCAAATAATCCCAGTTCGCTCAGGGATTACTTTACTTTGGCCTTGAATATGTCCAATGACCCAGTTTCGAGAGAGGCAAGGGAGTATGGCGATATAGGAATGATAGGCAGATGTTGGGATAGTCAAAGCCATATTGTCCAGTGAGCTAGATGGAGCGGGAGTTATTTAATTAGTGTGGGGTTTTACTTATTTAAAGATAATGTATATTTAATGATATTATATTTTAAGTTAATTTAAGAACAAGGTGTGTATTTTAAATAATGAAATTAGTGTGATCGTCGTCTCGTCGTTGCGTCGTTTAACACGTTTTGATTAGGCACGTCTTTACTTAATCGCCTCTCGTCCTTTGGGCTGTCGGTGCTCTCCTCGTCGTTCGTCTTCTCGTCGTAGTGATCGTCGTCTTCTTTTCCATTGCCTCGTCTTACTCTGGAATGCGTCTTTTTACCGTTTGACCGTCTTTATTTGGTGTTGCTCCTTTCGTTGTCTAGGGCGTCTTTTGGAATAGTGATGCGTAATAAAGGGAGACTCGTACGAAATCACTCCCACATTCGGCCATTCTGACTAAACATTCGCCTCGAATGTTTCGTCGCTGCCTTCGTGTGTTGGCCAAGGCTTTAGAAATTCTGCACAAGTTGAGAAAATCTTTGGTCCATCTGAGTTGCCAATTTTTTGGACATCGTAGGCATTATTGTGCTTTACTTTTGTTATTTCGTAAGGACCTAAATACTTCGGCTTTAGTTTAAGACCGCCTCCAAATTGTGTTCTTTTTATAGCTACTAAGTCGCCAATGTTGTAGATCTTTGCAGGCTTACGTCGCAGGTTGTACGTCTTTTTATTTTCAGCTTGAAGTTTCAAATGTTTTTGCTTTAACTCGAAGGTGCGCGTGTCCTTAAACAGCGCTATGGATTCGTTGTTGATTAGCTCGCGAAGCTGCTGGTCATCTTTGTTTCTCATTTTGACTCCGACGGGAAGCTCAAAAGGAGTGGCGTCAATACTTCTCGAATAAGTGGAGTTGATGGCTTGTTGAACTCGATCGACGTGTCTGTACCATTTTGTGGGATCATGGAATAATGGTGGCATTTAGTCTTTCTACTTGTCCGTTTACACGTGGTAGACCTGTCGTTGATTTTACTACCTTCATGTTTTCTTCTTCGCAATACTTAATATAGTCTTGGGAGGTAAAAGCTGAACCTCGGTCAGATATAATACAAGCTGGGTTGCCAAAAACATTACTTTGTGCTCTTAATTTGGTTATGACTTCGATGGCAGTCGTTGACTTTGTAGGATAAAGCCAGCAAAACTTTGTAAAAGAGTCGATAACAGCGAGTATGTGCTTGTAGTTCTTGTTTGTCGACTCTAGTGGACCTAAGAAGTCAATGTGATAAGTGTGCAACGGAACATCTTCTTTCTGCAATGGATGCAACCAACCCTCCTGTTTGCCTCGCTTGCGGTTGTTAAAAATGCACGGAATGCAGCAGTTGATATAATTCTGAATTTTTTCTTCTATGTTTTCAATAAAATACTCGTTGCAAATTAGCTCCTTTGTCTTCTTAAGAGCAAAATGTCCACGGTCATGTGCTCTGGCAATGATCTGTTTCTGCATGTTTTTAGGAACTACAAGCAATTCCAAGTCTTTTACGAGTTTGTACAAGATACCAGACTTCAGGAAATACTCTTCATAAGGTAAGTTTGAATCTTTTATAATTTTATAGATTGACTTTAGGTGTTCATCATTTTTCTGAGCTTGCTTAAAACCAAGGGCTATAGAGTCGTCGATGATTGTCATGATTGGATATCTGGAAAGAGCATCAACGTGTTTCATACGCGAGCCTGAACGGTGCTCTACTTTGTACTCGTATTCTTGCAGCAACAGTACCCAACGTGCAACTCTAGTACACAGGTTTTGCTTGTCTAGCGTCTTTGTAAATGCGTTGCAATCAGTTATTATCTTAAATGGAATTCCAAGAAGATAAACTCTGAACTTGGTTATGGCTTCGATAATCGCCAACACCTCTAACTCGTAACTTGAATATTTTCGCTGAGCATCTGTAGTTTTCCTACTCATATAGTACACTGCGTGGAATTGGCCGTTATCTGGAGATTTTTGCATAAGTATGGCGCCAAAACCATCTATAGAAGCATCAGTATGTACCTCGGTGTCATACTTCGAGTTGTAAATAGCCAAAACAGGGGTAGAAGTCAAGTATTTCTTTAGGGAATCGATCGCATACTCTTCATTAGGACCAATTACAAAATTAACTTTATTTTTCGTTAAATCAGTCAATGGTTTTGAAACAAGTGCATAATTATGAATAAATTTTCTAAAATATCCGGTTAGACTGAAAAAACTTTCTAACTGCTTGAGGTTCTGCGGAATCTTAAATTTCAAAACAACATCAATCTTCTGATGAGTGGGAGAAATAGTTTTATTTTCAATGATGTGACCTAAAAACTGAATACGGGTCTGCAGGAAATGACATTTCTTTAGGTTGAGTTCTAGGCCATATTCGCTGCATGTTCCAATAACTTCTTTGATATTTAAAACTGCTTCTTTTTCGTCTGTTGCTGGTACAATAATGTCGTCTACGTAAGGTAGAACGATTCCTCTGTGGGTAAGTGTTCGGAAAATTGCATTTATGTGCCTCTGAAACACTCCAGGTGAGTTTGACAAACCAAAGGGCACCTTTAGGAACTGGTACTGCCCGCTTTGTGTCACGAATGAGGTATATTTTTTTGCTGGACTCGGCTACAGGCACATGGAAAAAACCATTCTTCAAATCAATCGTGCTGAACATCGTAGCTTCTTGCAAGCGATCAAGCTGGTCGTCAATCAGGGGTAATGGATAATGATCTTTTACGATTACCTTGTTTATACGCCTGAAATCCACGCAAAGTCGTTGAGAACCGTCGTTTTTCTTTGCAAGTACTACCGGACTTGTAAATTCAGAGTCGGACTCTTCGATTATACCGTTTGAGAGCCACTGCTCGATTTGTTCGTCGGTTATATTTGTTTCAGCGAATGCAAATCTGCGCGGACGCGAAAAAATTAGAGTTTCATCGTTTAAAATTATTTTCATTTCAATGTTTGTTGACTTGGTTTTTTGAGGGCTATACTTCGAAATTAGTTTTCGCACTTCATGCCTAGCACACTCACTGGCTGATTTGTTTATATCGAGCTCTTCATTGTCAAACACTGCTTCAATTATCTTTATATTTGCATTTAGTTCTTCTTCGTCAACACTGTTAAACTTTCGCACACGCAAACCACTTGGACTGAATGAGATTTCTGCTTGCAAGCACAGATCTTCGCCTATAATGAGTCGAGTGTCCATAAAATCGACCGGGACTATGAAAAAGTTTAAATCATAGGCATTGCTGTCAATTTGTACTACTTGCTTACATTGTCCGATCGGCTTGATCTTATTGGCATTGCGATTTTTTCCAAATCCGATTAGATATACACTGCACTCTTTTAACTTTGGCAAAGCTAACTGCTTGTATAAGTCTTCACGCAAAATGTTAAATTTGCTGCCTGTATCAAACAGCGGAATACAATTCACATTTTTAATTGAGACTGCTTTGCTCGTCATATCGCTGTGCTCTTTCAAAAGAGTGTTTAGCCTGCTTTCTTCAACTGCTTTTTCTGCTTGTGGACAGATTTTAGAAATGTGTCCAAATTTATTACATTTAAAACACTTTCTGCCTTTCTCTTTATTGCTGCATCCACTAGAAAGATGTCTTTTCTCACCACAATTGTAGCAAACGATTTCTTTTCTGACACTCTTTGAACTACTTTGCACTGCTTGAGCTTTCTTCTTTCTTTCTTCTTTCTTTCTTTCTACCACTTATGGTTTGGTAGTCCTTCAACTTGTATTTAAATTCAGATATATTTTTAGCACCATAAAGAATTGACTTGTTTGTAGAAAGTTCATCAATGCCGTCTATTACATATTGAATTAGAGCTTCTTCTTCCACATTTCCTCGCGATGCTATATCTTTCATGCGGTAATAATATTCGTGTACATTTTCGTTCGCGCGTCGTTTGCAATTCCAAAGTTGCATATGTATTTGCTTGCTGCTGACTCTCGACTTGAACTCACTTAACAAAGACTCTTTTAATGCACTCCACGAATTTAATCCTTTTTCGCTTGACACAAATAACTTTGCGACACCTTTGAGTGATTTTTTGGCAAAAATGAGTTTCTGTAAAGCGTTCCAACCCATCAATAAAGCTTGGTCTTCAAAATCGCTAATCCACACCTCAATTGGAATTTCATCACTTCCATCAAATTGTTTAATTGACTCCTCTATATCGCGAAAACTGAGAGCAAATCGTGGCATCTCTTCAAATTCTTTGCTTCGTTGCGAAATAGACTTTTGCGATCTTTCTTTCGCTGGATTTGAATGCGCGGTTGTTGAAATTAAGCTCTCATCACTCTGAATGCCTTCTTCGTCGTCCTTCTCTTGATCAGATTCCTCACTCTCTGAATCTTCCACTTCGTTACCGGCGAGTAGTTGGCCGAACTGCAAATTGCGAAAAATGTGCAGCTGCGTATTTGCAACATCATAGCTTATGCCCAAAACTGTACATATTGATATGAGGTCTCTGTCACTCAGTTTTGTATGTATGTATACACATTTTGCCTTATAAATCGCGTCATTTTCATTGTACCGAAAACCTTGAAATTCGCGTAGACGTTTGCGATTGCTTCTGTCTCCTTCTTTTTCAAACACAAACTAATGCAATGCGCCAATACTTTCTTTAGTTGCATTTTTCAAGTTAGTAGAAATTAAATCGTTAAGGCACGCCATACCCAAGAAGAGAAAAAAAATATTATTTTTACAGAGTCGTATTTAGTTCACTTTCCCACGTCGCACTTTTACTGTTTTTCAGGTTATTCCCGGCGAGCCCCCAAATGTGGGGTTTTATTTTATTTAAAGATAATGTATATTTAATGATATTATATTTTAAGTTAATTTAAGAACAAGGTGTGTATTTTAAATAATGAAATTAGTGTGATCGTCGTCTCGTCGTTGCGTCGTTTAACACGTTTTGATTAGGCACGTCTTTACTATTCGGCCGTCCTTGGGCTGTCGGTGCTCCCTCGTCATTCGTCTTCTCGTCGTAGTGATCGTCATCTTCTTTTCCATCGCCTCGTCTTACTCTGGAATGCGTCTTTTTACCGTTTGACCGTCTTTACTTGGTGTTGCTCCTTTCGTTGTCTAGGGCGTCTTTTGGAATAGTGATGCGTAATAAAGGGAGACTCGTACGAAACCACTCCCACATTAGTGTTTGTGCCGAAAACAAAAAAAAAAAAGGTGAGTTTTAGAGGAATTATCGTGTTACGTTTAATAGTTTATTTTATTCATAAATAATTATCCGTAGGGCAACCTGGGTTCCAACACAAAGGGCCCCAGGAGATTTAATTACAAGATTTGGACCAGCATAACTCGCATTCCTCGGACGCCGCCATCGCCATCTAGCATTCCCCGGCGAGTCCGTTCCGGGCTATTAAGTCCCACTGGCTTTTGGGTTCCAGGCCATTATTGCCGCTGGCCTCCATCGGAGGCCGGGTTATGATTCATTACTTGTACACATTTGTTGTTTCATTGTTAAACTTTCCGTAATTATTTGTAAATTTATCCGTACTTAGACCCGAAAACCTTAGTTGTCCTCGCTGTTGCCTGTAAAAAAAGGCCGCGATTATTAGTTTTCAACGTGATAGATTACAGCGCACATTACGTACCGTTTGGCCTGTCCCTTCTTTTCCCCAGGAGCTCCTCAGGATTAGGTGTTCCGACACATGAATATAGTGTGCCCCTTTGTGCGCCTCGTCACTGCGAATTCCACCACTACCTGATTGCTGGAAGGGAAGCGAATTCTCTGCTTTGATAGCGTAAATTCGAAGACGGCGGCCAAGATTGGTCTAGAAGGCTGAGGAAAGATAAATTATTTGAGAGGAGAGCCATTATAATGTTAAGCATCAGCACTTACGGTGATTATTAAATGTGTGTAGAAACCGAAAGTGAGTGAGTGCGAGTGAGTTGTCGCTGTAGGGGAGATGGAATTGTCATAGTCGCGAGGAGTGACTCTGACCAACTGAGTATGGGTGATGTCTCTGCAGAATCCTCCGTGGCATCCTTGGTTGGGTGGGAGTGCTTGACTAGGTCAACAATAGCCACCAAACATTCCGTAGTTATTTGCGTTGTTTACGTTTTGTTTGTTATATTTGTTAGTGATGACCGATAGTTTTGTGATGTGAGACACCACACCACCGTAGTCATCGATGTTACGTTGCGAACTGTGGCATTAGGGGAATCCGCCCTGAGAGATGACTGAGCTAGCGGCACTGCCAAATAAAAAATGCAATTTGTAAAATTAGTGTGGGCTGTGTGACAGTTCTCCATATCACCGAGTGGTTTAGCTTGTACTCGGGTCGAAACTCTCTCTGATGATTTTCTGGAGGATTTTTTGTTGACTTTGTTGTTTTTGCTGGTTGGCTTTGCTAGGTGTGCGCCGATAGGAGCGCCCTTGTTCCACTTAGCGGGTTCGGCGTATTACGGATAGTCTGCCGCTGCCTGAGTTTAGCAACGCATCCCTTATAGCTGGCAACATGGCCGAGCCCACAGATTGCACATTTGGGATTTGAGACTCTGACCTTCGAGCAATCCGTCGTCGCGTGGCTTCCTGCTGTTGTTAATGTAACAGACAGAGAGACCCAATTCAGTAAACTGCCGGCGAGTCTGATCGCTGGGCATGGAATGATGTATATGCCTGATCACAACTCTATAGCCACGCTCCGACGGTCGCTGAAACGTGTGACACTGACATTTCTCAGCCTCCAGTTTAGCCAAAACCTGTTGATAGGAGATAAAGTCCTTGCATGTAATCTTCAGCTTCCATGAGTTTGGCCGCCGAGATGGACCTGGTTCGCTTTTTTTTTGTTATCGAGAGAGTAAGTTTCTTTCGTTTGCTGCACAAGGGTCAAGGTTTGGACGCCGGCGCTACTGATTTACATCTAGGTGTAGGTAAAATATTATTATTTGGTTCATAATTGTCATAGTCAATAGGATCCACAACAGGTTGATCACCGGATTTGAAGTTATTGCAGGTGTTAGTGAAGGTGGCGTAGCGCGGTGCGTCTAACTCCTCTCCTTCCTTATCGTGAGATGGCAAATGAATGTCTGCAACCACAGTAACTTTTTTGGTGATGGCTCCTGGTAGAGTAGGGCTCAATGATACACCAGATATATCGCTAGGTATATCACGGCTCTGGTGGTCAGTATCAGCGTTAGAGATCATTTTATTTAATTTGGCAGAACTCGTGCACTAAAGTTAGGTTAGGCTGCAGTGGTTTGTTTGGGTTTAGAACAGTTCAGTTTGCATGTATTAGTATGTGGTGAGTTTAATTTTGGCGCAAGAAGCCCAAAAAAGCCGCGAAAAGCTTTGTGTATAGGTGCGTTACAAGAGTTTTTCACAGCATAGGTGCATGTGTCAGTCTAGACAATGTACAAACACACAACAAACACTAGCACTAAATACATCCACGTCAAACACATAAAACATTTTAACACGTTAAAATTGTCCAGTAGTTACATGGTACGTACGAAAAACTTTTATTAATTTTGACTTTGACTTTGGTGCCGGCGATGTGGACACCATTTGGCAATGGCTATTTTATTTATTTCAGCCTTTAGTGTTTTAAGCTATATATAAATACTATCCAGTGGCCAGGGGCAGAGGCCATTCAATCAACAGTTTTGTGTTTTTCACGTGAATTTTTTTTGTCTTTATAGGGTAAATACCCGGATGCCGGCTGTCGGCTGGGGGTCGACGGGCGTCCTCGGGCCCGGGCCACACCCACGGTCCCTTTTCCAACGGCTCCTCCGGTGATGGGGTCATCTTTGGCGTGGAGGGCCCCGTGCTCAGTGTCGGCGGTGGCTACGCGTGCGGCCGTCCTCTCGTTAGGGGATCCCGAGGGTTCATCTTGGGCTCCTCCCTCGCTGCCTATGTCGTCGGTCCCTCTGGCCACGTCCACACTACCGACTGCTGCCGCAGTCATGGATGCCCGTGAGCTGTGGCTGACGTGGGCTGTCGGTACATCGATTCGTACCGTCGTCGGTTCCTCCGTCGTGTGTGGCTGCACGTCCGGTGATTTGGGATGAGGTTGCGGCTCAGTCCAGTCGTACCATGGGGTAGGTGGCCGGGCCGCCTTTTCTGTACCGTCTTCCCCTTCCTTCGTAAAACACACAAGCTGTTCATGTTGTCAGATCATCATAACAATTTGGATGCTGCGGTTCACTGCTTCTCAGTTTTTAACTAGTGTCCTTGCCTCTGAAACCATAACTTTCGACCACCTTTGTAATTACCCCTGTATGGTGTATGTCGGGTATCCTCGTGTAGCCTTGCGGGTATCCTTAAGGGTATTTTTGGTGTATCCTTAATATTTTTGCGGGTATCCTTAAGGGTATTTTTGGTGTATCCTTAGGGTACCCTGGGGTATCCTTGGGGTATCCTTGGGGTATCCTTGGTGTATCCTTGAGTGTATCCTTGAGGGTGTCCTTGGTATATTCTTGGGGTATTCCCAGGGTACCCTTGGGGTATCCCTGGGTTAACCTTGGTGTATCCTTGAAGGATTCTTGTGTATCCTTGAGGGATCCTTGGTGAACCCTTACGTGTATCCTTGAGGGTATCTTTGGTGTAACCTTGGGGTAACTCTGGGGTATCCTTGGGGTATCCCTGGTCTATCCCTGGGGTATCTTTGGGGATAATTGGTGTATCCGTGCGTGTAACCTCGAGGGTATCCTTGCCATATCCAAGTCGAACTTTATTTTTTGGATCTCCATAAAGTTAAGCCAGTCTATTCACCGGGTCCGGACGGAGTTCCAGGCTGCGTGCTTAAATACTGTGCTGAAACTCTGTGTAGACCTCTGTACAAACTGTTTACCTTGTCTTTAAAAACATCTTATTTCCCACTTATTTGGAAGGATTCATTTGATATTCCCCTTCATAAGAAAGGAAATAAGCTTTAACCTCTTAGAGCTAACGTATTTTGTAATAAATGGCTTTAGAAAGAACATGCAGACTGTCGTAGTTTACTCTGATTTTAGTAAAGCGTTTGATTCAGTAAATCACTCGCTTCTTGAATTAAAGCTAGACTTATTAGGGTTTCCATGTGATCTTCTAACATGGATCTCAAGTTATCTAAGTGGTAGGACTCAACGAGTCCTCTTTAAAAACTCGATCTCTAATGTGATCCGAGTTACTTCAGGCGTCCCACAAGGGAGGCACCTTGGCCCACTTCTTTTTACTTCATTTATAAACGATCTCTCTCTAGTCTTGACAAAGTCGCGTGTCCTTATGTACGCAGATGACGTTAAGTCATGCCTGCAATATAACGAAATTTCTAGCAGTTCAGACTTACAATCTGACCTAAATGCTTTTCAAGCATGGTGTTGTGAAAATCTTTTGGATTTAAATAGCGCTAAGTGCAAAGTAATGGCATTTTGACGGTGCGAATTCGCGAGAGCGAACGAGAGCTTTATTGTCTCCCGCTCTCGCCTTAAAACTAGAGAGACTTAACAATTTTAAATAAACGCACCAAGTGCGCAAACACTGCTTCCACTCGCCCGATCCTCCACTGCTGGGGTGGAAGGTTGTCCTCTGAGACGACAACCATGTTTCCCGCGACTAAGTTTGGGTCCTCCTTGTGCCACTTGGACCTCTGCTGTAGGCTGAAGATGTACTCCCGGGGCCATCGCTGCCAAAACCTGTACTTGAGGCACAAGACACCTCGCTATCGACGTAAGCAGGTCAGGTTGATCTAGTCCGGGAGTGCTTCCGACGGTGGGGCCAACAGGGGGCCGCCGATGAGCAGATGTCCGGGTGTCGGGGCTTGGCCGTAGTTTGGGTTGTTACTGAGGGTTCCCAGAGGTCTTGAGTTAAGCACGGCCTCCACTCGCCACCCAAAGTCCGGCAAAGTGCGGTGCTCTGGGCGGTATGAACGCAAACTCGCATCCTTTTTTTGATGCGTATGTTTTTATACCGCCCCCTCCTCCACCAGACGGGCTCGGAACTCTCTCATGTGCCGGTCGGCTCCGACGAAGTTGGTGGCATTGTCGCACCACACTTTCTCCGGTATCCCGCGACGACTCACGAACCTTTGAAAAGCCAACAGAAAAGCATCAGTGGTTAGTTCAGACACAAGCTCCAAGTGGACCGCTTTGGACGCAACACAGACAAACAAGACCACGTACGACTTGTACGGTGGCTTACCACGGATACGATACGTTGTGCTAAAGGGGCCACAAAAATCAGAGCCACAGATGTTAAAGGGGCGTAGAGCTCGAAGTCTATCTCCTAGCAAGTTCCCCATGATTTGCGTCAAGAGTTGCGGCTTACAGCGAAAGTAGCGAATGCTCGATCGAACTGTTCGTCGGCAGACTTCTTGCGCATTGACTAGCCATACTTTCTCGCGCAGACGACTTACAAGAGCGAAAGGGCCTACAAACAACCACAAGGGACTGAAGCGTGTGATATGGTGAGCATAGTTGAGGAGTCTGGTTAATTAGTTAAACTATTCTGGGAGTTGGAACAAGTTCCAAATATTTCGGGTGACAAATATACCCCAGAAGAAATGCTTTGTGAGAAAATCTTTCGAGAAACAATTGTTCGTTTACCCTCAGGTCGATTGCAAGTATCCTTACCGTTTAAATCTAGCCCAACGTGTCTCGGATCATCGTATGAGATGGCGATAAGGCGTTTTTGTCGTTAGAGAGACGATTAACTAAAAATCTGAACACACAGTTAATGTTTAATCTATTTATGGAAGAGTATTTGGCTCTCGGACATATGACTGCAATCGAAGGTTCCGAAGGATTCGCATTGTTTTATACCCTACCAATGTATAGAACGTCCACAAAGCGCATCCACTATGCTTAGAGTGGTATTTGATGCATCTTGCAAAACTACTTCGCAAGTATCGCTTAATGACCTTCTTATGGTAGGACCAACAATACAGCCATGCTTATATTCCACTCTCCTTAGGTTTCGTTTTCGCAAATACGCAGCTGTTGCAGACATAACTAAAATGTACCGTCTAGTGGGGGTTGACGATTTTTCAATTAATTGTATGGAGAAGAGATGCTACCAGCCCCTTAAAAACTTATCGCCTAAATACTGTTACTTATGGAACAGCAAGAACTCCATTTCTAGCAGTAAGATGCTTAAAGTATCTTAGCGAGACCCATTTGCAATCTCATCCCCGAGGTGCAAGATGTCTTGGCACGGACTTCTACGTCGTGACCTGTTCACCGGATCGGACACAGAACAGGGAATGGCTGTTCTTCATCGCGAGCTAATTGAGATCCTGGAACCAGCGGACTTTGTTTTGACAAAATGGGCTTCCAATTGCAAAACAGGTACAAGCGACAAATCGATTTCGGAAATTTTACACGGAGATCTTCAAGATCTCAAGACTCTTGGATTGACATGGAATCCACAGACTAACGTTTTCAAGTACGGCGTTAGGAAAGTATCCAGAGATCCGGTGGTTACCCAATCTTGTCCTTTATCGCCACACTTTTTGTGGCTTTTGAGTTTGAACTGGGATAACCCTGTGCCCCAAGACTTTGAAAAGAAGTGGAACCTGGTAAAAAATGACTACGCATTCTTGGAAAAATTGGTTATTCCAAGATTTGTTGGAACGCGCAAACAAGCATTGTGTCAAATTCATGGGTTTGCTGATGCTGCTATATGGGCCTATGGGTGTTGCCTTTACGTTTGAGTAGTTGAGCCAATTGGGGTGTCGGTGCAGTTGCTAAGAGCAAAATCTAGGGTTGCCCCTCTAAAATCAAAGACGGTGCCCAGACTAGAGCTATGTGCAGCGAATTTGTTGGCAAAGCTTTGGGAAGAAGTTCTCAACATTATTACCTTTCCAGTCGATAGTATTGTCCTTTGGTCCGATTCTGAAGTAGTTCTTCACTGGATACAAACTCATCCATCTCAGCTTGCTACAGTTGTCTCTAATCGAATTGCTGATATACAAGACATTGTGTCACCAGCTGTTTGGCGGCATGTGCCAACCAAGGAAAACCCTGCGGATTTAGTCTCGCGAGGATGCTCTGGGGATGAGCTAAATACCTCATTTTGGTACAATGGTCCTAGCTTTTTACAAAAGGAAACCGAGTGCTGACCAATAAATTCTCATTTTCAGCTATCAGAAACAGACGTAGCACTAGAAACTAAAAAGGTACGCGTTGCTCTCATTGCGGCCGTTGTTGAACTAAACCCGATTTTAAATATTGTAGAAAGGTCATCGTCATATCTGAAAGTTGTTCGCATTGTGGCTTATATATATCGATTTATCAACCGAAGAAAAAAGATATCTTGGAATTCCATTTGTTCGTCAGCGGAAGAGCTTAAAGTTATTCAAAAGACGGCATTTTCTGAAGAAATTGTAAAACTAGAAAAATCCGCTAATATCCTTGCTGGAATTCAAAAATTAAATCCTTTTCTATCTGTTGAACGGTGTGGAACGTCGTCATACTCTTTGTTGCCAGTAGGTGGTCGACTGCTACATGCTCACAAAGCTAAATTCCCCTTGTTAATGCCTAAAAATTGCAATTTGTGACCCTATACTTGAGACACTTATGATACATAGAACCAACTCACGCCGGTCCCCGGTCGTTGGTTGGGCTTCTCAGACAAGTGATTTGGCTTATTAACGCACGTCGCGAGTGCAGTACCATTGTACGGCAGTGCGTTCATTGTTTTCACTACAAACCAAAACTTCTATCACAGATAATGGGTAATTTACCAGTCCTGTTGTCAAACTTTATTGCGACAACACCCCGAATTTTGTGGGAGCTCCCCGAATCCTGAAGGAGCTTTTGGAACCTGTCGACACCAACGACCAGAGCAACATGTCGTATGCTGCGGTCCACCGATTCACCATCGAATTCATCCCTCCCACATATAGGCGGCCTTTGGGAGGCGGCCGTAAAATCGGCGAAGCATCTTCTTCTCAAGGCTATGGGCAGCGCTATTCTGCAGGAGGACGAGCTCCATACCGTCATAGTGGAAGTGGAAGCCGTCCTATATTTGAGGTCGCTCATCGTAGACAGTGGCAGTCCCAAAGAGGGACAAGTTGTCACGCCAGCTCATCTGCTAGTAGGCACAACGCTAGCAACGCTGCCTCACGTACTTGCAGAGATGGCAGCTAGTCTCAGCAATCAAACAGCGGTTTTGGAGCGACTGGTCAAGGGACTATCTTCTGATCCTACAGCAGCGAGGGAAATGGACCAAAGGCGTGGACAATCTTCAGATGGTGGCAATCCACGAAGACAACGTTCTCCCCCAGCTATGGATAATAGGCGTAGTCGTAGAGGTCGTTCCAGGACATGATGGGCAGGTTCGCGTGGCTGTAGTCAGAACCAAATCGGGTCTATATAAACGCTCCATTCACCGCCTTGCACCTATTCCCATTAGTTGAAGCATTTGTATGTTAATGCTGTCAACGGGGCCGGTGTTCAGTCAATTCGGTGGCGATTGACTTTTGTAAGACAATGTAACAATTAGTACCTAAAATCTCATGAAGTCGAATTTGCCCTCTTGTTTTCAAAAGAGCTTTCGCCCCCTCGCACTCGCAAGAACCACTATTGTAACTTTAAAACTCATTTAATGGCTCTAGAAGAGCTTGAATAAATTGGAGTTGTTCACTCTCAATTTGGAAACGAAGGTGTCCACAAGGGGAATGACAAATGACTCTTTCCAAATAAGTGTGAAATGATATGTTTTTAAAGACAAGGTAAACAATTTGTACAGAGGTCTACACAGAGTTTCAGCACAGTATTTAAGCACGCAGCCTGGAACTCCGTCCGGACCCGGTGAATAGACTGGCTTAACTTTATGGAGATTTAAAAGATTAGCAATTTCCTGATCAGAGTTTGCCGTAGAGTTTTCAAATGATAGCAATGAAGGGTAACAGGCTGATTTACGCTTAATTTTAACAAAATTATAAAACTGTTTTGGATCTTGTGAAAATTGGACCCTACAACGAGTCAAATAGCTTTTATAACACCGGGCGTTAAGCACGATAAAATTTGACCGAGCCCTTAGGTACCGAGAGAAGGCAGATTGTGAACCGCACATTTTAAATTTATTGAAAAGTCGGGAATTAATATTTTTTAGGTGTGACAACTCTTTATAAAACCACGGAGGTTTATTTGAAATTGACGGATAGTATAACGGAACTCACAGATAAAAGAAGGAATTCAATTCATTATAAAAGATATTAACGGCTTTAACCACGTTAGTGCATGAATAGCCGGATATAAAAGTATTTTAAAGATGAAAGATTTCCTTACGAAAGCAGCGGATTCGGTTAACCGACTTTTCGGATTTTTTATTCAGCTCTGTTCTTACGTCTACAGTCAGCTCTAGAGTTTGATGATAAGGATCTTCTGGTTGTGTAAGTGGTCCCGTTCTTGATAGGCAAACGCCTTCTGAATTTGAAACAGAACACAAGTCCAGTAAACGCCTTAAGGAGTTCTTAACATGGTTCACTTGGGATAGCGCAATGTCAAGCAAGCCGTCAATAAAGTCATGCTGCGCTAAAGCAACATGATAGAGTTTTCGTCAAGGCACCATGTCGCACTAGGTATATTAAAATCACCCAATACTACTAACTGATCTTGATTAGACAGTTTTTTCGAAATTGACTGAATACTGGAAAGCTGATTTGCGTAAATAGGGAATTTAGATGATGGTGGGATATATGAACAAGTAATGTATACAAAACTACCGGGAAACGATAATTTTATACCTAGGAATTCGATGTCATGAAATTCGTCGAAAGTTAGTAATTCAGAGGAAAAGGTGGAGTCGACAGCAATCAGGACTCAACCTCCCCGTCTGGTCTGACGATCAAGCCTATAAATAGTGCACTTACCAGGGAGAATTTCGGAGCTAAGAATATCCGTCCTTAACCAGGTCTGTGTACATACCATAATATTATATGGGAAAGAAAAACTATCCGAATACAATTTAGTCAGCTTACTAAGTAAGCCTCTTGTATTCTGATAGCAAAGAAGAAAAGAGGAGGCTAGTTTTTTGGGACAGAAGAGGATGTGGAGGGGGCTGGGGATGGTTCTTTAATGGTATTTTCCATTTCCCCTGAACTATTCTTTTTTCTCTTAGCTTCGTACTCTTTTACAAATATGCCCTCGGGCCAGAAACTGGTGGAACACACAGATGCAAAAAGAGCACAAGGAATACCAATCTTAAATGATGATACTTTCCTAGCATAAGAAAATTTAAATTGTTCGACCTTCAAATCATCAACTTGGATTTTGTTACGGATATAAGCCGTAATATCCAGTGATGAGAGGTCTGGGGCGAGCCGTGAAACAAATACATGTTTTAGCTGGGGCACCCGAACACAACTAACCGTTTTTGGTACAACACATGCAACCCTTTTTGGTACTACAGAATTTGTATCTGTACTACCAGTATCGGCCGGTAATCCGGACGTTAAGTCTACATGAGGTGTTGGGACCACTACTTTATTTTGATCGGACAGAGCGGAAGTACATAGCGGAGCCACATCGATTCCGGCAACTTCGGATACCGAATCACTTTTTGCCCCCGATCCTAGTACCATTTGAGTGGCGCCTAAGATTGGCAGCTGAGCTGGAATCGAATGGCGGGCAGTAGGTTGCACGACACCTGCCATAGAATGCCCACCGACCGCGACTTTTTTGCGCTTTGGGGAATCGGGCTCAGCTAGCATGCGACTCGTGAGCTGCGATTCAAGCGCCACGAGCAGGTCCGTATTTTTACGGCAGTTCCGGATTAATTCCGTCACACTGCTTTTCGTGAGCCGCCTAATAGTTATTGCCTGGTTCTCATATACAATGCATTCATCGCAGTAGTAGCGTAGGCCACTCGAAAGGACCGCGTTTAGTTGTAAAATCCAGGGGCCTAACCGAGTTTTACTGTAGCCAAACCCTGCCTCGACTAGATTTATTGTAGTCACAGATAAATCCCATAACTGACATACATATGTTCCTACGATAACTGTTTACTAAGTCCAGGGTCTGCCCGAGCTCAGTAACCAGTCTTAGGTCCAGTCACGTACCTTTTGATTCGGTTTCTTCTACTAATTATAAAGACCACGCCTAAAACTCACTCGATTAACCTACATCGTCCACTGTAAATTTATAAATAATTTGTGGAGACCCTAGCCAACCTCTTAGTATATCCTGGCTGGGAAAACATCCTTATACGATCTTGCACAAATTGATAAAAGAAACAAAAATAGATAGCTCTGTTAAGAAAGGCAAACAGTGGGGAGCGGGAAAAGTAAAAGCACATTAGTTCACACAGATCGGCTAATGTGAATGTAAAACAGGTGCACTTCGGGTTGTACTCTCCAAAGATGGCAAAGGTAGCTAATGAGATCGTCGACGACTGTAAGACGTGTGCAAGGGCCAAGTGCGAAAGGCATAGAAACATTAGGACAGCGACTCGATCCACTCTCATATATATAACATAATAACATGTTATTAACGTATATAAAGTATTTATTTACTTGCGTCAATAAATTGTCTAATGTAAATCCGAGTTCCCATCACAATAGAAGTCTTTGGGTTGCCTTCCGAGAGTTTTCTTCGAGTTCCATTTTATGAAATCCTGACATCAAATCGAAACATGAAAAGTATTTAGCTCTGCCTAGTTGATCGAGAATATCGTCTATTCTTGGTAATGGAAATTTATCGGATAAGTTTTTCTTATTGATTTGGCGGAAGTCAATTACTAAACGCCATCTTTTAGCGGTTGAATTGGGTAGTGATTTTTTGGGTACAATTAAGTATGGACTGTTATATTATTTTTGCCTGTAAAGAATTATACAGTTTTTAATATAAACTGGATTATTATCTTTCATTCTTATTTATTGTTTGTAAAAATTATTTGTTGATATGGATTCGGTTTCTATTCCGAATATGTCCATATATTTTGTGCATAATTCATGAAGTATTGTTTTAAATTGAGAAGGAAAATTTTTATTCACTTTATTTAAAGTGTATGTATGTATTGTATTCATATGTATTTGTTTTTACTATGTTTTACTATGCATGTTCATGCATTCTAATACAGGTGTGCGTGTGTACGTTTATTTCAATTCGATGCGGCAAGAATATTTTGTCTTTTGGTACTTTTTATAATGTGTACCCTAACAATAAAACAGCTGTTAGGCTTTTGTTATGTTTACATTTTTTAGGACACTTGATTTGAATGTTATGTTAAATGATCTTTCGTAAGAGAACTTTGGTTTCATATTCTCTTTCCCGAAAAAGCCTATTTCTAAAAATACCACATTGTTTGGCAAATCTACTGTGGTAGTAAAGTATTTAAAAACTGTATTTAACTTTAATTTTTTTTTTATTATAAAACATTTATAATATACAAGCCAAAACAATTTTAATGAACTTTCGGGTGGGAAATCAGTTTTAAGGTTCTGTCGTGAAAAACCCAACTTGAGATCAATCGACCTAACCTTCGGCCAGGTAATAATAGGCTCAAGCTTAGCAAGGTGGCAAAAAAGAAAGAAGTTTTTTTTAAATCATACATAAGACTTTTTAAGGAGATGTCCTTTCGAGCCTTTGTAAAGGTTTTTTTTTTAATGCTAATGAAGGTACCTGTTCTAGACTATCCGCACACAAACTTCGTCAGCGATCGCATAGCCGCCACTTCGAGGTCCTCCTCGGGATTGGCTATCGAGTTCATGATGGCTAGGGTACGGGAGTCAGCTTCAGAATATAGGTGCGCACGTCGGAAAGTCTCTACTGCGAAGGTTTGCTTAATGGCCTCGTGTAAGGCGGTGTCGGCCTCGTAGCATCTGCACTCATGGATGTTAACCTCTGCGTTAGTTCTTTTGCTCGGAGGGATTTGCAACGTCCATCCCAGTCGAGTTTTGGAAGCAATTCGTTGGCGCCACGCTTCCTTCCGGATTCTAAAAGGAGTGACTAAATTCCAGTTATCCTCTCCAAGGATTATAGTTTAAGATACGGGAACTTCATGGCGAGCTCCTCCATGTTGGCGGACTTCATTTGTAAGTTTAGGCTTCTGACGCTGCGAACACCTCTTAGTTTAAATTTCGCTCCGTTCTGCGTGTTGATGATACGTAAAGTCGCTGTCTTAAAAGTTTCGACACGGGTTGTATTGTCGTGGTACGCCTGTCACCCCCAGCTGCTGTAAGATAGTTTCTTCGATCAGCTTTGCTAATGATCCTTCGTCTAGAAAGGCAAAGGCAAAGGTGTTAATTTGTTAAGTCTTATAATCAATTTTGATTTTTACGATCGGGAATTAGTTTGATTCGCATGTCTATGGGCGAAAATGTGACCGCTCTTCAGTTCGGTTGCTGTTGGATGGCGCGAATGTTCGGCGCGGTAGAGAAGTCGTGCGTGCAGTAGGGGATGATGACGTTCGCGACAATTGTTTATGATGCATGTCTTCGTTGAAAGGCACTGGATTCGGTGCTTGTTTAGGCAATTGGGGCCTCTAACAGGAAGTGCTTCCTAACTCGCCGAATGGTAATTAATGCGTTCGCTGCGCCCGAATTAAAGTGGGGATGATACTTGACCAGCTGCTTCGCCAATTGTGTTCCGCCAGGATTTTAAATAATTGGCTCAAGATATTATTATTTTAATAATATATCAGACACTAAAAATTGGGCTGATGCTGAAGTCACTTGTCGTCAAAGGTGTATCAGGATGTTTATAGCCGTTACTCGTAGAGTAAAAGGGTATATTGTATTCGTGCAAAAGTATGTAACAGGTAGAAGGAAGCGTTTTCTTGTTCAGGATCACTAGCCGAGTCGATCTAGCCATGTCCGTCTGTCCGTCTGTCTGTCCGTATGAACGCTGAGATCTCGGAAACTATAAAAGCTAGAAGATTGGCATTTTGCATGTAGATTTTAGGAGTTCTTATGCAGCGAAAGTTTGTTTCAAAATGGTGCCACCCCCTCTCTGACGCCCACAAGCCACAAGCTGTGACCACAATTTTGATACTATTATGAAAATTTTAATTGATATGTATTTGTTTCGTCAATACCTATCGATTGGCCTAATAAAAGTTTGCTACGCCCACTCTAACGCCCAAAAACCCATTTAACGCTTAAGCCTGGCTAGCGCCTACATTTCCGCCTTTCATGGCCCGTGGTACCAATGTCTTGGGGTAGATGGCGCAATACAATAGCGCCATCCAACGGATTACTTTGGAACAGCTGGCCAAGGTGCTCAACAGAGTCAACGTTAATTCTCGATAAGGATTTCTATTAAAGGAAATTGCGATTGTTTTCATTTGTCAATACCGAACTATATCCCAAGAACTATGCAAGTCAAATCAAGTTAGCCAAATTGGAGGTCTGAGTCAAACAATGGCGTATGTGTGTATGTATGTAAGCATATACATATGTATGTATTTACGTTGTACACAGTTGCAATTGCCCGGCAAAGATAACTCATTTCAAAGAAAGCTATTCGCTATACCCGTTACTCGTGTTGTGCAAACATTTAGACTTTAATATACATAATACTATTTAAGAATGTATGTGTTTAACCAATATAAGTATGTATGTTTAATATTTCTAGTCAATATATTGCATTAAAAAACATAAGCATAAGCGCAGCTGCTGGTGCAGGACAAAAGCTGCCTGCGCTAAAGCAGCGCTGGTGCTGATGCTCGTGCTGTAAAGCTGCCAGCTCTAAGAGATCGCAAAATTCAAATTTATAATTTGAACTTTTTGTCCTTTTTAGCTGAGTAACGGGTATCTAATAGTCGAGGCACTCGACTATAGCGTTCTCTCTTGTTTTATTATTAATTATTTATGATTCATTGCATATTTAGTTTATTTAAGCAGCTTGCTTTCAACCCCCGTTTTCGCAGAGAGGCGCTCTCCTGAGAGAGTAACATGCTCTTCCAAGAGAGCATAACTCAAGGAATAGTATGACCAGAGCATACTTATATTAATTGGACTGCTACAACTCCACCGTCCTAACTTTGAGATAGCCCTCTATCTCTGCCTTGATATTATACGAGTATACTATACAATATTTACAGTACTTTACTTACAATTTCTTCTATTTTGCTTACAGTCTATTAGTTAAAACATACACTAATGTATGTGTATCTTTATCCAGTGTATAATATTTACACTCTTAACGCCTTGATATGGATTATGAGATAACTGAAACCCTCTAGCAAATAATTGTCATTTTTTAATATTTTTTCGATTACATAAAGAAATTTATTCTTCGGAATGAATTTTTTTCGAGACATCCGCCGTATATATTCTGTGGCACTTTTCTTTTTTGCATTCTAGTATTCTTCATTTTTCATTTGAGCCTTTCTCTGTGTTTCTTCTGCTTCTTTTCTAATATTATCTTAAGATTTTCTAAAATTTTTTTACCTCTTCTTCCTCTTCTAATTTTCCTTAAACTCATCATATACTTCTCCTCTTTGTGTTATTCTAAATAATGTTTCACTCGGACACGGCTTAATGCTACTATGAATCGTATTATTCAATGAATAATCTACTTTTTCAATAACCCTATCCCAATGTAATCCCCTTTCTAAATTGTCAATTTTACAATCATAGGTCTTAAAATTCGATTAATTCGTTCAACTTGGCCATTAGCCTGTGGCGAGCCCGTCGCGATTTTTATGTGTTTTACGTTACTATTTTCCATAAACTCTGCAAAATCAAAAAAAGTAAAACAACTCTCCCGATCAGATATTACACATTTCGGTTTGCTAAATGCTCGAAAGTAATCAGTCAATGCACTTATCACCTCCTTTGTATTCATCGTCTTTGTTGTGTACAACCTAACAAACTTTGTGAACGCATGTACAACCGCGAATATATGTTTTTTCGATTTGCTATCATCCACCGGCCCATAATGGTCTATATGATTAATAATCGAAAGGCTTATTACCTTTTGGTATACTATGTAAGTGTCCATCTCCTTTACCTATTTTCGGAGAATAAGCGATGCATTTTAAACAATTTTGAATATGCTCCAAGACTTTATCCTTCATATGTGGAAACCAGTAGCTTCTGCCAATTACATCTAACATTTTGTCCCTTCCGATATGACCTATTTCGTCGTGGTACTTGTATTAAACATGTTCCTCCATTCGATTCGGTAATAATAATAATCGGTTGTGATTGCTTTTTCTATAAATCGCCCCATTTCTCATTTCATATACAGGGTTGCCCATATTCGACGGACCCATGTTTTTTTTAAAAAAATCAAAGAAAAAAATAAAAATTTGGCGGTTGGCAATCTTAATCATTTAATTTGTTCCAAGTAGATTTGTTTACATCAATTTTTGAATATGATATCTTTCAAATGGCCGCCTCTGTCGTTGATGGCGTATTGTGCCCTTTTGCAGCATTTTCCAGCATGGCCATTTTCATTTTGGAAGAAAAACGGCCCAATGACCGTTTTCGAACTAACGCCGCACCAAACTGTGACTTTTTCGTCGTGAAGAGGCACTTCTTGAATCTTCTCAGGATTTTCAGTGGCGTAAATACGGCAATTTTGCTTATTTACGGTCCCATTCAATGTGAAATGGGCTTCATCAGACATGATAATTTTGTTCCAAAATTGATCGTCATCTTTGGCCATTTCGATGACTCTTTGGGCCCATTCCAATCGACGAGGCTTGTCCGTAAGCAACAATCTTTGCGTCAATTGAATTTTGTACGGGAACAAATGCAAATCAACGCGAATAATCCGTTGTAAAGTGGACCGAGCCATGCCCAACTGCTGAGAACGGCGTTTTTGGGATGTTCTTGGGGACCTCTCAACACTGGCTCGTACGGCAGCGATATTCTCGTCCGATCGCCTTGGTCGACTTTTATTTGGCCTCTTCGGATTAGAAAGAGCCTCACCAGTCGTAAATTTTTCGTATAAACGCTTAATGGTGTTCTTAGAAGGCGCACTTTTAAAATTTTTTAATTTTTTAAAAGCACGTTGAGTTTTCACAATTGACTTGTTCTGTTGAATGTAAATTTCAACTATTTCAGAGCGCTCGCGTGGCGTGTATTGTTCCATGGTAAAAATCTGCTTGGACTGACGCTTCAAACGCGGTATGTCATTAAGCGATCTGGCATCTCTGTCAAAAGTTATGGCGCCGTCAGATGGGTCCGTCGAATATGGGCAACCCTGTAACTTATGCTCACTCTTTTCTAATATTTTTGTAATCTCTTGAACCTTAACATCTTTTGACTGACAAATTACTAAATTTGTTTTTGGAATGTATTTGGTTTTACTATCATTAATTTATTGCACATACTTAATGCATTTGACTGCCTGATCATAATCGAACTCCTGCAGCTCTAGAGCCCATCTTGCTATTATTGGATTCAACTCAATCTTATTGTGTGTTAATGTTAAGGAATTGCAGTCTGTTACAATTCTGAATCGTTTGCCAAGTAAATATATTCTAAATCTTCTTAACGCGTAAATTATGGCTAAATTATGGCTCTAACTCAAAACTGTGGTATTTTGCTTCTGTTGCTGTCGACCTCTTTGAAAAATAGAAAATAGGATGCAACTTGTTATCATCTTTTTCGTCGCATGCAGACGTGTATTTATTGTGCTCCGGGAAAAAGTATTCAATAAAATCACAAAAGTGCAGTGACCGTTTTATTAAATCTACTATAACGCGAAAAGACGCTTTCTGCGATGAAATCGCGAATGTTTATATTGATTGGTCATTTAATTAATATAAAACTTAACACTTAAAACTCTAATTAACTTTATCACGAATACAATGAGTCAGAACGACGTTCGAACACAACGTCAACGTGAACAAGACGAGAGACGGCTCTCAGTACAAAGAAATAACGCGTACTTCTCTTTTAAAGCAACCGCAAATAATCAAGCGCGGGCAATTACCCCCAACTTGACCGAGTTCTTAAACGTAGCGAGCGAGAGAGCGCGTTCTTGCACCCCCTCGCTACCATCGACGTCTCTGCAGCCAAAGAGCGCTGAAAGTGCTCCAATGCCGGTATGCAATAACCTAAGCTCATCAGCAGTAACTAGCACCGCAATTTCTTTAACAACGTCAACTGTAACTATAACAACAACTGCAACCGTATCGACTGCGCATTTAATGACATCATCAGCTAGCAACGCAAATATTAATACGTCTGCCGCTGCGCTGCCCGAAAAACAAAACAAATCCAATGAATGTGCTAAGCCGGCCGTGCAGACTGGTATGGATCGCTACATCCAAATCAAAAGGAAGCTGAGCCCTCTAAATTCTCAACGCAAAATAACCCGTAACAATGCTAGCCTAGCTGGAATAGAAACGCCCATGAACTTAAACCGATTTAAAATCTTGGAAGACGCCTATGACGTTGAGGAATCCACTGAAGTCGAGAAAAGGAAGCCAAAAGCTCCGCCTATTTATATTCGAGAAAAAAGTTCCAATGTTCTTGTCAACAAAATTATCGAGCTTATTGGAAAGGAAAACTTCCACATAATACCTCTAGTAAAGGGCAACATCCAAGAAACAAAGATTCAAATGAAGTCTGAAGATAATTACAGAGTATTATCGAAATATCTTTCCGAGAATAAAAAGAACTTTTATACGTATCAGCTAAAAAGTAGCAAGGGCCTGCAAGTCGTACATAAGGGCATAGAGTCCGACGTAACGCCTGCTGAGATAACAAAGGCGCTTCAAGCGAAGGGATTTTACGCTAAGACAGTCTTCAACATCCTTAACAGGGATAGAAAGCCGCAGCCACTTTTTAAGGTTGAGCTCGAAACAGAAAATAAGCCCCTAAAGAAATACGAAGTGCACCCCATTTACAATCTCCAGTTCCTGCTGCACCGCAGAATTACAGTTGAGGAACCGCACAAACGCAATGGCCCTGTACAATGTGCGAACTGCCAAGAATATGGCCATACAAGGTCATACTGTAAACTGCGCCCGGTGTGTGTAGTTTGTGGAGATCTTTATGACTCCGCACACTGCCCAGCGAGCAAAAATGACTGCAACTCGAAAAAGTGCGGCAACTGCGGTGACAATCACACTGCTAACTACAGAGGCTTCCCTGTTTATAAGGAGCTGAAAAGTCGTATCCACCAGAGAGGAACTGCCGCCCGCACCCAAAATAACCAGATGACAGCTTCCAGATCAAACCCTGAAGTCAGACCCTCACTAGGATCCTTAAACTCTGATAAAAATGTGACTTACGCAAGCGCTTTAAAATCAGGACTGGCTAACCCTGTCTCAAAAAGCTCATTTCTGCATCCAGCATACCAAGAACCGAACACGGCTCAGCAGTAACAATTCCCGGAGCAGTCAAAAAGCAACTTTGAAGATATGATATACAGCCTGCAACAAAGCCTTACGGAGTTTATGTCGTTTATGCGCACAACTATGCAAGATTTAATGCGAAACCAAAATCTATTGATTCAAATGCTGGTTTCACAACAATCCAAATAATGACTTTCCTAAGGTTATCTACGTGGAACACTAAGGGCGTCTCACAGCATAAACTTGAGTTAGCTCAATTCCTACTCGACAACCATTTCGACGTAATGCTGCTTTCACACCTTACAAACAAATACAATTTTCAACTACGAGGTTATTCATTCTACGGAACAAATCATCCAGATGGTAAAGCACATGGTGGGACTGGAATTCTAATCAGAAGCCGTATTAAGCACCACTATCACAACAAATTTGCTAAAAATTACCTACAGGCCACATCTATAAATATACAAATAAATACTGGAAACGAACTTACACTAGCCGCCGTATACTGCCCTCCTCGCTTCACTATAACCGAAGATGAGTTTATGCAGTTTTTCAACTCACTAGGAGACCACTTCATAGCCGCAGGGGACTACAACGCCAAGCACACACACTGGGGGTCACGTCTCGTGACTCCAAAAGGAAAACAGCTCTATAATGCAGTTATAAAAGCCAAGAACAAGCTGGACTATGTTTCTCCTGGCAGACCAACATACTGGCCGGCACACCCAAGGAAACTACCCGATTTAATAGACTTTGCAATTACCAAAAACATTCCTAAAAATCTGATAAGCGCCGAATGCCTTTCGGATCTTTGATCTGATCACTCGCCTGTCCTGTTTATTCTACTCTGACATCGAGGCGCATTGGAGCAATCGTTTAAATTGACATCACATATCACCAATTGGGTTAAGTACAAGAAATACATTAGCTCACACATTGAGCTAAGTCATCATCTCAACGATGAAGCCAACGTAGACAGATTTGTTAATACACTGGAGTCTGTACTCGTCTCTGCAGCTCGAATTTTAACACCCCAAACTACAAGTACGCAAAGCAAACCAAAAGAAGACAAATCTACAAATAGAAGAGCTCGTCCTCGAAAAGCGACGCTTACGTCGAGAGTGGCAACTCCATACATCGCCATCTAGGCAAAGCTTAAAATATGCCTCACGTCAACTCACAAAAGCTTTACAGCAAGAAGAAGCAAATGTCCACCGACGCTACATAGAGCAATTGTCAACATCTAGTACAAAAAACTCACTATGAAGAGCTCATCCTACTCTAAGCTCACCGAAAGTAACCGTGATGCCTATTAGAAATCCCACAGGCGGCTGGGCGCGCAGCGATGCAGACAGAGCCAGCACGTTTGCCAACCACCTTAAAAATGTCTTCCAACCAAATCCTGCCACTAGTGCGTTCACCTTGCCGATTTTACCATATGAGCCTCAGCTTCAACATGAACCAATTGAGTTTCGCCCAAACGAAATCGTTAACATCATCAAAAATCAGCTGAATCCGAAAAAATCCCCAGGCTGCGACCTCATAACTCCCAAACTGATCATTGAGCTCCCATATTGCGCCATTTGCACTATCACCCAGCTTTTTAATGCCATCGCAAAACTTGGCCACTTTCCAGTGAGATTGAAAAAGTGGATTATAATAATGATAGCAAATCCGGGAAAAGACCACACAATTCCCACGACGTATAGACCTATAAGCCTACTCTCATGCTTATCTAAACTCTTTGAAAACTGCGTATTGACTCGGATAAACACATACCTAAGAAAACAAAAATGCAAGCACGTTACGTTCACCCTGAACAGGCAAAACTGCCCACCGCTCATGTTAAACCATACTCTACTCCCGCAAGCAAACGAAGTGACATACACCTCGACAGAAGACTCACATGGCGCCTGCACATTGAAGCCAAAAGAACACACCTAAAGCTAAAAGCCAGTAGCCTTCATTGGCTTATCAACGCTCGGTCTCCCCTTAGCCTTGAATATAAAGTTCTGCTGTATAACTCGGTACTAAAACCTATATGGATGTACGGCTCTCAGCTATGGGGGAATGCCAGCAACAGCAATATTGACATAGTCCAGCGAGCTCAGTCGAAGATCTTGAGAATAATCACCGGGGCACCGTGGTACGTTCGCAACGAAAACATACATCGCGACTTAAACATTCTATCAGTCAAAGAAGTGATCGCAGAACAGAAGAAAAAGTACTTTACCATGCTATCGTTGCACCCTAACTACCTGGCGAGAGGTCTTACAAGGTTGATCAACTAATCACGCCTTCGTCGCAATGACTTACCCAACCAGCGACCGACTTGAAGGTCGCGCAACCAGAATGCAGTCTTATTATACTATTAGTTAAATTTTAATGTTAAGATTCGTAAACTTATTGTTAGTCTCAAAATTAAGAGAAGATTCAATAAATAAAAGCAAAGTTAAGAAAAAAAAAAATTCCTTTTCAAAGTTATCATAACAAACATCAATATTTAAATTTCGATCTTCTAATACTGCTAAAGATTTACGGCTTAAACATTCTTTTTCCGAAAGAGTTTCTCCCATAGTTCTCTAAGTTCTCGTTTTCTAAAATGCTTCATTTTAACTTTATTTTCTTAATATTTCACTTATAAATCTTTCTTTTTCTTATTTTTCATTTTTTCACCCTTCTTTTTTTGCTAAACTTTCAGTTCCTCAACTTTCACATCCTAAACTTTTACTTCCTAACCTTTTACTTATTAAACTTTTACTTCCTACATATTTACACTCGGACTAAAATTCAATCGGTTTAACAGTATTATCCTCCAGTAAACTACTATATTGGCGTTCTTATCGACTTGGGATTCAATATTCTCATCAGTAATCACATTTAAAGTTTCTAAATTGCATGCTTCCATTAGTCTCTGCCCAGCACAATATTACAGCTCATAGATTCATTTGCCACCACAATTAAATTAAAAACAAGAGAGAACGCTATAGTCGAGTACCTCGACTATTAGATACCCGTTACTCAGCTAAACAACTTAATATAAATATGCCTTATTTGCCGGGCAATTGCAACTATGTACAACGTAAATACATACATATTTATATGCTTACATACATACACACATACGCCATTGTTTGACTCAGACCTCCAATTTGGCTAACTTGATTTGATTTGCATAGTTCTTGGGATATAGTTCGGTATTGACAAATGAAAACAATCGCAATTTCCTTTAATAGAAATCCTTATCGAGAATTAACGTTGACTCTGTTGAGCACCTTGGCCAGCTGTTCCAAAGTCGTCCGTTAGATGGCGCTATTGGTACCACGGGCCATGAAAGGCGGAAATGTAGGCGCTAGCCAGGCTTAAGCGTTTAATATGTTTTTGGGCGTTAGAGTGGGCATGGCAAACTTTTATTAGGCCAATCGATAGGTATTGACGAAACAAATAAATATCAATTAAAATTTTCATAATAGCATCAAAACTGTGGCCACAGCTTGTGGCTTGTGGGCGTCAGAAGGGGCGTGGCACCATTTTGAACAAATTTGCGCTGCGTAGGAACTCCTAAAATCTACATGTAAAATGCCAATCCTCTAGCTTTTATAGTTTCCGAGATCTCAGCGTTCATACGGACAGACAGACGGACATGGCTAGATCGACTCGGCTAGTGATCCTGAACAAGAATATATAATTTTATAGGGTCGGAAACACTTCCTTCTACCTGTTACATACTTTTGCAATATACCCTTTTTTATAATATACCCTTTTACTCCACGAGTAACGGGTATAAAAATCTTTATTCCTTCTTTTATAAGGAAACATAAAACTTTTCATAAAGCTCTTGTTTAAACCATAATAAGCATCTTCTTGAAGGTCTAAAATAATATTTTTGGGCACATAAGCATATTTTATGAGCGATACTGGGCTTCTTGAATGTAATAAACACTCTGTAATAATTGGTTGTCCCCTTCTTGTTTTGGGGACATCCACTGATGAAATCATCCATTGCCCCACATCTATAGCATGACCCTGGGGTCCTCTTCGGTTTGATGCACCCTCTTGCCCAGTACCCTCTTCCATTGTAGTCATAGCAACGCGTTTCAGTGCTTGCCGGATCATTCTTCACGGTTTGCATCTTCTTTCCTTCAGATGCCCTTGCCGGCAGCATTGTGCCAGCAAACGCCCTCAGCATCCTTCCAGGGTTGTCGAAACACTGCAGCTTGGCCTGCGTATGTAAACTCGCTGCTGGGATGCCGACAGTCCATCCAACAGCTCGTCATGTTGACATCTCGGGTCCACCAGCTCACTCATCGTTTTTACCAAACGGGTTGCATCTGCGTGCAATCACTGCAACGCACTGCCATTTTTCCAATTTTCCAATCAGCAAAACTCTGCTCTGAGTGTCTGACAGCTTATATTATATAACTTGGCTATATTGTCCCATTGGGAGACCCATTAGCGAACGTAAATATTATCCGAAAAGTCCATTAGGACTTCCTTGGCTAACCCAAATCCAACTGAAGAAAAATCGTCTCGCCTGCCTCTGCCAACACTCGTGCCGTTTTCGCCGTTAGCGCCGTTTTTCAGATTCTCGAAATTTGCAGAAGTATTGTTGGCGTTTCACTCTGCATCATTCACCGAACCGCTGCCACTTTCGCCGTCTCCCTCTAACATGTTGCCGCCGTCATTCTCAGAACTGTAGCTTATGGTGCCGCCGTGTCGCGTCCCGCCAACTCTCGAACCGACGCTGTCGATTTGCTGCAGAAGGTTTTCTTTAACTTACTTGGCATTTTCGATTCCCTGAGGCAGTTCCTCATGGTTAATTTATTGGTGCACTGCCTCAGCCTTGAGGTGGAACTGCACTTCATCAATATCCAAATCAATTTGGGTTCTGTTTAGCAAAATTTGTTCACTTGATCCCAGTTCTAAAATTGAGCAGGATGTTTTTATTATTAATTATTTATTGCGACTTTAGTTTATTTAATTTAAGCTTAATTTACATTCGTATAGTCTGATTGTCTAATCTTCTTTCGTTGCGCTTTCATTTCAAAGTGATCTCACTGCTCGCAGACAGCTTGTTTTCAACCCCCATTTTCGCAGAGAGGCGCTCTCTTGAGAGAGTAACATGCTCTCCCAAAAGGGAGTAACTCCAGGAATAGTGTGACCAGAGCATACTTATATAATTTGACTGCTACACAGGGGAGGTTATTTGGCGACCATCCAAAATCAAGAGGAGTATGACGTCATCAAACCGAAACTTATGAAAGGTTATTGGTACTGGGTGGGTATTAACGATCGCCAAGAAGAGGGCCAGTATGTATCTGTGGCTTCCGGAAATCCTGCACCAGTTTTTATGTGAACCTGCACTACGAACTACGGCGTTTCCATGATAAACGATGAAACGAATGATTCAGCGTGACAGGATCAAAAGTATTTAATTTGCCAATTGGATAATTCAGTTTAGTAAAAAAATGGATAAATTAGACGACCACCCTTATGTGCTTTTTCTCCAAAATATTCCTTAAAAACGGTTAAGCACGGTGTTTCATCAATTATGTTTTGGGCAAGCTCTTCATACTACGGAGTTGTGCCAGTATATTGGATCAAAACTATCATGGCCCGCTATTTATATGTCAAAATTTTAAACACCGAGGACACGCAACTTTTTTGGACGTTCCAACAAGACAATGATCCCAAACATACGAGTAAACTCGCTAAAGAGTGGTTCAAGGCCAATCATGTTAGTGTCATTGAGTGGCCTGTACAGTCACCCGATCTTGATCCAATTGAAAATTTATGGAGTGATGTAAAGAGAGCAGTCTCGAAATAAGACCAAAAAATAACATTCAACTTTGGAGCTGTACAAAGGTCTTGGAGCTCTATTCCAGTGAAGAGATGCCAAAATTTATTTGATTCCATGTATAAGCGCTGTGCGTCCGTTATTGCAAACAATGGATATGCAACTAAATATTAAAATAATCCTTAAGTATAGGTCTATTATATACATTTGATCATTTAATCTTAAAATTTTTTTTTTTAACGTAATAAATTTTTTAAGTTTCACTACTATTATTTTGTACGAACAAATTTTGGTAAAATTACACATTTTTTTTTTACAAAAAAATCTTATGAATTATCCTAAGTTGTTAGGAATTTTTAATACCTACTGAGTTTTTGCAAAAACGTTTCAAAAGTTATTTTTTTCGGTTTTTATATAACTTCTGCGGACACTACCATTATGTTGAGCACAGCTGTATGTATATGTCGTAATCAAACTCAAAGGGACCGCCCCCATTATCGGTTTGACGCCTCTAAACTTTATTCCTCTATGTCTCCGCGATTGAACGACCGAACTCGTGCAATGAGTGCGCGAGCATCAAAATGAGAATAAAAATAAGAGAGAACGCTATAGTCGAGTGCCTGGACTATTAGATACCCGTTACTCAGCTAAGCAACTTAATATAAATATGTCCTCTTGTATTATCTTTGCGGGCAATTGCAACTGTGTACAATGTAAATACATATGTTCAGATGTATATGCTTACATACATACACACATACGCCATTGTTTGACTCAGACCTCCAATTTGGCTAACTTGATTTGATTTGCATAGTTCTTGGGATATATGTAGTTCGGTATTGACAAATGAAAACCATCGCAATTTCCTTTAATATAAATCCTTATCGAGAATTAACGTTGACTATGTTGAGCACCTTGGCCAGTTATTCCAAAGTCATCCGTTAGATGGCACCATGAAAGGCGGAAATGTAGGCGCTAGCCAGGCTTAAGCATTTAATGGGTTTTTGGGCGTTAGAGTGGGTCAGGCAAACTTTTATTAGGCCAATCGATAGGTATTGACGAAACAAATACATATCAATTAAAATTTTCAAAATAGCATCAAAACTGTGGTCACAGCTTGTGGCTTGTGGGCGTCAGAGGGGCGTGGCACCATTTTGAAACAAACTTGCGCTGCGTGGGAACTCCTAAAATCTACATGCAAAATACCAATCTTCTAGCTTTTATAGTTTCCGAGATCTCAGCGTTCATACGGACAGACAGACAAACGGACAGACAGACGGACATAGCTAGATCGATTCGGCTAGTAATCCTAAACAAGAATATATATACTTTATAGGGTCGGAAACGCTTCCTTCTACCTGTTACATATTTTGCACGAATACAATATACCCTGTTACTCTACGAGTAACGGGTACAATGAGAGCGCAAAAAACCCGAACGCACACGAAGTGTCCGGGGCCTGCCGCTAAGAAATTTTTGTGTTCATTTTCATTGTATGAAATTATCAGTCGAATTGTTGTATGGTTAGTGGTCATAGTCATCTAATGGTTAAATTTTGAATTCGTTTAAGTGGATAACTTTTTTTGTTTGCAGTATAATAAAATTCGGACAAATATATTTTTTTTTAATCTGCAATGGAGTTTCTAATGAATTCTTCGTTTTAGATTTCTTGGCTTGGTATTAATATATATGTACATGGTAGTAGAGGTTATATAAATTTTTCGGACAACTTTGGACATAGCTGGTAGAATTGGCAAATTTCGGACACTGCTATCAACACTCGTCTATGTAACTAGAATAAAATAAGATACAAAAAGCGTCATACAGGTACACTGAGAAATTATCATTGACCTGCGAAAAGCATCCCTTGTGAAAATCTTACCCAAAATCGAATTTATTATTTATTTATTATAATATAATTTATTAATTATTTATTATGATATAATTTGTTATTTATTTATTTCAATCAATCAGTTATTACAAAAGCGTAATTATTGGGAAAACAGAGCTAAACTACATAATTTAGTCTAGTAGTAGGCTATTTAAACTATTAACAGCGGGTATTCCTATTAACGATTGTCTAACACATGAACGTTCGCTTATGACACCGCGGCTTTAAGCTGCTCAATAAACCCAACTATAGAATTTGATGGTTACCTAATAATAGTTCAAAAGTGGCTATCAGATTGGTGTGTTCAAGTAAAAAATTGTATGCACTTAACGTTTGCTGTTAACAGACAATCGCCAAGCAAATCCACCAAGATCCACACTTCCTACCTCTGCTTTGTAATCCCACACTCATGGCATCTTCGTAATAAAAAATCAACAAAGATCTTGGAATTACGTAAAATAAGAATCTTCTCGCAAGGGGCTTAAATTCAGATTAAAATTTAAAAATTTGAAAATAAAATTTATTGAGACCCTGAACATTTATATACCATCAATGATTTCAGAGTTGATTTTTTAACCCAAAAACATTCTACCTTTTCAAGTTCCCAAGATCTTAACGTTTATATGTGCAGATGGAGATATAGTTTTAACAATAACTTTGACCTGTGACACACTTTCTAACGAATACAATTTTTTGCTAAGTAAATAATAATATTGGTTTGGTACAAATACCATAGCTTTAATAAAGTGCAAGCACTTGCACTCTACCATACAAAATCGATATTTAGCCTATTATAGTTCAGTGCAGCTTGCAACTTTTTCAGCTGTCCGTGTTGTCAGACTGCTGACATGTGATTTATAGACATTGATGCCATAATTGCAAATCAAAGATTCATCAAATGGGGTATATAAGGAAGGAAAATCAATTCTGCACCATTAATGCAAGATGTATAAGTATCTGGTTGCATTGGGCTTGCTGCTCTATCAGCTGGGTTCATTGGACGGCGCCAGGCTAATTGTTCAACCCTGCAATGAGTCTGACATTTCAATAGGTGAGTACTCTTTATTAATAACCAAATCTTTTCTAAACCACTGGCCTACAGCGCTCGCGCAAATTATCAGCGGCCTGCGACCACTCTCTCTGGCCATATTGGCACTTCCCAGCTTCGCTCTCACTGACGAGAGCTGTTGGAAAGATCGTCGAATTAATGTGGATGATTTTCTGCAGCGGCTTCATCGGCTTTATTATAAATCGGCTATTTTCAGCGACACGGAGCTTTTTTTTGAGCACATTGAGGCCAATCTTCTGGGCGCCATCGAGTGCGTCAGCCTGATCCTGGACGAGCCGAAGGAGCTGTTAAGTAGCCTCCAAGAGCGCCGCTTAGCCCATCGACTTAGTTTGTTCATTTTCTATTGGGGAGCACGTTATCCGCCAAAGGCAAGTACAATGAGTTTTAGAGAACCACTGCGGGCAGTGGTGGTTACCCATCCCCGCCACAAGGCCTTCCGTATTTACTACAACCAGGCCCTGCCACGCAACGTCAGTCACCTGCAGCTGGTTAACTGGTACGACGGTGATAACCTTGGCCTTCAGCGGAGCCCTCTCCTCCCAACCGCAGCTTCCGTCTACTCCAACTTTGAAGGTCGCGTCTTCCGGGTACCAGTATTTCATGTAAAGTCGAGTGGTTCGAGACATTTAAGTGGGGCCTTATAAACGCTCTTTGCTTGCAGTCTCCGCCGTGGTTTTGGGTAAGTTATTGCAATAATAGCTACAAGGAGGATGATGCTGGCATGGAGTACAAAGAGGTGCTAGTCACGGGAGGACGCGATCACCGTCTGCTTATGCTACTGGCCCAGCACATGAACTTTCGATTCAAGTACATCGAAGCCCCCGGACGAACACAGGGCTCTATAAGATCTGACGATGCTAGGGAGTCGAACGATAGTTTTACTGGTGGCATAGGATTGCTGCAAAATGGAGTGAGTGGTAATGATCTTAAGCTAAATCAGGTAATAATTATTTTCTCCGGCAGCAGGCAGATTTTTTCTTGGGTGACGTTGGTTTAAGCTGGGAGCGTCGTAAGGCCATCGAGTTTTCATTCTTCACCCTGGCCGATTCAGGAGCCTTCGCCACACATGCCCCCAGGCGCCTTAACGAAGCCCTGGCCATTATGCGTCCCTTCAAGCAAGACATTTGGCCATATCTTATTCTCACGATCCTCTTTTCCGGTCCTATCTTCTACGGTATTATCGCCATGCCTTATATCTGGCGTCGACGTCCAATCGTACCAGACATCGAATTCCTTGGGGAAATGCATATTTACATGGTCTACATGAAGGAAATTACACCGTGCGTATTAAAGTTTAAGCCTAAGAAGATCCTGTCTACCCAGCAGATGCCCCTCCATCTATTCGAGAATTGCATTTGGTTTGCATTACGTCTGTTTTTGAAACAATGTGAGTAGCAAATATTTCTTATAAACTTTTTTTTAGTTTCAAAATATATCAAAACTTTCCAAAGTTTTTTCTCGTAGCCAAATTTCTTAGCTGCTGTTTCTTCCTATAAAAATTGTGTACGCAATTCAAAACTTCGAGCAATTTTTAGATTGAGACTTGAATGAGTCAAATACTCATTCATATGATTTTTATACACTACAATATAAAAACTTCCTCTCACATCGGAAATAGATATAAACATATTTAACATATATACCCTAATTTATCTAACTACAATAGCTACGAAGCTATTGGCAATTTGAAAATTTTCTAAATAACGGCACCAACGATTTCATATTTAACTCAGGAATATGATAATACGTGACACAAAAATATATTTCAGACTGTCCACTTAAATTTAATAACAGCTCACAACCAATTCAAGTTAATTAATATAAGTGATCATTAGTGATTATCCCATAACTGGTAACTGATATGCTATGACAAATTTGGTGGCCCTTTTTGAAGAAAGGGCGAGCAGCACTCTTGCCGCCCGCAAGTTCTTTATAAAAAATATGAACTCGGTTTTTATACCCTTGCAGAGGGTATTATAATTTTGGTCAAAAGTGTGCAACGCAGTGAAGGAGACATCTCCGACCCTATATATTCTTGATCAGGATTACCTCCTGACTTAATATAAGCATGTCCGGCTGTCCGTCTGTCCGTCTGTCTGTTTCTACGCGAACTAGTCTCTCAGTTTTAAAGATATCGGATTGAAACTTTGCACACACCCTTCTTTCCTTTGCACGCAGTATATATGTCGGAACGGCCGGGATCGGCTGACTATATCCTATAGCTGCCATATAACTGATTGATCGGAAATGCCATAACTTTGGTGTTTGTAAAGTTGACATACCAAATTTCAAAAGGACCGCCGACTATATTCTATAGCTGTCATATAACAGAACGATTGGAATTGCCATAACTTTGGTGTTTTTAAAGTTAGGAAGTTGGGATTTTTATGAGTGTTAATAATGCATCATATGAATAATTTTTGAGAATAAAATTTACAGAATATTCTGCAAGGGTATTTCAACTTCGGCTCCGCCCGAAGTTAGCTTTCCTTTCTTGTTTTTCCTAATAACTGTTTCGATTTCAAAAATTGTTGGTGTGTCGAGTTATATTGCCTAAATAAACATACTAGACGGTTTCGCAATTTGTGCACTGAGTAGACAGTTGTGACTCTGATAATCGCTTTCTTCCTCGTGTTACCTACTTTTCAACAAATATAATTCACCCGTTGTTTGGTCTCTCATCACTGAGCTAATGTTAGTATTGGCAGCAAAATAATTTTGATAAAGAGGAAGTTGGTATCCATATCCATCTGCATTTTTATACCCGTTTCTCGTAGAGTAAAAGGGTATATTGTATTCGTGCAAAAATATGTAACAGGTAGAAGGAAGCGTTTCCGACCCTATAAAGTATATATATTCTAGTTCAGGATCACTAGCCGAGTCGATCTAGCCATGTCCGTCTGTCCGTCTGTCCGTCTGTCTGTCCGTCTGTCTGTCTGTCTGTCCGTATGAACGCTGAGATCTCGGAAACTATAAAAGCTAGAAGATTGGCATTTTGCATGTAGATTTTAGGAGTTCCTACGCAGCGCAAGTTTGTTTCAAAATGGTGCCACGCCCCCTCTTTGATGCTATTATGAAAATTTTTTTTGATATGTATTTGTTTCGTCAATACCTATCGATTGGCCAAATAAAAGTTTGCCACGCCCACTCTAACGCCCAAAAACCCATTAAACGCTTATGCCTGGCTAGCGCCTACATTTCCGCCTTTCATGGCACAATAGCGCCATCTAACGGATGACTTTGGAACAGCTGGCCAAGGTGCTCAACAGAGTCAACGTTAATTCTCGATAAGGATTTCTATTAAAGGAAAATGCGATGGCTTTCATTTGTCAATACCGAACTATATCCCAAGAACTATGCAAATCAAATCAAGTTAGCCAAATTGGAGGTGTTCCCTGGGTACCGATTTTAACATAAAAATCGGGAGCTGATTCGAGCGGCGAAAAACATACAAGAAGGCATATTAAATTAAGTTGTTTAGCTGAGTAACGGGTATCTAATAGTCAAGGCACTCGACTATAGCGTTCTCTCTTGTTTATACTGTAAGTCTGACAATATATATAACATATAAAATATATTTGATACCTCATTCCTAAACCTTATTTACAATTTCAGCATGCATGTTAGTTAAGTCTGTGAAGGAGACATTTCCGACCCTATAAGGTATAAATATTCTTGATCAGCATCACCAGAAGAGTCGATCTAGCCATTTTCGTCTGTCCATTCGTCTGTCCGTCTATCCTTTTCTACGCAAACTAGTCACTCAGTTTTAAAGCTATCTGCTTGAAATTTTCCCAAAAGTTGTGTTTTTATTGCAGGTAGTATATAAGTCTGAACGAGCCGGATCGGGCTACTATAGAAACAATCGGAAAAAAATTAAAATTAGTATACCTTTAAGGTTTTTATATTTTTTTTGTTCTTTGGGATTCGGTAATATTTGAATACAATAATCTAATGAAAATCGGACATCTATATCACATAACATAAGAAAATCAAAATAATTTAAAAAATTTTAATTTATAAATTAATTTTACTTTACTGTTTTTCTAATTACTTAGTTTTGTCAAAATCGGACAACAATAACATATAGCTGCCAAAGAAACAATGGTAAAATGCCATATAGGCATGGAAATCGAAATGTAGTCGTTTTGTAATAACTATACCCTTGGGGTATATAAACTTCGGCTTGCCGAAAGCACGTTTAACCTCTTCTGGTGTCATCTGTATGACTGGGCTTTCAGGCTTCATGATGGATGTTATCTCTTTATCTTCAAACTGTTGATTATTGATGCGATTTATTTCATTGTTGAATAGAATGTTCCATGTCAGATTTCCGTTAAAGTGTTTGAGAATTATGCCGCAGCCCACCTTTTCTATTGTTTTTAAGTGGCCTGCATTACTAAAGATTGAAATTAGGGGTACTTTATGGGTTTCAAAAATATATTTTATTGTATGGTACATAATATTCCTTTCAGCTCGTTTTCATTGTAATAAGCGTATAGCGTATATGTTCTTGCTTAGCCTTTAAACATTTCATCGAACATGGTTGATTACCCATTAACCAAACTCTTATATGTGGGCCTTGTAAATTTTTATACTCGTTACTCGTAAAGTAAAAGGTAGCAGGAAGCGTTTCCGACCCTATAAAGTATATATATTCTTGTTCAGGATCACTAGCCGAGTCGATCTAGCCATGTCCGTCTGTCTGTCCGTCTGTCTGTCCGTCTGTCTGTCCGTCTGTCTGTCCGTCTGTCTGTCTGTCCGTATGAACGCTGAGATCTCGGAAACTATAAAAGCTAGAAGATTGGCATTTTGCATGAAGATTTTAGGAGTTCCTACGCAGCGCAGGTTTATTTAAAAATGGTGCCACGCCCCCTCTGACGCCCACAAGCCATAAGCTGTGGCCACAGTTTTGATGCTGTTATGAAAATTTTAATTGATATGTATTTGTTTCGTCAATACCTATCGATTGGCCCAATAAAAGTTTGCCACGCCCACTCTAACGCCCAAAAACACATTAAACGCTTAAGCATGGCTAGCGCCTACATTTTTGCCTTTCATGGCCCGTGGTACCAATGTCTTGGGGTAGATGGTGCAATACAATAGCGCCATCTAACGGATGACTTTGGAACAGCTGGCCAAGGTGCTCAATAGAGTCAAAGTTAATTCTCGATAAGGATTTTATTAAAGGAAATTGCGATGTTTTTCATTTGTTGCCTGGGTACCGATTTTAACATAAAAATCGGAAGCTAATTCTAGCGGCGAAAAACATACAAGAAGGCATATTTATATTAAGTTGTTTAGCTGAGTATCTAATAGTCGAGGCAGTCGACTATAGCGTTCTTTCTTGTTTTTATGCTTCTGACGTGTGTTGGGTAAATTGTCTGTATCGTTTAACACCGTCTTCGAATGTAATAATACCATTTTTAACAGTAGGGTTGAGATATTTCTTAAAAATTGTAATTATATAGTGAAGGAAATGTTGAACTTACTATATAATATGACGAATTCTTTTTATACCCTTGCAGAGGGTATTATAATTTTGGTCAGAAGTTTGTAACGTAGTGAAGGAGACGTTTCCGACCCCATAAAGTATATATATTCTCGATCAGGATCAATAGGGGAGTCGATATAGCCATGTCCGTCTGTCCGTCTGTCCGTCCGTCCGTCTGTCCGTCTGTCCGTCTGTCCGTCTGTTTCAATACCGTTTGCGAGCTCAGTTTAAAAGCTAGCGATCTGAAACTTTCACAATCGTCCTAAAACATGTGTACGCAGATCAAGTTTGAAAATCGATCGGACGTCTATATCCTATAGCTCCCATAGGAACAATTGGATATATCTTGCAAGAATTTATGATATTTCGCGCAGTGTAAAAGCTATTGACATTAATCTTTCCAAATCGTATTTTTTTATGCATAGCTTGATCAGGGTAAAAGCGCGTGGCGATCGGACGTCTATATCCTATAGCTCCCATAGGAACAATAGGGTAAAATCGGTCCAAATTTGATGTTTTTCAGAATATTTCGCGATGTGTAAAAGCTATTGCTATACATTTTTTCAAATCGTATTTTTTATGCATTCCTTCATCAAGGTAAAAGCGCGTGCTGATCGGACGTCTATATCCTATAGCTCCCATAGGAACAATACGGTGAAATCGGTCAAAATTTCATGTTTTTTAGAATATTTCGCGCAGTGTATAAGCTATTGACATACATTTTTCCAAGTCTTATTTATTTACGCATACCTTGATCAGGGTAAAAGCGCTTGCCGATTGGACGTCTATATCGTATAGCTTCCGTAGGAAAAATTGTTAAAGGCTGCGAAAATATCCCTTTTTTCCCTATTTGTATATGACAATTTTGCAGTATAAAAGCTATTGGCATGAAACTATGCAATTTATCTAATTTATTTATGTACATCTTGCTCAGGGTAAAAGTTGCTGCCAGTCAGACAAGTACATACTACATCCGCTATTTAAAAATTAAATTAATTACGTATAGCTAATCTTTTTTTTATGTATAATTTCACAAAATTTCGGATAAGTCTGCAAGGGTATTAAAACTTCGGCTTGCCGAAGTTAGCTTCCGTCCTCGTTCTAAATAAAAATGTTGTTTTTGAAGACGTTTATGGGGTGTTCAATGATGGGTTTTAAATGTTCTCTTGCACTTTCGGAACTTTGTGGTGTTGAAACCGAATTAATTTGGCAAAGCATCGGTCACAACATTACTCTTACCGTATTTGTATAATAATTCGTAATCAAACTCTTCGAGATACGCTTAACATATTTTTACTCTTGACTTGCCTTTCCAATTACTGAGTGAGTAAGTTAATGGTTGATGGTCCGTATAAATGTTGACTTTTACTCTTTAGAGCGAAGACTATTCCAAGCTTCTCTTTTAGATTAGAGGCGAAGTTCTCTTTGGCTTTACTAAGAGTTGGAAAAAATTAAATGGGTCGGTCACTTTGAACAACATATTGCGAAACCGGAATCATCAATGGTTAGTTAATTCTTTATTAAAATCAGGGAATTTTAAAATGACTTCCTCAAACTTATTAAATTCTTCTATAGCTTATTTTTTCAGACCAATATCCTTTTTACTTTTCTTTTTTTGGACACTCGTCCGTCTTCCCTTTTTGAAAGAGAGCTAAGTGGATTGACCAACTTAGCGAAATCTCTTATAAATCTCCTGTAATAGCCGAGAAATACACGCAGGTCTTTCAATGTTCGTAGCTATAGATAGTTGTCTCTGAAACGTACTGTGAACTCAATTCAAACTCAATCTTGTTTTATTCGCATTTATATAATTGACGTTTAATATTCACCTCTTTTATGGTTTTGAAAACAGTGTTAAGATTTTGTGTATGGGATTTAAAATAAGGGAAAGGTGCTTAGAAATGTTTGTTGACCTTCTTGTATCATTGTAGTCAACTGATCTTTGAGGGAACTTAAGTCTCTTTTATCGGAAAAAAATAAGTGTTAGGTACCTGCGTACTGCTTTACAGTATAAAGGCATATTATAGGCCTATGGAATTCTTTGTACACCCTTCTTCCAAGAGCTTAACGCAGAACTCTCTATAAGCTGCTGCTCGGGAAAAATCGGAAGAATTTTCGGTGATATTTAGAAATATCTAGTGCTGCCAAAATTCGTTGGGCTAGCAACTCTATGTAATTCTCGTCTATGATGCCTTTAATGTTCCTATTGTTTAACACCCATGACTGCCTGACTATCATTCTCAGCTGCTGTCTTTGTTAGAGAACTACCATCAACTGGCTGCTGTCCAAGACGTACTTCTGCTTGGTTTAGTAGATTGTTTCGGTTTACACAATTAAATGGTAAAATGCGTCGAGTTTTGTAAACTAAAAGTAATTTGTGTCAATGTATGCCGTGTATAAATTGTGAAAATATTCCTATAAAATTCATGTAATAGTAATCGAGTTTTGTGCAATGAAAAAATTCAATGTGTTAATTCGACAACATAGTGACTTTTAAAGTAGTAATGTTATACAAAAACTAGGTGTTTTGATGCAAAGAAATCTGCATATTTCATAAAAATTTTAATATTACATATATTCTGCATTCAAGGATCGAGAATGCAATCGTTTACCTAAATCTCAACAAGGAAACAAAAATACAGTAACATTAATTGCAATTTAACAAAATAACTTGGAGCAGTACCAATAAAAAACAAAAGTGCAAAAACTCTAACTAAAGCTATGCTTAAAGATTATAATTTAAAGTGCGGTCCAATTTGTTTGACTTATATAAAAATTTAAATAACTTCTACAGCACATCATCCCCAGACTGTAGGAACCGTCGAGCGAAGCTACAGAACATTTATGAGTCCGCAAATTCTTCTCATATAAAGACGATTGGGATTTATGGCTTTACTTCGAATATTATTTTAACCACCCCCTCTATGGCAGTGAAATGGACTTTGCTTAGTAAGTCATGTTGCATCAGGGTTATTTCATTAAACATTTCGTCCGAAAACAATATTTCTCTTCCAAAAAAGAACACGCACTGACCAAAACCCGAATGTTTTGACAGCCGACGAGACCATGATACAATAACATAACAATATTTTAATAAGCACGAACGAACCAATAACCAATAACACACTTTTTGTATATTGACAGAATATTAATAATTAATAAATTGCATACATTTTTTAGAGCTCTACTGAGTTAGTTTTTATATTTTTTATAATCATTTTTTAATTTTAAATGAACTTGGTCAGAAAGAGCCAGCTCGTAAAGAACGCCGTCAAAAAAAAGGTGCCCAAGAGCACCGAAACCTCAAACGTAAATTGAATTAAGATAACAACATAAGATAAGAATAATAATAATTAATAATAACCAATATATGTAAAAAAATATTATAATTAAATAAATGGAAATATTAATAAAAACTTGCGTTTATTTACTGATAAGTTTATCTCAAATTATTGAGAGAACAGTTATAGAACAGGACCTTGTAGTCCAGATACAGGGGCGATCGAACATTTAATATCCAGTGGAAGATGATGGCTTTTAGATTTAGATGTATTTTCTTACATTCGATATGTCCTCTCCAGGTTAGTCGTCTGCCTAGGTGGACGCCGAGATACGTTACTTCCTTGACTTGGGCAATCGGCGTACTATTTAATGATAGTAGAGGGCATGTTTGCCTGTTGAGAATAAACGTTATGAGTTTACAATTTTGTTTATTTAATTCAATACGCCAATCAGATAGCCACCTCTCAACTGTGATGAGGTGATTGGCTAGTTGTGTTGTTTCTCATCTTGAGCTCCTCGAACGACTTAAGATTGCAGTGTCCTCAGCGAACGTAGATGTTAGCTGCTCGTTTGTAGGAATATCCGCTGTATATAGGACCCAAGTGCGCTTCCTTACGGGACTCCAGCTTCGACAATGTAGTCGTCAGATGTTGTTGTGTTGCACCTTACTGCGAAGAATCTGTAGTACAGATACGACTTAAGTAGTTTATGAGTGTATGTAGGCAAGTGTGTTTTGATCTTATCCATGAGGCCATCGAGCCAGACTCCATCGAAAGCTTGAGATATTAAGCAATATTCCCGATGCTCGAAGGCTGTGCGTATTTCTGATGTTATTTTGTTAACTTTTTCGATTGTTCCATGGCTTTGATGGAACCCAAATTGATGTGCTGGGATAACATTGTGTGCTTCCAGATATGGTAATATGCATGTTAGGAGTCATATTTCAAACAATTTAGACAGACACGATAATAAACACCTTTTCTTTTCCGGCTTCGGTGTCATTATGATAGTAGATTTTTTCAATTTGCTCGGATAGAGTTTGAAGAGTTTACAAAAAGCCTCAATAGCAGAATTTGGAATTTCAATTATAATTTTTGGTGTTATTAGGTCGCCGCCTTTTCATACCCGTTACTCGAAGAGTAAAAGGGTATATTGTATTCGTGCAAAAGTATGTAATAGCTAGAAGGAAGCGTTTCCGACCCTATAAAGTATATATATTCTTGTTCAGGATCACTAGCCGAGTCGATCTAGCCATGTCCGTCTGTCCGTCTGTCCGTCTGTCTGTCCGTCTGTCTGTCCGTCTGTCTGTCCGTATGAACGCTGAGATCTCGGAAACTATAAAAGCTAGAGAATTGGCATTTTGTATGTAAATTGTAGGAGTTCCTACGCAGCGCAAGTTTATTTCAAAAAGGTGCCACGCCCCCTTTAACGCCCACAATCGCTTATATACGATTTTAAAAATTTAAATATTTCGGAAAAGTAAAAATGCAGTTTTATTGTGTTTATCAATACCTATAGAAATGTAGAAGAAAATTTTCAAATCGGACCATTCGTTAAAAAGTTATGCGTGGACAAAGTTTCTATCTCCATCTCCCTCGCACTCCTTTTACCTGAGTAACGGGTATCTGATAGTCGGGGCACCCGACTATAGCGTTCTCTCTTGTTCGGTTTCAGATCCCCGATGACTTTCGCAATTTCTTTTGGCTGATACAATGTTGGTAAGGATATAGTTATACCCGTTACTCGTAGAGTAAAAGGGTATATTGTATTCGTGCAAAAGTATGTAACAGGTAGAAGGAAGCGTTTCCGACCCTATAAAGTATATATATTCTTGTTCATTATCACTAGCCGAGTCGATCTAGCCATGTCCGTCTGTCCGTCTGTCTGTCTGTCTGTCTCTCCGTCTGTCCGTCTGTCTGTCTGTCTGTCTGTCCGTATGAACGCTGAGATCTCGGAAACTATAAAAGCTAGAAGATTGGCCTTTTGCATGTAGATTTTAGGAGTTCCTACGCAGCGCAAGTTTGTTTCAAAATGGTGCCACGCCCCCTCTGACGCCCAAAAGCCACAAGCTGTGGCCACAGTTTTGATGCTATTATGAAAATTTTAATTGATATGTATTTGTTTCGTCAATACCTATCGATTGGCCTAATAAAAGTTTTCCACGCCCACTCTAACGCCCAAAAACCCATTAAACGCTTAAGCCTGGCTAGCGCCTACATTTCCACCTTTCATGGCCCGTGGTACCAATGGCGCCATCTAACGGATGACTTTGGAACAGCTGGCCAAGGTGCTCAACAGAGTCAACGTTAATTCTCGATAAGGATTTCTATTAAAGGAAATTGCGATGGTTTTCATTTGTCAATACCGAACTATATCCCAAGAACTATGCAAATCAAATCAAGTTAGCCAAATTGGAGGTCTGAGTCAAACAATGGCGTATGTGTGTATGTATGTAAGCATATACATATGTATGTATTTACATTGTACACAGTTGCAATTGCCCTGCAAAAAAGGCATATTTATGTTAAGTTGTTTAGCTGAGTAACGGGTATCTAAAAGTCGAGGCACTCGACTATAGCGTTCTCTCTTGTTTTAGATTCGATTTTTGGTAGGAGAAACGGACCAGTGACAGGGTTCGGCTGGAAAACGCTTCGTAGATGTGAAGCAAAGGTTTCGACTCTATCTTGGTCGCTGCGGGCCGAGCTACTCAATAGGTTTCTTATCGGAGTGACTGTTTCGATTGGATAGCTCAGCTTTGGGTGAGCCCTCCACAGAGGATGTTTGGTATTGCTCGACGAAAATTTTCCGATGCACAACTACGGTGCATTTTCAGTGTCTTTCTTCAGGGCTCTATTTAGTGTGCGAAGTGCTTTCTTAACACATTCCTGTTGGCTTGCCAACCACGTCGCAGAATCCTCTTTTCCAGTACAAGCTGTTCCAAGTTCAGATTAGTTTTGAAATGGTCCTCCAATTGAAGTGTTGAAAGCAACGGGGTCAGTTCGATGTGGGAACTTACATACTTTTTAATTTGAATCAGTTTGTTCTGTGCGATGTCAGTCTCTGGAGGTCATCTTCTTTTTGAAGAAGAGTTATTAGCACTGAATGGTCTGGTGAAAGGACCAAAAGCGCGTTTTCTTGGATTTTTCTGGGGTCTGCTGGACAGTGTGTGGGTGTCTGTCCTGAGACCCGCTGAACGTTCCCGTTCGAAGGGCATCGGCAGAATCCTGTCTGGGTACTAAGCGTTGTTTTCACTCGTCGCATGCGATTTTTCAACTCTTGCAGACCACACAGCCATGTACTTGTAGTAGTTCTTCCTAGCTTCCTCCAGGTACTTAGACACAGCTCGGAAATGTGCTTCAGACTTGGTCTGATGTTTTGTGATTCCGTTTAGTGATCGGGACAACATGAAAATGTCCGTCCTAGACCAGCGCAATAATTTTGTTGACCAGGGAATTCAAGCTTTTGTCCCTAATGTAAATTGGTTGGGTCTATGGTTTCGGTTGGGTCCCTTGATCCAGTTCTGGTTGAGTTTCAGCTGGGACGGCAAATCTGTTGTTGTTGAAACTCCTGGGTGATTCGTTGTCTCTTTGGACAGGGTTTATTTTTGGCTTATTGCGCCATCTACCCCAAGACATTGGTACGACGGGCCATAAAAGGCGGAAATGTAGGCGCTAGTCAAGCTTAAGCGTTTAATGGGTTTTTGGGCGTTAGAGTGGGCGTGGAAAACTTTTATTGGGCCAATCGATAGGTATTGACGAAACAAATACATATCAATTAATATTTTCATAATAGCATCAAAACTGTGGCCACAGCTTGTGGCTTGTGGGCGTCAGAGGGGGCGTGGCACCATTTTGAAACAAACTTGCGCTGCGTAGGGACTCCTAAAATCTACATGCAAAATGCCAATCTTCTAGCTTTTATAGTTTCCGAGATCTCAGCGTTCATACGGACAGACAGACAAACTGACAGACAGACGGACATAGCTAGATCCTTTATAGGGTCGGAAACGCTTCCTTCTACCTGTTACATACTTTTGCACGATATTGTATTTTACTCTTCGAGTAACGGGTATAATGATCTTTACCTAGTAACGTTCCCCATAAACCATCTAGTACCAAAGATCAACAACCTAATACTGGCAGACTAAGTTAAAATACATACGAAAACAAAAACTAATACTAATTTTGTGCTAAAAAGATCAAATCAATCCTTTTACGATTGGAAAAGAGTCGGTAGTTTAAATAACATGGTTTTTTTTTTTTTTTTTTTTTTTTAATATAACATATATATTTTATTTATACGTTAATCAGCCAATTAAATGGCTATAAAACGTAGGGACTAGAAACAGTAACAAACATAACATGGAATAACATAACAGCAGCGATAAATATCAATATGTTTTTGACTTTAAAAAAAATAATTGGAGATTTTGGTGATGATCACGATAATATTTTATTTATTGGGGAAGGACTCTCGTTCTATGCCGCCCTCCTATCCATAGGTCTGCTTGATGCCTTCTCTTTAGCCTTCTTCTAATCATAGGGGTTGCCAATGCTGCAGCTAGGTGGTTCGAGTGGGCTCGAATCCGTGCATTGTAGCGACTTGAGTGACGATTGATTTGTTCCCTCACGGTGGGGATGTGAAGGTCTTTTGTTATGTCGTCATTTCTCACATACCACGGCGCATTTACAATGGTTCGCAGTGCTCGGTTTTGCAGCCGTTGTACTCGCATGATGTTTGAGTCGGATGCCGTACCCCAAATTTGCATGCAATACGTCATGGAAGGGACTACTATTGCCTTGTAGAAATAACATGGTATAGTCTATTATAATTATTACACAGTACTCTAAACGGTTCATTCATATGATAGTTATTTCAAAAATGATTTAAAGTAAGAGGAGTAATTATATTAGGCCTATATAAGTTTATGCGACTCGGCGCTCTCCACATCCCCGTGAATAAGTTTATGAATAAAAGTAGTGCCAAGCATTGCTATACGGCTTAATAAGGATGGTAGATTAATTAGAAGAAGTCTACCAGAGTAGAATGGTAAAATAAGGCTTGCATTGCAGTTGAAGCCGCGTAGAGCAAATAATATAAAGTTCTTCGGCACAGACTCTATCCAGTCAATATGTACACTATACTGAGGACTCATAATTGGTAAACAGTACTTCAGGATTGGACGGGGTAGTGAAATGAACAGGTCTTTGTAACACAGGGAGCATCGAATTCCTTTGACCACCTTCTAATAAATCCAAGTGCTTCCCTGGCTTTATTCACCATGGATGTAATATGGTCACAAAACTTAAGTTTTGGGTCAAGAAGGACGCCAAGGTCATCAACATTCGTGATTCTAAACAACGCATCACCACCCACCGGTGCGGAAAACTTGGCAAGTGTGCCACCGCATCAAATTCCCCAGGCCAAGAAATTTTGGTATTTTTGGTGGTGTTTGCAGGAAGGTGGTGTTTGCAAAGAAAAGTGAGTTATAAGAGGATTCAAAGTGAACCCGTGTGGTTAACCTGAATTTTCTACAGGGACAAATTTTGGAAGTGCCGTATCACGGAACAGCTCAAGATCACCCAACTGCTGAAAGTGGCTGGGAATACTGGGAGGGGCAGGATCCGGAGGTATGTAAATGAGTGAAGAGTGCGGATCGGCCAAACCTAACCCCAGTGCATTTTAGTATGTTGTGCCCCTAAATCTCGGGCAAAGGGGAGAGGAGTGAACTTATGTAGTTAGCTAATACAACGCTCTTGACATGTCGCCAGCGTTAACCCATTGCTGCAGAAAAATATCGGAGGAAATGTAATCCCCAAGACCGCCGCCAACCTGCAGCCGCAATAAATATGGAGAGAGTCTGTGATAATTTTATTCTTAGTTCTTTTTGCTCTTGTCGTATAACCTGGCAAAACAATATTCTAAGATTGCCCATCCGAGGAGCAGCGTGTTCCTGTTACGCAAAGAAATTTTTTTGTAGCTATAATTTTCCTTTAGTGATGATCATTTCAAGAACCAAATAATCTAAATTTGTTTGAAATTTTCAAAATATACTTATATATTATTTCCTTCTTATCTAATATAAATTTCTCCAGTGTATGCATATGCACGACGTTTCAAGTAGCAAACAAAGCTCCCTATGCGACCTTTAAATATCTCTTTCAGCTTTCAGCCATCGGGAAATCGATCTTTCGTCGATGGATCTGTATAAAAAAATTGTGCGTTATATTGCGCAAACTTTACGTTTCTTTACCTGTCATATTTACATGGTCAGAGAAGAAATTTTTACATTGAAATCCAATGGGAATTTGCCAAGAGTTGTGAGAAATTGCCAAGAGTTGTGAGAACGCAATTTAAACAGAAAAGTAAAATACTTCATTACATACATAAAACAAAAAAAAATAAAAAAATAACTTAAAAAGAGAGTGCACAAAACTTGGGTTAAATGAAGTGGAATTCAGAATAAATTTTATAAAATAAGTCACCAAGTTTGGAGGGTTCTGAAAATTATATTCTTATCATTTTTTTAGACAATTTTATCTATTTACTCTACCATACAATACCATACCCTATCGTTGCTTATATTCTTTAGAATTACTGTATAATGTCAAACCCTAGATTTAGCCTGAATATTAAATTGTATTGAATTTGAATCATGAAAACCAACTAAACTAAACTATCTGAACTCAGTTGATGTCTACAAGGTGGTAGGATATAAAGGATCATCAATGAACGCTGGAGGATGATGCCACAGGTTGGGAGGGCAAAGTGCCACCACATTTACATCAGTCGCTTCGCCTTGTTTACTTTCTCGCGCAGCTTCAATCCCTCCTTGGCTATTCTTTTAACTTTTGAATATCTATCGAATTCTACCGGTTCTTTCTTGTTTGTTTCTTTGTTCTATTATTAATGTGTAACTAGCATGATCCGTCCGAAGCATGACCTCCACGAGCAAGAGCCGGAACATAACGCGTGTCCCAGCTAGGACGGGTCAGAAGCACTCCAAACATCGTTGCACGTTACACGTTACAGTATCTAAGAAAAGAGGCGATCAACGTGAATGGGCCTCTGTGAGTTAAGTGAGTACTCACAGGGACTTACAAATAGATATTCAAATGTGATTTCCTTTTCCTTTAAAATGTAAGTAATTACGACTATTCATTCTTTCAGTCTAAAAAAAAATGTTTGGCTAAAACAGGAGTGTTAGTCCGGAAAACAGTATAGAAGATATTAGTATTTTCTTCTGGCCGAAGCTAAAACTCAGAGATAGCTAGAACATTTCCTACCAATAGCCATCGGACTTAGTGTCATTAAGATTGCACGCAACCCTGGTTCGTCGTCTGGCCGGCTTATGCTAACACCAGTGGATATTGCATAGTCCTGTCTCCGACAATAGTATCATCAGTTCAACTAGATAGGAACTAGATGCACAAGCTTACGAGCAGTGCACTAGCCACAATTGTCTCGTGAAAAGACGAATTTCTATCTTATATTCAATTTCCTGAGATGAAGCAAAAACCCCTCGTTATACAAACCTGGAATTCAAAAGCTACATTTTAGAAAAGGCATTGACCAGGCTCAGCTGAAGGTTTGAACGTCTTCCTTCGTGAGTTTCCTGAAATATTAGAGGTGGCAGTTCTCTAAGCAGGTAAGCAAATCTCTTGTAACTTCGGCGAGAAAATTTAGTAAACAAATACAATCCTGCTATACGCGAAGCATCCAGCTTGAGTTCAGGTCAGATTACATTTCTTATCTTAACAATTTTTGAGTTAGTAGAGAGTGTTAACACCAACAAGATTCTTCTCTTTAATTAAAATAACACTACATAAATTTACAATGGGTTTGAACCGATCCCCTGATAACAGTGCCGATGGGTAAAGCCCTAAGCCAGTATGTCCCATTTGTAACGCAAAGATTGAATCCGTAGCCACAGCACTAAGAACACTATGTGTTCTTCTGCCTCTGTTCTCACTTAGTTTGAGGAATACCGACCGCCGCCTTCTACTATGGTGCGGTCATTAAATTCCCTCTTGAGATTCCAAAGCACCTACCGCGCCATCCATATCTTCATTACCCACTTGATTACTGATGACTCAGCTCTTTTTGAGTCGTCGAATTCTTCTTCAACTTCTTCACTTATTTGTCTATTTGGCAATGCTCTCAAAAATTCATGCGCATACTTATATGTTTTCTTACTTATTATTTCAAACGGATCTTTAAATTTTTGCCCAAGTTTTGTATGGTGTCGGTCTTCGTTTTTTTAACAATACATAGTCTCCAACTTTAAATTTATTTTTCTTCTGATCAAATCTACGTTTGTCGTAACGAGCATTAGGTTCCATGTTTTTATACCCGTTACTCATAGAGCAAAAGGGTATATTATATTCGTGCAAAAGTATGTAACAGGTAGAAGGAAGCGTTTCCGACCCTATAAAGTATTGTGTTCAGGATCACTAGCCGAGTCGATCTAGCCATGACCGTCTGTCCGTCTGTCTGTCCGTATGAACGCTGAGATCTCGGAAACTATAAAAGCTAGAAGATTGGCATTTTGCATGTAGATTTTAGGTGTTCCTACGCAGCGCAAGTTGGTTTCAAAATGGTGCCACGCCCTCTATGACGCCCACAAGCCACAAGCTGTGGCCACAGTTTTGATGCTATTATGAAAATTTTAATTGATATGTATTTGTTTCGTCAATACCTATCGATTGGCCTAATAAAAGTTTGCCACGCCCACTCTAACGCCCAAAAACCCATTAAACGCTTAAGCCTGGCTAGCGCCAGGATTTCTATTAAAGGAAATTGCGATGGTTTTCATTTGTTAATACCGAACTATATCCCAAGAACTATGCAAATCAAATCAAGATAGCCAAATTGGTGGTCTGAGTCAAGCAATAGCGTATGTGTGTATGTATGTAAGCATTGCACTCAAAAACATAAACACAAACACAGCTGTTGGTGCAGGACAATAGCTGCCTGCGCTAAAGAAGCGCTGGTGCTGATGCTCGTGCTGTTAAGCTGCCAGCTCTAAGAGATCGCCGAATTCAAATTGATAATTTGAACTGAGTAACGGGTATCTAATAGTCGGGGCACTCGACTATAGCGTTATCACTTGTTTTTTAAATTGTTTTCTCTATTAATATATTTAATCTAATCTATCTCTATTAATCCATTAATAGATAATTGAATCCTCGAACTCACCTATTGACAATAGGCCGGCAGGTCTAGCTTCCCTACCGATAAGCATTTCTAATGGGCTGACCTTGGTGACTCGATTGGCTGTGAAATTCATTGCCAATTCATCATTCCTTAATCTCTGACTGGTTTCGACAGCGGTCAACATAATTTTAAGAGTGCTGTTTATGCGTTCTACCTGGTTATTGTAGGGGGTGATCCTTCCACAAAAAGAATTGCAGGCACGAAAAAATTCCCACGGCGCAAACGCAAAGGAAGAAGAAAAGTAAAAAGTCGGGGGCGTCGTGGTGTAATTCAGTGTGTGTTTTATTCAGCTGCATACATGAGATTAAAATAACTTAAAACTAAAACTGCGCTCCCGCCCACTTTACTCCGTTGAAGCCAGAGCGGGAGATCGGCAACGGCCGTCCGAGGAGTTCGGATGCGAAACCCGAAGCTCGCACTCTGGAGCGCGGACGTTGCGAGAAGCGAGCAAGGGGAGCGCAAGAAGGGCGAGAGCGAAAGCTCGGAGAGCTTAGTGAACAGCGCAGATACAGTGGGCCACTGACCTAAACACTGGTTATTTGCCCTGCCCGCGCCTGTTGCAATGAAGTTAAGCTCAATTTTTTGGGAACAACAAAAATCAAGGAATCCTGAGCTGACAAAGTTATGATCCTAATTTACTATAATCCGAGTAGGCACACCAAACAAACACACGACGGCTTTAACGGCTTTTATACAACTTTCAGTGTCAATGTTGATGTGATGAAAATAATCACACATTTTGTGAACGCATCAACCAAAACAGTTACATACTCGTACTCTGTGAGGAGTTAAGTAACTCAGCACAAATAAGGCAAAGGCTGTGAGTTATCACCAAGGAAGAGGGCCTACCTGTTGCCAGATATGCTGTGAATTCGCCCGTACTAACGGAAGAGTGGCGAGAGAATGTGGTGTACAGAGAGGGCGATATCGGAGAGTCCACGTGCCGGGTGCAAACGGGCATAACGGTACGGCACGGACTTTGTACTCTTCCATGGTGCCGCGCGCAGAGGGCGAAAGGTCGAACGGTAAAACCATGGACTTTGGAATAGAAGGCAAGGAGAGCCGATATTTAACGAGATACGTCGTTCAGTAACCTAAACATTTCGCCCTCCCTTGCAACTACTCGGGTTACAACATAGCCTTGTTGCTCTTCTCACGGATGGTGGCAGGCTCCGGACACGACCCACCCAAACACGGTGCTCTGGGCTACTGGCAGTCCATCCTGTATTTTCAGGAAGCCCGGCCGCATCACACTCGGATACATATCCGAGCCGAGGATGATGGAGATAGTCGAGGGGAGATAGAACCGCTCATCAGCCAGCGTAATGTCCCGGAAGTGGGTCCTTACCGAGTCGCTCAGCTCCCGAATTGGAGTGCGGATGCGCACGTCAGGCTCTATTTTAAAAATTGCGTCGAGCCGGACAGCGCTGTCGATTCTGGACCCCACGGTTGCCGAACAAATCTGTTCGCCTCCTACCTTGGTGGTCGGCAAGCGGAAACTCGACGTTAGCGAAGCATCGATGCAGCTCATAGGCGTAC